>CM053790.1:80967129-82167129 GCA_028749045.1 Cupressus sempervirens | reverse complement strand
GTAATTTTCATTTTGTATTGACATTTGATAAATTAACAAACTATGAATTTATAAGCCTTTTCATTTTTCCAAATTATGAGATATTTGTTTACTAGCAGTTATAAGTATTATAGTGTTTATAGAGTCATATTAACTATTACTGTTTATATATATATATATAGCAAGATAGAAAGATAGATAGATAGCTTTGTTGCTTTCAATAAAGAACAAAATAAAGATTGTTGATTGGAATTTTCAGTTTGCACTGCTATTTGACAAATCAATCAATAATGAGTAGTGAATTTGCAGGTTATGAGTTAATTCGTTTATTGGCAATTATAAGTCTTAACTGTTTATATATTGATTTTATATATATTCAGTATTGCTGTTAATTTATTTAATCGGCCTAGATTTACATTAGGAATATTATTTTTCCTTTCCACAAATATAAGCCATGTGGCATTATTACCGCCATCCATTCCAATCTATATATTTGACATACATTCCAATATATAAATTTCAAAAATAAACAGATATTACTACCATGGCATTCCATCACCTTGTCAGCTGCCTCTATTTACTTCCCTGAAATTCTGATTTTAGATTCAAGTTCGTTGTGATTTCAAATTTAATCAAGCTTATATCCCAAGTTTGGAAATATTATGTGATATGTCAGTGTATTCATTTCAGGGTTCTAGAAAGGATCAGAACTTTGAACCCCTTTTATTGTCTTGAGATGATCTCAAATGTGAGATCTATAATATAGGAATAAAAAATTATAAATAAAACATTTGCAAATTCCACATTAGCCAAACACCAAATTGGGAAAAGGGTTGTCCGGAATAGCATGTAGTGGTTACAAACAAGTCTAACATTAAAGAATGAAACTCTCTTATTACCTTTAAGTTGATGAAATGCCTTTGACAATATTCTGAGAACTTTGACTTTATTTTCTCTCGGGAAGGCATCTCCATTATAACCAAGGTTCACAGACAAGTCCAGGTCACTTCCAGAAGTAAACAAATCCATAGTGTATGAACCAAAGGCCCTTGTAGATGCACCATTATGATTATAGCTACTTCCTGAAAGCATAAAAGACTGCATTTAAGTGCAATTAACACATCAAGCAAAGAAATACATCTAGCAAAGAAATACAACTGATAAAACATTACACATGAAAACTGGATGAGTACCATAATCCTTGTCATTGAGCATTATGCGCAGTTGAGTGCCATATTGCTTTGAATGTTAAAAGATTAAATACAAAAGAAAACCATGTGGACAAAATAAATTTCAAGGGAGATGCAAAAAAATAACATAATTATAAAAAGGAACCAAAACAATGGAAGAGGTACTAAAAAGTAACCGATTTCATCTTATAAATGTATGTGACCAATAAAGAGATAAAAAAGACCAACAAATAATAGATAAATAGATTAAAAAGTTTCTCTCATCAAAATAGTTTTGAACAGAAGTGAACTAAATGATGCTCAAACTTTCAAAATCAATATACATATATATCCCATTACATGAAATAAAGCACACTCCTAATGCTCCCACCTTCCAGAAAACTAGCCCAAAAATAGAAACAGGAAAGAAAAGGTCAAAAAATATGTATCAAGTCTGAAATGACCCCATCTTTGAACTTTTAAGGTTGATTCTGGACTATTTATTGGAACTATTTCATTTTTATTAAGAAAGAACAACAAACATTGCCATGCCTCCTCAAAAACATTGTTTGTTCTTATGAGTGGTTGATAAAGCCCAAAGTTGCATGGACATGGATATGGATACAGATTATGGTATCAGATACGAACACAACCATTTGTGAAGTCCCCTGATATGGATACAGGTGCATATGACCTTCATAAAAAAACACTTACACATATTTAATACAATTTACTAAGTTAATAAAGGATTTTTTCATTACTTTAAAAGTAGTATGGACATAATTGCTAAATAAGTAATTATAAGCTAAGTCACAGTACACCGAATTTCATCTATGAAGTTTGAATTTTAGCAAATTTTTACCCTTTCCGAACATCATGCAAATATCACGATATCTAATATAATATTGTTATTTATAATAATATTATTCTATTTTTAAATAATATTGAGTTATTTAGTTTACTTAATGTCAAATTGTGACAATTTTTTGGTTTATTACTTATATTTAAAAATAAATAAATTTATATAAGTTAAATTTACTGTCGATTTTTTTCCGAATAATACCCTTGCCGAATTTTATGATTGACAAACTCGAATTTGAATTTATACCCTGTGACTTAGATTATAAATTCATTTGACAATTTACAATATGCAAAGGTTAGAAAAGTTGCACTAGAAAATAACCCCAAAAATTGGGTCGCTGAAATAGACAAACATGTCATTTGCTTCCCCATTTGAGGTTTTGTTTATACCAAAAAAAACACATGATTTAAGTTTTTCTTAAATTTAATTTAGGAAGGTTCATGTCAAATTACACAATATTCGACACAGTTGGAAAATCAAGGTTTTTTAAACACGTGGGTATGGTATCGAATGTATATCCATTTCATATACATAGATGTACCTAATACGGATAAGGTGATACAGACACCCAGAAAAGGGCAGAGGTGTATCCGGCTACTTTGCTTAGGCCTTTTGGTACCACCTAAGCACAACAGCCTTTTTTTAAATGTGTAACACATTAAAATGGGAGAGATGATGGGAGACATTAACCCTGTAAGTACAAGAAGAGAATGTTGTAGAAATTTCTTCATTTACTAAATATAACTTGCACTTTTGGAGGAATTGGCCTCTAGAAACCCAATCTTGGATGCTATACTTGCAAATTTAGCTTTGGCAATTTCGAGACATATTACAACAAAAACCTTAATTCAAGCGGTGTTCCAAGTTAATCATTTATAATGACTTTGTTTAGTGAGGGTAGTGCCATGTCAACTCAAAACTTGGAAACCAAAAACTCTACCTTAAACAAACAACTATAACCTAAACTTGATAGACTAATTCAATTAATCAATACTAAATCCAATATGGTCATGCTCAACTATCCAATCATAGTAAAAGCATATAAAACAGGAGCCGAATTGCATTTTCTTGTTAACTTCAGAACTATTGCATTACCATGAGCATTTTGGTTTACAAACTTGTCAACAAAAGCAATCAAAGATTTCCGTGCTTCATAATCTTCCCAACTTGGCCGAAGCAAGGAATAGACTTCATCAAGCAAATTTCCAAGGGCAACCATTTGTTTGGGAATGATTTCAAACTTCTTGGCTTCCTCCAACTCTAATTGCTCCGCCTTCTGCCGAATAGCTGCAATAAGTTCATCAAATCAGAAAACATCAAGTCAAGTCCAAGCTGAGAGTGTGAGGAAAACATAATTTACAAGGGGGTTAAGGGCAATTCTAACATTTACCATAAGTAGCAAGACCGACTTCTTCCTGTATTTGACTGGTTGACTTAAGTAACAAATCCATTTGTGAAAAGCTATAACATAGAAAAACAAGATATTAAACAGAGTCGTCATTCTTTTGAAAATGACTATGTTTGAAAATTTCTCACATAGCTGTTATGTGATGCCTAGTTTTGCTGAAATCCTCTACTCAAAAATTTTAGATACCATTAAGAAAATAAAATTACAAATGAAAGGGCCAGGAGTGGAAACAGGCCATTTAATTTCCCCACAACCTACACATATTCACTTACCTTAAGACAATGCTATATAGTATTTCTGCTGAAATGTGCCTCTCCAATAGATGTTTTATCCATTAGTCCATTTCTATTGACATTTCTTATGCAAAAGTTAAGTTCATTAAAAACCACAGATTTATCCACAAGCACCCACAAAATAGAAATTAAAGCATAAATATGTGTAAAAATCAAGGGCTTTGGACCATATCTTTCAGGGCAGAACATGACTTATGTCTTCCAGTTTATAGTTGTATCACCTAATCTAGTAGTGTAATAAAGAAATACTAACTAATAACGAAAGCATTAACACAACTAAATAGTTAACACTTAAGATAAGACCAAGATTATCACCAAGAAAGAGGGAAAACCAAGAATGGTAGGCTCCTTATGGTATAACCCATGATGAAGTGGATATGTCCCTGATGGATGGAGATGTATGCTCACGGTGTGCTCAAGCTTCAATGGATGGGTGATTATCAAGTGTGTGTATGGATAAAGGTTTCAACAATGGAGGTATGGAGGGATTTCAGCATTATGATGGTATTTTGGTAGTTTTTAGGCTCTCAAAATAGCATTATAAGTTTGCATGGAAGGTGGATGATATTTGTAAAGGGAGAGGGTTTCATTTATAGGCTAAGGGGTAAAGAGATGGATGGTCAGGATGCAAGGATGGTAAAATGGTGAGGGAGGGTTAAGATGCATTCAAAGGGGAGCACATGGATTGTGCTTGGTTGGGACCAATAGGGGGTTGACACTTGTCACAAGGAGGATGACTGTGAGGGGATGGGATAAGGGTTGGTCAAAGGGAGTAACGAGGGAGGATGCGTATGTAAGAGGGATGTAAGAGTCATAAAGGAGACTTGTTGACTTTGGCTTGGGTTAGCAAGTCTTAAACCTTGCTTAAAGTTGTGCACATGTTTAGGAGGGGGATTAGACTTAGCTTAGAAAGGGGGTTAGGGGCAAGTGGCTTAGATTTGATGGGATAGGTTAGTTAGGTGGCTAAGTGAGATTAGTATGGGTGAATGGGTCGGATTAGGGGTAAAGGTTGGGTCTAGGGATGTTTTAAAGGTTTGGGATAATTTATTAAATGATTTATTTAATAAATAGGGGATGTGGATTAAATTAAATAGATTTTGAGAATTCATTTAATTTAATAGAGGAATAAGGTTTTAATTGATAATTTAATTTTGGGTTATCATTTGATTTTATCAATTGGACTATAGTTAATTAAATTAATTAATAACTAGAGGATGAGAATTAATTAATTAATTAATATTTAATCAATAATGCCACAAGAGGTGACTAAATACGATTACCTAGTGATGTAATCAGATTTAGGTGTCTACAATAGTATCATGACACCCTCTGACATTGTTGGCATACTAAATTTATTATGCTATGATTAAGTATCATTGCTCAAAGAGACATTGACCAAAGAAATTTATGGCACCTCTCCAATTTGAGCACCAGCAAACAATCCAAGCCATGCTTTTGGTTTAAACTTAAATCAATAATCAACGAAAGGCTACATTTCTGAAAGCAATTCATGCAGCCTTTAGGAAAATTGAATGTTTATTTGCTGCAGGCGAATCCCCTGTTGATCTAGGCTGGACAGAAAGCATATCCACATAGGTATTGATTAAAATGATAGCATTACATGCCCCCAGGCAGGCATACACAGCAGAAAATCAGTTTGTAGGTGACCCAATGCCTCAAAGATCAACCCAAATTAACAGAGATTAGCCCAAGAAAGGGTAGCTGTAGATTGAATGAAACTTCTTCTTTTGCTTGAAAATTAAGTTGTGTGCACACAATGACAAGGATTTAACAACAAGAACAAAATTGTGTTGACTGTTCTCCCTTTAATTATCAGACCGTACACAATATCAAAACACAACTGAGTGGGGGTTGCCTGCCTTCTCCTTCTCTGACTCACACAGCCTTATACCTCTTCGTCTTTGTCTTTCTCAGCTTTCTGCCCATCCTCTGTCTCTACATATTCTCTCTATTTCCCTATTTCGTTCTCTATCTTTGAGGCTTCTTCCTTGATTAATTCTCTCCTAATCTTGTTCCAAAATCCCATCTGTAAGCATAAGGATGCCAAACACCTCCATCTCTAGCTCAATACTCTCACCTAAATCTCTCCCTTGATTCTTTTCTGAGCTGCTGTACATTTATGACAGGGGAAAGTGGGTGGAAGCTGGAACATCCCTCTCAAAACAAATGATCAGCGACGTTTTAAAAGTTCAAAAAGAAGGGTTGCGAGAAAAGATGAGATAAGCTGCTGCAGGGAAAATCAAATGCAATGCCCCTGCATCAAATTACCAAATTACAAAATTTGTGAGCCCCTACCACTGCCAAAATTGTGAATCACTGCAAGTTAGCAATGCTGTTGCTACAAGTTGAACTCAGGACACTTGATATCTTTTGAGTTCAACTAGGCATCACCCCCTGCCAGCCTGCCTTTCGCTTCACCAAATATTCACTGTATTCTTTGCCTCTGGTTCCATGTTTTGACTCATTTGGCATATTGAAAAATTCAACATCCTTGCACAAATTGTCTTAACTCCTTGTTTATGATAAAACACCAAATGCCTTCATATAGTGCCTAAGGAATCTATTCATTATTTCATTGGAAGCTACAAACTTGATTACATGCAAGCTATAAAAATGTCTGCAGGTAGTTTATCCTGGTTGTTACAAGCAAGTGGCTAAATCTGTTGAAATCATTTTCTTGCAATTAAAGAACCCGTGGCCATACCAATTATCAAAACTACAATAAGAAAAGCTATACTATTTTCGATATTAGAATAGTTCAAGTCTGAAGTTACATCACTGATTCATCAGAATCCAAAGTTACTCAAAAAATAACTAACTCAAAAATACTAGAAAGTATCACCTATCAGCTACAGCAATATATCAGCATTTACATCATAATTGAAAATATATCAAGTGTTACTGTCTAGGTAGCTGGCCTATATTAATAAGAACAAAATTGATTTGCAGCTGGAACCAATAAGATCAATATGAATGCTGCATTCAACTGAGAGATACTTGCCCTTCTCCAGTAGCATCATCTTCAACTATTTGAAGACCTTGAGTAATACTCTTTAAGGCCTGCTTGTCTGTCATCAAGCTTGAGGTTTTTGATAAACTGGTTGTGACTCCCAAGCTCCCTTTCATTGAGCATGTCTTTGTGAACAGAGAAATAGTGGCAAGAAATTACATCCTTCTTGTGTATCAAAAGTTGACCTTCCCTCATCAGCATCATGAATCTATCCCTAGAAATTTCAAGTGCAGCAGCAACTTGTGACATAATTTGAAAGTGAATGAGTTTACATCATGTACTGTCTTAAAATGGGCGGACTTGCCTTTTAAGACCTTTTAGCACCTGTCCTTTACAAACTTCCTGGACCATGGATGGATCTCTATTCAATGTTACTTTTCTCCTATTTTGCACCATATTTTCCAGTTTCATCTATGCATCGTTTTGGGCGTTCTCAGGCCCTATTTCCTCTATTCTCTGGGTCTAGGTCGACCCAGCTCGACCTGGCCCTTTCTAAGACCCTTCTCCTCCATCTTTTGGGTCAGGATCAACCCAAGTCGACATAGTCCAAGACTAGGTCGAACTTGTCCCTGATAATTGTGAGTTTTAAGGTCCGAAAGGTCTCAAATTTACCAATTGAGTCATTCTGCTCCCCAATCAGCCTGTAGTTAACTCTCTGCTTAACAGTAGGCCTCAAGGCAGCATTTAATTGTTTTCCCATCAGAAAACTAGTATAAAAGGAGGCTTGGGGGCTTCATTTTCATATCTCAATCTCAAGACATCTCATCTCCTCAAATCATCAAGCACTCAGGGCAAGTAGTTCAAGCATTCAAGCAAGCAAGTTTTCTTCAAGCATTCAAGGATTCTTTGTGGGTATTTCCTCTTCAAGATCTAGCATTTTGTTGGCCATCAAGGGAGAAGATCTACAGTAAGGCATTCATTATCTTCTTCGTTGATGCACATTTACATCCATGGCTCCATGATGCGCTTCTGGTAGATCTATTGCAATTGTGGGGATATCACATCCTTCATGCGAAATTCAATATCTACAACATACAACAAGGTAAAATCCATTGACAAGGGTTTTTACAAGCAACGTGAATACTTACATTTATCTTGTTTGCTTTACATACATTTACATTTACATTTTGAGGTTGATTCCTCAATTTGGTGCTTGACTAAGGCAAGCCCTCCCCCACCAAAATCCCAAAACCAAATGTTTATGTGTGTAGGAATAGGATAGTAGAATTCCGCATGCAAATCTAGTAATAACTTTGTAGAAGCTTTCTGAAGAAGTTCGTTCAACTTTGTTACAATGTCCTCGAACTACGTCAACTTGTGGGAAGTCATCCTTCTTCAGGTCGACGTAGTCTTTCTACTTTCCTGACGAACGATTTCTAGGTTTTGTTCCTTTTGTAAATTCATTTGAGAATCCACAATCGAATACTCAAAAATAGGCTCAAATTTGCGACTTTTGGAGCTAAAATACATTGTCCTTTACATATTTCAAGGTGATTCATATATATTTCATTTCCTTTCATATCTTTATCTTAGATCTATATCTTAATTGACCTGATTGTATACACATAACATCTAGATCTACATTAGTCAATCAATTAGTTCAATTTTACATACACACTATCACACACGAGACAAAGTTCATTTCCTTATATCGTATTCCCTCCTATGATTTGAATCGATTATTGGCATTCCTTCATTTGGGTCTTGCTAATCTAATCTGGATCCAAAAAGGAATCATATTTGGAAATTCCCATTATCCCCACACACATCCTATCTATTTGAATGGCTTAGTGGTGTAAAGTAGAGGTCTACATCTCATCAGAACACTTCCATGTTTACCCCCCAACATTTTGGTGAACCCGACATCTTTTCCTCTTCTATTGTATTTTGGAGTTGGAGTCAGCTATCTTATTAGATTAAACTACTCTCTTCTTTTAAGTCTTCTTTTGCATTGCATGTTTAGATCTAGCTTGTATGCATTTCACTCATGTTGCAAAAGTTATTTAAAGCATTTTTTAACCATTCCTCTATTCCCTTTTCCATAAAACAACATCCTCCTTTATGATATGTTTCCCCTAAAAGGAATCAGTATAGGGTATGTAATGTTGCCTTGTCCTCTCTTACATCACCTTATAAGGAACCATTAGAACAAGATTACGATTTTAACCTCTCTCTTAATGCTCTTTCTATTTGTGAGGGAAAGTAGAGATTAATGTTAGCCTTTCTCCTAACTATGAGGACACTTTTGGTAGGGATTATATCTACCTTCTTTCAATTCCTCTCATTTTTCTTCCATGGTATGCTTTCTTGATAGATATAGTCTTCCCTATGACAATTCTCCTATTTGGGATGAACCCTTGGATGATGACATGGATTACTTTCTTCCTCGTGAAAGAACCTTACTTCCAAACAATGATAGCATGGATGACACCTCTTCTATATCATTTCCACGTGACATACTTAATATTTCTCCTGCTCCTAAACATGCTTTCCTCTTAGGGATATTTTAGCGCAAGAGGAGGACATTATTAATACTTTCATCAATGTGACCTTGTCTTCATTCGATGCTCCTAGCAGAGATGATTCATTAATGGGCATCCATAATCCCTATTCTGAGGTTTCCTTGGAAAAGGAGGATAATGGTAATCTCCTTAATTGTCTCTCTTCTAGTGATGAGTCTACAGAGAGGCAAGATCTTAATCAAGTTAATGTTGCTCAACCTATTCTCACTCTAAAAGGTTACCTGTCATCAAATAAACCTCTCATCACCTTAAGGGTTGTCCTCCCATAACTCTTAAAGGGGAACATAGCCATTCTAAAGATTATCATGTGGTGTCCCACACTTATCGTACAAGAAATAATCCTCAACCTACTACTTCTCTTGCACCTTCTCAACATGTTCTTCCCCCTCCACCTCATCTTTCTCAAAATCTTGGGTTGCATTATGATTTGATATCGCAATTACGTAATACCCCCGCCAAGATTTCTCTTTGGGAACTACTTCAAAGATGTCTGCCATATCATGAAGCCTTGAAAAAAGCTTATCCGCTCTTCCAACTCCTCCTAATCAAGATAACATCAATGCCTTTTTGCAATACATGAATGCTACATCGATCTCAACTCAAATTGTGTTTACTCATGATGATTTACATCCTAAAGAAGCTCAAGATCACTATGATGCCCTTATGGTAGCTGTCTTAGTTAATGGTAACCTTATTCGTCAAACCTTAGCTAATAATAGACCTGAGCTTAATATTTGTAGGGTGGATATGCTCAAAGCAATTAAAGTTGCTCTTTCAAATATCAACCCAGACTATAATTCTATTTGTGGCATTGATAATGTTTCTAAGAAAACTTTAGGCACCATCACTTTACCTATCAAAGTAGGTTTAGTTATTTTGGATACTCATATTCATCTTATGCCTGGACCTCTTAATTACAACCTTCTTCTGGGTAGACCTTGGTTACATGCTATGTACGTTGTTCCTTCAACTCTTCATCAAAAAGTCAAGTTTATCTATAATAATATGGTGTATACTCTTCATGTGGATACTAACCAAATAGTTGTCTAAATATTGAGGAACAACAAAACCAAGAATCTGATGATGATCCTCCTTCTACAAGTATTCTTTCAAAAGATGATTGGGGTACATTAGATTTTAATCAAACTTTCATTGGTGAGTATAGGGTTAATGACCTTTCATTCATGAAACTTAGAACAATTCCTCTTTCTAATAACTTTGTTACCACTTGCTCTCCTATTGAACCTCTCAAAACTAGTGATATGGATTCTTGTTTTCATCCTAGTTATCATAGATTCACTAAGGATGCCTTTGGTAAACAACAACACAAAAATCATATGCCCTTAGGCAATGGGGGGCATGAATACTATAATGGGCACCCTAGAAATGCCCAAAAACTGAACCAACTGTTAATAGGAATTTAGTCAAATAATTTGCATCCAACTTTTAATTTCTCCGTTAAATGTTAAACCCTCTATATGGCTCCGAAAATAAAATGTTTGTTTGTTTTAATATCTTTGCATAGATTTGAAACCACATAACATGAACAAGAAGGAATTTATAATAATATGCAAACTGAAGATTCAACTACTGCTGAAATAATATTGATTTTCAAACTAATAAAATCAGATACATAGCAGACTTTTCAACTCACTAATTACTCCAGCATTATAGCACAATGTTCTTATAATGACTTCCCATCTTGTTGCTACAGTAACATGAATAATGTCGTACAATGACATGACTAGTGTCACACTACAGTGCTGCTATAGTGAAATCTGCCTTCAATCAGTCCAAGACCCTCATAAAATCATCCCTTCAAAAAGGCATAAGCATCGGACAAGAAGCGGGAATGATATGAGCAAACACCCAATTCGTTTGTAGCTGGAAATGCACCCAATCTGCCTGTTAATAAAACTGATAACAATGAATTCCAAAGGCCAAACCCCAAGGGAATAACGTCTAGAATGTCACGAGAGGATAGACGTCCTCTAATGCCAAGAACGGATCTGCAACTCACACATCAATTTTCTTCTCATATTCAACCTGCCAAATGAAGCCACTAACGCTCCTTTTTTTCTTTCTCCAAGAGTTGATTCAACTCACATGAGCTATGTGGGATAAAAGATGCGCAATATAAAACATATTAAAATAATCACTTATGTCTCCCTTAGGAGCCCCTTTTTGATTTGCAAACATTGCGATAAAATTTAATATTAAAGTATCACTTTAATTAGTTACAACTAAATTAAATGTTACTTTGATAATACTTCACGCATAAAAATATATTAGCTATCGAACTCCGAAAAGCGCGAGTGATAGCTCATCAGAAAGCTCTCGCTGAGTAGTATCAAATTCAATCACCAAAACTAGCATCCCCTATGTCCTGCTAACTTATGAAAAATAGTAAGTATGCCTGAGAGTAGGTAAATCAACTCCATTTTGGCCCAAACTGAAGATGACTAGGCCAAAACACTCTAAAATCCCTTTAAACCCTTCGTTAGCCCTCGAGACCATGTAGAACTAGGCTAACACACTTGATCGACTACTAAAGTGGGGACATTACAAATATTCTTTTTATACCATTTCTGATCATAACTTAGGATGTATATAACAAAGTGTTGAATCTCATTCTTTGTCCACATCCTCTTACGTATCTTCTCCTATTGAGCAAGAAAGTATTTTACCTTAACTTCTTCGTGCTAAGGTGATTACTAGACCTAAACATAGAAAGAAACATAGTCAAAAACTTATGAATCTTCCATTTTGCACCCATCACCGTTATCATGATCACTCTACTAATAATTGTCAAACTTGACATTACAAGATCCAACAACTCATTAATAATGAGGTTATTCACATATCTCCTTATAATGAGCTCTCTTTTACTTCTGATTTCTTTAAATAGCATTTAAGTCCCTTGTGATATTGCTATCAGGATTTAACTGTGTGATTTTTGAGTCAAACTCATCGACCCATGTTTCATGAGTAGTAAATCAACATGAATCCATCTCTCATTAGAATAAATGGAACACTTAGCACTTATTGATCTAGGTGATGCTCACTGGGGTGAAGCACCGAGACTTCCAAGGAGGTCACCCATCCCAATATTACTCCAGCTTGAATGCGCTTAACTATGGAGTTTCTGCCATGGTTAAACCCAAAGCTTGCAACCCTTTTGCAAAACCTTCACCAAGTGTTGTGCCTTATGAACCATTCATTAGAAAGCCCCTTAAGCTCATCAATTGACAAGTAGGAGATAATTTCCATAGCAAGTCAAATTGTGATATTGTTATCAAGATTTAACTGTGTGATTTTTGAGTCAAACTCATTGACCCATGTTTCATGAGTAGTGATTCAACATGAAGCATCTCTCATGAGAATAAATGGAACACTTAGCACTCATTGGATCTAGGTGATGCTCATAGGGGTGAAGCACCTGGACTTCCCGAGAGGTCACCCATCCCAGTACTACTCCAGCCTGAGTGTGCTTAACTACGGAGTTTCCTCCATAGTTAAACCCAAAGCTTGCAACCCCATTTGCAAAACCTTCATCAAGTGTTATGCCTTATGAACCATTCATTAGAAAGCCCCTTAAGCTCATCAATTGACAAGTAGGAGATAATTTCCACAGCAAGTCAAATTGTGATATTGCTATCAAGATTTAACTGTGTGATTTTTGAGTCAAACTCATTGACCCATGTTTCATGAGTAGTGATTCAACATGAATCCATCTCTCATGAGAATAAATGGAACACTTAGCACTCATTTGATCTAGGTTAAGCCCCTATTATGTTTGTCTATGCCATGTAACATTGTTGGCCTTTCGTTAGAGGTTCATTGTCATACATGGTTTGCTTTGTGAGTAGCATTATAGGTTTTAGATTGTTTGTTTTATCTTCTTTTGTTCATATACATGGGGAGCAAGGGAATCGTGTCCTCCTTTTCACTTCCTCAATGATCCACTATTTCCTTTGGTTGTGTGTTATTTGTTTATCATGTCACACCCAATCTTGCATTATTCGCAATTGGATTTTCATAATGGCTAGATCACTTACCTAGTAGCCTCATAATAGTGTATCCTTTTTTCCAAGGATTTCCTTTATCACTTCTTGCATAGTGTCTCTACATTCTACCCTTCCATGACCTCATAGGAGTTGTGACCTCTTGGGTTTGGACTGGGCGTTGATTGTGGATACTATCTTGATGCTGAAATTGTTTTGTCCTTCTTCATCACTTCCATAAGATGCAAAAGAAGAAATTATTTTTCCATCTTAAAGAGCGGGGGGCATACATGGTCCCCATGTCCTTTTCATATGTTTTTATTTTTAAAGCACATCATATAGAGTACACTAGCATGACACAACTTGCTAGGGCCAGCTACCCTCTATTTATACATATCTTGGATTGGTTGACTAGCATGCCACAATCACTTTGTAGATGCCACACTCACTTTGTAGACCATTTGACCTATCCTAGCACATATATAAACCATTCTCATAATATAGGAGTATTATATCGTGGGAGTGTAAAGTCACTGCAAGGTGCCAATTTATGGGATTGGCTATCGGGAACACAAACCTGCTAGACCATTTAATCCTCCTTTCTTTTCTTTGTGGGATTGACTACCAGGAACACAAACTCGTTAGACCATTCAATCCTATCCCCTTTTTTGTGATTCACAATAAGGAACACAAACCTTATTGGGCAAGTTGATCACACCCCCTTCTCTCTCTCTTTCTTTTCAGTGAGATCTCTCTTATCGTGATTTTGGGATATGATGAAGACTCAAGTTCCTTAGGGGCAAATACATATTCTAAGTGTGGCTTAGAGTACTTCAGCATTTCTGGCTTGGTCTGATTTCTTGGTTATCTTCAAATCTATGCATTGCATTGTTCCTAACTTAATGATTTCTTTGTCTCCTAAGTTGTGATAAGATCATCTTTTGCCTTTAATCTACTTTATGATGAGTTTGAGGCAACTCATACTCCTGCTAAGGTGGGTGTTAAATGTACCATCTTAAAATGGACGCACTTACCTTTTAAGACCTTTTAGCACCTGTCCTTTACTAACTTCCTGGACCATGGATGGATCTCTATTCAATGTTCATTTTCTCCTTTCTGCACCATATTTTCTAGTTTCATCGATGCATCCTTTTGGGCCTTCCCAGGGCTTGTTTTCTCTATTCTTTAGGTCTAGTTCAAACCAGGTTGACATGGTCTAGGAGTAGGTTGACCCAAGTCCTCCATCTTCTAGGTCAAGGTCGACCTAGCTCGACCTAGTCCAAGACTAGGTCGACCTAAGTCAACCTTGTCCCTAATGATTGTGAGATTCAGGGCCCAAAAGATCTCGAGTTTACCAATTGATTCATTTTGCCTCACAGCCAGCCTGCAAATAACTCTTCGCTTAACATTCAACCTGTAGTTTAACTCTCCACTCAATAGTCGGCCTGCAGTTAACTCTACTCAACAGTCGACCTACAATTAACTCTTCACTCAATAGTCAGCCTATAGTTAGCTCTCTGCTTAAAAATCAACCTTAAGTCCACCTTTAACTATTTTCCTGCCAAAAAACTAGTATAAAAGGAGGCTTGGGGAGCTCCATTTTCATATCTCAATCTCAAGACATCTCATCTCATCAAATCATCAAGCACTCAAGGCAAAGAGTTTAAGCATTCGAGCAAGTTTTCTTCAAGCATTCAAGGATTCTTTGTGAGCATTTTCTCTTCAAGATCTAGCATTTTGTTGGCCATCAAGGGAGGAGATCTACATTAAGGCATTCATTGACTTCTTCGTTGATGCACATTTACATCCATGGCTCCATGATGTAGTAATGGTAGATCCATTGCAATTACGGAGATATCCTACATCCTTCATACCGAATTCAAGATCTACAACATACAACAAGGCAAAATCCTTATTGACAAAGGTTTTTACAAGCAAGGTGAATACTTACATTTGTTTTATTTCCTTTACATACATTTACATTTACATTTCAAGGTTGATTCCTCAATGTAGGGCTTGACCAAGGCAAGCCCTCCCCCACCAAAATTCCAAAACCAAGTTTTTATGCATGTAGGAAAAGGATATCAGAATTCCACCTGCAAATCTAGAAATAACCCTGCAAAAGCTTTCTAGAGAAGTTGGTAAACTTTGTTATAGTGTCGATGGACTACGTCAACTTGTGGGGAGACATCCTTATTCAGGTCGACCTAGTCCTTTCTACTTTCCTAATGAAAAATTTCTGAATTTTGTTCCTTTTGTCATTTCATTCGGGAATTCACAGTGGAATATTCAAAAACAGGCTCAGATCCGCAACTTTCGGAGCTAAACTACATCTTCTTTTATGTATTTCACGGTGAGTCTTTGATATTTCATTTCCTTTCATATCTTTATCTTAGATCTATATCTTAATTGAGTTGATTGTATACACATAGCATCTAGATCTACATTATTCAATCAATTAGTTCAATTTTACTAGTTCAATTTTACATACACACTATCACACACGAGACAAAGTTGATTTCCTTATATTTAATTTCTTTCTACAATTCGAATTGAGTATTGGCATTCATTCCTTCATTTGGGTCTTGCTAATCTAATTTGGATCGAAAAAGGAGTCATAGTTGGAAATTCTCATTATCCCCGTACACATCTATTTGAATGGCTTAGTGGCGCAGAGTGGAGATCTACATCTTCCATGTTTGCCCCTAAACACATACAAACACTGTAAGCTCCTCCTTTAAAAAATCTCTCCATTCTTATCCTTCCAAAGGAGCCATAAAATCTCACATGTTAAGACAGACCCAAAGGTGTTAGTTTTTAAATAAAATGACTCCACAAAACCAAGATTTCACTCCATTAAAGACCAAAACCACTATTCAGTGTATGCATGTAATGGGTGTGCCAAAGAAAATAGACCATAAACCACAAGCATATCTACACTCAAAAAATAAATGCTCATACGTTTCAAGTACTGAACAGAGACCACACATAATGGGACTGTCTTTATCAGGGGGGGTGGTATAACCTACAGCAAGTTTCTTTAGCAATAGCAGGCATCTAAAACAAGACTTTTTAGGTTCACAAGGGGAGTGCCAAAAAAATCAAAGATAAAATGCCATTTAGAGACAGACCAACTCAGAGCCCAGCCTTAATTCACTCTATCAAAGGTAGAGCATCTATCTTTTAACATATTATAAATCTGCCTAGCAGAAATCTTACAAAATTCAGTGCCATCTTTCAAGTTCACCCAATGCAAGAACTTGTTAGTATTCATGATAACTCTGGGAAAGAAATTACCCACAGCTTTAACAGTTACAGAATAAGACATTTTTTGAATGTAAGGAATATTATACTTGGCTGAGATTTCATCACAAGACCATAGCTGAATGTCAATCAGAATGTCTTTAACCATATAAATACCATATTTGTACCAGTTTTTAGTAGAGCAACTTTAAGTTAATGCTAGAGGCTTTCCATTAGCCCTCATTCCCCACCACAGGGATCTATCCATAACAGAGTATGTAGGAAAACCACCACTAGCTCCCCTTAACAGACTAAGGACTCTAACTTGGGACCAAGTCTTCCATAGGGATTTAAAGACTTTTGAACCAAAAATAGACAACTAAAAGTTTCCAAATACTTTATCACAAAGAAAAACATTGGTCCAACTTTTACCTCTTTGGATGACAGATTTGCGAATGTTGTTTCTAACTAGGACTTTCCAAGGTTCCTCCCAAGATAGAGCTTGAAGGATCCATTTTGAGGCCAAAGCAATACCATGAGACTTCAAGTCTTTCATGCCCAGACCACCCTAGCTTTTAGGAAAACAACACCAATCGCATTTAACATAGTGTCTTTTTTTATTTCACAAACCATCAGACCATAAGAAATCTCTCATAATCCTCTCAAGACTGATGGATTGATAGTTAGCAAATAGCCACGCAGAAGAAATGTATATATGATGTGCAGAAAGGACTTTCTGAACCACTTGCACCCTCCCTGCTAAGGAGAGAAGATGAGTACCATTTCAACTATATTTTTTCAATTTTCGAAAAGAGCCAAGACTACATATCTTTGAGGAATGGATCAATAGAGAAAGGAATTCCCAAATACCTGAGCATAGACTGGGGTCCAAGCCACTACCAACCTTTATTCACAATCTACTCAAGGTGGGTGGAGTGCCAACCTATGATAGAAGATTTGTGTATAGCCAATTTAGCCCCAGAAACCAATCAGAAGAACTGAAGTCGATTATTGATATTATCAAAATTATCCCCATCCAATTCAATAAATAAAGCAGTATCATCAAAAAATTGAACATTAAGAAGGCTCTCCTAATTAGGAAGTGTAATACCAATGCAATTACAAACAGAGCAGGGACAATAGGGAACCCTTGTCTTGTAGACCTTTGGAGAGTAATACTTTCATTTAATTCACCATTGACATTAATTAATGTGAAGGAGTCTTTAAGAAGAATGCTGATCCATTTACAAAAATATGGAGGAAAGCCAAAAGCTTCAAGCATGACCATAACAAAGGGCCATTGAATTCTGTCATATGCCATCTCAAAATCTAACAATACCATCATTGCATTTTGACCTTCACTCTTAGCCCAATGCATTGCCTCCCAGCTAGTGATCAAGTTCTCAAGAATGAATCGCCCTTGATGAAGCCAGTTTGAGTTGGAAAACCTTATTCCTTAGTTAGCCCAATATCTGGCTGAGCACCCTTGCAAGAGTGCAAGCAGTTTGTCTCTATGCTTGAGGTTCCACCATATGGACCTTTCACCACACAGTTTTTGACCCTTATCTATAATACCATTCTGAGAAATATGCTTCCTTACTGAATCACATGCTCTACAAATAGATTTAAAATGATTGATACAAAGGTCCTAACAGAAAACTGCCCAGCAATGATATCACAAACAGGGAGTCCAACCCGAGAGGGAATTTGTTTGGGGACAACCTTAGAGATATATCTGATCAAAATTTTCCAAGGCTCATCCCCTTGTAATGCCTTAAAGATCCATTTGGTTGCTAGGGAGATTCCTTATAGCCTAAGATCCTTCAAACCCAAGCCCCCTTTGCATTTACTCATAGTGCACCAGGCCCATTCACTGCATGCCTTTCCTTATTGCCTTTCCCATCTAACAGTAGAAAGTCACTTATCTGCTTTTGCACATGATTGGACTGGTAAAGACAAAAGAATTTTTTGATAGACCTGAACTCCACCCGCCGTAGATAGGTACTGTCTGTTGCCCTATTCATGTTTTTATTGATTCTTTCTTGAGTCCTCCACATTTCTTGAGGTTGAGGATAATGGAAAACAGAATTCCCAAGCATCTTACATGATGATTACGTCCACCCCACAGAATTAGATACTTATTAACCAGCCAGAAGGATATCAATTCCATCCAAGCATAATAGACTTGGGCAAAGATATTTTGCTCCCTGAGGAAGCACAAGGAGCTCCATCTTATTCATTAGGGCCTCAACATTTTACTCTTCCAGATTAATTAGTATAGTTGTATCAACAACAAACTGAATATTAGATAGATCTACTTGGTTGGGAAGAGTTGTGCCTTTCACTTTTGGGGAAAGCAGATTGTCTCTCGGTAGATAGTACGTGGCATCAGTAGCCAGCACAAAATGGCAGGCACAAGGGGGCATCCCTGCTTCATGGATCTAATCAAGCTGAATGCTTTAGGCCTAACTCCATTCACTTCCACCATTGCTTTGGGCATCCTGCATAAGTGTAATGACCATGTGACAGAATTGCTTAGGAAAGCCAAGAACATCAAGCATCATAAAGATGAAATGCCATTTTATGCAGTCATGGGATTTCTCCAAGTCAACTAATAGCATGGAGGCAGTCTAATTGGATTCTTCCGCCCAATTCATAGCCTACCAGCAAGTGGAAAGGTTCTCCAGTATATATCTCCCCTTCTTAAAGACGGTTCAGGTGGGTTTGACAACTTTCAGAAGGTCATTTTCCAACCTTTAGCCAAGATTTTTGAAAGAATCTTATACAACACATTGAGAAGTGTTATGAATCTCCAATTTTTTATGAGGGACCTCTCTCCATCCTTAGGGATTAATTTAATTAGACCAGTATTAATACTATCACCAAGAGATCCCTCCTCAAGAGCTTCTTTGTACGCCTCCAAAAGTTCTTCTCCAATCCAAGAGATGTTTTTCTTATAAAATTCCACTGGCAGCCCATCAGGTCCTGGGGCCTTATCATTACTGAGAGCAAGAATAGCCATGTTTACCTCTTCTATAGACATCTCTTTACTTAGATTTGTAGTATCTACACCATCTAGTTTGTTTGGAATGATGCTTTGAATCTTGGTTTTGGCAGTTTTCTTCTTATTCTCATTGTCCTTAAATTTAAAGAGGTTACATAGAAGCTTTAGAGGCATTTAAAATTTCCAATTGATCAGTGACGTTCTATCATTTTCCCAAATGCTCTTTCTGTTCTGCTTGACTTAATTGCATGTAAGAATCTGAAAGAAAAGTTTAAAGTATTTATCCCCATGCTCAAGCCATTTAATCTGGCCCTTGTCTGAAGTTCCATAATTTTAATATTCTGTACTCTTCTCAAGGCATGCTTAGCTTGGCAGAGAGCATCATTAGCATCCATATTAGCAGGATGCGCTTGCAAGGTTTCTTCAGCTTTATATAAAACATTATGCAAGGTTGTCTCCACCCTCCTCATATCCTTGGCTTTCTTTCTGCATACTGTCTGTAAGAGCCCCTTCCAAATATCTAACATTCCAATTCCATTTTCCCTAGCACCATGTAGAGTCTTGTTCCTCCATTGAGGAACCTAATGATACCAACTGCCTGCAGTACGTCATCATCTAAGAGCAGCCTAATATTCAAGGAAAATGCCTCCCTTTCCCTCTATGCTCTTCATGAGGATTGCTTGATGTGATGGTAGCATGCACAAGATAATGATTTGAGAGAGTATAAGTAATCAACTTGACACTACCTTCGTTGGATTCTTTTTTAAATTGGAACTCATGTTTGTTTGCCTAAAATATGTCCAATCTACTATAGGTCCTCCTCGATCCTTGTTGAAAATTGCACCATGTACAAACGTTTGATCTCATTTTTCTTCCCAACCATAGGATCAAACAACCTCAGTTTGTTAATCATTTTATTCGAGAAAAATTTCTCCTCGCTTTCCCATTCAAATTTAGATCCACCAACTTTGTCTGAAGGACATTCAATCATGTTGAAATCGCTCCCAAGGATCCATGGTACCTCTTCCAACTGAATCAGCCACTTCCATAGCTCAATTCTGTCAAATAATCATTAGAAGCATAAAAATAGCAGATACCCACCTCCTTGTCATTTATTCTCAGAATGATCCAGACCACTCTATTGCAAGGCAAGCACCCGCACCTGATTCTAAGTTGTCAGTTCAGGTTTGGGGACTCTACAGGCGGGCGGGCGGGCGGGTGAGCAGGCAGGTAGGCAGGCAGATAGAGAACATACTTAATTGCAAAACTAAATCATTTCATAGTATGAATATATGTTGCTTGATCATTGGTCAATGCCAAATATCAAAGATTAACATTAAATACTTGCTCATCAATCTATATTCACAATTATAAAGAAAAACATACATCGAATTACTGAATTGCAAAATGAAATTTCAAAACATAGACTAGTTCATCAAATAATAAAGTTTAAAACATAATGATAATAGTGAAAAGTGTTTAATAGTTTATCATTATATCAAGGCCTTCAAGGGTAAAATGGATCATCAAAAAATGAGGGATCAATGGTTTTCTAAACTTCCTATAAACCAATAAACCAAAACCTTTTTTTAAACTTCTTTTTGGCTACAGGCTTATTGAAATAAAAATAAACAGCCCTTTTTGTATCATTCTACAAAATGAGAACTTGAACCCTAGTTTCTTGATGGACATAGATTGGAGCCAATTATTTGTAGAACCTAGAGGGCATTCTGGAATGATCCAAAACAACATGAAACAATGCTACATCCTTAAAGCCTAATTCTCACTTTGTTTAATTCTTGAGCCATTTCAGAATCAGGCCCAATTGAAAAGGTCATGTCAACAGAACACTACCTATGGGTCCTCCATCAGTTGGGAGAGTCTAAGATGTGCTTTTAGCCGCAACAAAAATAGCCCCAGACAATGCCTTCTAGCAACCCTCAAGCACGGTTTTGAATGACATATTTTCACCACTAGCCAAATTCATTGACCAATAGAGTCAAGATGGAATAGGGCCATCTCCCATCACAAACACGAAAGGGAGGGAGGAGGGGTACAATAAATGCAGACAAGGGGGCACGTCATAACTAACTCTACATGGAAGAGCGATTGCTCCCTTGTGTGAAATCGGTCCTCACCTTGAAAATCACCACAGGTTGTCAATTCACAATTTTTGTTGTTGATAATACAATTGAGTTGATATTTGGTGTTAAATTATAGTAGCTTCGGTCAGACCAATCTAAGTATGAAAATCCAATCAATGAGGTCATACCCTTCTCTTAGATCGAACTGTATAATTCTGATCATAACCAATTTATGTGCTTCATAGATCAATTAAATGGAGACTATATATATATAGGATCGAGTTAATGATCCTCTTCAGTATGATTGGAGACCTTATTACATATAAGATAACCAATAATTATTGGTTTATTGCAACCTGTTAATGTATAATTAGACCCAATTACCAAAGGGTTTGTTTGACAAATTACTAATTAGTCACAACTGGTGTCTCTTCAAACAGACACATACATTTAATAGACATGACTGTTCCTTTCGTATGCCTCCTGACGGATATTTATATGCAAATCGATCTTGAGAATAAACTATTGAAATCAATAAATGGTTCTATCTCTGCACTACAACATTAGATCAGACATCAAGTAAAAATTGCAGTAAGATTTATCTGTCTCAAATGAATAGTTATTGATCCATATCTGTTGTGACTGATTACTGTCTGCTAAACATAGTTTAAACCAGTAATGATTAAATTGAAAATAAGCAATATCACAGTATGATATAAATTTACCAGTACGTTTACATTTGGCAGCTAGGTTCTTCCTCAAAAGCTCAATCACATTGTATATGTTTTGTTGTGGCGTACTGATTCTTTTTGTGTTTAAAACTATATATCATTTCCATTTACACCTATTCTCTTAATTTAAGTGTGCAAGTTTATCAAGATTCCTTTTACAATTAGAATTCATGTTAATAGATGGAGATATGAAATATCCACCTTGATTACAGATCTCACCCTACGGCATGCAACTCCATGTTTCAACATTTCATAACTTTTTGTGCTAACTCCCAATGTCATTTCCTATATTTTCCCACTGATTTATTCTCAAGTTTCCCATTATTTCAACAAAAAAATTTCATAATTTCCAAATTCCAACCTGAGTCATTCCCATTTCTAAAACTTCCAATAACTTCTTTCTAATTCTTATTGAATACATGAGATTTTTATTTCATAAAATGCCACAAGACCAAGGTTATGATAGGAAGTAGAAATCGTCTCATTAATCACTGTACCAATAAAAATTGGACTAATCTCTCACGTCTAAAAGAATGGACTCAATTTATTAGCAATGATGGATACTCTCTAGAGTTGATAGTAGCATTTTCATCTTTTAGTGCTAAAGGAACACACCATTGAGCTCGAGTCACGCTTTGCTAAGTAACACATCCAACAATTTTCAGTTCAGCCAAAGTTTTCTTGGGACTTCCACCTAGCCTTTACAATGGCCTTCCAATTCTCTAAATGACCAATATTGATGGTATTTACGGTGCCATGCACATTGCTAAGTTGGATAACATAACTAAAAACATTTCATATAATTTCCGGGAATTGTGACACCCATTCAAGGAATTTCGGTCACATAGCCAAGCTGGTTAAACAAAAATGCCTTCCGAACAACAAAAATTTATTCTTCCACAAACATGCATAAAAAAAATTAAAACTAGCTTGTTTTATCTACGGTTTCTAGAAGCAATGTAAAACAAACGAAAACACGTCTCTCTGCGAATTGTAAATAGCTAGTTCGATTTATGAGATCCAAGTAATTTTTCCCTCCTCTACATAAAAAGCAATGCTAAAACCTTTAAATTTGATTAAAAATTACTGAGCCAAAAATGAAATATTGAAATTACTGATAAGACAAAGCAGATCCCCAGCATTTTATTAAGTCAGATACACTTTAAAAATCTAGCCAACAAAAAATTTAAAACAGGCAGAAATACAGCAGCCATTGTTTATACAAAAGTTTGAAAGGAAAACCACTGATCTTCAAAATACATTTACAGAAATTTTTCCCCGATCGTTGTTTAAAAGATCTTCAAAACATGCTTCGGCGCTCCTCCTCCCGGCAATCTTGTAGCTTTTCGCTCTTTTTTTTTTCCCTTGGATCGTTTCCTATTTGAGGGGCTGGGAAAGACGGATTTTGACTTCGAAATATTTTTTGCCATTTGCTTGTGTTTTTTATACGTGGCCAATTTCTTCTCCCATCAATTCGATAAAATGCTCTCTTTGTCAAACAGGCTAAACCCAGACCTCGATTTTGTTGCTGCAAGTGTTTCTGTTTTTATTTTTCCTAAAAGCTTATAGGCAAATTCAATTTGCTCCAATATTCAATTAACTTCACAATTTAAAAAATTATTTATTTGCATTGTGATTGGTTTAAATCAATTTGTATTATACCTTTTTCAGAATTACTTTCTCCATCTTGCATAATTTTCAAAAAACATTACTAGATATTAAATTTTGAATATATTTTTTCTTACTCTAAATAGATATACAAATATAATATAATAAATGTGTAAATATAATATATTAAATGTGTAATTTCACTTTATATAAACTAGAGTATTATTGTAATATTATATTAAATATCTTTATTATTGTTATTTAATATACTTGTTTTAGAATTAGAGAAACAAGGGAATTAAAAATCTATTAATTAATATTCAATTACGTTCTCTATTTTGTTTTTAAATTTGATTAATTTAATAATTGAAAGTTTTTGCCTCAAATTTGATGTAGACATTTGTAAACTAAAATTAAACTCAATAGAATATATATATATATATATATATATATATATATATATATATATATATATATATATATATATATATATATATATATATATATATATATATATATATATATATATATCTTAATAATATAATATTTCTCACGAGGATGACCCCACAACGTGATGGTGAAGTCACGAGCCTTGTGATATGAGATCTAGTGTTCGATTCTTGGTAGGGTTGATTTTGTGATGTGCAGGTGGGATCATTAAGGCCAAAGATTTTTCCTCTGCCCTTGTGTGTTCATTAGTGGCCTGTTCATATGCGCAATGTGTTGTAGGTGTCAGTGTGGAATACAGAGGTCCACAATCATTTGACGATGTTTCCCCCATGTCATGGTGTGTTTAGTGGTCCCTAATTGGAGTTGGAGTGATAAAGGGTTTCATGTGCTTCAAGGGGTACACCGTAAATTATTCAAGAGTTATAAGGTGTATAGTGGCAGTCATTTTGGGAGTCATAAGGAGTGATCTGAGGAGTTTGGATTGATAAGGTGAAGTTGTATGGGGAGATAAGGAGGATAGAGTGATTTGGAGCCGAAGTGATAAGAGTTTAAGAGATATAAGGTGTTTGGCATAGGGGTTGTGGACGCCATAAATAGAATGTTGATAAAATATGAGGATGCGGCCCCTCAAAAAATGTGGCCTCACTGGTTTAAAGCTCCAATCAAAAGCAATTATCGACCAAAATATATATAATATTTCTCACCTCTTTGTAGTAACAAATTTTAAATTTTTTTTGGTCGGTAATAAGTTTATATTTATTGATGTAATAAGATTTTACATAAATACAAAAGGGTCCAACATCTCTATCTTGGAGGACCATCATATTCACTATGCCTTGATTCTTCTTATACTACCATTACATAGAAACCTCTTTGATAGGCTTATACATTTTTAATGAGCACACCCAAAAACTTATGAATTCACTAAACCTGATATATAGGTCATGATTTCCTTAGCATGGTTGGGCTAGACAAACTTCCATAGTGGCGACAAAATTTACTTTGTTTACAAACCACTGCTCAAAAATTGTTATATCAACTTTTAGAGCCCTTCAAACTTCCTTTGCTCTAACATCCACTTCATACGCCTTTCATTCCAGAAAAACATGGCATCGTATTTGAAGCTACGTTCCTATGTTGGTAGCAAAAAGGCATCCCTTGCTATCATCCTTTCTACAAAAAGGGATCACACCATCTTTCGCAAAATTGAGTGCCCTCTATCACTTTTAAACTCTATGGATTTTCCTTGCAGACTGTTTTTTCCTTGGGATAATAGTAGGAACTGCAGCCTTCCTATGTTGTTCATGAAAAAATAGAATTGTGGCCTTCAGGGTTACCCATGCATGACGGTGCTTATTTATGTAAGCATCTTTATCAACCTGCAGTCGTGGCCAGTTGACAAAAGGGAAAATCCCTTTCTCCCTCCCTTCACCTTCATCTTCATAGCCTTCACTAAAATCAAAGGCCCACCTCGGATGTGCCCATTCCAGCAGTGACTCCATTTTCGAGATTAAAGCTTTTTCAAAAAGTGCCTTCATTACCCAAGCAACATTCTAGTTATGGTCGCCAACTTGTAAACCCCATGCCATCAACATTGCGGCAATATCCACTTGCACCTTCCAACGGTGATCTGCCTCTTGGAAAAGAGGACCTAAGGTTTCTTGCATCGTGCATATAACTTTTGTTGAAGGACATGTCACTATTTGTCTGAGATGTCTATCTGCCACCTTCCCAAACAAGGCTTTTTGTTGCTTCTCCATTTTGAAGGTAAATGTCAGCTCCATTAATGCTTTCAATCGCTCTTTTTAAATTTTGAGTTGTGCATTGAAAAATTGCCCATCCCTCCTATTAAAGAGTTGTTCACATGCTTCAAATAGAATCAGCTCTGTCTTGATTTAAAGCGTCGACATTCATTTTATTAAGATGCCTTTGTTCGCACGTTTTTCACTTCCAACCCAAGTCGAAAGGACCAATTATGCCTTCATCACCCTTTTATAACAATTATGTCCTTGGGAGTCTTTTCATTTAATGATTCCCACATTAAATAATCATTGAGTCGAGTGATTCAAATCCACCCCAAAATCTGAATACTCTATCCTCACCAAATCATCATTTAAGGTGGTCGCCCATTTTTGATAAAGTGTCTGCCTCAATATTTCCTTCACGTTTGATATGGGTAATCTTGAAATCTTCAAAATTACTTAATTCTTGCACAATTAGATCAATTACTATTTGGAGATGTCATGCATTAATTTACAATTTTGATATTGCCTGCACCACTATAAGGGAATCACCTTCTAAATGTAGTTTTTTTATCCCCTCCTTTATGGCTAACCTTACTACTAATAGAGCTACTTGACACTCTGTTATGTTATTGGTGCCCATGGGTAGATTTTTGGCTCCTTTCAATAAAATGTGGCCTGCACACTCTCTCAAAACAATCCCAACACCTGAAGCCCCTAGATTACCACTCACAGCTCCATCAAATTTTGCTTTGACCCATCCTACCAAAGGAGCTCTCCATTTTGTCCTTCCAAACTTCAACTTTTTCGTAAAATCACCAATACACCTGAGGGGGAGTTACATCTAATCCCTAGCCATGAGGATTGTAACTCACTATCCTCTTTTGTACAAGGGATCTGCATCGCTTGCCTTCTTGTAGTAGAGGCCCTTACTATCTCCTCTATAGCATTAATAATCTTACTTAAACATCTTCTCAAAGTCTCTTTTTCTTCTTGAAAAATTCCTCTATTGTGTTCCTTCCATAATTCCCATATAATCAGTGAAGGTGCAACTAACCATATGCTTGAGAGAGTAGTTTTGTTTTCCTCCCTTGGTCATCCATCAAACACCTCCTTAACATTTTGGGCTCTCGGCCCCTACCATCTCAATTTGAAACATTTCCTTGCATACTTACATTGAACCAAAAGGTGATCTAGTGTTTCCTCATTTTTCTCACATAAAGGGCATCTTGACAGTCTTATTATGCCTATTTTCTTTAGCCTTTCAGCAATTAAAATTCTACCATTGTACGCCAACATGTAAAGGCTCCTACCTTGGGTAGTGTGTCCTTATTCCAACAGAGATCTTTTGAAGTGAAATCTTCACTGTTTGTTTTAACTAGAATTTTATAACCAAGTTTGATTGAATAATTACCTAAAAGGGATCCACACCAAATGACTTTATCCTACTTTGTGCTCAAGAGCAATCTTCTTTCCTCTAAGATGCTCTTCATTTGTTGCTTTTGTTGTTCTGTCAACTCCTCCCTTGAAAAATCCTTCCAACACCATTCCTTCCCTTCCAAACCTTCCTTCTCTATCACATAATCTAAATCTAACACAAATTCCCCCCGTCTTACTTTAAAGTAGGCTTTTAGCTCGTTAAAGTTTTCATCACACTCCAAAACTTTATGACCATTCCAAGAATCCTCCTAGAATTTTGCTTGTTTCCCATCCCCAATACACCAAGAAATATGCTTCACAATAATCTGCCTGCAGGAGAGCATAATATTTTGTATTGCTAACCCTCTCGGTGGATCTCGCACTGTAAAAATCCCATGGCTATCATTTGAATCTAAATATTTTCCTTTAAATACTCTCACCTAGTAGAGTTGTGGGTTTTCATACATTGCCCATATTATTTTAGCTCCCACACTTTATTCATAAGTTGCTAATTTATGATTCCCGCTCCACCCTTATCCTTGGGTCTGCATATATTTTCCCATGCTAATAAGGGTATTTTATCCCCTTCATTTGACCAATTCCAAAAGAACTTTCTCATTTTTTGCTCCAAAATTCGGACAACTTTCTTGGGGATATCTAAGCACATCATTGCAAACACTAGCATGGCTAAGATTACTATTTGTAGCATTACGATTCTGCCTGCCGGAGAAAACCATTTACCTTTCCATCCTTCCATCTTCTTATGACATTTATCTATCAAATTATTCTAGAGGTTTGCTTTATTTCTACCATGAAAAAAAGGAATCCCTAAATACTTACTTGTCATCAGTCTAATTTTTATATTCATGATTCTGTGAATTCTAACCTTGACATATTGTGGAGTGTTGAAGCAAAATAACTCTAATTTATTCCAATTGATGATCTACCCTGAAATTCTTCCATAAAGTTATAAAGTTTGCTTCATAGCTTTAGCTTCCAAAATATTTGATGTTCCTGCTAGAAAAGTGTCATCTACAAATTGTAAATGTGTTAGGGCTTCCACTGCTTCTATAATTTTAATCTCATTCCACAACCCCTATTCCCACTGCCTATTGATTAACCTACCGAAAACCTCTACCATTATAATAAAGAGAAAAGGGGATAGGGGATCCCCTTGTTGGATATCTTTCTCTTGTTCAAAAAACATTGAGGGTTTCCATTTATCAAAACTAAGAAATGAGGGGTGAATATGCAACTTTCCACACATTGCACCCATTCCTATCCAAATCCAAACCTCCTCAACACACTCAGCAAGAAGCATCTATCTACTTCATCATAGGCACACTTTATGTCTAGTTTTACCATTAGATTTTGTGTTTTTGAAGCTTAAATTGTGTGGACTGCTTCATGTGCAACAACAACTCCCTAAAAAATGGATCTACCTAGCAAGAAACCACTCTGTTCTACTAAAATAATCGAGCTTAAAACATGTTTAAGTCTATTAGCCATGACCTCAGAGATAATCTTAAATATTGTGTTACATAAAGATATTGGTCTGAAGTCTTCAAAGTCATTTGTGTGCCTTTTTTTGGCACTGGAGCAATGAAAGTGTTATTAAAGTCTTTCAAAATGAAGCCTCCCTACCTTGATTCTTCAACCACTTCTCACAATTCTTTTTGAAAAATAAACCCCAATTTTTGAAAAAACATAGTTGGAAAACCATCAAGGCCTAGTGCTTTATCCCCACCTAGACCCTTCAAAGCTTCAAGTACTTCACACTCCGTGACTAGGGCCATTAATTTTTTGTTTTGAGCCTCCATGATCATGGCCGAGATAACACTCAAGACCTCTTCCACCTCATTAGGGTTTTTTCTACCTGTTGTTTCTTTTGAGAGAAAAAATTTACTGCCTCTAAATTTATCCCCTCACTATCTTGGATGAGAACCCCCTCTAGATTTTGAATCTCAAAAATTTTATTTGTTGCCCTTCTAGTTTTCACTGAATTATGAAAAAAATATGGGTTTCTATCACCCTCTTTTAATCATACTTCCCTTGATTTCTATCTCCAAAAGGTTTCTTCTTTGGTAAGACACTCATCTAAATCTCTTCTCAAGACTTTCTCTTCCTTATAATCCTCTTCAAACATGCCATGTTCAATGACTCAAAGGCTTAAAGTTTTTAATTTCTCCTCTATATCCAATTTCTTATCAAATATATTACCAAAGTGCTCTATATTCCAAATCTTTAATTGATCCTTAATAAATTGTAGTTTTTTGAAAAAGATGAAAGCTTTGTTACCTTTTCTTGCTGGAGCTTTATTCCACCATTCAATGATCAAATCTGCAAAACCTTCTATTTTCAACCACATAGCTTCAAAATTGAAAGGGCATCTATCCAGAGTTTTTTCATCTTGAATCCTCAAATAGATAGGGAAATGATCTGATCCATGAAAGGGGAGAATTTTTGCAGAGCATAACCAATTTGCCTCCACCCAGTTGCCTACCACAAAGAATATATCTAACTTTTCTGCTATATGCAAAAAACCTTCTCTTCTATTAGTCCATGTGAAATCACCTTTCTTGAAATGAATTTCCATCAAGCTACTATCATTTACAAAGTTGTTGAAATCTCATTGACTTTCTAAGCTTCATCCTTTACCACCTTTTTTGTCTTTTGGGTTCAAGATTGCATTAAAGTCCCCTTCTAGAATTGCCACCTCATTGTCTATTCCTTGTAATTCTCCTACTCTAGTCTACCATAAGGTCCTTTTCTGAGCACTATTATTTGGACCATATATATTTATCACTAAAAAGGAATAGTGTATTTGTTTATCATAGATTTTAACCCATTGGCAGTTTGTGTCAAGATGGGTAACAGTTACCTCTAAAAGATCTGACAGCCATAAAATAGCCATACCCCTCGAGGCACCCTAAGCCCATGTTAGTAGGCATTCCCATCTTCTAAAGTTATTCTTAAACATTGCAAAATCCTTCTCCTTTATCTTTGTTTCTTGTAAAAGCACCAAATCTAGTTTCGATTGATCAATACATCTTTTGATCAATCGTATCTTGTCAAAGGCATTGCATCCCCTGACATTCCATGATAGGGTTTTTATGGCTTTCGAGAAAAGGCTAAACCTTTTCTTGATCTTAAAATTTTTGATTGACTTGTTGTATTGTCTGTCAATTCTAGCTTTATCTTGATAGATTTAAGTCCTCTCTTCTTTTTACTCCCTACATTTGGTTTCTATTTTACAAAGCATGTTTGCTCAATAGATCTTTCATCGAATCCAATAAACCTAAGTCATTTAGGTTTTCCTCCCCATCAAGCTCCTCCTGAGTTGATTCCCCTACATCCCTCATGTTGCAACTTTCAAAAGCTTCCCCAAATGGATCATATAGGTTTAGACTTGGGGAGACCTCTATATCTTATAGATGTTATTACTCTCTGCTTGTATTATCACATCCCATTGTGCTTGCAACACCAAGGGTGCCTCCATGATTGTTCCTGAAGTATCTCTAGAGTATGCATCTAGGTTTGATGATAGACTCTTATCTTCATGACTTCCAATCACAAGGATTTTTGAGGGAGTATCGTTTACCTTTTCTAACATAGATGTATTCTTCTGTAGGTCCATGACTTCCTTTTGCAGATTAAATCCCTCTTGTCCTTGCCATTGTTCCATAGGATTTTCTTTGACCACTTGAGTAGAAACCTCATTATCCCCCTATTCTCTCTCCTTAATCACCTTAAAAAAATTCTCCATAATAGTTGTTGTCCTATTTGTGTTTAAGCTCTCTTGTTGCTTGTTGAGTTCCTTAGAGGGGTTTTGTTCCTTTAAGCTTTTTTCCATATCTCTTTGGCATTCCCTCAATTCAAGCTCATCCAATAGTTTGTCAGCTTCTAGTCCCTTCCCTTTTAAGTGTATGCTATTATGTCTCACCTCTTTGGAAATCAAACTTTCCTCCCCTTCCCATACTTTAATTGGTTGTTTCCACACTCCTTTATCCATGCATAAGGTCACAAAGTCTGGGATAGGGTTTCCTTCCTTCATGTTTATAAGAACCCTTGGGTGTGAGGATGAGTCCTTTAAGTTTAAAACTTCCTCTACTTTGATAAAAGTCCCTATCATATTCCTGATCTGTGCTAAAACCTCCTCCTCGCAATATTCCACAAGAAAATTATAGAGGTTTATCCAGATAGGAAAAACCTTCAACTTTTCTTTGACTTGATCAAAATTTGGCTCCCATTCTTTCATATATATTCCTTGACCTTCTAAAAATTAAGGGCCCTTGTTTAGGATGTCTATTTTATTAGCTTATCTAGGAGCAATTCCCATATAAACCATTTTTTAGGGTTTTTAACCTACATTCCTTTCCCCAAATCGCTTTACACCCCATTCTTATCATAGTTACAGAAGGCCATGGACTGAGCCATTTGAAAAAGAAAGCTTTTTCCTGTAGCTCTATGATAGTTTCTTGCCATTTTGCATTGTTAATTTGAATGGAAGACGTTACCTCATAGGTGATGTGATCATCTATTTTTTGGGGAGGATCTACAGTTGATGTTGTCTCCTTTGCCTTTGCCTGGTGATGTTGCTTTGGTCTGTAAAACTTGTGAGCTATTTTTGTAAAGTAGAATCTATCAATCTTTGTGTAGATTAGTTTTTTCCCCTACACCTGTTTTCCCCATTTCCTCTCATTCCCCCATTTTTGTCTATTCCTTTGTGGTTGGATGAAATGATCATGTTTTTGTGAAAAAGGGTAGGGTTCTCTGGTTAATGGTTTGCTCATATATATTCAAAGGTCAACAATTTTTGCTATGCAGCCCATAAGACCATCCTTCATGCTAGTTGAAGTCTAAATGTGCATTTTCTCGCCATTGGTCCTTTCCTGGCCAAGTTGCAGGTAACTTGTTCTATCCAAAACATCAAAAATACCACTGCAATGCAAAAACCAACCATAACTACTAAAGTAACTATTGATCTGTTCATAGATAAAACGTATTCAAAAAACCACCCATTTATATAGTTATGTTATGTTTAGTGTTGTAATCATTATTACCATTTTATTTGTTTAAAATGAACATTCTTGTTGGTGAAGCTTGGTAGACACATCTTTTTTTGAAAGGCAATGAGTTAGTTATCTTTTCTATAAAGGTTAGGTTGATTATTTTTTCCCTCCACCAATAGGGAAAAGACATAGGTGTCATTTTTATGTGTGATAGCAATTATATTTCTCCATCTTAATATTTAACTCTTATTTTTGTAGCTAAAAGAAAATATGAATCTTTTATTATTTGATATTCCTATATATTATGCTAGAACATTTCTAGTTTATATACCAATTGAAAAGAGGAAAGGTTAGAACTCATAATATCTTTATTATAACTATTTATTTTTCTCGCATCCCTATAATTCAAGTGCTCTATATCTGCTCAAAGGAAAGATCTATTTTTGTTCAAGGAAACATATTCCAAAACCTATTGGTTGAATTGCTTATTTTCTTAATTACCCACCAATTCAAAATTAATAATCATTCATTTTATTCTAAATTTATCATATAATTTTTAGTATTAGGATATATCAGCTTTCCAAACAAAAAGTGTGTTTCAAAAATTAGCAAATCATTACAAAAATGTACAAATAGGATAATAGAAACCTCTCATACCACATTCCTAACATCATTTTAATACATCACGATGGTATAATTCATCAATATGGATTATGTATTGTGGTGTATTTGTCTAAAATAATTTAGATATTTGGTATATTAAATTTATTTTAATCAAATTTTATAAATAAAAAAATTTAAATACTACTTCTAAACTCTTAAGTACTATAACTTTCATTTTTATCAAAATATCATTCTAATAACAATTACAATTAGTACTATAAAGGCAAGTGCACCTACTACATGACACTTATTCCAACTTTTGAATGGCACAATTATGAGAAGGTATAAAATCTTATAAATTGACATATTACATTTTTTTAAAATATTGTATGCCTGATATTGAGATTATTAATAAACAAAATCTGAATTATAGTTAATATATAGTAGCATTTGCACTAAAAGAAGATGCAATAGTTAGGTTGATAGTAATATATAATAGGTAACTGAATCTTAATTGATGATTGAAAATGCTTCTTGATAGCTTATAATATTGATCCTTTATGGACTTTTGACTTTTGTTAAGGTATGTTGGGTTCATTTGCTAATGAAAAGAATGCTCAAAGTGTGGTGAGTTATATTCTTATCTTATTGGTGGAAAGATGAGGTTGTATCTTATTAAGGGGTTGGGGATGTTTAGGGGTCTCCTTTGCTTCTCCCTATGCCTACCCTTGGTTTTGGGATTAAAGTTCTTTGTCTTTTGTATATTGGTAATGAGAGTTGTTGCCAATATTGATTTTCTTTTGCTTTTACTTCTTCTTTTTTGTGCCTTTTGTTTTAATTGGATTCAACTGGAAGGGAGTTGTATTTTACAATAGGACAATATTACTATTAATTATATATCAAATAATTTAAAGTCCCAATAATAAGGGTCTTCAAATTATTAGGTTGTTCAGAGGGACGATTGGAATTCTTGGGATTCTCCAATTGCACCAAAAATACTATCATCACTTAACGCAATTCAAGTCAGGCCTAGTTGGTCCCCCAAATTAATAGAGATGGTGTGTTTTGGTTGGGACCCTGACACATTTTAGGGTGCTCATGGTTGGGGCAGGGCATCTGCACAATGCACGAATTCAAGTGTGCAAGATGACATAGACTATGGTTGAAACCAAGACAAGATGAATTTAAATGCCAAGGTAAGTAGGGGTCTATATGGATGTGATGATATGGAGGAGTGAACAGTGCAATGAATTTTTATTTTTTGTTTTTTGTTTGATAACTTGTAAATTTGAGCATCGGATGTGATGGTATTTTGTTTTTGTAAATTGGAAGCGTATTCATGGGAGGTAGTTGCTACTCCTTAATGTTTTCATGATATGCTTTTAATGGTGCTCATAAATGTATCTATGAAAACTATACCGATGTAATTAAAAGGGATGATGTTGGGTTTTCTTACTGATTCTTTCCCAGTTAACCTATTTTGAATCAAATTTATTTATAAATATTATAGTGGCTTGCCACTTTTTCCTTTAAAAAAAAAAACATTTACTTTTTAATTAACTACTCAAAAATGTTACAATAGCATATTGAGGGGATGTTTAATTTTTGTGACATTTTTAACTTCATGGAATTGAAATAAGTGACCACTTAAATATTAATGGTATTATAAAAGCTAGACCTATAATGATATTTTTGTGGCACATCTCCTCCTTTTCTAAATTAATTCTTTGATTAATTAGAAGGATAAGACAAAGTCAAAGAAGCATTAGAAGAGTCACATCTGAATGCATTTTCCTCTAAGACTTATGTTCGATAGATATAACATTTGCAAACAAGATTGGGAATATAACATCATAATAAAGACAAGTATTGATGAGTATTCTAAGGAGAAAATAATATTTATAATTAATTTTGGTAATTTCTCTTAATAAAAAGAACACAAAAAAATTAGCTTAATCACCTGCTATCATTATTACCTTATCTATTTATCTACCAAAATAATGGTAATCTTAAGAATATTTTTATACAAAAACACTTTCATGCTTTACACATGAGTGAGTAAAATCATGACATATTGAATATAATCACTCTAAGTACATAATTATTTAATGTATGGGGAAATAATTTGGTTAGAAAATAAATAATATCTATATAATCCAACAAGAGATGTGAAGCATCACAATTCCTGCCATATGTTTAGTTATTGTTTTATTGTGAAGGGAGGGAAGAGGAGGTTGGTGTTAAGTAAGAACTAGGGAAGATGTAGGAGGTTGAGATGTATTTAAAGAAGATTTGCTTTCATTAATAGTTTAGTAAGAGTTTGTGTAGTATACTAATGCAAGGTGATGGTAGGAGTAAGATGAAATAAACCTAACTTAAAACTACTAACACCCCTACTAAGAGTTACACACACAAGCTTTACTCATACAAATCAATGGAGACCACAAAAGCCATATGCAATAGATCAATTGTGTAATTATTTCACTTCATATATAAAGAAAATATTCTTGACTCTGAGGCCTTTCAATTGTGACCTTATAGAAAGAAAAATACAAAATCAGAGTCCAAGCTCACCTCTTCTATCTTCTTCGCTCTAAGATGATCATTTCCTACTTCTAACCAAGCTTCATTTATAGCCAATCAAGCCACAAGTCAATTAGTCGGGAATTTAAATACATTATAGATCCAAACTTGGAAGAATAGACCAAACCCAAGAAAAGGACACAATAAGCTCATGGGCTATTAAGGATAGGTCCACACACAAGTTAGGAGTCAACTCCCAATTGTAGAAGATGACAAGGTATCATAGGAAACTGTGCCAGAAGAAGCACCTCACTGGATGAAAACTGCAAGAAATAGAGACTACAAAGAACAACACAGAACTCAAAGAATATGAAAGATTATCATACATACACTTAGGACAAGAATCTAGGACAGGTCTTCAATATGATATCAACTACACACAACTTGAAACCAAAAGCAACAATGAGTACTTTGTGAACAACTGACTAGTACAAAAAATAAGAAATATTTTTGGTTGATGCAAGATTGCTCAAAGATCCAAGATGCTCCTACATCAGACACTTGGGGTTAATAAAGAATTGATGTCCACATCAGGTATTCCTAATATTATGACATGAATCAAAAATATCCAACTCAACTTGTGTAATCCATGAATTGTCTTCAACTAGTTTGTTCTTCCACTGAACTAAGTATTCCATGTAGTCTTTTCCTCTGGTACTTTTTCTTATTCTACTATTTAAGATCTTCTCAATGACGTATGTCTTCTTCTTAAGATAGTTCAAGTTATCTTTTAATTCCTTGTCTACCTCAAAGTACTGAAAGATGTCCACAATGTTGAATATAGGTGAAATATCTATGTCTTTAGGTAGTTCAACTCCAAAAGCATTTTTGCTATCAACCTTTCTCAGAATCTTACAAGGACCAAATTTCTTTTTCTTTAGCTTATTGTATGTACCAACAAGAAATTTGGTCTTCTTCAAATGAATCATCACTTTATCTCCTACCTCAAAAGATTTATGTCTTCTCCCTTTATCTACTCTTTGTTTATGTCCAAGGTTAGTATTCTCTAGATTATTTCTTACTTCATCATGCAAAGTCTTCATGAAATTTTCAAATTCTTCAGCTTCAACAATTCTCTTTCTCTTAATAGTCAAATCCCTTAATTCAGTAGCGCCTTTAGGATTCAATCCATTAACAAACTCAAAAGGTGTCTTCTTGGTGCTTATATCCACAAGATTATTGTATGAAAACTTTCTTGTGCTAGAATAAAATCCTGATTACCAGGTTTATCCCCAACCAAACATCTCAACAAGTTACCCAAACTTTTGTTCACAATCTTAGTTTGTCAATATGTTTACAAATGAAATGTAGAACTATATGTCAACTTTCTATTCAACTTCTTCCAAAGTGTCCTCTAGAAATAACCAGTAAACTTAGTATCTTTGTGTGAAACAATAGTATTAGGAAAACCATGCAATCTTACCACTTCCTTAAATAATAACTCAGTCACATGTACTACATTAGATGTCTTATTACAATGTATGAAATTAGCCCTCTTTGAAAATCTATCAACCACTACCAAAATAGAATTATTGATTCTTTGAGTTCTAGGAAAACCAAGAACAAAGTCCATGTTGATATCTTCCCAAGGCTTACTAGGTACAGGCAATGGTGAACACAATCCTAAATTCTGACTAGTTCCTATTTTTGTTTATACATTTTGCATCTTCTAACCAAACTCTGCGCATCCTTATAAATATGTTACCAAAAGTACCTATCAAAAATAAATTTACTATTTTATCAATCCCAAAGTATCTTGCAAGTCCACCACTATTTTTTCCTTCATGATGTTATATCACATAGATCCTCTAAGTATGCACAACTGAACTCCCTTAAACAACATGTCTTCCTAAATGAAATAATCAGTCTACTTACCTCTTACCATATAATATTTACAAGCTCTCCAAGATTTTGCAAAATCAAGATCAATTTTATGCAAGTACTTTAAATTATCAAACTAAGTACCTCAACTCTCATTTTTGCCAGCAAATTCCTTCATCTCAAAGCATCAACGACTTTATTTGACTATCTACTCTTATGCTTTAATGAAAAAGAAAATTTATGCAAATACTCAACCCACTTCATGTGTCTCTGATTCAACTTATTGTGACTTCCCAAATATTGCAAAGCTTTATGGTCAGTGTACAACACAAAATCTTTAGGTATCAAATAATGTCTCCATTTCTTCAAACCTTGAACAATAGCATAGAATTCATGATCATAAATTGAATATTTTATCTCATCACCATTCAACTTCTCACTAAAGAAAGATATGGGTCTTCCTTCTTGACTCAATACAACTCCAATAACACTTCCACTAGCATCACATCAACTTGAAAAACTTTATGGAAATCAGGCAACACAAGTGTAGGAAATTCTGCTACTTTTTGATTCAATGTTTCAAAACTTCTATGTGCTCCATGTGTTCACTTGAAATTCCTCTTATCCCCTCTTATCATTTATGTCATAGCATTACCTAGTAAATTGAAATTTGTTATAAACTTCCTATAGAAACTTACCAATCCATGAAATGATCTAACTTCCCCAACATTCTCAAGTGTAAGCCAATCAAGAATAACATTTATCTTTTTAGGATCCATCCTCAAACCTTCAGCTAAAATTACAAAACCAAGATACACAATCTCTTCCTTCATGAATAAACATTTCTTTGAGTTAATCAATAACTTCTCCTCCTTCAATCTCTGTAATACTTGTTTGATATATTCAAGATGCTCTTCTTTGGTATTATTGAATATCAGAATGTTATCAAGATATACAATCACAAACTTACCTAAGAATTTCTTCAAAACTTCATTTATTAGCCTCATGAAAGTATTGAGTGTGTTAGTTAAACCAAAAGGCATAAAAAACCATTCATACAAACCTTCATTAGTCTTAAAAGTAGTTTTGCATTCATCTCCTCCTCTAATTCTGATATGACGATAGCCATTTTTCATATCAATCTTTGTAAAATACTTTGCTCCACTCAAACAATCCATTATGGCATCCATCCTATGCAAGGGAAACCTATACTTTATTGTGATCTTGTTTATAGCTCTAGAGTCAGTAAACATTCTCCATTCTCCATTCTTCTCAAATTTTAATGATGCAACTACTACACAACGACTCAAACTTTCTCTAATCAGACCTTTCTCAAGGAATTCTTACACTTGTCTATTCAACTCAATATTTTTAGCAGGTATCAATCTATGTGGCACTTTGTTAGGAAAACTAGCTCTAGGTATCAAATACATGCAATGACTAATACTACTCATAGGAAGTCAACCATCAGGTACATTATTAGAAATGATGTATTGAAACTGTTCCAACAAAGATTTAATCTTGGGTGTATGTTCTAGTTCATCTTGTTTCTCACTCTTTATAGGAATCAAAGCAAAACAAACATTATGTTCCTTCATATCCTTAGCAAACTATTTTCCTTCAACCAAACATACTTTAATTGTGGTACAATAGTTCTCATCAAGCTTTTCTACCAAAGGTAACAAAATTTGCTTCTTTTCATTAACTCAAATACTATATTGATTCAATCTACCATCATGCAAACTTTTCTATCATACTGCCAAGGTCTACATAATAGAATATGACAACAATCCATAGGCATAAATCACACAAGAATTCATCGGGATAATTTCCAATTTTTTATTTAACAAGGCATTGCTCACTTACATGTAAATTATGAGTCTTCTAAATTTAAGAAACATGGTAGGGTTTAGGATGTCTCAACCTAAGTAACTACTGCTCCTTCTAAATTTAAGAAACATGGTAGGGTTTAGAATGTCTCAACCTAAGTAACTACAACTTGTTAACAAGCTCCTCATATGTTGAATTATCAGAACTTCCACTATCAATGATTACTTTACAATATTTTCCAATGATCTTACATCTAGTCTTTAACGAACTTCTTCTCACAATAGGTTCTTCATCAGCTTCCTTAGTCCACAAAATTCTTCTTATCATTAGGTTCTCACTGTGCTCAGGTTCATTAGGTATTTTAGTAACTTCTTCGCAAGCCAAAGTATTTTTACTTCTGCCTCTAATCTTCTTTCTATGATTACTCCATTCAAAAGCTCTATGTCCTTCTTCTCTACACTTTAAACAAGTACCCTTAAACCAAGATATATCCTATCTCTTTCCACCATTATTATTCCTATAGTAACTAGTATAACTATACCTCTAGTGTAGTTACCTCTTTTCCAACATATTCTTCTTTCTATTCTATCTTTCCTTTATCTTGCATTTCATTGTCAAGTTTGCTACTCCCTCCATAGGTTTTTCCTTTTCTTTTTTAAAATCTACAATCTCCACCTCTTTGTCTTTGATCATGTTTCTTTGACAATCTTTATTTATCCTTTAGAGCGTACTGATATGATTCTTCCACATGTTCCATCTTAATATAATTGATCTCATCTTGAATTGATCTCCTCAAATCACTCAAATATCCAACCACATACTCAACTTCATCATCCACATGTCCTTATCTGATATCCAACTTGTAGAAATCCTTAGTATATTATTTCACACTCATGTCCTTTAGCCTCATATTTCGCATCTTTCTTAATAAATTGACCTGACAATATACAGGGTGAAACTTTTTCTTCATCTTTCCAATTGTTTTCACTCATGTCTTGATCTTTACTTTCTCTCTCTTATGTCTCCTAGTTTGCAAATGATCCCACCAAATTGAAATATGACCCTTCAGCTTTATGACTATGATCTTCACCTTCTTATTATTAAGAGTGCTTTGATACTCAAAGTATTTGTCCATCTCAAAGATCCAAACCAACACTACATAAATCTCAAGTCTTCCTTCATAGCAATCAATTTCAATAACAATTCCAGATTTGGTCCTAGACAAAACTCTCAAATGTCTTTCTTCATCTTGTCCAGACTTTGGTTCAGGACTAGGATTGGGTGTCACTTCTTCATCATCACTAACATCTTCAAGATGTACACTTCTTCTATGAGTTGTCTCAAAAACTTCAAGTCTCGCTATAATCTTCCTCAACATGTCCATTATAACATTATCCACATTCCCTCTACCACGAAACATTTTGATAATAGTTCCTACAAGACTATAATATTTTGCAAGTTATAGGTCAAATATACAAAGAGGGATAACCTTGCTTTGATGCCACCTAACGCAAGGCGATGGTAGGAGGAGGAAGAAGGAATAAACACAACTTAAACCTAGTAACAACCTTGCTTAGAGTTACACATGAAAGCTTTACTCAAAAAAACCACCATAGAACACAAAAGCCATATGCAACATATCAATAGTGTAATTATTTCACTTCACCTATAAAGAAAATAGCATACCCAACTATAAGGCCTTCCGATTTTCCACCTTATACGAAGAAAATTACAAAATCAAAGTTTAAACTCACCTCTTCTATGTTATTCTCTCTAAGATGATCATTTCCTACATCTGGCCAAGCTTCATTTATAGCCAACTAAGCCACAAGTTATCTATTTGGGCATTTAATACATTATAGGTCTAGTCTTGAAAGAGTAAACCAAACCCAAGCAAAGGAAAACATAAGCTCGAGTGCTCTTAGGGATAGGTCCACACACAAGTTAGGAGTCAGCTCCCAAAAATGCAAGACACCATGCCAACATAGAAAACTATGCCAAAAGAAATAGTGTGCCTCGTTGGATGAAAACTGTAGGAAACAAAGACCACAAAGAACAATGCAAAACTCAAAAATGTGTAGTGTCAAAATATGTGTTCTTAGGACAAGGATCTCGGATAGGCCTTCGACATGATATCAATTATGCACAACCTGAAACCAAACGCAACAATGACTACTTTGGGAACAACAGACTGGTACAGAAAACAAAATATATTTTATGTTGATGCAAGATTTCTCAAAGACCCAAGATGCTCATACATCATATACATTAACTAATCAAATAATGAAATATAAATTCAACCTAACTAAAGCTTTAACACAATAATGATCATGTAGATATATTATTACTCATATACCCATTGTTAATTGTAGTCTAAACCATCATCAGTTTCAGAATCATTATATCTCATAGTCAAATAATAATTTGGGGGGAAAATATTTACAAATTCTATTTCTAACAACAACATTTGTAATTAGGCAAAGATGTGAGCAACAAATATTGAAAAAAGGATTTTCAATTTGGAAAGAAGTTTTAAGAAATTCTTCAAATTAAAAACAATTAACATGAGATATATTAATAAAATTTCACGTAATATACAACATTCCTAATTAAACAAAGGTCATTATGAATGGCAAATAGAAAGATCAATGTGAACAACAAATACAATCAAAGGAATTTGAGTTTTAAAAAAAGCATTTTGGAAATGCCTGAAATGAAGAACAATAGACAATATTTATATTAATAAACTCCATGTAATGTACATTGACCAAGCTAACAACTTCAAAATCATTATCTCTAATAGAAAAATAAAATTCCAAAAAAAATATATATATATATATATATATATATATATATATATATATATATATTCAGTTTGTAAAGAAGCTTTTGGAAATGCCTGAAATAAAGAATAATATACATAAAATATATAAATAAGATTTAGTGTAATGTATATTGACAAAGTGTTGGAAAACCTTGAACGGGAAGAACATCCAAAATTTGAAGCTTCATGACAAGTACCATGATTTTTAGCCATGCAAAGAAATTACCATTAAAATATTTAGAATAACTGAGATGGGGGGAATAAATTATTCTCAATTCTAGATGTACCAATTGAACTTTTACTAACATCAAACAACATAAACAATCTCATTACACCACTCGGTCCATACAACAACTTAACATTATATTCATTATATGTCAACCAATAGTAAATAGCATGCATCACACATATAACATTTGCACATATATGACACCAATATTTAACATGGAAACCCAATTTGGGGAAAAAACACCAAGTAACATGCTACCACTTTTCACTTTTATGAAGTAAGCTCGGTTAAGAGCCAACCCTATTAAAGGTTACAAAACACAGTATTAGGTGTGACCTTGTTTAAGGATTTAATCACCCTATTAGGAGTGGTCTGGTTAGAAAACTTTGGATCATTCCATTAGAATTCACCTTGATGATTTACAAAATGGTTGTTAGGTCAACCTTGGTTAAAGGATTTAGACTACCATAATGGTTACAAAGTAACAACATGTTTGATCTGGAAAACACAACTCACTTTGAAAATTTAGATCTTCATTTGACTCATATGTTGGTTCATTGATTGGAATTCATTATCATCTCCTTCACCGATCTTCTTGGAAACCCTTCAAGAAATCACACTTCACCAATCTTCTCACTTTTCCTCTGCTACTATGTTCTTCATGGGTTCTCAATAAAACTGCCAATCAACAATGAGCCAACCCTAGAAAACATCTCATATGCCTCCTTAAATAGATAATTTTTATCTTTTTCAACTTAAATATCATTGTAGATCTTAGGATCAGATCATATTCAATGAATCTATCCATCTTTTTTTCCTTCTACTCCTTTCTTGATACTTCTAGAAACTTCTCCTTAAATCATCACCTTTGATCGCATAACAAACTTTATTTGTGCATTTAATACGCCAACTCATCAATCCTTATCATCCATGTATTTTGACTAATCCAAAAATTCAACTATGTTGGCCTCAAACGCAATTCTTTTACAAGCTGTGATTTTGCTAACACTCGGTCATCACTGTGCAACTCAGTCTCTACTATTTTGTCTCACTCAACTTCTACTAGCTCGCTTGGACTTCACTATGCTTGATCACTACTATATTTTATTCTTCATCTTGCTTGGCCATAGCTATCACTTGGCTAATAATATTTTCTCAATTATCTCTTATGTTCTTTAATCTTCTATTTCAACTCCTTCATTAACTAACCACTATTCACTAGGCTTTGCTTTGGTTTAATTTAACCCTTATATAATTCATACACTTAGTAAATAATACATCATCTCGTCAGTTACTAATTGATCAAGTGTTAGTTGTAATTCCATCATACTTGCTCCTCTTCACTCAACAACCTCACTATTTCATCTAGTTATCTATCTTTTCAAATCATCTTTATCAATCAACTGATATGACACTCTATGTTGTTAGTAAATATCTCTCTAGTAGGTTTGACATTAATGACAACTTAACAATTATTCTAATTATAGTTTCCATCAATCTGCCTTTTAAGCATTGATGGTAATAACTCTAATTACCATGCAAATGCAAAAGACATTATCATGATTTATCATTAACATCTCCTTAATAGCTCACTCTGTGATTTGATACAAATCTTCATTAATATCCTTAGTTTCTCATCTTGCACTCACTTGTTCTTCTCCCTATGTGATGTCAATTGTATAATCTTCAATGTGAACACCAATTGCAATACCAACTATATTTAGTTCCTCATCATATTAGATTTTGATTCAAATTCTCCCTCTTTCATTAGATGGATAGTAACTATCATATCTCCCTTAGGATATGAATGTAAACTTGATAACATAGTCTCCCTCTTTGAAAACAATGGCAGAGACATCAATCATTCACATACACAATATCCTCATGTTAATATCTAACTAATGTATCAAGATCACATTCTCTTTCATCTTTACCTTGACTCTTCGCAGTCTCATCTACTTCATACTTTAGTCCATCTTTTCACAATCTTTATGCAGCTCCTAAAGTGTGATCTCCTGCTTCAACATGTAAGATATTATGATCATAACATTTGATGCAATGCAACATCTCTTCTTAGCTTGCTTCAGATATGGGAATGACCCTAGCTTACCTCTTAGATACTCAAAATCATTCTTAGGTAATGCCTTAATGAGTATATCAACTATTTGTTCCTTTGTGTTCAAGTACTCTAGTATGACTTCTTTGTCTTGTAACAACTCTCTCAAGTAATGATACTTGATAGCAATGTATTTGGTATATGTGTAGTTTGTAGGATTCTTTGATATATTTATAGCACTTGTGTTATCACAATATATCACAACCATTTCAATAATCTCTTCCTTTATACCTTTAAACAATTACTTGATCCATAAAATATTAGAACAATTAACTATTGTAGCAATATACTTATCCTCTGCTATGGATTGTGAAATACACTTTTGCTTCTTGCTTGTCCAAGAAATAAATTTCCTGCCTAGAAAGAAAGCACCTCTACTTTTACTCTTTTTGTCGTCAATGTTTCCATCCCAATAAACATTTGTGTAAATGTTTAGCTCAAACTTGCCACTCTATTTGTACCATAATTCGTAGTCTTATGTTCCTTTCATGTATCTTAGCATCCTTTTCACAACCATCATGCGATTCTCTCTAGGATTATTAGAAAATCTAGCAACAATACAAACTACTAATGTAGTGTCAGGTCTACTCCGTGCAACATATTATAGATTTCCAATCATTGACCTGTATAATGTTAGATTCACTTCAGTAAAATTATCACTTTTTAAATGTTTATGACTAGTAACCATAGGTGTTCCAACTGGTCTTGAGTCCTCCATTCCAAAAGTCTTCAATATCTCTTTGATATAATTTGATTGAGTAATATAAATACCTTCTTCATCTAATAAAATTACAAACCAACAAAGAATTTGGTCTCTCCAAACATTGATATCTCAAATTCTTCCTTCATCTCATTAGCCAATGACTTACACAACACATCATTTCCTCCAAATATGATATCATCACAAAAAAATCACCTTATAATATGTTGTTCTCAGATTCATTTTTTAGGTACAAATTGCAATTATCATTAGTTATTGCAAAATTAATTTTCATTAAATAAGTGTGTAAGCTTTCATACCAAACTCTAGGGGATTGCTTCAAACCATATAATGCTTTATATAGCCTGCATATTGTGTTCCTCTTGCTAGGATCAAAAAATCCATCAGGTTGATCAATGTAGACTTCTTCTTCTAATATTTGATTCATAAATGCATATTTGAAATTCATTTGGTATACCTTGAATCGTTTGTAAGAAGTATATGCAAGCAAATTTCTCACTTCTTTCAACCTTGCAAATGGGGCAAATGTCTCATCATAGTCAACTCCTTCCTCTTGTGCATATCCCTTACAAACTAGTCTTTCCTTGTTCCTCGTGACTTCACCTTTCTCATTCAACTTATTCATGAATACCCACTTAGTTCCAATCACATTCTTGTCCTTTGGCCTAGATACCAATGTCCATATCTTATTCTTCTCCATTTGATTAATTTCCTTATTCATTGTCTTAATCTAATCTTCATTTTCTAAAGAATCTTTAACTGATTTAGGTTTAACCTCACATAGTAAACATGTATTATTCTTCAACTTACTTCTTCTCTTGACTCATGAATCTTTTCTTTTAATGATTGGTCTGGTGTAAGATTCCTCCTTACATACTTTTCTAAGACAGGTTCATGTTTTCTTTATTTTATTTGTTTCTCACATGGTTTCACATGATTATCACCTTCAACTATCTCTGGCTATAACTAGACATGGTCTATCTGGTGTTTGGTTTCATCCCTCTAATGTTTAGCTCCTTTTGTCTATGACTTAGCTCCTAAAACTTGATGCTTGATAGTCTGCTAATACTCAATCGAGCTTTTCTGTTGAACCTTGACAATGCCTAGTTGTTGATGCTTGACAACCTCTTTTTGTGGTTCATGTAAAGTACTAGGTTCACCTTCATATATGTAGACATAACTTATGTATTCATCAAGTTCTTTCTTGCATTCCTCTTTATTATTTTCTACAAATTCATCAACTCTAACATTTTCACTTTCCACAATTTTATTAGTGTTAGAATTCAAACACTTGTATGCCTTGCTTTTAGTGAAATATACTAAGAATACCTTCATCACTTTTTGCATCAAGTTTTCCTTTCCTTGCATCTTTCAATATATAACATTTTCTTCCAAAGACTTTGAAATAATTGACATTATGTGCATATCCATACCAAAGTTCAAAAGGTGTTTTATTTGTACCTTTCTACACTTGAACTCGGTTTAGACTATAGACTGTGATACTTACAACTTATGTCAAGTACTTTTGTGTAACATTCTTCTTTGTCATTAATGTATCTGAACAATCCATGATTGATCTATTCCTTCTTTTAGCTAGCCCATTCTATGGTGGAGTCCTTAGTGAACTCATTTTCCTCTTGATTCCTTTGTCATTGCAGAATATATTGAACTCATCTGATATGAATTTACCTCCTCTATTTAATCTTTAACACTTTAGATTTTTTCTTGTTTCTTTTTTGACTCTAGCCAAATACCACTTAAATATTTGAAATACATCAGATTTTTCTTTAAGAAACATCACAGTCATCATTCTAGAGAAATCATCAATACATAGAATGAAATATTTGTCACCATAATAGCTTTGCACTCCAACAAGACCACATAGATCAGTGTGAACTAACTCTGAAATATCATCATAACAATAAGTTTTACCCTTGAAACTAGACTTTTCTATTTTTCCCATTTGATATTGTTTGCACATCACCTTATCAGGTTTTCTCAATCTTGGTAATCCTCTTACTCTTTTCATCTTAATAATTCTTACAAAATGATCAAACTTCACATGGCACAACCTCTTATGCCATAACCAAATATCTTCAAATTGTGTAAATAGATAAGTATCTTCAGATAGGTCCATATAGAGCAAGTTCCCTCTTTTTTTTACACCACTTCCAATTATTTCACTAGTAGCATCATTATTCTTTCCCTTCCTATTTTGAAATTCAACTCAGTAGCCTAAATTGTTCAACTGTGCCATAGTCCACAAGTTATATATTAAACCATCAACCCAATATGTATTGTCACATATGATCTCATCATTTAGTGTAATTGATCTTTTACCTTTCTCATGACATAGTGTATTTATTTAAACTTAACACTACTTCAATTATAATGTTCTAACTTTTCAAACTTATGTGTATTACCAGTCATATGATGTGAACAACCACTATTAATTATCCATCTGCCATTCTTATTCGCATGTGAAATCAATGTTTTTTTCTCATCTTCATCAAATTCATCTTTCATTTCAATAGAAACAAATTCTTCATCATTTTCATCAATATCACTATCAGAACCATCTTCTTCAATAATGTAACAAGACTTCTTACCTTTGCCTTTATAGTCTTTACCTCGACTGTCTATGTTATCTCTTATTCCTCAGTATTTTTTATCCTTCCTTTCTTCCTTCTTGTCTCTATCAACACATCTTGTTGCAATATTACCAACTTTTTTACATGTAAAATGCATAATAGGGAGTTTACCTTTATATTTGACATTTTCTCTTAGTAGCCTTCTTGTCAGTATTGCTTCAAGATTATCAAGATCACCATCTAATTCACTATCACTATCTATATTTTTTCTTTTCTTATTTATTTTAGATCCATCAAGGGTTTGTTTATACTTACTTATCATAGTCTCATCAGATATGATGCCTCCAACTCCTCTAATAACATTCATAACTTTCTTGATTCAGCTACAATATTGTGCAACAATTTCTCCTTTTTGCATTCTCGTGTCATAAAATTTGCCTCTCAAACTTTCAACTTTAGCTCTCAACACTTTTTTGTCTCCTCCATGGGTTTGTGCCAACTTGTCCCACATTTTCTTTGCATTATTACATTCATTTAAATCATCCAATTCAACATAATTCAGAGAATATTCCAAATCTATCATCATTTGATTATGCTCCCCCTTCTTCATTTGTTCAACAATCATGGGTCTAGGAACTTCAATGTATGCATTTTCCAGATAGTATATTGTGAAATCTCCAACTCTAGATAGGTACAGTTTCATCACTAGTTTCCATGCTAGGAAGTTCCCCTTGTTTAGCTGAGGTACCTCTCTCTTGTACATCTTGATCTTTAGCTTAATTCCTTCAAATTCTCCTTAGAGGCACCAAATGCTCTGATACCAATTGTTGAAATATTTAGAATAACTAAGAGGGAGGGGGGAATTAGTTGCTCAACAATTGGTATCATCAACAAAGTGATGCTAACTAAATCATCAACAACTTAAAATTTTGTTCAGTGTATGCTAACCAATAGTAAATAAAACAAGAGTAAATAGCATGCATCACACATATAACATTCACACATATATGACACTAGGATTTAATGTGGAAACCCAATGTGGGAAACACCACCAGGTAACATGCTACCACTTTTCACTCTTCTAAAGTGAGCTCTATTAAGAGCCAACCCTATTAAAGGTTACAAAACATACTCTTGGATGTGACCTTGTTAAAGGATTTAATCACCCTATTAGGAGTGGTCTAGTTAGAGGAGTTTGAATCATTCCATTAGAATATCACCTTGATTAAAGGATTTACAAAATGACTATTAGGTCAACCTTGATTAAAGAATTTTGATTGCAACAATGGTTAGAAAGTAACAATAGGTTTGATTTGTAAAACACAACTCACTTTGCAAATATAGATCTCCATTTAGCTCATCTGTTAGTTTATTTACTAGACTTCATTATCAACTCCTCCACTGATGTGCTCAACAACCCTTCAAGCAATCACACTTCACCAATCTTCTCACTTTTCCTCTGCTACTCTGTTCTTCACAAGTTCTCCATATAATCACCAAACAAAAATGAAACAACCTTATAAAACATCTCTTATGCCTCCTTAGATAGGTAATTTTGATCTTTTTATGCTTAAACATCACTGTAGATCTTAGGGTTGGATTAGATTCAACAAATCTATCTATCATTTTGTCTTTCTACTCCCTTCTTGATACTTCTATAAATGTCTCCTTAAATCCTCGTCTTTGATCTCATAAAAAACTTAATTCATGCATTTACTATGTCATCTCATCAATCCTTATTATCAATGCATTTTGAATAATCCAAAAATCTAACTATGTTAGCCTCAAACTTGCTTCTTTTACAAATTATAATTTTGCTGATACTCGGTCATCACTATGTAGCTATGTCTCTACTATTTTGTCTTGCTTGGCTTCCATTGGATTGCTCAATATTTACTATGCTCGATCACTACTATATTTTGTTCTTCATCTTTCTTGGCCATAACTATTACTTGACTAATACTATTTTCTTGACTATCTCTTAAATTCCTTAATCTTCTGTTTCAACTCCTTCATTGATTGACCACTATTTACTAGGATTTTCTTGGTTTAAATCAACACTTCTATACTTCATACACTTAGTAAACAATGCATCATCTTGTCAAAGACTAACTAATCAAGTTCCCATTTTAATTCCATCATACTTGATCCTCTTCACTCAATAACTTTACTAGTTCATGTAGTTATTTCTCTTTTCAAATCATCTTTATCAACTGATATGGAACTCTACATTGTTAGCAATTGTCTCTCCAATAGGTTTGAAATTAATGAAAACATAACAATTATTCCAATTGTAGTTTCCAACAATTACAACTAAACATTGAAATTTGGGAGATTAAAGACCAAGCAACAAAGCACAATGCTACATATATGGACCAGCTTTGGTCAAGTTCTGAAAATTAGTCTAGTCAATAAGTACATCCCAATACAAGTTTTTTTTCCATGTATGTGTAGAAACCATTAATTTTGCGTTGATCATTTTCATATGGTAGGAAATATTCACAATGCATTTCATTTGATGCTTAGAGAGATCTTTTGGAATGAACAAAATTAGTAGAGATACATGCCATTGGCCAAAACGATATATATAATAGCAAAAAATTGTTGAGTAGTAATATATACAAGGTTATTTTGTTGAATCTAATGCATAGATGAGTTGTTTGTTGTCCAAATGTGATGCCTACAAAATTGATAATATGGTTAGTGGATGTGCAGTAACATTTAATGACAAAGGAATAAGTACTAAAGAGAGGCTAAGTTTTGTTAGGCATTTATAACATAATATAATATTATTGAATTTGAGATATATTATTTTAAATCAATAGAAATATTTTTTTGTTAAGTATTTACAATATGTTTATTATGTGTATAGAAAATTTTATATTTGACCTATTATTATTGAAATATAATATTATTTCAAACATATTTATAAAAATATTCATACAACTTGATCTTTTACCTCCACAAAATCAATTAATACATCTCCTATATAATATGAAAATAGCTCTATAATATATTTTGAATGACATTATATATTATAACTTTTGTATTGCCGATATGACCTCAATGTTAATAGCTATGTGGCTACTACTAAGATAGTTATTTGTTTGTGTGAACATGTAAAGAAGGCTTTTTCTTTCTATGTTACTTTTATCATTGACAAATAAATGACATTAAACATGACTGGTCTTAGGTTTTTGGAACTTCTATATTATAAATAAGATTAAGTTAGTAACTTATTATATCACTGATTCAACTCGTTAGGAAATCTACGTTGGAATTATTTAGAATAACTGAGGGGGGGGGGGGGGGGGAGGGGATGAATCACTTATCTAAGGTCCAGATGTACAAATAAAAAATTTCATAGCTTAGTGAACCCATAAAACATTTATCATCATGCATGCATCCATAAGATTATGTAATCACTTAAAACTTGTAGCTTACTGCCAAATCAATTTGCAGAAATGTAAACATGAAACATAATAGATTCAACAACACACTTGACACAATGATTTAAATGGAAACCCAATTTGGAAAAAACCACTAGTAACATGCTACTCTTTCTTAGTCTTTTGAAGTGATGCCTTATGAAAGGCCAACCCTGTTAAAGGTTACAATGCACATTGTTAAATGTGACCCTGTTAAAGGATTTCAATCACCCTGTTAGGAGTGAGCATTGATGTATGAGGTATTGTTCTTGAGCATTGAATTTTTTTTGAAGGTAGACACTTTTACATTTCACAAATAAGCTGTGGAATTTTTTTCTTCCAATATTTTATATATATATTTTTTATCAATTTCTTTAGATGATAATCACCTAAAAGAGATTCAACACACAAGAACATATAAACACGATTTCAAATAAAAATATACAATAAATTACATAAAAATTAAATCAAGTCATAAATATAATATATGTACACCAAATCTAAGAAATATCACTTCTAACCTCATCTATTTTCCAAAAACATATATAACTTATTTAATACTATTGTCAAACTAGTGTAGGAGGGATAGAGGTAGGACATACTGCAATCATTAAAAAATGATTTTTTCAAAATATTATCAAATAATACAATAGATAGTACATGTAATTTTAAAAATATATTGTATATAAAGAACATGACTTACCTTGATGAAGGTATGCCAATCATGTGTTTTCAACCCTGGCCCAAACTCACCTTTCTTTGATACGAGACTACTTATATTTGCAGTAAATCCTATGGAAATAATATTTTTTAATGACTTCTTTTAATGCATCACTTTGTTGCTCCGTTAATAACCAAGAAAAGGTACGCATATTCATGTGGTCTCCATTTCTATTTGATTCAATGAAATCTTTCAGTGCATGATTGGATTCATGAATGCCATTACAAATTTTGGCAATTTCTTTCTCTATCATGCCTTCCATCCAATATTTTCCATAGTGTCTCTATTGCATTTTTTCTAATATGCATAACATCAAACAAATGCATGATTGAGAGATCATTGTAGTACAGTAACCTACTAAATTGAGTAGGATAAATTTTTATTCCTCTAGGAAGTTGGTCATTGATGTCTTGACAATCTTCATGAGCATAAATTACATCATTAATAAATAAAAGACAATATCAAAATATAAATTTCAAACTTCAAACCATAAACTGGACATTACCTCGGCAATTTCGTCAATTGTTCTCCAACTTCCATAGATTAGGTGTCATTCTTCATGGCCTTGATGTTGTGTCTTCTTTCCCATTAAAAAGATATTTTTCGATAATTCGATACTTATGATTATTGTCGAGAAAGTGCCTAAACTTATTGAACAACTACTTTCCTAAACTTCTTGAATGACGAGATTTCATCTTCAGACCACAAACTAGGCATGCAAATTTTTCCTTTGTTTGAAGACCTAAAAGATCATGTACAATTATCATGTGCAACTTAAGCATACAAAAATAATGTGTAAGCATTATAACAGACCAAAAATATGCGACCTTAACAATATAACATACCTCAAAAATGAGTTAGCCCATGAGCATTATGTATTATCCATACAAGCATTTCATGGAATTGAAATTTTCTTTGTCTTATTGGTCTAGAGATGTCATACGTAGTGACCCAATTCCATAACTTCAACAACTCATCAATAAGGAGCTCAATATACACGTTCATATCTTTAACTTGGTACTTAGTAATTGAATGAATATAAACATTACATAATTATTATGGCCATTTTTATGCACTCCTTATAAATTAATTTAGATAACTATTAGATGAAAAAATACCTGGTACAATCATTGACAACATTATGTGCTCCCTCTTTATGGACATCCAAGGAAGAATGTTATTGTTAATAACAAAAATAGGCCACATTGAGTAAATACCATCTGCTGCCAGTGAAAGATTGAGATTACAAGGTTCTTCTTTAAAGGGTGGCCATATATTTTCTATCTCTTTAAATGCATAACCATCTATAGTCATTCACATAATGTCATCTTGACTTCTATTGCATACATGGTAATACATAAATTGTGCCAAGCTAGTGTACTTGAATAATCATTCAAGATGTGGAATAATGGAAATGTATCAAAGAACCTTGTGAGACACCTTTTTTGTTATTTGATATGATTGATATCTACTAATATGACAATTAGGGCATTCTTTTGCAAACTCATGTTGTTTATGATATAGAATGTGATCATTGAGACATTCATGTATTGTCTGATATTTAATTCTAATTTGATTCATAATGGTAGATAATTCTCGGTACAAGCAAGGTAAAATGTTTGATGGTGGTAATAAAAATTCACCTATCAACCTACAACAACAAATATGAATTGTTAATATAATAAATAGTAATGGTATGCTAACTTTGAAGGTGACAAAAATGACATACCTTAGCATATGTGACATTGCTACATTAGATAAACCATTACTAACCTTCACGTTCACCAAAAACACTATCATAGAGAGAAGAGTTGTTTGGGAGCCTTGGTATAGGGCCTTCTGTGCCTTCTCAAGTATAGGTATATGAATACCATCTTCATCATCATTATCAAATGTGCTAGTACCATCATTGTGAGCATCTTCATCAACTGTAACAATACCATCTTCTTCAATCATGTCCTCTGGCACATTATCATCTTCTTCCATGAGAGTGTTATCCTCAACTTGGATATTCACACCTCCATGTTCATCTTGTTAGAAAATCCACATTCACCAATCGACGAAAATTGTGGCCCCCTTCAACATGACCATGTTTCCTACAATGACTTTGGGCTATTGTGATTAAAATTCTTTGATTCTTTAAGCCCTTACACTTTTTTCAAGGACAATTACATTTATCAACATTTCTTCAAAATTGAGACCAGAATCTAGCAATTTTCTCATTATTTGGTTCTGGGTTCATATTGCTAGGTGTGGATTTTCTTCATAGGAAAATATATCTGCAAAATTATTGGACATGTTGTACTTAATGTTTATATTTGCACATATAGTTTTGAAATAAAAAATTTGGTGTAATTAATGTGTATATCTGCATATATGGTTTTGAAAGAAAAATCTAGTCTAATTAATATGTATATTTACAAAAATATTGGACATGTTGTACTTTTTGTTTATATCTACACATATGGTTTTGAAAGAAAAATTTGATGACCTCGCTCAAATTCACCCATATTATAATTAATGAAAAATTGTCCGCTTACATAAAATTTCATTATTTATGGTTAAAGATTTATTGTTAAAGAAATTGGCAAGGAAGCAAGGACAAAAGTTATAAGAAGCCAAATATTTCATTACAAGTATCACCTCCCAAAATCCAATCATAGAAACAAAAAGAAAGAATTTGTAGAAATGCAAGATGGAGAAGTAGAAGAGTTGGACAAGGTTCCAATAAACTTAAAATTGTTAAATCTTCCAAAAAATTGGAATTCTTATATGTTCAATGTACAAAAAGCCAAAGTGAGGCAGTGGGGCAGGGGTGCAAGGTCCTAAACAAGATGGTCAAACATCAAATTTTGGATAGATTAGGTGATTAATAAGGCCCCAAGTTGACACATGACAATAAGTCAATCTCAAGCATCCTAGAATACATTTTAGGCAAATTTCTTGCATGTGGTAATAAAGCCTATGGACAAGTTGTATGCCAGTCAACATTGGTCAATGATATGAGTTGACCAAAAATCTTCAATTTTATGTTTTTTAGAGTTCTTGCATGATTTATCAAGTTTTGGTAGGCATTTGAAGTCATTTATTTGGAAATATTGAAAAGTTGCAAAAATTGTCAAAAAGTTGTCATGCAACTTTTCTTGCAACTTTTCTATAAATGTTAATAGATTTTTTATGTGCTCATGAAATTGAATGATTTCAAATGAACCCGCTAAAAATCAAATATTTTTACTTGTTATCTTCACAAATATTTCATTAGGCATGTGTGCAAAATAGAATAGCATTAAAATCTTCTATAAATGTTAATAGATTTTTTATGTGCTCATGAAATTGAATGATTTTAAATGAATCCACTAAGAATAAAATTTTGTTGAATGTGAAGACTCTGAACTACATAAATCTTTTGCATGATCCCTTCAAATTCAAAGTGAGAACTTTAAGAAAAATGAGTAGGTGTGATGATTTTTCCAGATAGTAATTTGACGAAATGTAGAGAAATTAGAAGAAGCCTAAATGTAGTTGCATTGTAGTTGGATTGAAAGCCATAAAATGGTGCATGCTTTTCTTTTAATGTGCATGATTTTCTTTTAGGAGATGGATCATCTCAACACCCATAGACACAATATATCTATTGAAAGATGGAGAATTAGCTTGGGAGATGAAGGTAGTTAGGTATTTCCAGATTCAATTGATACCCTACATCTAAATTCATTGTGATCTATGCTTCCTCTTTTAAAGCCCTTTGAAGATAATTGCTGGAGTGTTTAGAAGAGTGACTAGGAACTAGAAAGTTAAAGCTCCTTAAGATCCTTCTAAGCTTTATGAGGTTGACTCCAAGGAAAATGTTGCTAAAGGCAGATTTCCTATTTCTCATACTTCTTCTTTGAGGCAAGTTTGAAGAGTCTATAAATACAAATTATTTATAGTGTACTATTATAATATTATGCATGGTTTGTGTACTATTACATGTTTTTTCTTGTGTTTATGTTGGTGATTAGAGTATGTTTAGAATCAACATACTATATCATGTTCTGATTATAAGACAATTGGAGACATTGGGTTAGGCTTAAACAAAACACTCCAGAATGATGTGATTGAAAAAACTAGATCAATCTTACGAAACACATTTTAAGTTTTGGGTAGTTCATTACTAAATTATACTGACTTCAAAGGACAAACGCTTAGAATGTAGTTCTATTTAATTCAACTGAAGACACCAACGCTAACCAAACTTATTTTCATAGTCTTGTAATGTTATATATTGTTTTTTTTACAAAAATGATCAGAATCTAATTGGAAACATTGCATTGGGCTTAGTATTGCATTATAAGCTTTGACTAGAATGTAATTGGAGATTGGGTTAGGCTTAAACAATACATTCTAAAATGATATTTGAAGTGTGAGCATTGAAAATATTGGTCTGATGCTTAAACACTACACTCTAATCTCTGACTCATCTAGATTTAGGTTGTTTGTGTTTAAATTAATTAGCTTTTTAAAAGTACGATCCACCTATCAAATGAATGATTTGAACAAGTCAAAGTTTGAAATGTGTTTTTAAAATCAATCTAAAACATTAATGTAAACAAAGCACTCATTACCTTGGATTCCTTATTTGAAAATATATTTTTTTTCACAGATTTCAGGACAAGGCAATAATTATAACTAATGCATATGCTTCTGCAGAGGTCTCAATGGTGACTGAAGTGGAGGAAACAAAGTTGATGACTGGAATGCTTCCAGTTTGGTTTGCTACTCTGATACCAAGCATAATAATAAGACAAGTTGGTACATTGTTTGTGAAACAGTCAAAGACATTGGACAAAAAGATTGTTTCTTCCTTTGAAATCCTAATGGCAAGTGTCGCAGCCTAAACTTGAGCTTCACACACTGAAGATTAGAAAAGAGGAAGCACCTGGACCAATGCTTCCAGGTTAGTTGCTGAAACAAACACACAATTGCTTCTATAAATGTCAACTGGAAGAACTCCTCAGCTGGGCCTATTGTTCAGTATAATATCCCTTCAAAACTTCACCTCCAATAGCTCTCGTGATGCATGACAAAATAACAATAAACACCTTTTCACCAAATCTCAAGTTGGGGCTTGGTGTGGGCAACAAACAAATCAAATTTCCATGAAATAGCTCCCAAGAAAATCAAATAGCCATCAAATACCTCCTGTGTGCACACATAGCACTACCAAAAACAGATGTCGTGAAATAAGAAATAATGAATCGTGATTTTCTTTTTTTTTATTATGAACCTGAGTTGGTCAAAATTTTGACCAACTCGGGCATAAAAACCCAAAAAAGAAGGTATTGAACAACTCTCTACTTGAAAATTTGAGGTCAAAATTTGACCTATAATGTACTAGTGAATGCATCAATCACAAGGGCACATACATACATACATATATACATGCATACATGGATACATACATACATACATACATACATACATACATACATACATGCATGTATATATATACAGGGAGATCTTTTTTAAGGTGCTAAGAGACTTACCTCAAGATCCTCCACAAAAATAATGTAGAACAGGAAAAATGGGCAGAGTTTGCAAGGAATTTTACAAAAACATATCATAGCAAATATTTTTAGAAAGAAACAAGCCATAACCTAGTTAAATGGGTCTAGTTGCTTATTAGTTGGGTTGATATATATGCATATTTAATTCTAGGTTATGAATTTTGCAAGGGAATGAGCCTCGTGATTATGGCATTTACACAGAAGCAAAACTTGCTTCTTCAACTCCTTACACTCAACTCTTCACTAAAGCTATTCTTCCAGCAGTGAGAATAGCTGCTACAAATTCCTAAGAGCCAAGGAACTGTGAATCTATGCTACATTTTCTAGAGACATGGGAGAAGTTACTATCGTCTTCAATACTTCATAATATTCTGGATCATATAGTGATGCCCAAATTAACAACATCGATAGATACTTGGGATGCATAGATCACAAGGACACGACAAAAAAATCCTATAAAACTACCATCATATTAGGTACAAAAAAATGAAGATCAGAAGGGCACGACAATGAGATGCAAAGATCACAAGGGCACAACAAGGAAATGCAGTGATCACAAGGGCACGGCAACAAAATTTGAGATCTCCACATGATACATACATACATACATGCATGCATGCATGCATATATACATACATATACATACACACATATACATACAAACATACATGCATGCATATATACATACATACATATACATGTATATATGTACGTATGTATAAAAAAGAGATCTTTTTTAAGGTGCTTATTACATCTTAGCTACACAATAGAAAAATTGATCTAGTTGCATAGATATTTCAGAATCCAAATAATAAAACAATAAAACTCACTCAACCCATGCTAAGTGAATTAGCTCAAGATCCTACACAAAAATAATGTAGAGTAATGGGCAAACTTAACTCAAGATCCTGCTAGCTGGGAACAATTGATTGTTAATTTTATTGTACCTAATCTAATGATAGTTCTAGATGAATTTGTAATCAGTCCAACTAATCAACAACTAGACCAATTTAGCTAGGTTATGGCTCGGGCATGTGCTATTCCCATTTATCACATGGTTGCAATGTTGGAGGCAACATTTTTTATTTGTGCAAGATATGGAGGAAGAGCAGTAGTGTTGGAAAACATGAAAAATCTAATAATACTAAGTCACTTGAGGAACTTGTGCATCCTCTTGGCAAACATGTCATCAAAATGTTCATCATGACCTTTTTGCTTCTAAATGTTTTTTCATGGAGCCTTCACACATCTGGTGCTCACAAATGCCTACTTAAGAATGTATATGAACCTGCGATGCATTGCTATGTGGTGAAATATGTAGAAAATCATATAATCCTTCATCACACAAGGTCTTTTGCTTGGTGTGCTCATTCATTAAGTTAAGCACCCAAGTTTGCATTTCAAATCATGATTGATCTATTTTGGGCTTAAGAATTGGTACAACAGCCTAGAAAGAGTACCTAAGAAGAGATGGATCTCACATTCATTCATTAATAAAATATACATTCATTCATTATCACATGAAGTAAAAACAACTGTGAGCATCCATAAAATAATCTCATAATGTTCAAAGCTAACATCTAACATTAGTTCATTCGTTAACATTCATTAATAGTAGCACATAAACACATAACATTTAATAACATATGAAATAAGGTATTTAAACATGCCTTGACCAATTATAATTTAATTTTGGATCACCTACCTGATTAGTTTGGAATTTTGTTCTCACCAAAAATCATAAAATGTAAGAACAATTGTGCCAAAAAGAGAATAAAAAGATGATTATCGTGCACCAATTATGTTTTTTAGCTCCTTTGGCACAATCATTCTTACAATTTTTTGGCTCAATCTCCAATTGATCAGTATGTGCTTTGAAAAATTATTCTTGGACTGTGAGTTAGGAAAAAGAGAAATATCAAACTTGAAAAAGATGTACATAAAAGAAATTAATTTCTAAACTTCAATTTTATAAGCTTACAAAGAGAATCATAGAATTATAAGAAACTATTGTGGTTTGTACTATTTGAAAATTATAGTTACAAGTGATAAATTTATATACCTTTGATTCAAATAGTACAAATAATGGAAATGAAGTATTGCAGAAGATGCAAGCTCAACTGCACTACCCTCCCCCCCCCTTCTCATGTGGATGGTACTATTACGTAGAGAATAGTTACATCCATACATCCATCCATACATACATACATACAACCTAACTATGTCCAAGGCATTTGCACACTAGAGGCATACTCTGCCTACCAGGATGCCTACATACCCGTATCTATGGGATCAAGACCCTTGAACTACTCACTCTAACAAATATGTAGTTTTGGTTTATAATTGTTTTTTTGTAGTTGTATTCCTATAACCATTGGTGAGATTTACTCACCTAATACAACTCTTCACCATCATATACCCACTTGGGTGAATCAGGAAATTTTCTATAATTACAATACTATAATACCCTGGTGCAACCTTTGTGTTGTAGTTTACAGCTAATGTAAGGCTAACAAATATATGTCCTAACTCACTCCTTATATAGTTATGTTAAAAGCTTGTGACAATAATCAATGGGTCTAAATAGACCAGTCAAATTAATGCTAAAACATAGAGTTTAGCCTTCTATTTTCAAAAGCTAGGTACACTAGGTACATATAATGTCTTAAAATATAAGCCTCGTGAGTTAACATATAATGTCTTAAAATAGTTAAGTACTACCTAACTATGTCCAAGGCATCTGAACACTGGAGGCATACTCCACCTATTAGGCTGCCCACATACCCATATCCACAGGATCAAGACCCTTGAACTACTCACTCTAAAAAATATGTAGTTCTGGTTTCCAATTGTTTTGATGTAGTTGTATTCCTATAACTAATGGTGAGATTTACTTACCTAATACAAATCTTCACCATTATACACCCACTTAGGTGAATCAGGCGATTTTCTATAATTACAATGTTGTAATACCTTAGTGCAACCTTTGTGTTGTAGTTTACAATTAATGTAAGGTTAAACTATATATGTCCTAACTCACTCCTTATATAGTTATGATTAAAAGCTTGTGACAATACTCGTGGCCATGCTACCTGTTGAGTGAGTTTTATTATTTTTCTGTAGTGCCAAGGTTTCTCTAATTATATACATACATACATACATATACACATATACATATGTATATATATGTATATACATACATACATATATAGAGATCACAAGGGCACGACAACGAGATGCAGAGATCACAAGGGCATGATAATGAAATGCAGTGATCACAAGGGCATGACAACGAAATCCTAGATCTCCATTGATCTCCACAATCCACAAGATCTCTCTCTATATACATACATACATACATACATATACATGCATACATATATATACACATACATACATACTTACACACACACATACATACATACATCTACATATGCAATTTTATCACCTTGGAAAATTGTATACAATCCTGCTAGCTGGGAACAACTGATTGTTCATTTTATTGTACCAAATGTGATGACAGTTCTTCAAGAATTTAAACAACCTAGCTAATCAACAACTAGACCAATTTAACTAGGTTATGGCTATATGGACCCTAAAATGGTCGCCTAGACTATGGGCCCCAATTCTTCAATTTATCAAATTTCCTGAATCAATGCATCACAATATTTTATTGAATCAATTCAAATCATGTTCGTTGATCAAATTGCAATTAATTTAATTATTTCAATATTTTTTAAGGTTTGATCATTTCATCAATAATCTTATTTAATTAAAAGAGAACTTCGTTTTAAATAAATAAAATAATCTTATTTAATTAAAAAAAATCCTTTTAAATAAATAAAATAATCTTATCTAATTAAAAAGAAAATATCTCTTTTAATAAAATAGTTTTATCTTATTTAATTAAAAAATTTCTTTTTATTAAATAATCTTATCTTATTTAATTAAAAGAAAATCTCTCTTTTAATAAAATAGTTTTATCTTATTTAATTAAAATATTTCTTTTTATTAAATAATCTTATCTTATTTAATTAAAAGGAAACATCCTTTTAAATAAATAAAACAATCTTATTTAATTAAAAGAAAATCTCTCTTTTAATTAAATAGTTTTATCTTGTTTAATTAAAATCTCCCTTTTAATTAAATAAATAAAACCCCAATTAAAGTTCTCTTTTTGATGAAAAAAGAAAATAAATCAAATAAAGGTTCTTTTTTTCTTGCACACATCTCTAAATGGTGAGCTTTTTCCTCTTATTTGTCATTTTAGGGATTTATCCCACATTGCTCTTGTGAGAAGCCTCCCACCTCCACAGTTTCTTTTATAAGGAGCCCTCTCTTCATTTGGAGAGATCTTAGTTACTATAGTATTGTTATATTGTAGGTTTGGAGAGCAATTTTGGAGAAGGAGTTTTGAGCTTTAGGGATTGGACATTGGAGGTTCATTAACTTCTCTCTTCTTGTCTTCTACTCTCATGCATCCATGGCTTCCATCATCATGCTTCATCCTTGCATTTTCATATTAGCTTAGAGTCATATTTTCTTTCATATATTAATTTTGCATTGTTATTTCCTTTCATAGATTAGATTTTCTTTCTTGCATTGCTTTGCATTGATATCATTTAGATTAGCTTGGATATTCATTTGCATGCATATTTTGATCTTTGAATCTCTCATTTTATGGTGTACTTGCATGGGCACAAACTAGGTCAAATTGAGGGCCTCCATTACAAACCTTTGCACTCCATGAATAGAGAGCTATGAGTCACCATTTGAGATCTCATTCTTGAGCAATCTTGGATATACTGACTCATAGAAGTGTGTCAACATTTTAGCACACAATGGCTTGTTTCTTTCTAAAAATATCTGCTATGATATGTTTTTCTAAAATTTCTTGCCCATTTTTCTTGGCTTGCATTTTCTTTGTGCAGGATCTTGAGCTAAGTCACTTAGAATGAGTTGAGTGAGTTTTATTGTTTTATTATTTAGATTTTGGAATATGGGCTTTGTTTTATCATTGGCTTTGATTAAGTCCTGATTTTAATGAAGTAACAAAGTGATTTCTAGGGTGGAAAGGACTATATAATGAAGAGAAAAATTGAAAACTTGAATGCTGAAATACTAAAATTAAGGCTATTGAGGATCAAGTACTTGTGGTAGAGTTACAACATAATGTGAAGTTGATTTTAGATTTAAAAAAAAAAAAAAAACACGACATAAATCATTCCCCATTTTTTTTAAAACTTTGGAGAGTTGTGTGCGAAAGAGGGTGGAGAGCTTTAAACAAAGGTGGAGAGCTATGAACGTTGGTGGAGATTTCATTTCCATGCCCTTGTGATCGCTGCATTTCATTATCGTGCCCTTATGATCTCTGCATTTCATTATTGTGTCCTTGGTGGAGATTAGTGGAGATCTAGGATTTCATTATCATGCTCTTGTGATCTCTACATTTCGTTGTCATGCCCTTGTGATTTTCGTGCCCTTGCTCTATGATTTTGTTGCCATGTCGTGCCCTTGTGATCTTTATACCCTTTGCAACACTACAACATTCACAGTCAAATAGTGACAATAATTTGCAATGGTGGTGTAATTTGTGGTTTTTGGGCCCAAATGTAGTAGTGCTTGCTCTACAATTTTCTTCAAGGGGAGAAGAGATACCTATGTAAATGTTCTTTTCTTTTCCTTCTAAACATGTATCTCTTTATATTCCCCCCAACAGGTGATTAGTGAAGCTTCTCGTTACATATATGTATGTGTATATATACATACATACACATATGTGTGTCTATGTATCTATGTATGTATATATACAAAAATCTCTCTATTTACACACACACACACATGTATATATGTATATACATACATACAAACATACATATACAGAGATCACAAGGGAACAACAACGAGATGTAGAGATACATACATACATACATTCATACATACATACATACACACATACATACATATACACATATACACATACATACATACACACATATATACACACATACATACATACATTTGCATATGCAATTTTATCACCTTGAAAAATTGTATTTGATCTTTACTCAATCACGAAGAGATAATATAATTTGTAAGTGTAGATTTCTACATACTTAGTTTGGTATGAATAGATTCGATTGAATTCGTCTGAGGAGAGTGAGTCTACTCATGATGATAATGACTCCATGTATTGGGTCTTTAGAGGAGAGAGACTTACATAAGATTAGATATTGTTTATGGATATGGGATGATTCATTTGTGATGCCAATATATCCTCCCCCATATTGAATTTCTATATCGTCAATTTGCTAGATACAAATTACTGGACGTGGTCTTCTGAAATGGTGGGACTAAGATATAAATCTCAAACAAGGGTTGCATGCTATGATGGGGTAGGAGGAAGATGGTTGTGTTAATGGATGACCGGGCAAGTTGTAGAAAATCAGGGTGTCAATTGCAAGTAGGCTCATTAATTTGATAAGGGAATCATCTTTGAAATTGGGATGATCAAAATTGGCATGTCCATCCTTATGATAGATGTCTCTATCTCATAATAGAAAATTACCTTAAACGATAAGTGACAAATCATTAAATATATGAAAAATCAGAAGAACACTCACCCATAATATTTTTGAAGGATAAAAATATAATTTGGTGGAAAAATCCATGAGCTATGTGGCTCCACATTGTGGCTATTCCACTGTCCAACAGTGGAAACTCTTCACGTTAAATATGAAGATCTTGAAATTAAAAAAGATAACTATTAGAGATCTATATTTGTGTTTTAGTGATAACAAATATACATTCTAATTTTAAGAAAAATAATAGTCTTAAAAGTATATGATAAAATAAAATAAACAAGAGTACTAGCTATAGTTGTATAATTCTAGTATCACTGATTATGTTAAACAAAATGTTCAATAAAACAAGTATAAAGTAACGTAAATGGATCATCTTCTCAATCCTATTATGACTTAATGTGAATGCATTCGATCATTACTTGGATGATATTATGCACAAGATCTTTACTCAATCACCAAGAGATAATATAATTTGTAAGTACATATTTATGCAAACTTAATTTGGTATGAATAAATTCAATTGAATGCGAGGATAATTTCTTGTGTGATTTCAAGACATGAATGATTAATTTAATTTAGCACAAGTACTATGCAAGTATGTATGTATGCACATAAAGAAGTTCACATAATGAACTTATTTACATACATACATGCACATATGTATACAATCATCATAATCAGTTATCCTTGAATCTGACCAAAGCTATTATATATGAACAAGAGATACATGTTTACAAGGAAAAGAAAAGGAAATTTACATAGGTACCTCTTCTCCCCTTGAAGAAAATTGTAGATCAAGGGCATAGAGATCACAAGGGAACAACAACCAAATCTTAGATATCCACTGGTCTCCACCAACCTTCAGAGCTCTCCACCCTCATTCAGAGCTTTCTATCCTCTTCCGTGTGCAGCTCTCCACAATCAATCAAAACAAATGGAGAATGAGTAATATCATTTTTTCTTTTCTTTTTTGTTTATAATCCATAGTTCACAATCCACAAGATCTCTCTGTACACACACACACACACACACACATATATACATGCATACATATATATACATATATAAATACATGCATATATACATACATACATGAAAACAATAATGCACTTACTAAGAGTTTACAATTGTTCAACAAAATTAATGTTTTACAAGAAAATGCATTTGAAGAATTTCTAGCTCAGAAGCAAGAACATGGTGTTGAAATAGTACAAAAAGTGCTTGACATGAGAGGTCCACAAGTGAGGGTGTTGACCAATCTTGAAAACTTGAATGTTGAAATGAAAGCTATCCATGATCAAACACCTATGCCAGAGTTACAACACACTATGAAGTTGATTTTTAGATAAGGTAGAGGTAGACATTCAAAATTTTGATAATCAATATTTAAGGCATGAGAGAGAAGGAGTGACTTTAGAAAGAGAATGAGAAGGAGCAACTTTAGAAAGAGAATGAGAAGGAGCGGCTTTAGAAAGAGACCGCACGATAAAACCAACAACTAGACAACATAGAGGATATAATGGGAGCCATTGGATAGAATCTAGGAAAGTGTTGCAATAGGTACTATAACATTGGAATCACTTGCAAGTGTCTTTGAGAATTTACAGTCCAAATACCAAATGAGTATAAGAGTTTTTCAAGTATTTGCACGGTTTCCTTGCAATAATCCCAAGTAGCAAATGCTTATGAGAGTGTTTCAAGGTTGGGAACCACTTCAACATCCTTTGCATGGTTTAGAGGTAATGTCATTGTGGCAAAGGCTTCTAAAAGGGAATGAGCCTCGTGATTATGACATTTAAACAGAAGCAAAACTTGCTTCTTCAAATCCTCACACTCAACTCTTCACTGAAGTTATTCTTCAATTCCATGCATATGTAATTTTATCACCTTGGAAAACTGTATTTGATCCTGCTAGCTGGGAACACCTGATTATTCATTTTATTGTACCTAATCTAATGATAGTTCTACAGGAATTTGTAATCAACCCAACTAATCAACAACTAGATCCATTTAATTGGTTATGGCTAGTTTCTTTCTAAAATATCTGCTATGATATGTTTTTGTCAAATTTCTTGCAAACTCTGCCCATTTTTCCTAGTCTGCAATAGTTTTATGGAGGATCTTGAGGTAAGTCACTGAGCATGGGTTGAGTGAGTTTTATTTTATTATTATTTGGATTCTAGAATATGTATACAACTGGATCAATTTTTCTATTGTGTAGCTAAGATGTAATAAGCACCTTAAAAAATATCTCTAAATATACATGTTTAGAAGGAGATATAAAGAGATACCTATTTAGAAGGAAAAGAAACCAACATTTACATACCCTTGAAGAAAATCTTAGAGCTAGGGCATGACAACGAAATCATAGAGCAAGGACACAACACGGCAACAAAATTACAGAGCAAGGGCATGCCATGGCAATAAAATCGTAGAGCAAGGGCACAACACCAAAATGGCAGAGCAAGGGAACAACAATGAAACACAGAGATGACAAAAGCACAACAACCAAATCGTAGAGTAAGGGCACGAAAAAAAAATGCAGAGATATATCATAGGAACGAAATCCACCAAGCACATATGCATAATCACGAGGTTCATTCCCTTGTAGAAGCCATAACCCAATTAAATATATGTATATATAAACCCAACTAATCAACAACTAGACCCATTTTATTGATTATGGCTTGTTTCTTTCTAAAAATATCTGCTATGATATGTTTTTGTAAAATTTCTTGTGAACTCTGCCCATTTTTCCTAGTCTACATTATTTTTGTGGAGGATCTTGAGGTTAGTCACTTAGCATGGGTTGAGTGAGTTTTATTTTTTTAATATTTAGATTCTAGAATATGTATGCAATTGGATCAATTTTTCTGTTCTGTAGCTAAGATGTAATAAGCACCTTTTTTTTTTTTTCAAAATATACATATTCAGAGGGAGATATAAAGAGATACTTGTTTAGTAGGAAAAGAAACAAACATTGACATACTCTTGAAGAAAATCATAGAGCTAGGGCATGGTAATGAAATTGTAGAGCAAGGGCACAAGATGACAACGAATCATAGAGCAAGGGCATGACATGGCAACAAAATCACAAAGCAAGTGCACAACACCAAAATCATAGAGCAAGGGCATGACAATGCAACACAAATATTACAAGGGCATGAAAACCAAATTGTAGAGCAAGGGCATGATAATGACATGCAGAGATATATCACAAGACTGAAATGTACCAAGAATAAGGGCACAATGATGTTCAAAGCTCTCCACCTTTTGTGCACAACTCTCCATAAAAAAAAAGGGGGAATGCTTTATGTCATATTTTTTAAAAAATAATAATTACCCTAGCATCACAATTATGACGCTCACATCGGTATTGTGATGGTGTCAGAAAAAATTGCAAATAAAAAATATGAAAACCACCACAAATTAGACCATCGTTGCAAATTGCCATCACAATTTAACCCCAAATGTTGTAGTGATAGTTTTTAGGTTTTTACCTACTCCCTAAGTTTATCTTAAGGGGGGTCAGAGTAATAAGATATTTTCTTAGTAACTAAATCATTTTGATTTAATTATTAAGACAAAATCTTATTACTCTAACATCTTCTATCCTCTACTCTTATTTCAAGGCTTTACCAAAATACACCCCTCCTTATCAACATATTCTTCAAACAACATGGCCTTCCCCTTATCCTCCCTGGGGGAGGAGTGAGGAGGGCAAGAGGGTGTCAAAGGGGATGATTTATTATTGGGGAATTTTCACTATAAATGACCATATTCATGATTTGGTTTGTGCATTTAAATGACAAAGTCTCAGATCTAGTTGTTGAATCCAAGAAGATGATCCCAATTTTTTATTTATAGAATCTATTAACTAGTTATATAAAATTTAACAAAAATTCATGCATAAGAAATTACATCACAATCCTAAGCTTGAATATCTAGAAATCCATACATTTTCTAAGAAGCAAGAAGGTTGAGTGAAGAATGTTATCTCTTCAAAACTCTAGCTGAGACCCAAACAAGCACTCTTAAGGGGATCTCCTTAGTAGAGTTGAAGCTTACATGCAATTGTTTGATAATGAACTCCACTTGATTAAAGAAATAAGTAAAAAAACCTATTGCTATCCATCATGTAAGATAAAATCACCATAAAATATTATTGGTTGCTAATAATATTTCCATATTTCCTTTTGAATTCTTATCTCGATGAGCTCAAGATTCCATAATGGATAAAAATAATTGGAGACCCATAAATCTACATTTGAAGGCATGATTTCTCCAATATAAAATATCATACAAGACAAGTTCAAGTTGAGTAACCAAAACAAGGTGTTCTTGACACCTCCCCAAACAATCATTCACCTTCTTGATTCAAAGATCCCCTTTCAAAGATGAAATCCCTTCCCTAGTTTAAATATTTCTGAAGTCTATCATGTTTCTTACATGAAAAAAAGAAGATGATTCTACTATGCACATATCATTAGAGATCTCTTGGTTCATAGATATACTCTGGTTTTCCTTTAGAAAAACATAAATCCCTAAGGACACTACATAGAAAAATCTCGACTCCCAACTCCCAAAATCCCACAAATTCCACAATAATAGGTGTATGAAACCCATACATGTGGGAAAATCTTATAGAAAAAATAAATGCACCCCACAAACACATCCCAGATGTAGGAAAAAAAAAGGAAGAGCACACATGAAAATATATAAAAAAAGACCCACAAAGGCAACTTAAAGCTCCAATATGCACCCACAACCCCATAAAAACCAACTGATCTCCCTCTTGAGAACACACAAAGATCATGATACCCCTTTTTGAAAATACATTAGAGCTCCAAAATTGATGGCTAGGTTTTATGCTGGGGTGACATACAAAACTTCTTTCCTGCGCTTATTTTTTCCTTTTTTATGATAACCAACCTTAATAACTACTCACGTGTTTGATTTTATGGTTAGTTTTACCATTTACTTTTTGGTTCTTTGTTTTTTTAATATTAATTATTTTGCATTGTGCAATCTTTATCTCAATGTTACACAATATCCATACAGGCCCTAAAAATGTTTAACCCATGTGATGCATGGATACTTTGATTCACCAAATATAAAACACAATTTTAATTCTATATCACATATGGTGAAAAAACATTTTCTCACTAATAAATCTATCTAATAGAGATTTTATCAAGGATAGGATGACCCTCACAATATAATAGATCCCCTTAATGTGCTTGTATACACTGCATATTCTCACAACACGAAGGAAGGCATAAGGTCATCCATTTTGGTTCAAGCTCACACATGAAAATTTAGGTTCATATATATAGACATCAAATCCACACTCATGGAGATGAGCTAGAGTGAAGAGTAATTAGTTTGTATAGTTATATATATCTTTTATTTGAATCAAGACTAAAATTGTAAAATACTAGTGAGTTAGTTCCTAATATTTAGCACACCATTTTTCCACTATTAAGTATTGAGTAAATATCACATTCAATTAATTTAAACTCAAAATTCAATTTAGCATTAATTTCAACATTAATGCTTCCACATTATCCTAGGAAAAATTAATCTTATGATACTAATTCAACTAATTATCTTAGGCTAATTTATGTAATAAGGAAGTATTTTAGTTTTAATTATAATGATGTATATTATATTATAATGCGTAAAAAAGGTACCAAATTGGAAATAAATTTAAAAAAACCTCCATCATCTTCATCTTTGAACTAGCTTTTTGGTGCTTGTTTTGGATCGAAAAAAGACCCTCGTATGCTCAAGATATTGCAAAAAAAATACAACTGCCCTGGAATAGCAATAAAAATTATTATTTAAAAAACAATCAATGGTCAGGTGGTGCACTAGAGGAGCCGCTGGTGGCGGAGATAGAGTGGTGGGCGGGCAAAGCTGTTGCTGGTGAATGGGAGCCACAACGATCAGGGAGACCGCTAGTGGTTACCAAAATCACTAGGATTTGGTGACCGTGCAAACTACAGCGGCCCATTTTTTTTTTTTTTTTTGTGATTTTATTAAATTTTTCATGCTTCAGATTGTGTGCAAAGGCCTTACAACCTTATTATGTAAAATATTTTTTTCCTCCCAGGTCAATGTTGTCCAAAATTGACAAACTTTATATGAAAATGGGGGTTTTTACTCCTTTTGAATCCAACCATGAGGTCTGTTTGGCCTCAAAGTGCTTCAAAAATTAGAGACCACCTTGTTTTCACAAAAAATACCTTAAAAATGCCAGATCTATTCTGTCAAACCCTCATTCTTCTTTTTCTTAGAACAAGAACATGCAGTTGTAGGCAAGGCTCCGATACCATGTAGGATTTGATGATGAACAAATCCATAGACCCTAGATATCCCACATGCAAAAAACTTGTTGCAAGGAAGAAAGAAGAGAGAGAGAGAGAGAGAGAGAGAGAGAGAGAGAGAGAGAGAGAGAGAGAGAGAGAGAGAGGAGTTTTGTCAACAAATAAGAAAATTGTATTTTCTTGTGTGAAAACAAAATGAAAAGAAATTAAAACTAATCAATCGTTATGAAGGAGATCACAACCCTAAAATGGAAGCCCTAAGAGGTAAATGACATTTAATAATTGCTAATTAATTATTAAATAGAAATGCAAGATGCATAAAGTGAAATCTTAAGAAGGGAGAAAATGTAATTTAATAAATGAAATGAAATTAACCTTTTTCTCTAACATCCTCTGCATCTTCTCTTCTTCCCTCAAAGCATACAGATAAGCATCCTCAACCAAAGCAATATTCAACATACCAATCTCATCTTGGATATTGAATCTCAAACCATTAATATATCCAGCCACCTTCTCCTTAGGTAGCTCTCTATGTCTAGATCGAATAGTCAACTTGCAAAACTCCTTTGTATAATCTTTCACATTCATATCTATCTACTTCAGATTCTACAACTTCTTAAACAACTCAAGTTCATAATCAACATGAATGAGCTTAGCCTTTAGTTTAGTCACCATCAATCTCCAACGAGTGATCTTCATTTCACCTTCCTCTTCTCCATCTCACTGTAATTCCTTCAACTATAAAGCAACATGTCCTTTCAACTTAGTTTTTGCTAACCATACTCTAAGCAAATCTTCAATATCCTCTAACTTAAAGTATTCTTCCAATTCACCAATCCAATCAATCAGGTCTTCAAGATTCAGAGTACCTCAAGAATTAGAAACCTCCATCTTATGCTTTAGCTTTAACTGAGATCCAGATCTATCAAACTAACCAACCCTATTTCCCATAGATCTCTCAACTCGATCAGTTCTACCTTCACCATTTGATCCGACAACCTCAAAGTCTTCAATAAATTCCTCATAACCATCTCCAATACCCATATGCTGAGGTATACCACCTATAGCACTTATGATCTCAACAATCATATCATTCTTCATCATTGCCATCTCAGATTTGAATTTTGTTCTAATATTCTCTAAGATCCTCACTTCCAAAGCATCACATAGATCTTCAATTGTCCTAGGGTCCAGTTATCTCAGAGGCATATTCCAAGATCTTCGCAAACCCTCTACAGCAAATCAACTAGATCCAACCTTTGCCACAAGATCAACCCTATTTTGAAACCACCTGATAAAATGTAAGGTAGGAGAATCCCCAAAGGAGATGTCCTAGCCCCTAGAAAACAACCACACATCAAAATATAAACAATAACATAGAGATTTAGATCCACATAATGCCAATTCTCATAGTAAGATTTTCATCCAACATGCCCAGCTATAAGCCTTCTAGGTTACGACCAAATACATGAACAATTAAAATAAAAATTCAGTAAGATCTTGCAAGATCCAAACCAGTAGCTAGCCCAGATCCACAACATGGTAAATAACTCCAACAAGAATCTAAACTCATGCTCACAAGTGAACAAACAACCTTATTGTTTCCCAAGCCACACTTAGCTACTAGCTCTGCTCATAAACTTCACTATCTCAACTGCTCATCTTCTCCATGATGAATGACCACAACTCTAGACTCCACAAGACCCTCTACTTATACTAAACCAAGCCATAGGTCGGCCTAGTCAAATTATATTAATTAAATACACCCTTCAAGCCACAAGTTGGCTTGGCAATAAACATTAAACACATGACATAAATTAAATACTTAGGACAAGCCCCAAGTTTACAATGCATAGTTAACTCATAAGACCACATAAGAATACACACACTTAGACATAGGTCCACATGCCAACCAACTATCCAAATCCAAGAGTGCACACACCAACTCCCTCAGTTTGAATCTCACAAATACAATCTCCAAAGCTCTACTAGAATATAGGAACACACTACCAACAAGCACTAAAATGGCTCTAACTCGAAGACAATGAATCCAAACATCACACACACTTAGGGAAAGGTTCCCCAATATGCCTCAAACAGATACCCAATTGTGCAAATCATAACTCCATAAACTCGAGCATGAAGCCCCTATATACAAGATTGCTAACTTCTTTAGGATGCTCTTACATCACATCTTAAAGATCTAGGAAAATAAGTGCATAGAAACATTAATAAACAACTAGGAAAGATACTAATAAATTAGACAATCTATTGAATAAAATTAAATATTTCTATCAAACTTAATTCATGGAGAATAGAAGAAAATAAATAATAAAAGAAACTAAATAAAATAATTAAAAGAAAATTCCTTTCTATCTCTATCTATACACACACATACAAAAAAACTACTAATTACAACCTAAAAATAATTAAAAAATAATAATTGTTAGTTAAGGGTTATGGACGCTAAATGCTAAACTAAAAAATTGAGTACGTGTGTGTAATTAAACTCATTTTTTTAGTATAATATGGAAAAGTAATTTATATACAACACAAAAAAATAAATAAAATATAGAAAGTTTATATGCATATACAGGTAAATAAATACATATATGCATACATATGAATAGATGAGCAACAAAGAATATATATACATATATAAGATAGAGAAAAATAAATAAATAAAAAGTCAATAAAAATAAAAAGAGAAATGAAAGGAACTAAAAGGATTATTAATTTGAAAATATATAATTTATAGCATATTATTAATGATATCATGACTAATTGATAAGGCTGAAAAAAACATAACAAAGATAAATAATGACATATTAAATGATATAAGGAAAATAATTAACAAGACAAGCTTAAAGAAGTCAACCAATGATAAAGATAAACTAAAATCAAACAACAATACTTATTAGGGAGAAGGACAAACAAAGGTGGGGTTTGGGGAAGAGAGAGGGGAACCTAAGACAAAAATGAGAGAAGAAAAAGATAAATAGGAAGGAAAAGGAAACACAAAGAGTGTAGAGAAAGGGTTTGATAGAAAGGAGGAGACAATCAACATAGAGTATACAAAAGGCTAGGGGAAGTGGAAGACGTGAGAAGTTAAGGCTCCATCATTCATTTGTAATAAGATTGGAGGGATGACTATGCATTTCAATGAATTCCTTGAGCTTCCTATTAAAGATGTTATCTTCTTTACACAAGATTTGTGTCACCCAATCAAATATGATGCAAAAACCACCATCTGGCTCCATCCTTCATCCCTATTAAGATTAGAAGGAAGTTTATGAATTTCAATGGTTTCCTTGAGCTTCTTCTTAAAGAGGTTATCTTCTTTACATAGGATTTGTGTCTTCTAAGAAAATATGATGCTCGGAAGAAGATGACTGAACAATAAGGGCTAATTTGAGGACAAATTCATGTATAATATCAACAATATGCTTTTTCATTCTATTTTTAAAGAGCAATTTGTTTCAACTAAATAGGGATGCCATAGGAACTAACAACCTTGTACATGCTAAACTCAAGATAGATGTCCCTAGAGTATTTGAGAGGAGGAATGAGGTTTGTTAAAGTTGAGAAAGACTTGAAAGCATAAGGAAAGCCTTTCTTATGGAGGATTTTTGAAATCTTGTAGGAGATGCCTTTGATGTAAGGGAGGGAAACAATGGGAAAACTCAAGGGTTAAGCACAATCAGGTTCAGATATGAGATTGAACTTGGTTCGCTTGAAGGCTAAATAAAGATAATTTTATTGCTATACTTGTTCAAAAGGAAAACATTACAAAGATAGGGTAACTCTTGGGGGTAGGTTTTCTTTGTCATGATTATGAAAAGATCTCAAGGTTAGAGTTTTGCTTGATGCTATATTTTTGGAAGGGATAGTGGTGGGAAGAATCATGAAGATAATGATTTCCTTTCCCTTCCATTTTCTCCCGTCTTCTCTCATTTTTGTCTTAGGTTACCCTTTCTTTTCCCTTGCCGCCTTTCTTTCTTGTTAAATTACATACCCCCTACCCATACTCTTTTCTAAATAATTGCTATTATTCTCTTTGTTTTTAGTTTATCTTTTTTCATTGGTTAACTTCTTAAGTTTGAATTATTAATTATTTCCCTTCTAATTTCATCTGTCCTCCTTATTTTATCATCTCATGTTTTTTAGCCTTACTAATTAGACATGATATCGTTAATAATATCCTATTATGATATCTTATTTCATTAATCTCTCCATTTTTATTTTTCCTTTATTTCTCTTTTATGTTTGATTGTTAATTTGTTGTCTCTATCATTTGTGTGTGTATTTTCTTTTACTAATTGAACTTATCCATTCTTACTCTTTCATACATAGATATGTATGCCTATATATATATATATATATATATATATATATATATATATATATATATATATATATATGCACGTGTATGCATTTGTGTGTGTGTGTCCATGCGTGTGTATACAAACACTCATTTTTCATCTAATTTATCGGTATCTTTCCCTAATTTCTATTGATGTTATTTTTTATTTTTACTTTGAATTTCTTTTTGGAGACTATGTGGTTCCTTACTACCATCCATCTCTTTAAAACCGAGTCTTGGTCTACAATCCTTCGTTTTTTCCTTTTATTTATCTATCTTATTTTGATGATGTTTCACAAAGTGTGTTAGATTAATACAAATTGTAGAAAAAAAAAACTTAATTAATTGACTTAAATTTAAAATTAGTTTTTAAAAAATCAAAATTATTTATATTGAAATTAAATATATAAATCTTATTTTTAATATTCTTTTATTTTATCATGTTTATATAAAAAACATGTCTAACTTTTACCTATCCATAAAAATATTGAAAACATCTATTTAAACAAATATTTCCAACATTATAAAATGCTTAAAATATTTTAATATACATATAAAAACATTGATAAACAAAGTAACTTAAAATCTTAACTTACTTATAACACATAAGTTATAGATCATAAAACATCTTGTCAATGGAGTTCAAAATAAGTGACAAAGTGGACTAACTTTACTCGAGATGGGTTCCTAGTCGGCTTCCATGATTGCTTGTTTGGTACATTAAAAACACTTCATAAAGTACCTTTTTTCATTTTCAGCATGAAGTGTATCTTGCGGATGCTGACATCATTTTTTAAGAAAATAAACTTTATAGCTCTTGCCTTATTACAAGTTTTCAAAGTTTCCGATCACATAGTACAAGCTTTCAAAGTTTCCAATCACATAGCAAAGAATTTTTGAAAGCTGATAGTAGAATGCTTTACCTCCCTCTCCTCCCTCTTAGTGTTTTCATTTTATAATAATTAGTTGCAAGGGATATTTCATACATTTATAGATTCTAAATGTTGTATTAGATTTTTATTGTTGTTAGTTTTGTATGCAACTTTGTTTTAACTTTTAGGTAGTGATGAAAAGTGTAGGAATTCATTGCAATTAGTGTGAAATAGAATTACTAAAATATGTACAATCAATCATATACATTATTTTCTAAGATCTAATATATTTTTCTTTAGTAATTGTTTTTATTAATACTTATGAACAAAAGTTTCACTATTGTATAAATTTTAACTAAGAAAAGTTGAAGTGTGTGACTATTTATATTGTGACATTTTTTAATGGACTTTTAGTTATCATTTGATGATTAATTTTTAAGTAATTGAAAGATTGAATAAACAAGAAATAAACACTTATCAATTGATGAATTAAGGGGCTTTCTAATGAATGGTTAATAAGGCACAAGAGTCGGTGAATGTTTTGCAAATGGGGTTGCAAGTAGAGTGGGTTTAATGGATTTAACCATGGAGGAAACTCCGAAGCACACTCAAATTAGAGTTGCTTCACCTCTGTTAGCATCACCTAAATCTAATGCGTGTTGAGTGTTCCATTCATTTTCATGAGAGATGGGTTTTCTGAACCACACTCATGAAATAGCGCAGTCAAATTAGAGTTGCTTCACCTCTGTGAGCATCACCTAAATCCAATGCGTGTTGAGTGTTCCATTTATTCACATGAGAGATGAGTTTTGTGAACCACACTCATGAAATATAGGTCTATGAGTTCTATTTTTGTATAGACGTATCAATCTTTTGAAAGTATTCATATTCATTAGTTTGTCTTTATAAGAGGGTAAAGTATGATTAATAATAATGGTATTTTACAGGATATTAGATGAATGATATCATATTTTTATATAAAAATATACATAGAAATTTATTAGTATGAAATATTTTTATAATTGTATGTATTTATTTTTTATTTTAATGATGAATTGTGAAATATAATTCAAAATATTGATATCTTTTTTTAAATTTTTTTATGCTACCTATTTTCTTCATTAGAATAATGAATCATGAAATATGATTTAAAAGATTAATGAAAAATACTTATAGAAGAAAAAAAATTCTAAATTATTACCATGCATTGAAAAAATCTTTAAGCAAATCTAATAATTTGATCCACAATTTTGATGACCCTCATAAAACACTTAGAAACGAATTCAGCTCTCCACAGAACAATGGTGTACCATAGACCTCTTAGCCTCATTATCTTAGCCAGAGTCTTAGATGACTTAGATGCCCTCATTACCTAGAAGCACCGACCATAATTTCATAAATTGTTAAAAAGTGACGTGTTTGATAATTCATCATATTTTTCTAAGAAATTTACAGCATTATAGTGCTCACTGACAGAAGCATTTTTTATTTATTTTATCTCTCTCATTTCTACTGTTTTGTCTAGGTGGCATGGATAGATTAGATCTCTTCCTTTTCATACATATTCATGAAAGAAATAAATAAAAATCCAATCAACAGCCTGTATAGCAGAAATAAATTTTTAGATTAATGGTATTATAGGCATTACATACAATGCCATAATCATCACCTTGAGTTATCATTATTGACGTTTTACAAGCCCACATATAGTTTCCACTTTTCAATATTAACATTCCCTTTAATTGACAGAAGCATCTTATACTACTATATTCTGATTTGGGCCTTCCTACAATCTTTAAATCATATCCCTATCCTGCTCAAATGATCTTTACAGTGTGTGGACCAGTATACAACATACGGATTATACTTTATAATATCTAAATCTAACGAAAAGGGTAGATGGAACTATGACAATCCTCTCAAAAATTCAAAGCTTCAATAGAAGCAAACCAGCCGTAGATCTACATGGTGCTTGACAATCCTTCCCAAAATGGGATACATACTACATAGGGTAGCTTAGATGTGAAAGATTCAGAGAAGATCCAGACATGAGAGGAATAGATGAGTGGGTTTGAAGCTCTCCAAGATTGTATGGGTCTAATCCATAGGAAGGTAGTACCAAAGTGTTACTGCCTGTCGAGAATCCAATTGAGTTTATCAATGGCACTCGTGCCATTGGAGGAGAATTAAGAAAGGAAGATTGATTTATTGATTTGGTGATTGAGGAGGTATTGTTTTTTACGGGCATAGCTGAAGGTTGTAGAACTAGAGACATACTCATTTCTGTACTATTGACACTGGTAATATCATGTATGCTAGACCTTCTCTTATCTTTGTGCCCTGAAGTTCGCCGGATGAAATATTTCTGTGCATGGCTAGCAACTTGAGTTGGAGTCCTTGAGACAACGAAGTTTCTTGAAATGCTCCTCCAATCACCTTTCCCATACTTGTTTAGCCCCATCAGAAACAGCCTGCATTATGTATAAAAAGGCAAGATTAGATTTATTGCTTGGTTGCGGTTTATATAAATTTGACTTGAACACTGTGCAATTATTTGAAATCCAAACAGCAGTCTTTTGGTATGGTGGCTATTCAAAGTGGCTCAGTAAACAAGCATTAGCAACATATCTGACTATATTAGCTTCTAGAGAACTGTAAGGACTTGTTGGAATTGCTGTCTAGATTTCATTGGAAAGAGTATACTTTTAGTAATTTTCATGTTTGCAATATTCCTGAATAACTAATTTTTTTTCTGGTTTTCTATTAACCGCAAAAACTCAAGGTGACAGAGGCGCTTGCTTTCAGGAAGCTACATTAAGCACTCAAGATCTAGGTTATGGATAATTCTTCCTACCTTATGAAAAATTAAATAGTTTGAGCAAATGGAGATCTCAATTTAGACTGGATACATTATTTCATAAACCTCAAATTTAGTGAAGACAAAAGGTTCAAATAAATCAAAATCATGTAGTAAAATACTCTGCCTTACTTCATAGCATGTGATACTATCTTTTGAGAACTAATGCATCGATCCGCTTCTGACATATGTTTATACTTAATTCTCTGTACTGCTAGAGTTCAATTATGCGTTATAGTGTAACGTAACATAATGTGTTATACAGCCCCAATTAAGGGAGTTTTAATTGCCTTGAGCATTGATATAATTTCTTCTCTCTTTCCTGTGTTGTTTTCTCGGTTGGGTGGATAGTGAGCAAGAAGGCTTGTAGACGAACCAAGGATAATTAGATAGAGCAGAGGGCAAACCACTAAGACAGATCTCAAATAGACCCTCAAAATGCCACATTTGGTAATTTTGAATATACTTCGAACATCAAAATAAATCCTACTTAAAAGTGAACTACTGATAAGAGATGAAAGGTACGTCACAAAGAAAAGGAGAAGGTAATTACGTAATAAGAAAGCAATTTATCTTTCATCTAAGCTCTCTTTAATGGAGAGGCGAAAACATCTATAGCTAAAATCAGTAGTGGGCAGCTATTGAAGATGAGAGAGCATGCTGAGAGCATAAGATCCCTTTGGTAACTTAAGTAACCATTCTGAAACAGCATAAGTAACTCTTCCGAAACAGCATAGGCCAGTATGGTGTAGATGTTAAGCCAGTAAAATGCATCACATACAACCATAGGTTTGCAATGCTGATACGATCTAACTTGTTGGCCAGGTGCCTTAAATAAACACCCTTGACCTTGTCTTGAATCCCTAAGTTTATTTTTAACTTCATTCGATGTGGTTACTTTGGGAATCACACTATCTGACTGGATAGAAAGATGATTTTTTAACATCCATTAGGCTAAACATAGCCTATGGGACAGTCTTCCCACTAAACACAGGCTATGGATGCATTATTAATCTCGACTCTATAATACTTGCCAATGAAAGTCGCTTTAATGGGAATTCCTTCCACTGGATCTATACATGTGCCTCCGGAGTCTGCACTCAGTAACCGGAAATACACAAAGATAACATGCAGGCAGAGGTCGTTGTCAAATTTTAAACAGAAGAAATAATGCTAATACGAAGTTCAGGAATATGGGATGCTAAAACTTATTATTGAAACCGGCACAAAATTCACACCAAAAAGGGTACATCCATATTACATTTAACTATAGTCGCCTAGAAACGTGGGTACAGTAACTGATTCTATCCCTAAATCATCTTTTCTCTAGCAAATTGAGGTCCTAAAAAAACTACAAGAATCCACAAAATTGACGAATTTTAATTACAGTTTTCTAGTTCCATCTTTAAAAAGCTACTATACCTGTGCTCTTCTTCAGTCCAGGGAACACCCTTCTTCCTCTCCTGCTCAGAAAAGGACTTGATAACCAGTCCTCTCTCTTCCCCTGTCTGGAGATCACCACCAACTTTGCCATGGTGCTTTGAAGAACGCAATTGATCACCAAGCTTGTCCTTGTAACAAGGAACCTCTACATAACCTGCATCAATGCACTGAATATCCTCCACAAGATATTCATAATGCTTTCTCACCTCATCTACACTCTTACCAGGTACCATGGCTGCCACCTTCTCCCATCTCTCATGGGTTTCATCCTCAACGACACACAATGCATTCTCAAACAGCTTGTTGTCCTCCAAAGTCCATGTCGATCCATCATCGCACATCTTCATTTTTTCCTCCAATATGAATTCTGAACAGAATAGCTTCTATTGGACCACAAACTTGTTTAATCACTACTTTCTCTTACCAAATCTTTGCTAAAACTGGGTCTCAAAACAAAGAAGCTCAGTTAACTCCTATATCAAAGTGCATGTCTTCTGAACAGAATAGCTTGTATTGGGCCACGACCTTGTGTAACTCACTACTTTCTCTTGCCAAATCTTCGCTATAATTGGGTCCCCAAACAAAGAAGAAACTCAGTTAACTCCTATATCACAGTGCATGTCTTCTAACAGATCTTTTATCAGAATCTCTTAGGTTAAACAAATAGTCACCTCAGAGCCTAAACAAGTTAAGGTATGGCTTAAGATTTCTCCTCATAGCAGCACCTTACACCGTAGAATCCACAAGAGAGTTGACTCTTATATTCCATTCTATTTCCCTATTTCAGAAGTTAAAAAACCCTCGTATAATCCCTCAATACTGGATTGTACCACCTCATTCAACTCCTAATTTGCTCCGTAATTCATGAAACACATCCTTATAAGCTATTGGATAACAAGCCTCACCAACTCATATACATTGAAGCGCATTGCTCTGACCAACTTCCTTTCAACTCCTAACTTCCTTTCCTTGTCACCATTTGTTGTTCCTTTTCCTGTTCTTGTCACCACCCTTTGTTCCTGTAGAGATCAATAAACAAAGGAAAACCCCAAAAACCTCATTGAACTATCACATTGCACTGTATTCCTCTAACCAACCTTAATCAATGTTCACGCTAACAAGATCAAAGACAAACCCTCGAATTTATTGAATTGTTCAACTCAATAACCTAATAGCTAATATTGCAATGTACAAAAAGCCTGCACTGTTTGACTAGGGGAGTCATATGTAACTAATTAGCTGTAGAATTTGGCCGGACTCAAAATCAACATAATCCAATTCTCCATATTAACGGCAGAGACCGTATGACGATCTAGAAGCTTCATTGCTGTTAATATAAGTGCAAGAGAAGCATACAGCTATGTGACAGATAGTGGAAATAAGCTCTTAGAACTGGATCATAAAAATAGCTACGCCTAAATAGGCAGGAAAATATTAACGAAACCATTGTGATTGGAGAAAATCCATGCTGTGCTTGCGCAGGTCAAAATGGCGGACATCCCTCCTCCGTGATTTTATAAACATTTATGCCACTCATGAAATATTTTCTGTGAAATTAGAATGTGATTTTTTGATTTATACTTTTGTCCGTTAAGGTTAATATATTGAGTTTTTTTGTTTTTGTTTTTTTCTGGAATTATTTTTAATTTTTTAATGTTTGTTTGTTTATGTTTATTCATTGGGATTTCCTCGGAAGGTCAGATTTAGGGTTTCTTGTTCCTATTCATCTATTCATTTTAATAAATAAATATAAGAATGGATTAGTTCAGCTTTTAAAATGCAAAAAAAATAGGAAATCGTAATTTTTGTTTCATGATTAAAATTTTTTTTATTTTGTATGTCTTATATATTGTTGGTCTATACAAAATTTCAAGTTTATTTTATTTAAGAAATGTAATTTAGTTATACATGTTGGTATATTATTTAATAGTGTTAGGTGCATTTTTATTCTTGAAGTAGTTGGGGGTTGTTGTTGGGACACCTCATCACACTATTTATATATTTGGAGTTTGTACATTGCGTAATATATCATTAACATTAAAGAACTAATCATTATTGAGTAAATAACTTCTCTTTTTGTTACTTCTCATTGTTTGGTGAGGGTTGTTTTGGCTTACACCATACACCATAGCCTTCTCGATGCATCAACATGCAATCAGAGCTATGTTGCCCTAGTATTTATCATACCCAAATTTAAAAAAAAAATTCAATCAAAATGTGCAAGAGGACATAAAAATTCAATCTTTAAACTGTTTGAAGACTTATCCAGTTCTTGGTAGTCTCATGATTTCAAATCCTTTGGCTAATCACCAGCTCTGCCTCGCACTTCGAATTTTTAAATTCTATTTCTCGAGTCTCAAATTATCAATGGTTAATGAAAGACACTGGAATACGTATTTTCAACCAAATCATTAACCATTAACCTTCTAAAAGGTTAAGGTTCGGGGGTCAAAACATGTATTCCGAACCATTAACCTTTAAAAAGGTCAAGGTTCGGGGTCAAAACACGTGTTTCACTTTGAAATCTTAACCTCTCCATCAAAAAAGAGGTTAAGATAAATTTCCAAAACACATATTCCGAACAATTAACCTTAACCTCTCATCCAAAAAGGTTAAGGTTAGAGGTTCAAAACACGTATTTTTGAGATGGTTATTAACCTTTCAATTGATAAAAGTAAAGAAAATGAAAGGTAGAGACAATGAGGATTATGCAGAGTCAAAGAAAAAGCATTTGAGTTTGAAAAGCTCAAACACCGCTTACTCATATATTGAAGAGAATATACGCAGTGAGCAATGGGCCATGTTCAAATTTCCAAGAGTTGAAAGGCATATAGAAGTTACAACCGACAACCTAAGCATGTGACTTTCTTGACAAATCAACCTCTATCATTTCCTCAGTCCAGCCCGCGGCACATTGGATGGTGTTATTAGATCGCTTTCAAATGAATTGAATTCACTATGTGAAGAGAGTTTGGAGTTTGTGGCACCTTGATCATATATGAAGAAGAAGAGGTGATAACTGCTTGATAGAATGTTTGGCCCACTTTAGACATCATTTGGATCATGAGATGGTTCAAACACCGTGGAGATCACATAAATGCACATAGAAGTTGAGTCATGATGTTCATCCAGTGTAGAAGACCACAATAACTACTGAAGTTTGTGTTGACAAACTTTATTCGAAGTGTACTTTATCCTTGTTTCACATACCAAATTTCTATTGCAATATATCAGCTTCCATGATGGTTGAATGTGTAAAAGCCAACCCTCAGATTATTTCCATTGGTAAGAAAGACACAAAGAAGATGTGTATGTGGATGGTGGAACTTTACAACTATAGTCCCAGGTCATTTGATGTAATGCCTCGATAGAGAGGCAGTGAGCACGAACATAGGATGTAAACTATTTGACAAAATGCTTGACAAGCTTAGGGTCATTATAGAGAAGCCATATGATGCAGAACATTGCAATATGCACTCTTGTGGTCTTGATTAAGTGAGAGGAAATTGCGCAATACCACTAAGAATCCTAGGAGTTAAGATTTGAATTCATCAAATGGTTAGATATCTACAATAAGGACTAGCTATATCATCTACGACAAGGATTCCCATACACATCATCTCAGCCTGCAACACATAAATCTACAATAACCGAGATGTTTCACATGAGGAAAGGTTGTTTCGAAGCTAATACCCACAAGAATGACTTGACACTATATTTTCTTTATATAATTATCACACACAGATGGCAGCCTTGAAATGATCAACAAAGACACTATTGATTTGGAAAACATACCCATTGAGGAGGTGTTCAAAAATCTTAGATGTACCACGGTAGGTTTGACCTCCAACAAAGTGGATGAGCGATTGAAGATATTTGGATACAAAAAGCTCAAAGAAAAAAAAAGGAAAGTAAGTTTCTAAAGTTTCTTGGCTTTATGTGGAATCCCTTATCATGGGTTATGGAAGTTGCAATAATTATGGCCATTGCCTTGGCAAATGGAGGAGGGAAGCCTCTTGATTGGCAAGATTTTTTTGGTATCATAACATTGCTCATCATCAACTTCACTATAAGTTTTATTGAAGAGAATAATGCTGGCAATGTAGCTACATCACTAATGGCCTGATTGGCTCCAAAAGCAAAGGTTTTAAGAGATGGTTATTAGAGTGAAGAAGATGCCGCCTGTCTGGTTCCTGATGACATAATTAGTATTAAACTTGGAGATATTGTTCCTGCAGATGCTCGATTGCTTGAAGGAGACCCTTTGAATATTGACCAGTATGCACTAACTAGAGAATCATTGCCCGTAACTAAGAATCCTAGCAACAAGGTTTACTCTGGATCAATTTGCAAGCAAGGCAAAATTGAAGCTATGCTTATAGCTACTATGGGCATGATAATTGAAATTATAGTTCAAGGACTAATTCAACATTGGCCATATAGACCTGGAATTGATAATCTACTAGTGCTTCTAATTGGTGGGATTCCAATTGCAATGCCCACTGTTCTTTCTCAGTAGGGTGCTATTACAAAAAGGATGACTGCTATTGAGGAAATGGCCGGGATGGATGCACTTTGTAATGATAAAACTGGAACATTAACACTTAACAAGCTTATTGTGGACAAGAACCTGATTAAGGTATTTGCAAAAGGAGATTGATAAAAATTGATTATTTAATCTTCCTCTCGAAATACGTGAGGTCTAAGTTTTAGATTATACTTGGTTAATTTTATAGGGGTTAATTAACCTCTCCAAAATCATGTATTTTGGAAGTAGTTATTAACCAAAGAGGAGTAGTTCTTAACCTTGATGCCTATAAAAGAAATCATATTGGCTTTGTAAAGGGACTTTTTGGACTTTAGAAAAATGGAACACTATGCTAAAATATTGATTAGAAGATAATATTTGGAAAGTGTGTACGAATTTTCTCTTTGTAATAAAAAAAAATTCCTCTCAGGTTCTTGGTGCAATAAAATAAAGGAATGTGCAATTTGAGTTCTCTTCTTTCGAATCTAAATTGTTAGAAATATTGGTTGTCTTTGCAGTGAGCATTTTCATGGTATTGTGCAGATGTTTATCAATCTTTGGATCAATATTGTGCTAGCGATAATTCTCAAGCATAGATCTTGATTGTTATAATTAGCAGTTTAAGCTAGTCCAGGAAAGCTTTGAATTCGTCTGATGCATTTGTCATCAAAGGCTTTCTATTGATATTTTAAAGTTTAATTTCACTTTTATTTGAAAATCTTCAAAATTACATCATACGAGGGAGCTGCTCCTCTAGACGCAGAGGAAGGCCACATACCAAGGGCCTATCCAATTGTTGTGAATAGTTTGCCACATGCACTCCGTTGGGCCATTCTGTTTACCAACAAGCTACTATGACTATAGTACCTCCTTGTTCACTGAGTCTTCACAAAGTTTGAGATCCATTGTCTTCCAACGAGAGAATTGTTTTGCCATTGTCATTTACTGAAAACCATTTTATCTTGAAGGCATTTTTGCTCACAATTTTCGTAATTGGAAATTTGTATTATTTTCTACATTAGCATCTATATTTTTTTAGATAGTTCTTTTTGATGGTTTCCTCACATATTGGAGCATTTTGGAGGTCCACATTGTTCCTTTAATAAGAGAGTTGTCTTCTATAGGTTGTTTTATCATTTGGATTGGATTTTTGGGAGGTAATTTCCCTTGAGAGGATCAAATTTCTTATTTTTTTGAGGAAATTATTTATATAGTAAATTATTTTAAAGCGACTTTGGCTCATTGTTGTCAAGGCACCTACACAAACAATCTTCATGTCACCACTCAATTCTATTTACTTTGGTATAGACTTTATTTTATTTTATTTTTTCTCCAAATATTTATCTCTCTCAATTTAGGTTTGTGCTTGAGTGAAGCTTGGTGAGCGTGTTAAATTAATAGGGTTCTGTGTGGAGCACAAGTCATTCTTCAAACTTCTTTAGTCCCACATTGTAAAGTGAAACAAAACTTTTGAAGTTTAAATACACTGACAACACTAGTTAAATTGTGAGTATAGGCTCACATGATATTATTGGCTAACCATGTATGTTAGGGTTTTGTATTCTTGTAGTGAATATTCACTTGGCTCTTGGTGCTAACTCCATGTCCCCATGCATTTGCTTAAGTCCAATTTCTATTGAAAAAATTGGGGGGACTGGAAATAAGCAACAATTACTTATTAAAAAAATGTGAGGTGACTCCACAGATTTCTTTCCCTCATCTTTTGATTGGTTTCTTTTTCCTCAAACTTTTTTGTGAAAAAAACACTACTAATTTTATTCCAAAGTACAATTCAATACAATAACCATCAAAGTTAAATATTCATGGGGTCACCAACTCTACAAATCGCTCCTTAAAATTTTGACCAGTGGTTGTTAGGCAAATAAGCTAAGAAGTTGCATGGGGACTTATTGTAAGGGCCTAAATATTTTTTGCTTACTTGCCTTCTGTGGTTGTAATGAACACCAATAGCTATTATGGTTTTCAAAAGCACCTAAAATAGAGCATTTTAAAAAAATTGCATTAATTTTGCCAAAAAAGTCTATTTTCAACAAACGAGATGACATTCGAAAAGTTACTTGGATGAACAACACTTTGGTTAAGGTAATTATTTTTGAATTTTTTTCCATTTTATGCCAATTTCACTAGCCTATTGTTACAAGTTATTTTGTTGTTTCTCATGGAAAATTTGGTGGTTGGGAATTGTAAAATCAAGTTTATAACGTTCTAGGGGACGTTTCTTGCATATTAGTCCTTTGTGTTTTCTTGTAAATCATGTTGGACCCTAGGATTGAATCTCTCACTCTATGCAACTATTGCATATGGAAGCTTAAGATGTCACATTTTTGGCACTCTCGAGGCCTTTGTGTTGTGATGTGGAGCCTAATCAGACTCATAAGTTTATTCTGCGTGGTTTCCCCTAGATTATTTCTACAGGGGTTTGGGGGTAGCACCCCAGGTGCACTCCTTGTTCCAGTATAGGGTGGGATCGAGGGCCAACACCCCTGAAGCCACAAATGATCTTATAATATAAAAGGCGTCAGATACTATTTTTCTATTGGATGACTTATTCTAGCCCTAATTTTATAAGTGGTAAAAAGCTTGTATAAAAAGGCTTAAGATTAGGGATTTCATAATGTATGGTGATATTGTAGCTTCTTGCAGTCGTATTGAGCTGTAAGGGATTACAGATTGTAATCATTAGATAGTAATAATATTGGACTTATTGCTGGTGGAGGTAGCTTAGGGATTGGGTGAACCACATTAAATCTTGGTGTCTTGTGTTTTCTTTTGTGCGATCTATTTTTTTTGATATTGGTTGTATTTGTATGTAACTGCTGTTTATGTCCATGGTTAATCCTAACAAGTGGTATAGCTAGACAATCATCTTTTTTTTTAGCCTAGACTACCGTAATTTTTTTGGCCAGATCGTCATCATTTTTTTTAGCGATCCTCTATAGGAGGGTCTCATAGTTGACTAGGAGTCTCACAGTTAAGTGGGAGCAATGGAAGATGAGGGTAAGCTGAAGGTTGAGAACTTTAATGGGCATAACTTTCAGTTATGGAAAATGAAAATGGAGGACTATCTTTACTAGAAGGATTTATGGAAGCCATTGGAAGGAAAAATAGAGAAACAAGGAACTATGACAGACAAGGAATGGGAAATTTTAGGTAGAAAGGCACTTGAAAGCATTTGATTATGCCTGACACAATTGGTGACATTTGGCATTACAAAAGCAAAGACGATGGAAGAGTTGATGCAAACCCTAGTGAAATTGTATGAAAGACCCTCCGCTTCAAATAAGATATTTCTCATGAAGCATGTAGATCATTTAAACAAGTTTAATACTGTTACTAGTAAGTTATCTTCTGTGAATGTCAATTTTGATGAAGAAATTAGGGCTCTCTTGATTTTATGTTCTTTGCCTGAAAGTTGGAATGGCTTGGTAATGGCTGTGAGTAATTCTGTTTCTTGATCTAATACCCTAAAATTTGATGATGTATTGGTGTTATTCTAAGTGAGAAAACTCATAGGAAAACATCAGGTTGATCTACATCAAGAAGTGCTTTGAATGCACAAAGAAGAGGCAAAACAATTGAGAGACGAAGTAATTTTGGATATCATGGGAAATCAAGAGGAAAGTCAAAGGGGAAGAGGTCTCAATCCAGAGGACCAAGAGATTACTGGTACTATGAGAAACTAGGGCATAAGAAGAAATATTATTGCACTTGAAAGAATAATGAAGGAGATAAACTAGAAGGGAACAAGGAGGAAAATTAGTAAGTATCAAAATCAAACAGGATGCTTTGCTTCTTTCTTTAGAAAGTGTTGACGATTCATGGGTTTTAGATTTCGGGGATCCATTGCATGCTACACCTCATAGAGGTTATTTTATTGATTATGTCCAAGGGGATTTTGGGCATATTTATTTTGGGGATAATGAACCATGTCAGATTGTTGGAAAGGGAAAAGTTAAGATTAAGTTGTAGAATGAGAATCATTGGCTACTACATGAGGTAAGACATGTTCCAAGGCTGAGTAGGAATTTAATTTCAGCAAGGCAACTCGGTAATGAGGGTTGTGTAGTTACTTTAAATGATAGAAATTGGATAGTTTCAAAAGGTTCCCTTGTAGTACCAAAAGGTGTGAAAGTAGGCACCTTATATTTTTGTATAGGTCATATTGTTCCTTCTACTTTGATTGTTTCAAAAAAAACTAAGTGTTTAGGAATAGTTGTTGCAGTTGAGTAGGGAGAACAAACAAATTTTATAGATTCTGATACAACATTATGGCACCATAGACTTGGGCACATGAGTGAAAAAGGTACAAAATTACTTCATTCAAAGAAAGTCTTACTAGGTCTGAAATGTGTTAATTTGAATTTATGTGAAAGTTGTGTGTATGAAAAAAAAGAGAGTGAGTTTTGTGAAGAGTGAGAAGGAACAAGAAAAATGAGAAATTAGAGCTTGTGCATACAAATATATGGGGACAAGCTCAGGTATGTTCCCTTGGTGGCTTTCATTATTATGTTACATTTATTGATGATGCAACTAGAAAAATATGACTTTATTTCCTTAGTCTAATGTATTTGAAACTTTTAAGAAATGGAAATATTTGGTTAAGAATGAGACTGGTAAAAAAATTAAAATGTCTCAAATCTGATAATGGTGGTGAATATTGCAGTCATGAATTTGAAGATTATTGCTCCACTAATGGTATTCATAGACAGAAAAGTGTTCTAAGGACTCCACTGAAAAATGGAGTGGCTGAATGCATGAACATGACAATAATGGAATGTGCAAGGAGCATGAAGTTGCATGCTAGGCTGCCCTTAAAAATGTGGGTGGAGGCTATCAATACTATTGTATATTTGATTAATAGAGGCCCCTCTACTCCTTTGGGATGTGGTATTCTAGAAGAAACATGGATTGGTAAGAAAGTTAGTAATTCTTTTCTCAAAACCTTTAGTTGTGAAGCATTTGCACATATAGATTCTGAAAATAGAACCAAGATGGAAGCTAAGTCAAAGAAATGTGTATTTGTTAGATATGGCATTGATGAATTTGGTTATAATATTTGAGATTTTTAAAATCATATAATTATAAGAAGTAGGGATGTCATATTCAATGAGAAAGTGTTGTACAAAGATTTGTTGCAGCACCATGAGAAGAAAGAAAATGACTATGTAGTGTTAGATGATACTCCAAAAGATGATGTTCCAGTAGTTCCTCATGATCTGCAACAACCACAACAAAAAATACCACACACCCCAGTGAATGTTAGATGATCAACAAGGCTAAGTAGACCTCCAGAAATATTTTCTTTTTCTTTGTATTCTATTTTACTTACTGATGCTAGTGAACTTGAATGTTATGATGAAGCTGTGTCACTGAATACAAAGATTTAGTGGGATTTTATAATGAAAGAAGAAATGAACTCTTTTCTAAAAAATTAGACATGGGATTCATGTAAGTCTCCTACAGGTAAAAGGTCTTCACATAATAAATGGATTTATAGGTTGAAAGAAGAGGATGGAGGTAAGGAAAGATTTAAACCTAGATTAGTTGTAAAATGATTTGCATAGAAAAAGGACATTGATTTTGATGAGATATTCTCTCTTATTTGTTAAAATGACTTCTATTCACACTGTTTTAAGTATTGTGGCTACTAGAGATTTTTATTTGGAGTAGCTTGATGTTAAAACAACCTTTCTTCATGGTGATTTGGATGAAGAGATATATATGGCACAACCATAGGGATTTGAGGTCCAAGGTAAGGAGAATATAGTGTGTAGATTGAAGAAAATTTTATATGGCTTGAAGCAAGCACCTCGGTAATGGTATCTAAAATTTAATAGTTTTATGCATGAGCATGGATACAATAGGTGTCATTTAGATCATTGTGCATACTTTAAGAGGTTATATGATGACAACTACATTATTTTATGTTTATATGTTGATGATATGCTTGTCGCTGGGTCTAACATGGATCACATTAAGGGGTTAAAAAAATAGTTAACACATTCATTTTCTATGAAGGATTTGGGGGCATCAAAGAAAATCCTTGGTATGAAAATTTGGATAGATGGGAAAAATAAAAAAATGACATTATCTTATGCTGATTATATTGAGAAGGTGTTGCAACATTTCTCTATGGATAATGTTAAAGATGTTAGGACACCTTTACCTGGTCATTTGAAATTGATTAAGGAGATGTGTCCAAAGACACAAGAAGAGGAGGCTAAGATGTCCAATGTACCTTGTACTTTAGCTATAGGAAGCTTGATGTATGGTATCATATGTACAAGGCCAAATGTTGCACATGCAGTGGGAGTCATTAGCAAGTATATGAGTCATCCAGGAATTGAGCACTAGAATGTAGTTAAATGGATTTTTAGATATTTGAGAGGAACATCCAGTAAGTGTTTACATTTTGAGGGCTCTACTACTGGTTTATAGGGTTATGTTGACTTAGATTTGGTAGGGTATATTGATACCAGGTGGAGTACTACAAGCTATGTATTTACTATTGGTGGGGTAATAGTGAGCTAGGTTTCTTGGTTACATAAGGTTAATACTTTATCCACTATAGAGGCAGAGTATGTTGCTGCTACAAAGGCAGCCAAGGAGATGACATGGCTTTAGTTCTCCATGGAAGAATTGGGACACCTAGAGAGGGATAATTATTTGTTTAAATATAACCAAAGTGCCATTCATCTTGTGAAGAATTCTGCTCTACATTCAAACACAAAACACATATAGTTGTAGTGCCATTTCATTTGGTCAGTTTTGGATGATGGATAGTTAAAGCTAGAGAAGATACATACAAATGACAATCCAACAGATACGTTTACCAAGGTAGTAACAAGGGAGAAGTTGAAATCCTCTTCAACTTTGGTTGGTCTTCTAGACTGAACAAAATACAAGAGCAACAAAGTCCAGGATGGTTTGATATTCTAGTGGGACCTACAGGTTTAGCAGTGCTATGATTAGTCTCCAAGTGGGAGGATATTATTGTGGAGTCTAATAAGTCTCCAAGTGGGATATTGTTGTGGTGCGGAGCCTAATTAGACTTAGAGGTTTATTTGGTATGATTTCCCCCTTAGTTTATTTCTATGGGGTTTGGCGCCAATGCCCCCAAGATGGGATCAAGGGGCAACGCCCCTGCAGGGTCCTGGGGCATCGTCCTAGGTGCACTCCCTATTGTAGTACATGGTGGGGTCAAGGGCCAACACCCCTATGGGGGTTTTTAGGGACAATGCCCTTGAAGCCAAAAATGACCTTATATTGTAAAAGGCATCGACTACTATTGTTCTATTGGATGACTTATTCTAGCCCTATTGTAAGTTGTAAAAAGCTTTTATAAGAAGGCTTAGGGTTAGGGATTTCATAATGTATGGTGATATTCTAGATTCTTGCAATGATATTGAGCTCTAAGGGATTGTAGATTGTAATCATTGGATAATAATAATATTGGACTTGCTATTGGTAGACATAGCCTAGGGATTGGGTGAACCATGTTAAATCTTGGTATCTTGTGTTCTCTTTTGTGCAATCTATTATTTTATGATATTTGTTATATTTGCATGTAATTTTTATTTTTGTCCGTGGTTAATCTTAACACTTTGTCACAATGTAATATGGGACCTAGATATTAGGTCATATTAGGCACCCTTGTACAAATACAATTTCTCACAAGTGGCAAAAAGGAGAATATCTAGCAACAAAAAAAATCCTCCCAAAAGAGACATAGAAATACAAAATAACTCTCAAAGAATAATGGGAAGGAAAAAACCTCATGTTAGATAAATGTCCCCCTCATAAGAAAAAATACAAAAATCAAGTGACCCCTTGAAGAAACATTTTGTACTTCAAGAGATCTTGCAACTAATGATACTCTGCTCTTAGTGAAGGGTTTGGTTAAGATATATACAACCTACTCTTTTGTAGGCTAATATCTTAACTTAATGACCTAATATTGAATTGCCTCCTTGATGCAGTGAATATCAATCTCAATATGTATGGTCTACTAATGATGAATCAAGTTATTTAGGATTTGAATGGTAGTAAGATTGTCATAATGAAGATTCATGGATTGTGGAATGGTAAAGATAAATAATCTAAATAGCCTTAGTCACAAAATTAACAACCCCTCAATACCCAATTGTAATGTTCTCATTATAAAATAAATCATTTATCAAACTTTTGTAACAGGCTGATTGATTTAATGTATCTCAGACCTATTTTTATTTTTATTTCTGTAGTTTGTGTCATTGTCAGCTATCTTTGTACACCCTTAGAAAGTTTCCCGAAAGGTATTTAAGCACAACTTGTAGGTAGTCTTTAGTCATGCTTTTGGATTTTTTTTATGTACTACGAATTCCTGTTGGAGTTCTAGATTGTTCACTATTTTGGAAGTGAAGGTTCTTCCCTATTTGGCCTTGTAGTTTTGGTGGGATTCATCCCTCACCCTATTCCATTGTTGTATGTAATTCTTCGCTCAGATCTGACAAATTCGAGCACCATCTTTTGGCAATTATTATTTGCATTGTGTGGTTTTTTCATCAAGATCTATTGTGTTTGTGTATGAAAGAAGTTGTATTCCATTTTGGTCTTCGATACCTATCTATTTGGCCTCATGTCATTTTCTGTGATGCTCATATCCTATACCGTATGGTCTTGTGTTGCCCCTCTTGGAAATCTCCGTACAACCTTGGTTGCATCAATGTATGACCTTATTGTCATCACTGTACGACCTGGTTTTCATCACTGTATGGCTTACTTGCACACATCATTTAGCCCAATGTATGGCTGGCTTGCACACATCATTTAGCCCAACGTATGGCATATGCACACATCTGTACGGTCTTTGCACTACCTTGCATGTATGGCTATCCACCATATAGACCATAAAGTCCACCGTACTGGCTTCTCTATGTCGTACGACCTTCACTTCCCTAGTGTACAGCACATCTCCAACCATCATTTCATACTACCACTAAGACACCACATGACCCCCATCTCGTCTGCTCCATTCCAATTTGGCGTTTGTACTCCAAATTCCAATTGTACTGTGCTATTCTCTAGAATCTTATACTGGTGTTAAGATTGTTAAGAATCATTGCATGATCAGTAAATCACACTAATGTTAGTCAAATAAAGAAAAATGACACGTGTCTTCTTAGTTTTCCAACAAATAGGGTTGAAACCAAGATGAAGCTATATCCACAAGTTCACTAATGATTGTCAAGGTTGCCAAACCAATATGAAACCATATAACTAGCCAAATCAAGTCCTATACCTATTGCATAATGAATTCCATAGGGATGTCTACCTTAGATGTAATTTAAGATATGCTTAGTAATTTTCCAATTAAGCTCATTTGGTTCCTGCATAAATCATGGAACAAAGCTAATGGAAAGAAAATGTTAGGGCTCTAGTGACTCAAGTAGATGAGGTTTCTAACAAGTTGACAGTGCAAGATATCATAAAAAATTGGAGTGAAACATTTAGCCTCAAGCTTGAAACCTAAAATAAATAGAGTTGAGGTAGGCTTACAATTATCCATACAAAACTAAGCTATAAGGTCAAGCTCACACTAAGGCTAAGCAAGAGTGATCTTAGAAGAAGAATGAGTGACTGTAATCCCAAGAAAGTAAGACAAATGACTCAAGTAAATCATAGAAAGTTTATCATGCATAGAAATTTTGGAACAACCAATGGTGGATAATGCACTCCCTATGATAGTCAACTCATCAACATAGAGCAATGAGTAAAAGAGATTCAAACAATCACATAATTTAGAGATTTGGGTTTAAATAAACCTAATGAAATCTATTGAGAGAATAAAGTAGTCCGTCATGGAATACCAAGCTAAAAGGGCCTACTTGGGGACATATATAAACTTTCCTTAATCGTCAAAACAAATAAGAATCTTGGATGAATCCCTACAACTACTCTATTTAAATATTCTAATGAAAACACATGTTAATGATTGTAATATCCACACCTATTTGATATACAACCAAATAATAAGATGCAACTATAACAAGAGAGTTTATTAAGAATTTGTTGAATGAAGATTTTCTCATGCCTAGCAAGGCCATGAAGTAGAAAGGCCATGTAGTAGAAGACAAAAATGAAGGATAAATAACCTCAATCTCAATATAAGAACTTTTTGAAGGTGTTAACCTATGAGTAGGAGATGAAGTAAAATCCTTTGAGTCAATTTCATCAATATCCACCATAAAGGAAGTAAAAGGAATATTAGAGGTTAATCTATGAGAGTTTTCTTCAAAAAGAACACTTTTCACAATGAATAGCTTGTGTGTCTCTAAATCCAAAAGTTGATAAAATTTGATGCCATAATAATTTCCACAAATATGTATGACCTACTTAAGGTTCCATATCCTTCTACTTCTTTGAAGGAATGTGTCCCAAAGATGGACAATCAAAAAATTTGCAGTATGCATTAATCATATTTTTACTACACTAAGTCTCAGAATGAGTCACACTCTTCAATTCCATATGGGAACCTAATTCTTGATGTACACATCACGATTAATGACATTGTCCCAAAATTTAGGACAAAGAGAAAGAGAAAGAGAAATATTACATGGCTAGTCATTTTTGTAAGGGACTTACTCTTCCTTTTTGCAACACTATTATGTTGTGGTGTGTATGTGATTGAATGTTGAAGACCAATCCCCTCAAGAGTACAAAGTTCACAAGGTGATTATTCAAATTCTCTTTACCATTGTCTATTTAGAGATCTTTAATTTTTTTTTCTTACTTCTCTTTTACAACCTTGAAGATTTGAAACTTGTACATGAATTTGTTCTTACGATGAAGAAAACAAACCCAAGTGATGCAAGACTAGTCATCAATTAAGGTTACAACATAGAAAGCATTGTAAATTTTTGTTTTTGGATTTGAGTGTGTATATTATTTTAGCATCAATATTTCTGATCACACTCTATGATTCATCATTATAGTTAGATCTATGCAGATGAGTGTTTGCATATCACACTCCATGATCCATCATTAAGATTGTCTCATCTTGAGATTCTTGCATTCTCTCATCTTGATGATGGATCATAGAGTGCGATCCAAAATATTGATGCTAAAAAAGTGTACACAATCAAATCCAGAAACAAGAAATAACATTTCAAATAGATTGTGGAAGTTTGATAAGATTAAGGGAAAGCATTGTTAAAGGAAAATGTTGGAAAAGGGTCCAAAACATCACTATGAACCAACTGAATAACTTCTAAAGCTCTCCAAGACTTCCCTTTGTCAAAATTCTCTTCAAGATCCTTACCCATGGAAAAACTTGGACACATACCTTTTCAAAAGCCAATTTTAGGGAGAGATGATTATTTATTTCGAGATAAGTTACTAAAGATAGTGGTAGTTGAGATGTCCAAACCACTTATGAAAAAGATTACTCTCTAAATTTAAATGAGTGAGAAGTATTGTAGTAGGAGATGTAGGCACAAAGTGAACAAATAAATAAATTTGAGTATCATGATTAGCTTGTCCCAATGCTTCTAAGGGAACACCATGAAGTTCTTTGATAACAATTGTACAGGGTGAAAACTCAACTTACTTTCCATATCCAAGATGAGTAATTTGGTAGAATAAAATAATATTAGCACACAATTTAGGAACATAAAGTAATTTCTCAAATTTTCTATCATTAATTCTATTGATCCTTTAATTTCAACCTACACTTGTGTATCATCGCCCATGAGAATATTAGTTACTATTCAAGGATCTAATGAGGAAAATTATTCCCTTGTAGAATCTATATGATGAGAGACACTTTAACCAACTATCCACCACTTTGATGAACCTACTATTGTAGAAAATGCATTTCATTTTGCTTTCTTCATCTACAAAGAGTAGGAAGGTGTTGTATCCTTCTTGTAGATGGATAAGAAATTGATATTGCTTTTATCAATGATATTTTTAAACTCATCAATTTTATTAGTATGTCAATGATGATCATCATGGATAATTTTCTTGGAGTACATATATGTTGGATTTTTTTTCTTATATAAATCAAAATTCTTCGAAGATGATCTAGAATGTAGTCCCCATCCATAGTTTTCTTTTTAGTTTAGATTGCTAAACTCTTTTAGGCTCCATGTGTGAGCAAGTTATTCTAGTGACAATTAAGGATATTAATGTATGGAATTACATTACATTTTTATTTATATATCATGATCCATTGGTTAGTTTTGAGATGTTGTGTTCTTTCACTTGGTGATTATGGTTACTTTCATGTTGATTGTTTGTATATGATGATGTTACCATAGTGTTATAGTTTTACTCATCCCATAATTTCATGTGTATTAGCATGTATATTTTAATTTTATATTTGACATGCCTAATGTGGTTGAGAGATGGAGTCATAGTCACCTAATTGTGAGATCTACATGATATATCAATCTGCACCATTATATGTTTCATATATATATATATATATATATATATATATATATATATATATACATACATGTGCTTATCTTCTATATAGGATTGTATGTCCAAGATATTGACTTCTTGAACTATTAGGATGAGCATGCCCTATCACAATATCTCAAATGGTAAGAAAGGAGAGACAATGTTCAAGTTACAATCCCAACCTAAGATGTCATCTATCTTGAAATAGTGGAAAAGTATCTGATTGACTACCCATCCAAATTCGTCAAGGTAATGTGAATTTGTGAACCCATCCCTTGAGAATGCTTATTGCATTTTTGGATTTAGTTAGTTTTTCATTCTAATTGCTTGTTATATGTGTTGGTGTTTTTTTTTTACACTACTAAGTAATAAGATACCTGATACCAAGATGGTGAAGATAAATATAACCTAAGGATTAGCTACTTCCAATGATCAACTAGATGGTCTTCAAATCTAGACCTAACTTCAACAAAATCATAAAGATTTTCTACTCTTTTGGCTCTATAAAACCAAGGCGAGTGCACCTGAGGGACAAAAATATTTAAAGCTTGATACTATCTTCACACTTTACTCATTCAATGCCATTCTATTACAATATTCATCCCCTACAGAAAATTGGTCATAATTCTTCTCAGATTCACACGTAATTCTAGAACAACTAACTATAACTCAGAGATTAAATGCAAACAAGTACTAACCAACTATGATATTCTTCATGCATTTAAAGTAAATTGATTTTGATTTTAATATTTGGCTTGATGTTTATCCATGATATCTTCATATGCTAACTAAAATGATTGATCTGTGCCTCATCCATTGGGATTCAAAGTCTATACAACTATTTTGACCTAATTGATTACATTACAATCAATATCATCAATAATTTTCTCTACAAATCATTCTTAAGCATATCCTTATTATTGCCTAGAGATCCTATCATTTATCTGAGGCATTTACTTAATTCATTGAATCAAAAGTAATAGTGAATTGACATATAGCCTATCCTAGTTGCATTAAATTGAACAAGCTTTGCTCATGTAATCTCAAAGTAATAAATAAATAACAATGGAGACAAGATTCAGAGAAAAAGATATGGGGAAAATTCATCTTAATATTAATTCTCTTTGAAAATTATATAACATTGGAATAGAACTCAAAAAAACTCAAGACAAGACACCATGATCCTAGAAAATTAATGTATTCTTAGAATTGCAGAGAAAATACACCACATAGTTGACATCAAGAAAAATGGACCAAATGCAAAATTAGCAAGAAAACTAAAATTTACAATCATAGTTCAGACCCCCTCTCTAGCCTTAAAATCTTACTTATATGATGTGAGATGCAACAAGCTTCAGGCTTAGAGAGTACTAACAACTGTCCTTAAGACAAAAAGATATTTACAAGGTTACTATCATAAAAGACAAAAATTGGTGCAACAAAATGTTTTTTATCATGAATATTCTCTTGTGGAACCACTTTTGCTACACCTTTTTGTTGCTAAGGAGTTTCATGATTGGCTTTAATGTTATTGTTGTTCCTTTGGGGGTGTAACCAATGAACTTGCTTGTGGTGGACCTAGTTCTAATGTTTGCAGACTTAATTTAACTCGAGGTTCTCCATCCACATCATCATGTACTAACAAGTTGATAGTTACATTTGATTGTCCTATTGCCAAGTCACATGTTTGGGTCTCTGTGCTTTTAACTGCAATTGGTTACTTACCTTTGTCCTCTTCTAATTTTACTGATGTATCAATTATTTGCAAATTATTCTATTCCATTTCATCATCATCGGTTTCACCTTGTTCCAATTGCTTTGCATGTACAAAATCTACCATCCACTTGTCAAAAGTGTGTCATCTAGCCAATTAAAACTCAAAACATCATGCTATTTCTTCAGAACATAATCTCCCAATTTATCTATCTCAATAAAATATTCCCTTAAAGAATCATAAAATAATTGCACTTTTACATCTTCTTTAGTTGTAGTTGCCCACCATGCATTTCCCTTCTCATTTATGACTCTATTCATCCTAAGACATAATAGGTCATCCAATTCCTGGGCGCACTCTTCTTTATTTTTTAATTTATCCTTTTTATCTAGGGCATGGGGGAAGAGTCCAAATTTTTTACTCTTATATTTTGCAAGATGATTAATAATTATTCTTTGTAATGCAGTTCTTTTATCATCAAACTCAGAGAGATAATTAGTCAAGTCATAAGTCTTTTCTATATGCTCACAAGATAGAGTGATAACTGAAAAACACAGACGAGTAACATCTTTTTCCCTCTTATTCCATTTATCGACACTTGGCTTTAGAACATCATCATTTTCTTTCAGCTTATTCCATATATTTATTACCTTTGCTACTTTCTCATAAAATGTTGGCCAACCAATTTTATCTACTAAATACAATATTTCTTTCCTCAATATATCCTCGTACTGAATATCCAGTTCCACATGCAATGCCCACAGTTTGCTCTTTTCTTCTTCGAATTTCTCTACAGTATAATACTGAGGTCTCTATGGCATGTCTAGAATTTCAATTAGAGGAGTGGATTTAAAAGGCTCCACTGTTGGACAAGGATAAGTGATTCTGGGCCTATTGGATTGTCCTTGGTGCCCCATCAATTTATTTTCTAGTTCTATTCTCTTCTGGACTTCTTTGTTATAAGCAGCCATAAGTTTTTCATATTTTTCTTTTAGTTCTAATCTTTCCCTTTAATCCCTCAAGGTTGTGGCTAGGGTGAGGTTGGTTGTTCCAACACCTATCTCTCTGGATTCTTCACTTGGAGTATCCTCCACCCTTTTTACAATCAAATTACCTATCAAATTAGTATCATCAGGCTGAGAGAAACTAGCTTTGGATGCTTTCCTAATTGATCAGATCACTAATGCAACACGATCTTTGCTAAACTTGGAACCTTTTAGCTCTTTTTTCACCTTTTCATCTGCATTTGATCTATTGGTAATAAAATTAAAAACCATTGCATTAGAAATATCCCAATTTGGCAGAAGCAAGACCCCAAATAATTTTATCATTTTCCTTCACTCTCCAGGGGTCATGTTTTTTAAATTCTTGCACCATCTTATCCTTGAGTTGATCTTGTATGGAAGCCTCTTCCATCTCAAGATGCTTTGTTTCCATCTTATTACATCTCTCTTCAAATAATCTAATATTTGTCCTCCATGTAAACTACTAGAAGGCTCTCGATTTAACAACACTATCTTCATAAAGAAACTCAGTACTAACTTGTTCTACCACAGGGTCCAACTCCCTTCATCTATAGTTAACAATAGTTAACTCAAGGCTTGGCATGGGAGGTTCTTGAGGATTCCCCTCTTCTAATTCTATAGCAGTAATAAATACTCCCCCCTTGGGATCCCAATTGCTCCATTTGCTCCTTAGTGAGATGTTCATCTCCTATATGTAGTGGGGACTAAGTGGGTGAGTACTCTACTATGTGGGGCACCTATTTCTCTTCTATCTTTTGCCTCTTGGGCATGGGCTCATCAGGTCTCTCCTCCAAAACAATAGTGGTTGACCCAATTATTTTTTTTCCCTTCTCAACTACAGGCCTTTTATTTTGAATAATATTGTAGCCAGGTCTCCTTTGAATAAACAACTTCCCTGATCCTACTATAGGGGTAAAAGATAACCTTCTTATGACCTCTTAGGCCTTATTAGGATAAGAATTAATAAAGAATAATTTCTTTTCATTCATTGTCTCCATGATCTCTAGAAAAGTGATCATCAATTTATTTATTTTATCTACCTCTATCTTTGCATCTTCTAGAGGCTTATAATCCATATCAAAATAATTAATAAATTCCAAATCCTTAGAGTAAACTCTCCACTTTTCATTCTTAATCTCTTATTCTTGAAGAGAAAATTCATTTCTGATTATGTCCTCAGGGAAGTAGGGTTGATGCTTCTTGGCACCAGTTTTGGCCCTCTATCTGAATATATCAAATAAATCCTTACAATCATTGAAATGAGCATGAGAAATAGCAATTTTATATTGATATAAAAATTTATAAAAAAAAAACCAACCACCCTTGGTGCTTATGAACTAGTGAGCAATTGTGTAAGATGGGAAAATTGAGCCTCTAGATTGACCAGTCAATTGTGCTTCCTCTAACCCACATATCTGCCATAGTATTTCAACTATTCCCACCTTTAGAGGCACCTTGTAGGGAAGTACATGGGAATTCCCTTGGGATTCAAACACTCTAAAAACTATAGATACAGGGTAGGGTATGATGTCTGTCTAATTGTGAGACACCTTCAAACCAATAGGGTTGTCCATAGGCCTGATAAAATCTAGCAGTACCTTAGGAATTCTAGGATCGTCCCTTAATATGAGGTTTCTCAACCTGGATGTGAAGTATTTTTCAAATCTCACAAAGCTAGCCTCTTTTGCATCCCAGGTCATATTTGCACTCCATAACTAGACTGGCAGAGCTTCTCCCTCACATTCTTTGTTTAATTCCATTTCTTTTTCAAAGTAAGTAACCCCTTTAAACAAGAACATAAGCACCAACAATGAATAATGGCCAAATATTTTCTCAATTCTAATTAGACCTATGTGGATTTCTTATTCTAAAAAAGATGCAAAATCAAAGATGAAATCCACACCAAAATAAGAGATCTGTGTCATCATATACATGAACTTTATTGGCATAAAATCTTGTTCATCTTTGCCAAAAACCCTACATAAAGTCATGTAAATATTAATGGCCCTAGTATTGAAAATCTGCTTCTTAAAAGGCTCTTTAGTTGGTGCTATGAAAAAGGTCAAATTGCCAATTGTGGCCAAGTGTCCTCTTAATGCACCTTGTCTGATTTGATCCTTTCTAGACAAATACTCCTTTTCTAGTCCCTAAAAGTCAACGATCTCATGGTAATCTATGACTGGCTTGTTGGTAAACATATTGTTCTTTTTTATTTAACTCTTGGGTGCCCAAATTTTACGAACAATATTTGGTCACAACAGTTGGAAAGTTGCTTCTAAAAAGACTAACTTTCCTCTAAATTATTAGATACAACTCCCTATTGTAGATTTGCAATGAATTATGTTTGTTCCTAAATCTAAAAAGGGGTATGTCCTTAACTCAAGAATAAGAGAGGTAAACTTAGCCAAACCTATACAGGATCTAACTCAGGCAAGAAAAGATTTTAGAAGATAAATTAAGTTTATGATCTCATAAGACTTAAATATTCAATAATGCATACTTGCTAATGCTAACTAATTCAATGAGAAACTAAATCTAGAGAAAGAAAGATTAACTAGAAGGAAACATCTAAAGGATCTCTCTTGGACCTATGATGACAATACTTATCATATTCAGTTCATTGCCTCAAAAGAGGGGAATGAAGCTCTGTTTGTTCCTTGTTTTAATTCAAATAAAAGAGAAAAGAAATAATTAACAACTAACAGAATGGAACAAAAAATAATTGACACAAAATACCATTCAATTGACTCTGCAACATCAATTATTTCACGATTATCAATTGGGGGACAGTAGAAGAATAATGGGCGCTCTCACTATTTTTCAATTAGTTGGTTCACAGGAAGGCGAGAAACTGATTGGGGAGAACTTGATAGGTGGTACTGATCATGGAGGGACTATAGAGGGATTCAAGAAGAATCTTCTGAAGTATGATGGGACAAAAAGTAGTGTCGATGTGGATAATGGAAAGTCTAGGTGTGAATCAGACACAAGATGTGGGGTCCGTGATCCTCCTTTGGATTCCTCTTCTGCATCTCACGCATCGGGGCAAGCTTTTGAGAAGGAGAAAAACCCTTTGGTTGATGTTGAGACCAATAAGGATAAGCCCTCTAAAGGGACTAAGGGTGGGTTTTCAGAGCAAAGGGCATCGTCTTCCCTCTTTGGCAAGAAACCTAATGGTAAATCTTCTTTTTCGCTGGTGACTGCAAAGTCCTATTGGGAGAAAGGTGAGTTTCTTATCTTTATCCCAAATCCTTTAGTTGATTTCTTTGTGTCTTCCATGGATTTTACTCTAGTGGGCAAATTTTTGGGGGCTAGACTAGATTTAGAATCTCTAAGGAAAATGGTCAAACAAAAATGGGTTATTCGTGGAGATGTAGATATTGCCCCCATGTCGAATGGTTTTTTCTTGTTTATTTTCAACTAAAAGGAAGACATGGATTTGGTTCTTTGTGGAGGACCATGGTCTTTTGGAAAAAGTTCTCTCACTATTAAAAAATGGGAGCCAAATATGGATTTATTAGACTTTTTTTTCTTAACCACCCCAATTTGGGCTAGACTCCCTAGCCTCCTTTGGAGTTTTGGCATGAGGATATTTTTAAAGGTATTGCTAGTTCATTTGGTGAACTAGTGGCCCTGGATAATGCTACGGTTGCAAAAACCAAATTTCATAGTGCTAGACTTTATTTTAAGGTGGCAGACCTGAATTGGCTTCCAGAAAAGGTGGAATTAATCTCTAAGCTTGATTATTTTTTAAAATCTTCCTAATTCCTGCTATGCATGTAAGAAACTGGGTCATTTGGTTAAAATTTGTCCCAATAAAAGTAAAAATCATCCAAACTTGGAAAAGGAGGGGAAGAAGGCCAAAATTCAGTAGAAAAAAGTGTGGAAACCTAAAGTTTCTAATCTCAAAGGGTAGATGGAAATCATGGATTCTAAAGCTCAACATGTAGAGGTGGATAATGAGTTTGTGAATACTCATGAGGAAGGGAATAAACCTCTGCTTGTTTCTGAGAATATTGAAAAAGAAGATAATGAATCTAAGTGTGAATCTGTGATGACTGAAAATTGTATAGATGAATTGGCAGATTTAACAAAGCAAATTGTTATTTATCAAAAAATGGAAGATAGATGGGGAGATCTAGATGAGAAGAACATGCTGGAGGAAAGGGAAATCCTTGCTGAATCTGGGGCCCATTTAGAGGAGATAGATTCGCATAATACTCAGTCTAGGGAGATCCAGGAATTAATTCTTTGGGATCTCTAGATGATTCTATTCCTTTTAGGAATGATCTTCAGAACATGGAAGTTCTAAAGGAGGATGGAGAAGACTTTAAGTATAAACCAAATTAAAGGAAAAAGGCCAAAAAAAAGTGCAATACAACTTCAAAGGGGGTAGAGACTAGAAGTAGCAAAATAGATCAACAGGTCAAGGTGAAACCACATGTTCCTACCTTGGAAAAATATAGAAGAAGAGTGGATAAAAAGAAGAAGGTAAAACCAGATGTTGGTTCCCTAGATAAACCTAGGAGAAGGTCCTCTAGGAAAACTAGAGAATTAGAGAGTTTGCAGAATATTGCTGATGGAAGACAAAAAACTATTCTAGATTTCACCCCTAAAAATAGGTAGTAATGAAAATTATATCTTGGAATATTAAGGGCTTGAACAGTATTCGTAAACTTGATTTGGTTAGGAATTTTGTTAGAGATTAAAAGCTTGATTTTCTTTTGTTGCAAGAAACAAAAATGGACAAAGAGAAAGCTGAGCAGATTAAAGCCTTTAAAAATTATTCAATAAATGCTAGTAGTTCAAAAGGTGCTTCAGGAGGAACTTTAATGCTATGGAAGAAGAACTGTTACTCTGGTACAATTCTAATTGCTAGTAAATATTTAATGGTTTCAAAATTTACTAGCAATGATCTTAAGGAGGGTTGGTTTATTGTTAATATATATGCCCCCAACAATAAGAACCTTAGAAAAAAGTCTAGGAGTCTATCCCCAATATAAAAAGGAAGGACTATTCTGGTTGATGGATCATTATGGGGGATTTTAATGTTCTTCTCTATAATCATGAAAAAAAAGGTGGAAATGTGACTCTTCTGGAAGGGAGATTAGATCTTATGGAGTTTATAAATAAGGAGGGTTTATTGGATATGGATCTCCATGGCATCCAATTTACTTAGAGTAACAAGAGAGTTGGTAATGAATGTATTTAGGCTAGACTAGACCGTGCTCTTATTTCCCCTAACTGGACTAAATATTTTATATGTAAGCTTGAAGCCAACCAAAAAATAGGTTCAGATCATTTTCCTCTCATCTTTACTGCTACAATGATAAACTTAAAGAAGAATTTTCCTTTTAGATTTGAAAAGATGTGGATACAGTATCCACAGTTTGAAAGAAAAATGGCTAAATGGTGGAGTATAGATATTGAAGGTATTGCTCTCTTTAGAGTAGCTTCTAAGCTCAAAAATGTTAAAAAAGAAGTTAAAATTTGGAACAAAAATTGCTTTGGTAATATTATTGAGAACAAATCTGCTATCAAAGAGGATATCCAAAAAACTTAGGATAAAATTCAGAAGGAAGGATACACTCCTGATCTCATTATGGAAGAAAATGAAAGGTTGGCCCAATATCATGGCATCATTACCAAAGAAGAAATTTACTGGAGACAAAGGTCAAGATTGGTTTGGTTAAGTGAAGGAGACAAAAATACTAATTTTTTTCACCTCTCAACTCTTAAACATAGAGCCAAAACCCACATTTCAAACCTTAAAAAGGGAGACCTAAAGATTTATGAGGAAAATGACATAATGGAAGAAATGGTTACTTTTTTCTCTTCCTTAATGACTACTGATCCCAATATTAATCTAGACAATCAGGCTAATTTTCTTAGAGTGATCCCTCCTCTGGTTTCGAGGGAACAGAATAAAATGTTAAGCTCTATTCCTAAGGATGAAGATTTTTTCAAAGCTGTTTGTTCCCTTAGAGGAGATAAAGCACCTGGTCCAAATGGTTTTCCTATGTTTTTCTTTCAAATATTTTGGAAACATATCGGAAAAGATGTTTGTGATGCTATTAAGGAATTTTATGGAGCTAAACAAATGCTAAAGGAAATTAATTCTACTTTCCTTTGTTTGATTCCAAAAAAAATTGGACCTGACTCTCTTGATCAGTTTAGACCGATCAGCTTATGTAATTCATTTTATAAGATTATTTCCAAAGTCCTTACTTCGAGATTACTTTTGGTGGTTCCTTCAATTATTGTTGATCAACAAAATGGCTTCATTTCATGTAGACAAATTCTTAACTTTGTTATCTCAGCCCATGAGAATATTCATTCCTTATCCTATTCTAATAATTAGGGGTTCATTATGAAAGTGGACATAGCTAAGGCTTATGATAGATTTGATTGGTCTTTCCTTTCTAAGATTATTTATGCTTTTGGTTTTGACCATAAGGTTGTTGGAGTTATCTTTCAGTTGATTTCTACCTCCTCTATAGTTGTTCTGGTCAATGGTTGTTCTTCTCATTTTTTTAATCCTTCCCGAGGTCTGAGACAAGGAGACCCTTTATCCCTAATCCTTTTTGTTATTATGGCTAACTGTCTAGGGAGATACATAGGGGACTTGGTTCATAAAGGCATTATTAAAGGTTTGCAACCTTCTTCCCATCCTCTCATATGTTCTCATGGTCAGTTTTTTGATGACACCATTTTTATGGGTAAATATGAAGTCAGGGAAGCCAGGAATCTGAAGCAAGCTATTGATCTTTATTCTTTCGCCTTGGGTCAATTGGTTAATTGGAATAAAAGTGCAGTTTTTTTTTTATCAATACCTGCATTCCAAGACAAAATAAAATTGCTAATATCCTTGGGTGTTCTATTGGATCTTTCCCTTCCACTTACTTGGGTCTACCTCTAGGCTTGAAGATCCTTGATTCCTTTTGGGAAGATCTCATTAATAAATTCCATAAAAAGTTGGCAGGTTGGAAAGGTAATCTCTTAAGCGAAGCAGGTAAGTTAACTCTTCTCAAAGCTTGTCTTCAAAGCATACCTACTTATGCTTTAAGCCTCTTTAGAATTCCTATGAAATTTGTTGATTCTATTGAAAAAATCCAAAGGAATTTTTTGTGATCTGGTACTGAGGAAAAAAATAGAATGTCCTTAATTGCTTGGGACCAAGTTTGTAAACCTATTAGTGAAGGTGGATTGAGAATTAGGAAAATAAGAAGTATGAATAAAGCCCTTTTGGCCAAACAAGGTTGGAGAACTTATCATGATGACAAAGAATGGAGTATTATTTGGAAACATAAGTACCTCTTCAATGTGAATTCTTTGGCTGATTTCCTTTCCTCTCCTAATGTTCTTTATCCTTCTGTAATATGGGGAGCTGTTCAAGGGACAAAGAATACTCTTGGAAAAGGATGTTCCTAGAAAATTGGAAATGGGAAAAAGGTGATATTTTGGGAAGACATTTGATTATTAGATCACCCCCTGATTCTTGATTTTCTAGATAATGATCAAGTTGAGATATGTAAGCAACGATATGGCACTTTTGTCTATCAGTATTGGTAGAATAATTCTTGGGTGAAATTGACAAATATTGATCAAGGATTCAATAACATATAGTTGAGTTTGAACGCCTTCTCTCTTTATCCCACTTATGAGGATAAGAGGATAGAGAATGCTAATCCAAGTGGCCAATTTAAAGTTTCTACTCTCTTTGTTTCAAGGGAGAAGGGCAATCAACCCTTTTGGTCCCAAGCTTGGATTAAGGGCCTTATACCAAAAATAAACATCTTCTATTGGATTATGCTCCAAAACAAAATCTTGACCTAGGACAATCTGCAAAAAAGAGGAATTAATGTGGTTAATAGATGCACCTTATGCAAAAATGGATTTGAAGATAGAGACCACTTATTCTTGAATTGCTCTTATAGTCATCAAGTTTGGAATGAGATTCTAAATTACTAGAGTATGACTTGGGTTCATCAAAATAATATTGAACTTTGTTTCAAAAGTTGGCAATGTCCTTCTAAGGATCCTGAGGTTCAATTTCTTTCGAAAATAACTCTTCCTCATCTCTGGTGGGGTATCTGGAAAGAAAGAAATAATAGAATCTTTAGAAATAAGGATTTTCCAGGATGGGTGCTGGGATAAAATATTGTTAGAGCAATCAAAGAGAACTTTAAATCTCAGAGGAAAACTGATCAAACTTTTCAAATTGATAATCCATTGCGATCAAAAGGTCCTATTTTGAATTTTGATAACCCAAGATTGACCATAAGATGGAATACGCCTCCTAATGGATGGATAAAAGGAAACTTTGATGGGGTTGCTAAGGGCAATCTTGGAAGAGCTAGATGTGGAGGAGTTTTGAGAAATCATGCAAGAAATATAATAGACACCATTTATATTCCTATAGGTTAGTCAAATAGCCATATTGTGGAAGTTATTGCTACTCTATATACCATGAAGTTAGCAGCTGATATGGGGTACCCAATGCTATGGTTGGAAGGTGACTCATTGAATATTATAAATACTCTTAATAACAAAAATTCAATTACATGGTCGATTGAGGAAATGGTCATGGAGATTAAATCTCTTATTAATAAATTTGAAAAAGTTATTATTTCCCATACGTATCGAGAGGCCAATGGGGTTTTTGATTGGGTGGCTAACCATTCAATCCAAATGGGATATAAGATGATGTGGGTTGGTGAACTTAATAAGCACATTGATCTAAAAGCACTTATTAATTATGATGCCATTCATTCGAAGGTGGGAAAGATATGCCAAGATTAGAAATTTAATGATTTTTGATAGTGGGGATACGACTGTCAGTGTTCCTTCCTTGAGGAAGTACACTTATATGATTACAATGTGGGCTTTAAATGTATCATTTCTAAAGAGGGTTTTATTTGATGTGAAAATTTGGTTTCAGCTTTACTTGGTTGCTCTTTGCTTTTGGCTTCCTCTAGTTTTTGGGTCTCTCAGTAATACTCTACAAATGGGAGGTGAACTGAGGAAACAAGAACCCAATAAATGTGATGTATGGAAGGCTTGGAAAGATGTATGGAAGATCTTACAAAAAGGAAAGGTTTCCTACTACTTAGAATGACTACATGGGTTTAAACTGCATGTCACCATGGCCCTTTTCAAAAATTGGATTGATGACATGGTATCCTTACATGGTGTCACTGTGAAATTAATGGAGGATTTCATAGCTGAAATCATGAGTTTACCCATGGAAGGTATCAAATTCACTAAGCAGACAAGCATCTCAAATGTGACATTCAAAAAATTTCCAAAGATGGAGGTTGAGGAGACAAATCTAGAAAAGAATGGAGACTTCTATGACTTGGACCAGATAAAGGAAATTTGGCGGGATGTGCTCTCCTGTACCCGTGAGTATTTCATCCTTGATGGTAGAAATAAAAGAGTTCATAAGTTTCATTTTGTCTTCCTGAATCATTTTAGGCATAAGGATAAACTTTCTTTTCCCTTCTATTTGCGCTTCTCTTTGCTTCAAAGTTTGCATGCCCATAGAAAAAAGGAGTCTCGTCCTATATTGCATGAAGGATTGATTCTCCTCATTGAGGGTTATTGTAAAAACAAGTCCATTATTTCTACTCCTTCTTTGGACAAACAGACGGGTTCTATCTCTGGTTTCCATTCCAAAAAAAGCAAAAAGGATGAGAAGTTTAAAGACAAACAGAGGAGGATAACACAATACTTTGCATTAAAAACAAATGGTGGAAGAGGACTCTGAGTCTGTAAATACTGATAGTAAAGAGAATGAAACCCTTGAGGAAGAGGAAGGTATAGATGTTGGGGATTTTAGTTCCAATTTAGATGGTTATCCAGAAAGTAAAGAAACAAGTGGGATAGAGGACTTGAAAGAAAATAGTGAAGATAATTCTGATCAGGGAAAAATTGGTGATGAGGGTAATAAGATTGAATCTAGTGTTGGTAAAGAAGAGATGGAAAAGGCTATTGAAGACTCCATTGCGGAGGAATAGATTATAAAGACCCCTTCACCAGCCAAATAGATTGGGTAACAAGACAAGAATGAGGACCCGACCACCACTTGGGTTGATGATTAGATAGACAGGGTGGTTTCACCTCCTCGTGAGGTTGCAGAACAGGATATTAGTGATTCATTGCAGAGAGAAACTAAGCTATCCTTTTTGCATTCTACCAAGCTCAAATTTGATTCCATGCTTCAGGTTGATTCATAGATATACAATGAAATTATGGATCTTAAAAAGAAAATGGATATTATGCAACATAACCAGGAAGTTGATCGTGTCACTATTAGCCAAATGGAGGTGCAAGTGGGTGATATCCCAAAAAAACTGAAAGAGTATGAACAAAACTTATGGATGCTCAATAAGGAAAGTGGGACTAAAATGGAACAAGTGACTTCAAGTATTTGTGCAGCGGCTGCTAGTCTTGGCAAGTGGGCAAATTAGGAAATTATATCTCCGAGAGGACCAAGCAAGAGGACCAAGTAGAGTACAAGGAAGAGGGCTCTAGAGACTGTTGTTGCTTCAGCTGCTGATTCCATACAGGACATTGTAGAGATTGGAAAGGAGGTCACCAAAATGATTAAAGAACTACTATAGTAGTCTTTAACAGGTTCTATTTTCTAGTTTTGTCTCGGTTTAGGTCTCAATTTCTGGTTGTGGAAACTGGTTTTTGTTTTTGGTACTATTTTCTAGTTTTTATTTTTACTAGGTTCCGCATCCTTGTAAAACTTGGGTATTTGGACTTATTTAGTGGTTTCAGGTCCCTGTAAAACCTAATTTTGATAACTGTTTCTTTTGTAGGTTTTAGGTCATTGTAAAACCTGGTGGACTTTATCGCTCTATCCTTTTTGTTGATGTATTAGGGTTTTAGGGCCCCTTCAAAACCTATTTTTACTGTAATCTAAACATCAAGTATTTCACACCAAAATTTGCCAACCTTTTATTAATCTTTCATTCTAATACATATAGGATTCCAAGATGACCGTTACAAAAGAAGTTTAATCAGTTCATCTTCTCAAAAATAACAAATGACAAGGAGCTAGTTTTTTGATTACAATGATTACATCAAAATATGGAAAAAGGTGGAATATGAATCACTTTGCCTTCTTTCCCTTTTTTGCTTTTGTCCTATAGGCCTTAGCGGCCACAATGATTGGAATTAATTCTTCATGCCTATGAACATGTACATTAGTATATCTCAAGAGCCATTTAGAATGCGCTTTGGCCAAATCCTTGACATCATTCAAATGATCTTTTATTTCCTCCATGGCCACGTGTACTTAGCCACCAAGTTTTTGGATTTCAAAAATTCTATTTTGGTGGCCAGAAGATATTTTTGTTAGACTATCTATGTAATTGGATAAGTTTGATTACATGACAGCTACTCCAATTATTCCCTTTCCTTGTCCACTAGTTTATGAATCTGTATGTAAACCTCTTAGGAGTTTGTAATCTCTATCTTGATCCTTTTTCACTTTAGCCTTAGTTTACTTAAGCCCTTCTTCTGCTACTAAGATCATTTTAGACTTGAACTGCATGCTCTGAAGCCATTCAAATAAAGGTTTATCTCCTTTAGGTAGGATCTTTGCTTCTACAGCCTCCTTAGTCTTCATATGAATGATCATCTTCAACAGAGGGACACAATATTTACTCTTTGTTCTCTCCACAACCAAAGTGGCTCTATTTGATGAAATATTACCCTTCTCTATTTCCAGCCTTAATATAGCATTGCCAATTTTCTCTATAATGGAGAGTCCCTCCAACTTGAGTTTCTTGCTCCACTCTCTATCGATCTACCCAAAATGTTTGTCTTCTTAGAGTTGAGAAATGAGTGCTTGAACATCTGCAATAGTGGGATCTTTAGTAATAGGCATTTCAGAGATGTTTTCAAATGGGGTGACCAATTGCTTGATGAAGCCATTCATTTCTTGTATTTCTGCTTTCATCTAGACTTTTGACAACTTAAGGCTCTCCAGCTATCCTCCAATCACTTCATTTGTTGACTTCCATAAGCCAAATTTGGTATCATGTCTGGCTTCCTCGAGATCCACTAAATGTAGGGTAAAATCATTAGTACACATATCCTCAATTCTTCCCTCTTTGGTGGGTTTTGCTATCTCCATGGTTAGGTGCCCTATTTTGGGATCTTGTCTAAGAACAGTGTAAGAATTTGGCTTAGGCTAGAATTCACCCAAGAAATAAAGAACTCAACACAAGTACATAGTAGACCAAAATAGATAGAGTATGATTAGAATGATGATATTCATTCAATAATTGGATGCAAGAGTACACTAGGAGTGCCTGAATATAAAGACCTTAGGAGAGCTTCTAGAATGCATAGAAGTTAGCATCATGATATGTCATACAACCAGGCACATGTCGACTAGATATGGATTATCCTCCATTAAGCATGGGATTAAGTGCGATGATGTGAGGATAAGCCTACAATGGTGTAGCATGCAAATCAGTGGAGTAGTCTACAAAATGTGCTAAATGAGGAGTGTGGATAACTATGTTGTCATCATGGCAACTCAGTGAATGATGCATACTCCTGTGTTGTAGACACCATGTGCATAATTAGAGTTGCATAACTCAATGAGAGTTCAAAAACTCCTAAGTGTCTCACCTAAAATAATAATAAAATAAAGCAACATAATTAAATAATGCATTAACCTAAGTAAAACTTAAGTAAGTGTAATAAGTAAATACTTATTTACACCAACACCCCCCCTTAAGTGCAACTTAGGGGAATGCCCTTAAGCTTACGAAATCTAGGATGAAATATAGTATGGGTCCTGGCTACTAGGCCATGTTAGGTACCCATGTACATAATGATATGCAATCTCCCATAAAGCGGGGAAAGAGGGAAAACCTCATGGGAAAAACCTTCCCCCAAAAAGAGAGATAAATAAGGATGCATAGATGGATGGAGTAATCAAGACCCCCCAATTATGGCATACATCTAGTATATACATAAGAGAATGATGACAGGAGGAAAAGAGATAGGATGGGCTCCCCCCACAAAGAAGAATGCCAAACAGTGAATGCTCCAATGAAGAAGCTAATCCAAGACTGCAGAATTGTGTTCCTCCCCTTAGGAAGAAACATTGCCAAAGGTACAAATGAGATGCATCCACTGTGTGTGGAAAGAATCCCATGGATAAGTGATGTCTGTGAAACCTGCTCAATTGGCTGAAGAACCTATCCCAAAGAATTGTCTGTCTCTACAACTAATGAAGAACCTTGCTGCAACTACTGATCATAAGTATCCATAATCACTTCAACCTGTGAGGATCGATCAAGTAGAGAATGAACAAGAGAGTCTGATGGAGCTCTCATGACAACTGAAGAAGGTAATTTTGCATCAAGAAGAAGAGGCAGATCATCAATAATGTCCCCCAAATCTGTCACTGAACCTGTATCTGGAAGACTAGATGTACCCTGTTGTTTTGGACCTATCACTATGGCTATGTATGCATGTGGACTAAACTGATAAAGTGACCTCTCACTGTATCTATCGATAGAACCCCACGTGTCTGAATTTGTTGAAGCACTATCGCTGGAATCACTATCAGTTTCTACACTGTATGATCTGTGAAGAGGAGTAGAGGACAAGCTGGGTGAACTTTCCTCAAAAAGTACATCCTTCTCCACAAAAAATTGATGAGTCTCAAGATCTAGAAGTCTGTATGCCTTCACACTATCTTCATAACCAATGAAAGTACAAGGTCGAGGTGATTGTGCCTTGCATCCCCTGGAAGATCTGTTTGCCCATGCAGGACAACTGAAGACTCTGAAGTGTGTCACAATAGGTTTTCTGTCGCACCATACCTCAAAAGGAGTTTTTCCATCTAAGGATGGATGAGGAGAACAATTAAGAATGTGAGTGGCACTTGAGATTGCTTCGACTTCTAATGATGGATCTAGAGACTTGGCATGAATCATGCAACTTGCCATAGACTTAAGAGTACGAATCCTCAAAGCTGCAACATCTGTCTTATGCGAACCGAATGTTGAAGGAGTCTAAAGATCAATTCCCTCATGTATGCAAAAGTCCCTAAGTCTTTTGTTCACATCCATGTTTCCATTTTCCATTCGGAGTACTTTGATGGCCTTTTTGGATTTCCATTCTACATGAGCCTTGAAGTCTAGAAACTTGTCCAACACTTCATTCTTGTTATGCAGAAAGTAGACCCAAGTGAACCTTGAAAAGTCATCAACTAAGGTGAGTATGTAGCAACCCTAGCTGAATGCAAAAGGACTTACTAATACCATGCGAACCATTTGTAGAACACTTGTTGCTCTAGAACACTTCCCTCTTTGTAACTTCTCCTCTGGATGCATATCCACTAAATTTGATGAACATTCACCCTTAGAAAAGTTTATTTGAGGTAGACCTTTCACCATATGGTATGTGCAAAGTTGTTGAAGGTAGCGGTAGTCAAGATGACCATACCGCTCATGCCATAATTAGATGTTTGAATTGGATTGTGATAACAAGGCTTTTGAAGAAGACTTGGGTACAAAATGCGAGAAAGAGTACAACCTCTTGTGATCATTCACTTTCCCCACCAAGTAATCATCTTTAAGACTGTGCACTTTTACTGAGTCTGGAAGGAACTCAACTCTATGTCCATCTCCAAAGTGAGCGACTTGGTAGATTGATAGGAGATTCAAACTTAGGTTTGGAACATAGAGAACCTCTTGAAACTCTCCATTTTCCATCTCCACGTTTCCTTTTCCTTCAACTTCCACTTTACTATCATTCCCCATGAAGATGTGCGGTACCTTGGACTGCTTCATTGAAGAAAAAATCTCCTTTGAAGAACCTATGTGATATGAGGCACTCGAGTCAAATATCCATTCTTTTGAAGAGTTTGCATTTGCCATGAGTGCTTGCCCTTTGCCCTTCGAATCTGAAGAAGACCCTTTCTCCTTGTAAGCATTAGGCAATGGAACATTATGTTTGTTCATGATGTTGGTTAATTCATCAATCTTTTTGAGATAACACTCATCCTCTTCATGACCCGATTTCTTGCAATAATCACACTTCTTCTTCTCCTTATTGCTGTCCCCTTTCTTGTTGGAATTTGAGGACTTGCCTTGTTGATTAGATTGTGCTATTGTCTTTTCTGCATCCTTAGATTTGTCTTTCTTCGATTTCTTCTTACCCTTTCCTTTATTTGAAGATTGTCTAGCTGAATGTTGAGAACCCTTATTGACCACCAATGCTTTGGACTGAGGTGTTTTGAGAATCCCCATTGATTTCAACTTCTTTTCTTCATCATCCAACAGTTTAGCATATTCATCAAAAGTGACTTTCTTGTAGGCAGACCCTAAGGTAGTCTTTGAGGTGTTAAAAGAAGATACAAATGTGGAATATTCAGATGGCGGCTTGTTATGAATAAGATAGATCAGTCTGTCATCTTTGATAGAACTCCCACAATCAGCAAGCTTTATCCTTAATTCATTCACCTTGATGATGAAGTCCTGGATTGAGTCATACGACTTAGGATCTAAGGAAACATGCTCATCTTCAATTTTGAATACATCCTCTTCAGACACTTTACCATAAAGGCTTTCAAGGGTATCCCAAGCTTCCTGGGATGTAGTACATTTCTTGATTTGATACATGATCTTATCATCTACCCCCAAACATATATCACCTAGGGCTTTCCTATCCATGGCTACCCAATCTAAAATTTTACTTGTTGATACATTATCGCCTGTTGGTTTAGGAAGAGTACCATCTACATATTGTGAAACTCCATTATGCATTAAGTGATACAACATTTTGATTGACCACGAAGCATAGTTATGAGGAGTTAATTTAGGAAACTTAAAGTTGCCCATAATGCAGAAAATGAAAGCAAAGTGTAGAAAAGAGAGAACACAACACCAAGAACACCCCCCCTTTTCACTAAATCAAGAAACCCCCCCAAAATAGATGCTTTGGGCACTTTATCAGTAGTGTGATTACAATGGGCCACTTGCCAATTTTGGCCTTTGTGGACTTCTAATTTTTCTTGTTACAACCTCTTAATGGAGTACAAATTTGAAACTTTACAAAGTGCTACAATTCTGAAGCATTACAAAGCAAAGAAAGGCCCTATTGCTGAAAGTGACAATTTTGTCCATAGAACACTACAATCTGATGTTAGATTTGGAAAATAGACAAAAAAATATACATTTAAAAAAAAAACAAAACCTGTTTTTGACTCCAGATGTGCTCGTACGGAGTATTTGAAGTTGCAAAATGTAGGATTATCAAGGTATACTTGCCAAAAAATGCAATTTCTAAACAATCCTTGCACCAAAACCAAAAAATAGCTACACCACTAAAAAATTTAGATAATTTTACCCATTTAAAAAAAAAATTGCACTTGATTTGGAGTCCGGATGTCCGAGTTATGGCCTCTTGAAGTCAAATTGCAAAATTGAAAATGAATTTGGCGAGGGGTTGCACCAGCAAAAGATGGGGTTAAATTTGATGGTCATACGACCGTCGCAGCAGTTCTATGTTGCCCTGAAATAACGTCCAGACGGGCATCAATTTTAGAACAGTGTATTGATGACATCACCACAAATTCCTACCCTCGGATGACATGGCAGTGATGTGTCTCTCCGTATTGTACGAATCCATATGAAAAAGTACAAAAAATGACCGCATGGTAGATGATGTGTCTGCTGTGTCAGATGCTAACATGGTGGTGGGAGATTGGCTGACTGTGCAGTCTAGGTGGCATCTTGCGTGGCAGTACAATCAATGTTGATTGTGTTGCAAATTATGTCAGTGTACTGGATGAATCAGAGATGGCCGCATGGCATGCAGTGTTGAGGCTTTTCTATCCACCGTGTGTCTTCATAGGATTGGGCTACGGACTGTATAGTTTGTCTGCATGGATCTGCGGGATCTACCGCGTGGCGTGGGGAGAAGGTGGGTCCACAGCGGTTACAGACTGTCGAAAAATATTCCCTATTGCTGGATTCAAAATCATTGATGCTGTAAAATGTTTTATCAGCACTAGATTATCAATGCAATTTCTGTTGGAGTTCTTATTTTTATCCCACATTTGTGGGGTTTGGATGGGAGATGCTATTGAAATAGCAGGGGCTGCGGAAGGCAATATGAAGAACTTCATTGCCAGTGAAGGTAATCACAGGAGCCGTTGGATCTGCGTCAGCATGACAGATTGTGGGCTCAACCACTGGTAAGGTTCGTCGCTGGACTTTGTTCATAGGGACCTACGAGATTTAGCCTCTCTCTGCCGGATTAAGCAGAGGTAGCCTTTGGCTGCCGGATTAAGTAGAGGTAGGGCCAAATTTTAATTGTAGAGGCCGAAAATTACATTCATAATTTACAATGTCCGCTAATGAAATAAACCTTGTAAAAATAGATAACAAATATTCCTTGCCCAAATTATAGAGCCAAGCCGAGGTGTGATTACCCGGTTTGGCTAAAAAAATTTCTCTGTCTAACTATATAAAAAATTCCAAAAATAGTAAATCCAGAAAAATAATTTGTAGAGACTAAATTCAGATCTAAAATTCAATTAAATAGATCCAAAATTGACCATACCTGAACTACAAATTGGGGCCTATGAGTTCTGATTTGTAAAATTTTTTTGCCTCATGATCAACTTTCACCCAAGATAGGCAAATTTATAGTCAATTTTCACCAAATCGATGATCCGGATGCAACGGGGAGGTCAAATCTAGCTCTAGACACTCCCAATTTCTGCAGATCCTCCAGAATCGTGTTGAGGTGCTGAAGCATGAAGGGTCTCAAACGGCTACGTGATGAGAATCCTCCTTGGCTCTGATACCATGTAAGAATTTGGCTTAGGCCAGAATTCACCCAATAACTAAAGAACTCAACACAAGCATACAATAGACCAAAATAGGCAGAGTATAATTAGAATGACGATATTCATTCAATATTGGATGCAAGAGTACACTAGGAGTGCCTGAATATAAATGCCTTAGGAGAGCTTCTAGAATGCATAAAATTCAGCATCATGATATGTCATACAAGCAGGCACATGTCCACTAGATATGGATTATCCTCCATTAAGCACGGGATTAAGTGCAATGATGTGAGGATAAGCCTACAATGGTGTAGCACACAAATTAGTGGAGTAGGCAACACATGCTAAATGAGGAGTGCAGATAACTGTGTTGTCATCATGACAACTCAATGAATGATGCATACTCCTGTGTTGTAGACACCATGTGCATAATTAGAGTTGCATAACTCAATGAGACTCACAAACTCCTAAGTGTCTCACCTAAAATAATAATAAAATAATGCAAAATAATTAAATAATGCATTAACCTAAGTAAAACTTAAGTAAGTGTAATAAGTAAATACTTATTTACACCAACAAATAGACAAATTCTTTTGCTTCTTAACCTTACTCAGTGCTGATCCGGAACGAATAGAAAGAGATAAGGTATCCTTGTTGGGGACTCCATCTTTCCTTTTTCTCTTCTTGTCTAGAGTATCCTCCAACTATGAATCTGTGCTTATCACTTTGGAGGCCATTCTAAGGGAATCTATGCTAAACATCTTTCTCTTGATCAGAGTGATTGCTTTTGCAGTCGAAGAGAAGGGATTCTTTGGGGCTTGTGAAATGAGCTTTGAAGAATCTTCACGTTTCTCTGCCTCCAAAGTCTTCTTTGTTGCCTCATTAGATTCAATGGATTTTCTATCACTACTTCCTCCATCTCCTAAATGTACTACATGCACTTGAGGACTACTCAGTTGGAGAAGTGCAACACTTGCAAATGGAACTAGGCTACTATGAGGTGAGGGGGCTAGAGTAGCTGTATTATCTTTAGGATCTTCTACTTTCTTCTTCTTAGCTTATGTTGGAGTTCCAACCACTGGGAGGGAGCCATCATGACAAGTTTTAGCCAAAGGAATATTCTTTTCAAGAGGTTGATCACCTCCACCTAATGCTTGAGCCAATCCTTGAGTGATAGACAAGGTGACACCTAATGTGTCACATTGAGAGGAGGAAGCGACTGTGGCTATTGGAGAAGTTTGAGTATATGTGCTTTTACTTTGATTCCTTCTGATTGTGATCCATTTGAACCACTTCCTAGTCCTTTTAATAATCTAAGCCATCATGATCTCTAGCTCTTCTCCAACATCTTCATAAGGTTCTAAGTTGATAGGAGTATTTCTTAGCTTTGTTAGATAGGTGTTACTATACATACTCCATCCATCATCTTCTACTCCCTCAACATTGATATTAACTTTATACATCCTCACTTGATCTACTGTAAGTCTGGAAAAAGCATGATCATGACTCTCAAACTCATCCTTGCAATCAACCCAGTAGTCTTCAATGGTGGTGATGTGTTTGATCACACTTCCAATCTGCAACACCTCCCTTGCATATTCATTCAGATCAAACATAGGTCTTAAGACCGCATACATCTCCAATTTATATCTCGATTCAAACACCTTTAGCATGTTCTTGGCATTAGAATGAGACTCACAACTGAAAGCTCCCACCTTCATAGGAAACTCATACCCTTCACTTGGATTGCCTATCGCATGATCTTGATCAACATGATCATATCAGTAGGATATCTCAGCAGCTTCAAGAGAAAGCCATCAAAAGATGCAAGAAGAAAATATGAAAAGGATGAGAACTGAATGAAATAACTCCCAAATTGGCTAATGGCTACCATGGCTTTAGGGATGAATCTCCTCTCCGGGATCCCTGTAACTCCCTACAAATTCTTATGGTGAATACATTGTTAACTCTTATATACTCTGCATAGCTATTTCCCAATTGTAAACATGGGTAGAATTCATAAGACTTCACATCATCAGGAAAATTTTCCACCCTTGGGTGGCCTAGCCATAATTGTAAAGAAGCTAACATGTGCATGACGAAGGAGGACATGTAGAATGCATTGTAGAATTTTGCAGCACTAAGAGCATTGGACATAATCTTGCTTACCTCATGAGCCCAATCAATATATTAGGTATCAGAGTAGATGACTTGTACCAAAAATAAATATTGCTCAACAAAGTTTAAAGCTTCAACCTCACATTTCAATTTGTGTAAGAGGACCATAATGTCAACAATCTCAGGTTTGAGATTAGTCCCAAACAAAGTTTTAGGAACCTTAATCTTGGCACAAATCATGATTGCATGATCTCTTTTCTCCAAATCATCTTCTTCACAAAGAATTCAGAAATGGCTCCTCCAAATGTCAAATCTAAAAATTCTTCCTATTCTAGAACTCAAAGGAAATTGACCATAGTTTTCCTATCAATGAAGATCAAAACTGTGTCATTTGGAAATACAATTTGTCTGGTGTTTAGGTTGTAATGATTTATGCATAAATAGATTAATTTTAGAGCCTTGATTGCAACAGGAAAGCCAACTGCCTCAACAAGCCTGCATCCTTAGAACTTCTTAGTAATGGGATGGATTGGATCCAATTTCAACCTCTTCTAAAAATCTTGCATATCATAGAAATGGAGAGAAGTATCTATGAAATTTTGCAGTGAAGACTTAATTTGTTCAACCCATTGAAACCCGCAAATCTAGTTGCCATTTTTGTTTGAGAATGAATTTTGTATCCAGAAAAGGAAAAGAATAGCAAATGCATAGATACTAGATTTTTGAAAAAGTTGTGCAAATTAACGGAATAATAGTTCAAGAAAGAGTGGTAGTTTTTGTAACTGTTCATGTTTCCATCTATATAGGAGTTGCAATTCATCCGTTGATCTTTAGAATTTGCACCACACGAATGAATTGAAGGAGAGATCTATTGGAATAGTAAATGTATGGATTTAATAGATATCTTGGTGACTTTTCACTATTTTTTTGGCCCAATGGTAACTTTCTAGCTTCCCATACTTACTTTCCCATTTCCCTTTAAGTTTCAGGGAGTTACAAATAGAGTACTCCGTGAGAAAATATCTCCTGAGTTGAATTCTACTTAATAACTCTTTCCCACAATAGTTAGAATACTTCCTATAATTGTCTTGAGAAGTTTTACACACAAGTTGTGGGTCTAATCCACTTACAAACATTTTTTTAAAATTTTGAAAAATTGTCCTTATGGGTTGAAAACCCATCGAGGAGAAAATAATTTCTATTTCTTCTCTCGAGCTTCCCTTTTACTTTACCTTTTGACTATTGTTTCTTTTGGGTTTAGAGATGTCCAAAATGAGTGTGAAAATTCATTAGGGACCTTTTTTTTCCTTCCTTTGAAATTTCCTTTCATGGAAAACTGACTTCACGGGTTGAAAACCCGTCGAGGAGAAGTTAGTTTCGAGTTTTCCGCTTGGAATGATTATAATAGTTGTGATGAATCCTGAACATTCCCTGAGGTAGATAATCATAAAGGAACATGAATTTTCCCTAGGGTGCCTCATTATTTTCTTATTTTCATCCAACTACATCATTTGGTGCTTTTCACAGGAAATCACCTTCAAGGGTTAAAAACCCCCCGAGGAGAAGATGAAATCTAGTTTTCTACAAGCTTCTGTTCATATTTGAGAAAAGTATAGGCCACAAATAGTTATAACTCTGGAAATAATCTTTGCATGAGCAACGTGAATCTCCATCAGATTAGGAACTAAGCTACTCGCACAACCCCTCCACATAAAGGAAAAATGTTGGAATGTATAAAATGGGAAGAGTGCTTCTGAGAGGGGGGGTGAATCAGAAGTGCCACACTTTTAACCTTTTTCAATCCTTTAAACATATAACTGAAAATTAAATTGCATGCATATAAAAATATGAATGAACATTAAGTAGACACATGCAATAACACATAACACTAGATTTGGTAACCCAGAAACCTTCTAGGAATAAGAAGGTAAAACTGGGGTGAGGATGATACCCACAAAAATTACTGCAACAATAAATGTTTGACCACTTCTGATGGTCTACCCTATGAAAGGCTTGCCCTGTTAAAGGCTTTACACTGTGTCAATAGTGACTTGGTTAGAGGATTTACAAAACACTTTACATGAAGTGTCACCCTATTAAAGGATTTACAATAGGTTGTTAAACCAACCTAATACAATAGGATTTTCAATCACCTTCTCCAAAGGTTCTCCTACCTAGCTGTTAAGCTAACCTATCAATATAGGATTTTGAATTTCTAATACAATGGCAAGAAAGTATTAGGAATCTTTGACTTGATTATATACAATATTCAATTTCTTATTTCAGATACTTGTTCTGCTCCTTCTAACCTTGATCCTCTAAGATTTGATATCTGGTTGTGTCTCTTGTCCCTTGTACTATTCTGATCAATTGGATATATAATTGCTGCTTTGTTCCTCTAACTCTTCTACACTTTCACTCTGAATTTCACTATATTCTCCCCATACACTATTCTCATCCACACATGTAATGGAGTTTTTGACCTCCTTTTAAAGATTATGAAGACTTAGGGTTAGATATGGATCTACGATCCATATTGAATCTCAAATTCTCACTACCTTGCATTTTTACCATTGGTTGCATGCCTACTCCATTTTTCTGATTGGCTGCATGCTAATCACATAGGGAATGTAAAAGATTTATTCTTATCCTTTTTCTCCTTTGAAATCTCTCTATGTTGGCTCCAAAAATGGTTTACATATGAGTTTGTGAGGGCACAAACTCATATGTTGATTCTATATTACTCGACACATACTGAACTACTAGTGCTCGACACACATACTATCCTGGATTGCTTGAAACCTATTACATTCTATCTTTCTTGACACATATATGATTCTAGCTCACTTGGCATATGAAGCATTCTGACTTTCTTGGCATCAATTGTGACTCAACACCTATATGTTACTCAGCCTCAATGTAGAAAGTGATTAAGTGTATTGACACTCAAATGTCAAAACCATCTAAGGACTAATAATCTCCCCCTTTGACATGATTTTCAAAAACACTTAACCAAACATTACTAATCTATCCTTGTGAATACCCTATCCACAAAATTTCAAAATTGTTCAAAAATTTGTTCAAAATACGTTAACTCCCCCTGAGCTGATTGTGCCTTGACATTCTTGCAACCAAAATTTTGTGCTAAATGTGCCTGATATTCTGTTGCCTTCTGCCTTGTACCTATATTTCTTACCTGATTTATCAAAGCTTATGGAATATCTGCATTTTGTATCAGAGCTACTTTCCATATGATTGCCAAAATTTAGTATCTCCCCCTCTTGGCTATCAAAATTGTATTCTCCCTTTCTATTATCTCCTCCTACCTTATTATCTCCCCCTTTTTGACACTTATGTCAAAGGATTCTAAGGAGTAATACCATACTTAGCCAAAAAATTACTACTTACCTCCATTATTATTTTTAGAGCTGCATTCCAATTCTCCAAAGCAATATCAAGTGACTTGTGCTGGATGGTAGTCTTTGCAGCAAGGTGTACAAGTCCATCAAGTGTAGAAAGATTTGGATTTTTCTTGAAAACTATTTCAGCATACACTTGCTCCTTGTGGAGGACTTCTAAATGAAGGGTTATGGAGGACTAAATGTGCATCAATTTAGCCTTAATATTGGCTTCCTTTGCTGTAAGTACAACTAACTCCCTTTGTGTGTGAAGCGATTGTGCAAAATGCTTCTCACTTTGAGTTGGATCCTTTGGCAGTTGCATGCTAGAAATTTTAAAATTTCTTTCCAAGCTCATTATTCTTTGATTTGTTTCTTGTGTGAAATTTGAAAAATCAGACAACTTTTTGTATAATGAGAAAATGTTTTCAAGGACAATTTTGACCTTATCAATTTTCTTGGCCAACTCTACTTGTTCAGGTGCAATGCCACTTGATATCTTTTCATTCACCTTTCCTTAAAATTTTCTCTCTGACCATTCCATGAGTTTAACATTGGTGTCCTAGTCTTCACTAGTCACCTGATCAACTATATTAGATAATTGTTCCATTATGGGCTTTGACTCATTTGGCGACTGCAAGTTGAATTCATCCATAAAGATGTCCTTAATCTCATGAAGTGCTTGCTTATGTTTATACTCTTCCTTGAGTATTTCCTGCCTCATCCTTCTGTCTAATGCATTTTGCATTTCATTCATTTGTGCCATTGTAATGGTCTTGGATTCATAAGAAGGAATGATTATTTCTTCATCTAACTCAGGGTCTCCATAGTAAAATACCATGGCCCCTCTTGTTGAGCTCGAGCCTGGGGTTGTGAATTGTAAAAGAATGGCTTTAGTGCTCGGCTTCTAAATGGTCTTTGTAGGAGTGCCAATCTTTGGTAATTATACCAATGTTTGTATGGCAGCCTGTTCATTTCCTTTTGAGGTATCCTCCTTCTTATCTGACTTCCCTTCTTCTATGCTTGGCTTTTGAATGTTGTCACCTGCTATTTGAGGTCGTGAAAGTGTCAAGACTTTAGTATGAGTAGTTGTGTAAGTAAAAGGTGGTTCTTGTGTTTTCACCTTTTCCCTTTGTAGTTCTGCCACTGCCTTTTGTAATTCATCTACACTCACCAATATAGGGCTTGTGCATAATTGTGCCTGTAGAGTGGATTGGTGAAGGATGTTGGAGAGATCCTCTACAGTTAGGGGATTAATGTTTTGGGTTGAATTGTCAAGAACATCCTTGATAGTTATTATATCTGTAGGTATGATGATTACCTATGGAGGGCTCGAAGGTTGCATTTGTGTGTCTTGCACACTTTGTTCTTCTTCTTGCTGTTGTTCAGCTGTTGCCATATCTCCTTCTAAATGTGATTCTTCCTTCTCACATTTGTCTTTGTCTTCTTCCTCTATCTTTTCTTCTTCTTCTTTCTTCTTTTCTTCTTTAGTTCTTACTGTTGCTTCCTCTTGCTTCTCTTCCTCTCCTTTTCTTCTCTTATGTTTTCTTTTCCTCCATCTTTTCCTTAGCACTAGTCTCTACCTTATTTGCTTCTTCATTAGTTATCTTATAAATTGTTTTCCATATTTGTGTGGATTTATTTACTACATCCTCTATCTTGTTTTGCAGGATGTTAAAGGCTCTATACTTTGGTGCAAATTTTCCACAGTGTTTCTTATTTGCCTTTATTATTTGAATCTTTGTTATGTCAGGCTTTACTTGAACCAAGGTAGATTCTCTAATCTCCTTTTCCATTTTTAGATAATAATGCCATTTATTTTCAACTATCTCATATAGCTCCTTGGGCATAGTATCGTCAAGTTCTAGAGGTGTGTTTTTAAATTCTGCCATCATGGCATATACAGATTCCTCTATTTTATCTTTCTCTTCTCTACTTAGCTTTTTGAAATCAAGATTTTTCAAATCATTCAAATCTGCATTCTTGATATTCTCACAAAGTTTGTCAATTATAGACTTAGGGGGATTGCTTACCACTCTAAATTGGCTGATATCTTTTGATCCTATTCTTTCTTCATCATCTATAGCTAGCTATGCCACATACCTTCTTCTCTTCTTTGGTTCTTTAGTAGGCTGTTCAGTGGCTTTCTTCTTCTCATTTGATGCCTCTTTAGCCTTTTGAGTAGATGCTCTTGTAGTGGCCCTTGTTGCTGGAGCTATTTTGGTAACCTTTTTAGGCTTGGGTTGTGTTGTAGGCTGAATTTCTACCTCTCTCTTCTTTTGCTTGGCAGGTATAGGTGCTTCTTTAGCTTCTTCTCCCTTGATACCTTCCTCCTTGTCTTCTCCTTGGCCTTGTGTTAGCTCAACTGGGCCTTGCCCTTGCTCTTCTTCTTCCTCACTGTCTCCTTCTACTTCTTCTACTTCTTCACCTGCTTCTCCCTCAAAGCTTACTCCAAAAGTCTTCTTTATCTTCCTTACCATTTTATCTTTCTTTTTGATAATAGAAGCAATCTTTAATTTAGTTACAACTTTGGATTTGACAACATCATATGTACCAAAATGAGGAGCATCCTTATCAATCTCTTCTACAAGCAATGCTATGATTGCTGTTAAGGCTTCATCTACATCAAGTTTGTAATCAAATGGCCTTAGCCATCTTACTCTTGGCCTTACTGCCTAGATATAGGTATTGTCAATGTCAACCAAAAAACATATTTCATTGATGTGTTTTTCCAATAGGGAAACTGATATCCTAACCCTTTGCTTCATGGATTTCTTAAAATCTTCAAAGTAACATGTCATTTGTGCCTCAAAATTATCACCCATCTGATCAATGAACTCATTGAATTTTGTAATTGCAATTTTGTTAGGATTCCAATTCACTTTTCCAATAGATGGAAACTCTTCCATGACATGAAAGAATATGTACATAAGAACTAAACCAAACTTGCATTGGGCACCTTTTGATCTTCTTATTGCTCCTAGATTTTCATTTATTTGCTGCAACATTAGTTCTGATAGATCATATGTGTGATCTCTCTTCATAAGCTTATAGGCTACATCCAAAACAATACATGGTACATTATTTAATGTACTAGATTCATAGAACTTGTGAGAAATGACTCGCACAACAAAGTCCAGAAGAGAATCTGTGATTGTGTTAATTGACATGCCTCTTTTATTCCATTTAGCCCCTGTGTTCTTTTCAATTATCTCTTTGGAGTCACTTCGCAAGGTTTTGGGCCGTTCTAGGGTTGGAAAACCTATAACCCTATGTACTATCCTTTTTGTAATTTTTATAGGTCCTATCTCCAGCCACAAGCATCCATTATGAATTCTGCTTAAAATAATTCCTATCCATTCAGTTTTGAAACCCGTTGGGTATACTAGGGCATTTGTTAATCCCTTCCTTTCGATTATTTGAAATTCATCCTTTAGAATTTTGTTTTCACACAGTTTGTCATAGGCTTGAAATATTTCAAGATCATCTACTACTCCTATTTTACAATAACACTTTCTTACATCTTGTACCATAACAACCTTTGGTGGGATAATGGACAATGCGCTAGCATGGTCATTCCTATAGGAAACTTTAGGAATTGGCCTAAAATTTGGTTATTTGACCTCATTACTAACTAATTGGACCTCATGACTCTCCTTTCCTTTGGGGTTCCTTGAACTAGAAGCCATTATACCGAACTAGGGTTTACTGTATTAAAAACTTTAATACTGCATAACTCGACACTTGATAAATACCTTAGATCATTGAAATGTATGCTACATTTCTATTGAGATCGATGTAAATGGCCTCAAGATTTCTATATGATCACTACTACACTCTTTTTGTTCTTGCTCTATGTTCATATGATGTGAAACTGAGCAAAACTCGATCTTATACCTTTCCAAACCTAGCATTAAATGCTTAGTACCAACAATTGTACACTCAGCACTTGAAGATTTCACCATGACTTGGCTCTCATTGTATTTTGTTTACTTGGCCTCCACTAGACTTTTACTTTACTCAGCTTCAACTATCAACTATGTCACTATTAGAAACTCGACATCCGTTGGAGCCTTACTTAGCATCTTATTCAAAGTTTTGACTTGGCATCTTCACTCATGCTGATTTCTTCTTTGAAGTACTTCTCTATCTTGGAACTAATGTATGATATAACTTTGTGTATCAGTCCCATACATCTTTCTTTTTCTTAGTTGGATGAAGTGTGATCACTTGACCTCTTGGGTGAAGTGATCTCTTCATTTGATGTGCTAGACTCACCTTTCTTCTTCCAAGTTTTATTCATTTATCCTCTTATTTTTTCAACATCAATCTTCTCTTTTCCTTTTTTGACTTCTATCTTGGGTGCTTTTGACTTTGTTGAGCAATTCTTGCTAATATGTCCAGTTTTCAAGCAGTCAAAACATGTACTTTGACTTAACCATCTATTGTAACTTCCTCTAAAATGTGTCCTTATGCAATTCTTAGGGATGTGTCCATACTCCTAACAATAGTGATAGCTATACTTGGTGTTGTAATCCCAATTGTAGTAATGTGCATGGTTGGTTCCTCTTGCAGGCTGATTAGGTGTCCACATAGGCTTTGATCTACATTCAAATGCTCTATGTCCATACTTTTTGTAGTTGTAGCAGTGACCTTCAAATTTTGATGTCCTCATAGTCTTGGTTCTACATTTATGTGCTTATGTCCTTGTTTTTTGTACTTGTGACAAAAACTTGCATTGGTAGGCTTATCATGCTGATGTCTATTCTTTTTCCTGCACACATTAGAGGTATGTCCCTTTTTACCATAGAAATAACATGTAGGTTTAGTGATCTTACCTTTGTTACTCCTTTCTTCTATAGTCTTAGATGATTCTCCTTGTTCAGTGCTGGTGTAACCAAGTCCTGAAGTGTCATTACTAGCCCTTGGTGATTTCAGTAGTTGCTCAAAGTATTTGATGGCCTCATTGGGTTTGTTCTAGCTTTCTACTATCTCCTTTTCTCTCTTCAATTCATTCTACAATTGTTCATTCTGCATCTTCAAAGTGAAAATCTCAATGTCCTTCATGTTTAGCTCATGATGAGCATTCTTCATCTGGCTTAAGGTGTCTAGTTGCATGTTTGAAATTTTTTCAAACTTAATTATCTTCACCTCCAGTCTATTGGTAAGATTTCTCTTGTCATATTCTATCATGGTCTTGTCTTCAATGGTTCTCTTCTTTTGTTCAGTTACTTCATAAAGCATTATGGCTTGTGATTCTTTTTCAAGCTTGAGTAATCTAATTTCTTTTGCTTGTACTCTATTTTTCTCCATCAGTTCTGCTATTGCTGCATCAAATTCCTTGAAATCTCCATCAGAAAACACTTGTGTGGTATCAATCTTCTTTTAGCGTATGTCATTTTCAACTATGGCTATATCCTTCCTTCTTTTTAAGGAATTTCTCAATTCTTCTCTAGCTTCTTCCACTTTGTGTAGAGCTAGGTGCACATCAATCACCTGATTGTCTATGATCTTCCCAAGTTTGAAGACTTCCATCTTTAAATATTTTCTCTAAGCTGTTACGCTTCTCTTTGTGAGAACCTTGGCTCTGATACCAATTGTTGGAATGTTCAAAATGGGAAGAGTACTTTTGAGAGGTAGGGGGGGGGGGGGGGGTTGAATCAGAAGTGCCACACTTGTAACATTTTTTAATCCTTTAAACATATAATTGAAAAGTAAATTGCATGCATATAAACATATGAATGAACATTAAGTAGACACATGCAATAACACATACCACCAAATTTGGTAACCCAGAAAGCCTCCAAGAATAAGAAGGTAAAATTGGGGTGGGGATGATACCCACAAAAATTATTGCAACAATAAATGTTTGACCACTTCTGATGGTTTGCCCTGTGAAAGGCCTACCTTGTTAAAGGCTTTACACTATGTCAATAGTGACCTAGTTAGAGGATTTACAAAACACTTTAGATGAAGTGTCACCCTATTAAAGGATTTACAATAGGTTGTTAAATCAACCTAATACAATAGGATTTTCAATCACCTTCTCCAAAGGTTCTCCTACCTAGCTGTTAAGCTAACCTATCAATATAGGATTTTGAATTTCTAATACAATGGCAAGAAATTATTAGGAATATTTGACTTGATTATATACAATCTTTAATTGCTAATTTCAGGTACTTGTTTTGCTCCTTTTGACCTTGATCCTCTAAGATTTGATATCTAGTCATGTCTCTTGTCCCTTGTACTATTTTGATCAACTGGATATATAATTATTGCTCTATTCCTCTAAGTCTTCTACACTTTCACTTTGAATTTCACTATATTCTCCCCATACACTATTCTCATCCGCACATGTAATGGAGTTTTTGACCTCCTTTTAAAGATTGTGAAGACTTAGGGTTAGTTATGGATCTATGATCCATATTGAATCTCAAATTCCCACTCATACCTTGCATTTTTACCATTGGTTGCATGCCTACTCCATTTTTTTGATTGGCTGCATGCTGATCGCATAGGGAATGTAAAAGACTCATTCTTTTCCTTTTTCTCCTTTGAAATATTTCTATGTCAGCTCCAAAAATGGTTTACATTTGAGTTTGTAAGGGCAGAAACTCATATGCTAATTTTGTGTTACTTGACACATACTGAACTATTGGTGCTTGGCACACATACTATCCTAGATTGCTCTAAACCTATTACATTCTATCTTGCTCAACACATATATGATTCTAGCTCACTCAGCATATGAAGCATTCTAACTTGCTTGACATCAACTATGACTTAGCACTTGTATGTCACTCGACTTCAATGTGGAAAGTGATTAAGTGTATTGACACTCAAATGCCAAAACCATCTAAGGACTAACAAAAAATCACCTGGTTATGAAATGCAGAGAAGAAGAAAATGAAAAATCCAATGAAAACTCTTTCCACCTAAGGGGGCTTAGACCTAGTCTTGAATACACCTAGGAAATTACTAAGACATAAGAAATCACTTTTACTACTCTGGTACAAGATGAAAAATGGAGCAACATGGCTCCAATGCAAAAACCTCCCGAATCTCTTCTGGAGTGATTTTTATCAGACACTCCCCATATAATCTCCTCACCATCCTAGTTACTAGGTCATAATTTAGGGCTATAGCCATTAGAAGGTCTAAATCCATGAAAACCCCAGGGACTACTAGCTTTTCTAAATCAAAGTTCCAAATATTTCCACGAGGGGCAAATAATTTTCTCTCTAAGAATCATTTCTTGAACTAGAGCCCTGTTTTAGAGGTAATGACATCCCTAGTCCAATTCCCCTTGTTATACAAACCATCTGCAATCTGAAGCCTAGGGTTTATAGGAACTATCTTCTTAATCTAGGATGATTCATTTGTGGATTCACTTAATTGTTCAAGGAAATTATCATGGTTATTCCTACTAGCATACTTTATTTTCCTTGAGAAACTGTTCTTTGGAGGCATGTTTGATAAAAATGTAGAATACCAGAATGCTTTGAGTTAATATACAAACTAAGATACTTACTTGGCTCTTAGTTTTCTTCTTTCCAAATTTTGCAGTTAATCGATGGTTTAGCAAATTCTTCATGATTTAACCAGGTGGAAAATAGCTCTTCAACAAGTTCTTAGCTCTTAGAAAATTAGAAATGCATTTATATGAAGAAAATATCTAAATCCTGCACTATATCCATGGTTTTACTTCGCACGAGGAGCCATAATTCTTCATAAATGGATTGTAGAGAAACAGGGTGGCACCACCTTTCAATTTTGAAAACAAGCCATCAATTTTTGAAAAATTTGACGATTGAGGAATAAAGCCTTTAATGACTCAACTTCAACCCCCCAAGTTGGTGGTCAATACAATTAAATCCTTCCACATAAGCTTCTTCTTTCATTATTGGAAATTTACATTGGAACCACTTGTGCCTCTGGACACATGTCATGCTCTTGCTATGTCACCAAGGGTAAAAAATGAGCAACTCCATTTGGCAACAAAGTGACCATTGTTGATGATCCTTGCATTGGATGGTTAAAAATTTATGAGTATTTTATTGTATATAATGTTGGCCCACAATATTTCCTCTTGGTCACCATGTCACCAAGGATAAAGTTCATGCAACTTCCCATGGCGACAAAGCAACCGCCGTCGATCTTGAGGAGTTTTGACAGTGTGGATCAACAATACATTTTATTTAGTGCAAATCCTCTATGGAATCTAACAATTTGACAAACTGACATGCTGACAAGACTATTAATGACATGGAAAATACAATGCCATATTCAAAGGTTGGTTTTGCCACATATCCATGTGGCGAACGCTTGTTATGTTGCCAAGTGTAAAAATCTCGCAGTTTTTGATGGCAACAAAGAGACCACCATTGATCATAGGAAGATTTGACATTGTGGGCCATTCACTTTAAAACCTTATTTCTTTATTAACTAGGTCCCATGGGCAAACATTTCTTGGTCACTATGTCACTAGTAATACAAGGCACATGATTTCTTATAGCAAAAAAGTGACCACCATTGATCTTGAGGAGATCTAACGGCATAGTATTTCCTTGATTTTTTCAAATAGAAACATGAACCCACAAAAAGATAAAGATAAAATCTTGGGTTAAAAATATTTCAAGAACTTTAGGAAATATTTAAACAGGGCAAACAACCTTTTAAAAGGTTCTCAGAAATAGAAAGGGGAAATTTAAAATAATTTCTCCCACACATTTTAATTTGAAAAGGCACAAAACCTAAAAACTTTTCTAGGGTGACATTTAATGAAACAAGAATTAGGGTTATTCTAGGGTTAACAAAAGTAAAAGAACCAAACACCAATTCTCACAAAAGGAACTTGGAACATTCACTTAGAGATATATTCAGATAAACTTAAAATGAAAACAAGACCAATATTGTGATTTGATGTAATTTTGTGTTGATATAGTTAAGGAATTTAATAGTTTAATTAAATGATAAATTAGTTATGCCTTTTTTAATATGGAGATATTAAATATAAGGTTTTTTAATTAACGATAATTAATTAAATGCTTATATTCATTTAAGAGACCAAATTAAAAAGTTTATTTATGTAATTATGGAATTTAATTTAATATTAATTTCACATTGAAATTTAAATGCACGAATTAATATGATAGTAATTGATTATCAATTTGCTTATAATAAGTATGTTATAAATATTAATTGTAAAAAAAAATATTATTGTGTGATTTAATTTCCACATGCAATTAATAGCTTATGAGTTATAAAAATAAATTAATAAAGTTAAATTATTGCACAAGGAGAAAATTATAAATTAAAATAATTCTTTTATTTTATTTAAGTTGGTTTTTTTCTTTTTTTGGTTTTACATGTTTCAAAACCCTAGAGGGATATGCTTTCTTTATTAGAGTTAATTTTAGCCATCTTAGACACACATTTACATGTTTTGGGTGGTCTACTTAAGTTGAAGTAATGTTATAAAGATTGAGTATTTGGATTTGTATTTTATCTCGAATTGTTACATATCAACTGGTTGAATTAAGATAGCATTTGAAAATCTTCTATAATCTTTCCATTTGAAAATATTGTCTTCCTCATGCTTGCTAGGTTGTGCATGAATTTGATTAGTGTTCAATTATCAATTGGTATTATTTGTGAATTTGAAGAAAATGAATTGTTTTAGGTTTTCATTATTTTTGAGAATTTGGGGAAAGAGTTTTTTGTTTTCCATTGATTGAAAACTTTCATGAAAACCTAGATTAAAAAACCTAGTGTGCAATTCAGAGAAAACTAAGTTTAAATTAAACTAGATAAAAATCCTAGATTCTTTGATTGAGGAAACCTATAGGAAAACCAATTAGAAAATATCTGGTCATCAATAAGGGTCAGCAAAATTATGGTAAAAAGCCATGAATTTATAATTATTTTCTAAATCAATATGTGTGTGTGTGTGTGTAGACATACACAAACATATACATATACACATAATTGTTTTAAGAATATATTTTGGTATATGTGTGTGTGTGTGTGTGTGTATAGACATTACACGCACATATACATATAGACATAATTATTTTAAGAATATATATATATATATATGTGTGTGTGTGTGTGTGTGTGTGTGTATGGATATATATATGTATATATATGTGTGTATATATATATACATATCTATATACATACATACACACACACACACACATATATATGTATGTATATATATGTATATATGTATGTATGTATGTATGTATGTATGTATGTATGTATGTATGTATGCATTTATTGTTGCAGGTCCCCTTCAACATTGCAAGTATGGGTCCCACAACCGAGAGCCACAAGGGTGGGATCCATGGACTCCCCCCTTTAAATTTTTTAAAATAGAAATATATATAAATAAATAAAATAATTAAATTTTATTTTATTTAAAGTTTTAATTTATTAAATTTTCTTAATTATAAAATTTAACTCATATTTAAATAGTAATTAATAATAAATATTTATATTCAATTTTTTTTTTTTTTGGCAAAAGTGGATGAGCCACTGGATATATTTAATATATTGAGTAAAAATTGGTTCAAGAGCTCAACTGGGAAAGAACTAGAAAGAAAACCCAACATCGTCGCCATATTTACAATTGACTTAACATCGATACTTACAATCCAGCTGTATCAATGAACAACCTATCAAACTTCAAATTTTTTCGAATTTAACAAAATTTCATCACATAGTAGGCATGATGGACTCAAAATCAGTCAAAACAAGAATTTCAACATTCTAAAAAACATGCAAGAAGTGAGGAGAAGAAAGCCCAGCAAGACAGAAAGATACCACTAAGCTATCTTTCATCCATATCATCGCTGGGAGCAGCCATTGCAGAGAAATCCCATCCCAAATCTGGATGTGATGCAAGGGCAACATCCCAACCCGAGCTTGGGTCCTCAACAACAACAACATCCCAACCTAAATTCAAGCCCTTAGCAACAACATTTGAAGGCATGTCCCAACCACTAGGTATAGTGACATTTGGGTGTAAAGGCTAAGTGGTTTCTATTGAAGCAAGGTGACTGAGACTAGGTTCTTTGGAAGCCAAGAACAAACAGGCACCAAGTTCCCTGATCGAGTGAATAGTGGTGGTCGAGGGTGTCTTCATATGAGCAACTTTTGCTTGAGCATCAGAAATTGGAATTCCCAAAATGTCAATTAGAGCAAAAGTAATTTTCTTCACCTCCTTAGTCAACTGGAAACCTAAAGCACGAACAATGAATTGCAGGGTCTTGAGCAGGAAATGAGTGTTGTGCTTCTCAAAGGTTTTGTACATTGCATCAAAGGTCATCATGGCCTCATGGTTTTTCATGAGCATTGTTCTTGAAAAAATGCCACCAACTAGTGCATTGCCGATTCACAAGTCATAATTCTGCATCACACATTTTAGTTTATTGTCTACCCAAAATTTTGGCCGAACCACCTTGATGGCAATAATTTCTAGTCTCGATGAAGATTGAAGAAGGTCCATGGCATTGGAGAGAAAGATGGAGACCAAGGTTGAAGGAAATAAAATTAGGAATTTTTAATTAATATTAATAATCAATAATTAATTGATATTTTTTCTTTATGTGTTTTTTAATTAGCATTATTAACTGTTAATGATGTTGATTAAATATTTAAATAAATCTTAAGTAGTTTATTTAGTTATATAGATATGCATGATTATGTGTGTGTGTGTGGGTGGGTGTGTGTGTGAGAGAGAGAGTGTGTGTGTGTGTGTGTGTGTGAGAGAGAGAGAGAGAGAGAGAGAGAGAGAGAGAGAGAGAGAGAGAGAGAGAGAGAGAGAGAGAGAGAGAGAGAGAGAGAGAGAGAGAGAGAGAGATTATTGTACATGCATATATACTTGGTTTAAATATGGTATTTATACATTATGTGCATTAATCACACATGATTAAACTAATATTATTTAAGTTTAATTGACACAACTTCTTTAGGATATTATATTTTAATTCAAATATTTAAAAAACATATTTTTCTTATATCTCATTGTGTTACTATTGTTACTTGTGGGGTCGCTAGAGTGGGGTTACCACTCAACTTATAGTACATAGGAGGCAGTTAAGCCCTTGTCACGAATCTTGAGGGGAGTGTTTAACAAATTTCCAACAATCTCCCCCTCAACATTACTGAGGGTTTGAGGATTTGAACCTATGACCAAGCTCTGATACCACTTGCTAGAGTGGGGTTTCTATTGCACCAAAAGACTAATCTTTCAATGTCTAATATAACCACTCAACTTATAGTACACAAGAGGCGGTTAAGCCCTTGTCATGAATCTTAAGGGGAGCGCTGGACAAATTTCCAATAGGGGTTTAGTAGACTATTTATGAAATGTGGACCATAGGATTTGGGGTTTTATGATGATATGTATGTATTAGTGTATGTATTTGTGATGTGATTATTGTCTTGCTCATTTTACTCAACCTTATTATAAGCTCATGTTAGAGTGTACCTATGATGTTATGGTTTGAGGACCAATATGTGTCCAGATATCTTTTGTGGATCTATAATTGATCATTATGATTTTATGAAATTATGAGGTTTATTTATGACTCATGAGTTTAGGGTAGGTCATCTGAGGATATAGACAGGGATTGGCTTGCACTGGGGCCCACAAGTTGCTGTCGGGATAACTCATTGGAAATTACTTAAGTGATAAGACAATACATAAACTGGGGGGTTTTAAAATGAATTAGTAAGATAATTATGTAGATCACCCACGCCTTGAGTGATAGTATAGACTAGGATGGTGGGGGGAGATACTTGTCATCCCAAGGGTACTATATATAGCATAGTTGCTAACCTTGTTTATGTAAGAGGTTTATTGATCCATATATAGTGACTTAATCACTAGGGTCCAGAGAGGCTTCTAGGATAAATCAAGGGTTAGAAGTATGCGATTATACTTACCTAAATCAATTTTTGGGATCGTGGGTCCAATTGATTTCCTTCAAAAAGAACTTTGATGATGTGATAGGAAACACTTATTTATCCTTTGAACATCTCTAAGTTTTGACACATTGATCACTATCACTTCCCCACAAGCCAAAGGTCTTTATTGTGTAATCAAAATATGAGGATGCAATAATGTACTATATTACAATTTAGAGACCACCATGTTGTCTCCTAACTACCGATCATTATCCTCCATAGAAATAGCAAGGACATGTCCAGGAGACTACCAAATTTCCAATACTGAGTCATAAGCTAGCAACATCTTTTTCAAGAATAAATTAAACACAACCTCAAGCACATGAAAAATATGAGGGGTAACTTATCGTGGAAGGGAAAATTTCACAAGGCATTATACTAGGACACATGAAAGCATATGTTCCTAAGATTAAGGTTTGAAAGAATGACCATAATTCATTGGCATTAAATAAAAACCTAGTCACAAATATACCAAATAAAATAAAATATGACAAGCCAACCAATGGTCACAACGTGAGAACATCTATAAATGACAAATTTTTTTAAAAATTTAAAAGTTATATAGACCAATATTACTTAAGGGGAAGCATAATATTCAATGATAATATTTTTTCCTCCTTTATAAATAGTCTGAAAGCTAAACAACTAGAACAAGCCCACATAAAGACCAATACCTTAACAATTGAATTGATGAGAAACAAACATAAAGGCACAAGTAAACATTTTAGTGGAAGAATCAAAACAAGCATATAAAACTTTGAATGTCATAAGAATGCAGATACAAAATTCTTTCCCTTTCCACTGGTCAAGTATATATGATACTAATTCATGCTTTACATGCAAAGGAGAAGAATGGTAGAGTTGTAATTCACAATATAAAAACTACAAGGTAGTAACATTTAAAGAGAACACTTCACTTGAACACATAAGGTGAGAGAATTAATACATTTTTGAATGTATTATTTTATTTTATTGGATGCACATTATTTGATCCTTATAAAGGTGAGGTCATTTTATTTTTCATTTCTTCATCCCTTTACCTTCTCTTTCTATTTTTTCCCCCAATTAGTTGGTTTAATGACAATGTATTTGATATAAATTGATAAGACCATGACAATCAAGAAATATATAAAGTGTTGGACACTACAATTGGAACAATTGGTATCTTTTCATTGATGTAAAACCTTATTGGTGAGACCATTGCTACTTGAGTAAAGTGTCATATAAAGATGATTGATGAAGAGGATTTGAGGAGAAGAGATAACAAGAAGACCTAGTGGAAAGGTTGAGTTATGTGGAATTACAATGGCCACTTGATTAGTTGGAGATTGAAAAGATAATCTATTGTTTGATCATAACACTAAGTGGATAAGATATTTGAGTTGAATCCTAGAAGAGATGATCAATGAAGGACCAAATGCATAGGCTAAATTGAGATACAAAGAAGTTGGTTAAGGGACATATAGTTGAAGCCGACCTGTGCTAGTGTCAACCAGGCGAATAGTAGAAGCTGAGAAAATATAGTGTTCATAAAGAACCAGTAAAGATTGGGTATCAGAAAAGTTAGATCGAGTGAATACAGTATAAGTCGAGCAAGATAGTTAGTGATGACTGATGTCAAGGAACACAGTTTTGGACGAGTGTCAACATTTGTTATTTTGCGAAGGATTTAAGATTCCTAGCCAATAGAGTTTAATTTTTGGATTGGACAAAGCATGTGAAGGATACATATTGATGAGGTGGTGCATTTAATGTTTAAGAAACCATGTTTGAGTGTTTCTAGGCCCCAGTTCAAAGAACTTTTTTGAGAAGTTTCTAGAAGGAGAAGGAAGAAACAAAATGATGGAAGGATTTGATGAATCTAACCTAACCCTAAGATCAAAAATGATGTTTAAGTAGAAAAATATTAAAGCTACCTATTTAAAGAGGAATAAGGATTAACCTATAGAGCTTAGTAGTTGCTACTTTTGTTGACTAGTGAAATAAAATAGAAGGTTGAAAAGAAGAAGCAGAGTTGAGGTGAAGAGCAATTGCTTGAAAGATTTTCCAAGAAAATTAGAGATAGTAATGAAGATATGAATGGATTTCAATAAATGATTTAGTAGATGAGCTACATTGTGATTTGTATTTTCAAAGTAAGTTGTATTTATTAGATCAACCTATTGTTACTTTCTAACCATTGTATAAGTTAAAATCCTTTAATCAAGGTTGACCTAATAGTCATTTGTAAATCCTTTAATCAAGGTGACTTTTTAATGGAATGATCTTAAGTCCTCTAACAAGGCCACTCCTAACATAGTGATTAAATCCTTTAACAAGGTCAAACCTAACAATGTGTATTGTAACCTTTAATAGGGTTGACTCCTAACAGAGCTCACTTCAAAAGAGTGAAAAATTGGTCATATGTTACTGTGGTTTTTCCCAAATTGGGTTTCTACATTAAATCCTGGTATTGTACTTGTGTGAATGATGTATAAAATGTTTTACATTATGTAAGTAGGTTATTATTGGGATAGTGGACTACAAGTTTATGTTACTGATAAGTTCCTATAGAGACCAAGTGGACTGAATAATAGATCTAAGTTGTTTGAATTATTCAAAAGTGGAATTGGTACATCTAGACCTAAGGACAACTGATTCACTACCCCCTCTCAGTTATTCTAAATCAATCCAACATAAAGGACTATACCGATAGGAAAAAAAGTTAATGTTAGACATGATGCATAATAAAAACAAAACTGACTTGTATTTTTGTGGTTCAATAGGAAATTTTTCTTGTGATTATTAATGTAGTCAATGAACTCTCTTTTGTGATTGTTCTTGCATCTATTGGATTGAATAACTTGCTTATAAGATCCTAGAAGATACAATAGTTTTACGAGTACTAGGGGTACCAGAATGAAGGGCATGACCAACCAATTTCTTCTAGAGAATCATCTTTATCACAAATCCAAATACTTCTCTCAATTGCTCCTTCTTGACAAAACCTATAGCTAGAGGAAAAGGACTACCATCCTCCCAAATCCACAAAAGAGAACAAAACTAAGAACATCAAGTTTGAATAATTAAATATTATAAAGCCTAAAACCCTAAAATTACTCAAAAAGAATAATATTTTAGTTATTTTATTTTATACTCCTAATATCACCAAGAATTGCATGCAAAACTTAAAATGATGAAAGTATTTATACATATAAAAACTATAAAATTCATATTTCCAAGAAACCCTCTGGGATATTGATATATTCCTTTTCTTTTGAACACACTTCATAAAACACACGTACTCTATTGATCCCTATAGTTTGTTGTCTATTAGTGTCAAAGAATTAGTCATTTATTTGGCAGAGTTGGCCAGTCATCACTGTGAATGAGCTAATCTACTAAGGATGAGCAATGTATTTAGAATTGTTCATATTTTAGTTAAGGTGGAGAAATTGTTATTTCCAAGAAATTTCATGGTCACTGAGTGCCCCTATACATGCTGAGTAAGATAAAAATTAGTTTGTGTAGAGCAACACAAATTTAGTTCATGCCAAGTTATACAATGAATGTTGAGTATTCAGACGTTGAGGGACAACATGAAGACTACTTATGACCAAGCATAAGAGTGTTCATGTGCCAAGTGAACCAGTCATAACATATTTTTTGGACTTGCACAAAAAATGAGGTAAACAGTTTTTGGCTGACTTATTTCATGTTTTAATAATCGAAAAATTATTTAAGGAGTTGATTACATATTATGAGATGGATCATTAATCCCTATGCGAGGTATTTAACCAATTAGAAAAATGGAAGGTTTAAGCAACATAAGGTAGAAATTTGGATCATTAATCTTGATGTAGAACCTTCTAATTAGTTAAATATAAGGAGGATACAAACCATTTTTCAAGAAAGAAGAGTACTGGTCAGAGAGTATGCATGAGAAGTGAAGTTTGGATGCCAAAACTAAGTTTGAAGGTGATACAAAGTAAGAGTGACCAAACAAAGCAGTAAAGTGCAGAACAAAGTTATATAAAATTAGAGAAGGATCAGATAGTGGAAAGAGAAGATCCATAATCAAGCATTATAGTACTAATTAAAGGATCATGTATTGATACATTTTAGCAGAGTGAATTATGGTAATTCTCTTAATAGAGTGGTCCTAACGGGCCTATGTAAATCTCCTGATAGAGTGCTTACTTTGTTGTAAGTTTTAAACCCTTTAATCAAGGTAGACAAAATAAATATTGTAAGCTCTTAGTAGGGTAGACCTCTCATAGGGTAGATCATCAAAAGTGATCAAAATTGTAGCCCTAATAGGTGAACTTTATCACCATAGTAGTGAAGATCTGTGGGTCTCATCCCCACCCTAGTTTTACCTTCACCTTGGAGGGTTTTTGAGTAACCAAATCTTTGTGTTTATGTGTTGATCATTTACTTTAATGGTTATGGTTATGATTAGTAGATTATATTTGACACATCATTACAATATATGTTTATGTGATTTGTGATATTGGTGAGAAAAGGGTTAGTGGTGAAAGATATCAGTTTGATAATTGTTTAGAAGGTTACAGTTTTATATAGATCCTAATTCACCCTATCTAAATATCTCACTTTCCCAATAGACTTCCAACAACTCTCATGATCAATAATAAAACAAATTTCCTCTAGAGCCCTCTACCTAGATGACATTCAATAATAATCATAAAAATGACTCTTCTAAAATTAATCAACAAAGAATTCAAGTCCATTAATTCCTACAATGCATGCAAATATGAATAGTATTTCATAAAATTCTAACAATTATAAAGTCATAAATAGTTCTAGATTTTAATATCAATAGAGAAGCAAGGTTACAAACCCTTAGACCTAGGCCTTTTGTGTGCGTATGCATTGTTATCTGCAGCTTCTTCAAAGTGGATTACACTTCTTAAATCTTCATTTTTTTCAATTGTAACTAATCTCAAAACCCTAAAACTCTATTAAGCCACTATAAGCTTTTTCCCTATGGTGTTTTAAATAGCAAGGATTTTCCCCCCTCTAATTGTATTTTTGGACATTTTGACCGACATAAGGCTCAAATGAATTAATTTTCTTTTATTTAAGCAAATGTATGGGGTTTACCTATAATATAGTCAAGTAGATTTAATATTGAGTGGAATGGTAATTAGTGTTAGATAACTGAGAGAGGGGGGTGAATGAGTTATTACCAGTTATCCTATATGCCTTGAAAACACTTTAGTACCTACTTCAATAATTTAATCTTTTAGATAAATCACTCGATAATGACATCAAAACATTATACTTCAAACTTATATAAACTTTACTTCAAACTATTATCTCACTATTTCTTAATATACTGAGTATCAGAGTAATCATTTAGTTCATACCGAGTTGCAACATTAAACTATTAACATGAAATGCACTTTGCAAGATAATGAACATACACACAATTGACATAAGTATTTAATATGGAAATTTTGTAAAGGGAAAAACCAATTGGGACTGCCAACCTAAATATTTTCACTCTTCTAAAGTGAGATCTTCTAGGAACCAACCTTGTAAAAGGTTATATACACATCATTACATGTGACCTTATTAGAGAATTTTCACCAAAGATCATCTAGACCTAAAGAGTGGCTTTCTCTAAAGGAAATAGAAACATTACTATTGAATGTTACCATATAGGATTTCACAATATTGTTAGGTCCACTTGGTATGACATTTAGTTGTTACAATGATTAGAAAGAAATAGTGAATTGATCTATTAGGTTTAGCACAACCTTGCTTGTTTTGATCTCTATTTCGCTCTACCTTGGATGATCCACACAATCACACAATCACTTACCACTTCCTCTTGCTTTATCTTCACAATGCAGTTCACTCAATTATCCTTCCACCTTCTTCTTCCTTCTTATCTACCTTCAAATCAATTAGAAATAATTAACAACAATGAACATCATGTTGATGCTCTTAAATACTAAGTTTATGGCTTCAACAATCAATCTCATCCTTTGATTTTGCTACTTAATTACATTGGTAGATCTCTTTACTTGAACTTTATAATCACTTTGAAACTCACAAATCTTCTATTAAACATGCTTTAGAATAACTAAGAGGGGGGGGGGGGGGGTGAATTAGTTATTCAAGGTCCAATTATCTTGATAATTTTTTTTCACCAAGTAAAATGAGCCCATTAAACTGTTCATGCATCTAAACTTAAACTTTCCTACTTAGCAAGTTATTGTAAAATCATCATGCAAGAATAAGACATGAAAGATCAACACATAACATAGTGATTTAAATGGAAATCCAATTTTGGAAAAACCACTAGTAACATGCTACTCAATTCTCACTCTTTTGAAGTGATGCCCTATGAAAGACCCGCCTTGTTAAAGGCTACAACACACTGTTAAATGTGACTTGGTTAAAGGATTTAACCACCCTGTTAGAAGTGGGCCTAGTTACAGGACTTTAAAATATTCACTTGAAATGCCATCCTATTAAAGGATTTACAATTAACTACTAAACGAACCTAAGTCCATAGGATTTTACCCTAACTGATATGATTGTTAGAGAGTAACAACAAGGACTTTTGACCTGATACAACTCACAACTTAACTTGTAGATTTTAGATCTCTATTGAGCTCACAACATTGCCTAACTCAATTCTCTTCAGCTTTGATAGCTTGTCCTCCTTTCAAGCTTTGTCTCCTTGAGTCTCCATGCTTGATATACTAGTGCAATCTCCTATATGGCCACTTATCGAAGTAGAGTTTTTGTGCTCTGTTCTTCCTCCTCCTTGATACCCTTCAACAACTTTGACCTAGCTACTCTAACTTCTTGGCCTATGACTCCTTAAATAGAAGTCTGGAATACTTTTCCTTCTCAAATATTTTTTCTTTTAATTTTAGTTTGAATGGATTAGGTAAGATTCAACGAATCTACCTCATATCTTATTCCTTCTAGAAACATCATGAAGAATCCTCCTAAATTTGCCCAAAAATAGCTTACCTAAAATTTTGTACCTCCTAATCATCATCCTTATCCTCCATCTAGTTCACAAAATTCAAGGTAACAAACTTATCAGCTCAGATTTGGCAAATCTTTGACTTTTCAAATAATGCAGTAGCTTGGCACTATTGAAATTTTGGTGCTCGACACTTACTGTGTTACTTGGCACCAACTACATTTTACTGATTCTCAACACCTACTATGGATTCACTTGGTATCCACTAATTTTTTTTGATGCTCGACACCTATTACTTTCTTGACACCTAAACTTGCTCAGCTCCTTCTGTATCACTCGGCACACACTAGATTTTGCATTTGCTTGACACTAACTGAAAATCTGCTTGGTATGAACTAGCTTGCTTGACACTCACTAACGAACTCAGTCAAGCTTTGCAGACAACCTTGTTACAACTTATACTTCCAAGGTTTCTAAGTGTGGCCAACCTCTATATCTTCAAGTATATTATCAATACATCATTTTACCATTGTCTTAACTGATCCTTGCACTTTGTTACAAAGCCATAACTCAACCTTTCCCTTAGGTACTTTTGTTACATCTTATTGATTAAATCCTCTTCATTAATCAACTAAGTGATAGTACTTGGATCTTATAAGCCATTTTCATTTCAACAAATAGTAGGTTTGACATTAGTGACAAAATAATGATTGAAAACATTCTTTATCAACAATCTCCTTCTTTACAAAAAATCTTCCTTTCTTCTCCAATAATGATCTTTTCAATCAAATTTCTAAACCAAACTAATCAACCAAGTTATCAAAATGCTAACTAGGTTAAAACAGTAAATGAAATGCCAATTTTTTTATTTGTTAACATTAGTTTTCACATCTCCCTCTCTAATCTGCTATCCTAATTTCTTTATTTCTACTTCTCCCTCTTAGCTATTATTTTCTTTTTTCTTCTCCTTCTATATGTCTGATCAATTCCTGTATGACTCTCTCTTTTTTGTAGCTTACCACTTTGATCAACTTTTCTCTTTGATCAACTTTTCTCTTCTTAACTACTATGCCTCCCTCTTACATTTTGTTTCTTTAAATGTGCTATGCCATTTCTCCCTCTGCACAATATTTCTTCCTCTATATGAATTGATCAGTCTTTGCTATTTTGGTGTTAGCTACTTCTTCCTTTGATTCTATAGATTTTATTAGTTTCTTCTATTTCTCCCTCTTTGAAAACAATGCCAAAGACATACTATTTCAACATCTTAACATGCAAGTGTAGCATTTGCAAGAATCCTAATTTCTCCCTTTGTCACCTCACTTATGACTAATTTGGAACTTCAACACTTTAGTTAATTCAGGCAAAAACCTAAAGTAAGTATCCTCTGCATCAATTTGTAACATTTCAACAATCAACTCATTTGATGTAGTCTCAAACAACCTTGGATAGGGGTATCACCCCCAACTTACCTCTAAGATACTCAAATGCATATTTAGGTAATGCTTTTGTGAAGATGTCAGCAATTTGTTCCTTTGAGCTGACATATTCCATCCTTGCTTGCTTGTCTTCCACCAATTCTCTTACATAGTGGTACTTAATTGCAATATGCTTTGTTTTGGCATGCATCATAGGATTCTTTGATATGTTGATGGCACTTGTGTTATCAAAATAGAGTATCACAGGTTTAGTTACCTCTTCCTTCATACCTTGCAGCAGATGTTTGATCAATATAATACTGGCACAATTGATAGTAGCAACAACATATTCAGCTTCTGCTGTGGACTATGAGGTACAACTCTACTTTTTTCTAGTCCAAGTAATCAATCTTTTACCTAAGAAAAGTGTTCCTCCACTAGTGCTCTTTCTGTCATCAATATTACCTTCCCAGTTTGCATTAGTATAGGCTTTTAACTCAAAATTTTCACTCATCTTGTAGTATAATCCAAAGTCATCTGTTCCTTTTAGGTACCTCAATATTCTTTTTACTGCCATCAAATGATTTTATCTTGGGTTAGCAGAAAACCTTGTCACTATTCCAATAGCTAATGCAATGTCTGGTCTACTATGTACAACATACTATAACTTTCCAATCATTGATCTATACATTGTGTGATTTAATTAAGCTAATTCATCATTCTTGTATAACTTATTTCCTGTTACCATTGGTGTACTGACTGATTTTGAATCTTCTAGCCCAAATGTCTTAAGTATCTCCTTGATATATTTTGATTGGGTCACAAATATGCCATGCTTCAGTTGATGTACTTGCAATCCAACAAAGAATTTGATTTCTCCAAACATTGACATCTCAAACTCATGTTTCATTTGATCAACAAAATCTTGGCATAGGGCATCTTTTCCTCCAAATATTATGTCATCAACAAAGGTTTCAGATATCAAAATATCATTACCTTTTTCTACCTTCCTATACAGGTTGCTGTTGTCATCTATTCTCTCAAATCCAATCTTCACAAGATATTTGTGTAGTCTCTCATACCATGCTCTAGGTGCTTGCTTCAAACCATAGAGTACTTTATACATTTTGCAAACCATATGCTTCTTGTTGTCATCAACAAATCCTTCTAGTTGTTCTATGTAGACTTCTTCTTCTAGTATGCCATTCAGAAAGGCAAATTTTACATCTATTTGGTAGACTTTGAAACCTTTGTAGGCAATATATGCAAGTAGTGTTCTCACTCCTTCCATTCTTGCAATAGGGGCAAATGTTTTCCCATAGTCCAATCGTTCTTCTTGTGCATAACCTTTATAGACTAGTCTAGCCTTATTTCTTGTGATCTCACCATTCTCATCTAGCTTGTTTGAAATGTCCCTTTTCTAATTTTTTATGATATTTCCCACATCTAATCAGATTTTCAAGATCAAACAACTAATATCACAAAGATCCACCAAATTTCTCAAGAAACTCCAAATCGGGTATGCCAGAAATTGTGCCAAAAGCTTCACAGCTTCACCTATTATTAATAAATCTAAAAGTGGATATTTTTATAGAAATTTCAGCAGCATAACAGCCTGAAAAATGACATTTCCAGATCCGTATAGCCTTTACACAATAGTTCTCAAATGTAGGACAAAAACTATGCTCATCGGGCTCCCAAAATTAACACAAAAATGCCCGAAAACACCACAAAAACACTAATAATCTATCTCAGAAGTTTAATCAAATCCCAATACATATATTCAGATCTATTTTAACACCTTAAATTCTGAAATACAGCAGCAACCCAAACTGATATGAAATACTCAACTGAAAACACCAAACTCATACAAAAAACACACCCAAAAACTCACAAATCTGCACTATTCAGCACAAAGGCAAACTCTGTATGAGCATGCACATGGAATGGCTTCAAAATCCTATCCTTAGCCTTCTTGGAAACCTACAAACTCCCATTCTTGGGTCTCCCTGGAAACGTGCAAACTCCCGTTCTTGGGTCTCCTTCTCCACAGGTTTGGCAGCCTCTGAAGAATAACAAAGAATGAGCAAAATCAAGTTCTGGAATCCATCCAAAATGCCTCCAAACCCCTTAAAAGAGGGCATAACTGTAACTCACGTCCAAGAGAGGTTAATGAAACATATTTTAATAATAATTTTCATTTATTAGTCCAACGGTTTCCAAAGATTAACCCCCTTTTCCGAAACTTCACTTTCTTGGGCCTGCCTGCCTTAGCAAAGATTATTATTTTTTTAATTATTTGAAAAGGGGACATGACAAGTCCTCCTCTCCCAAAAATTGCTTGTCCTCAAGCAATGGCTGAACAATAAACCAATCAATCCACCTGGATCCCAAATGTAGTCATGAACTATACTATTGTCAATTAACACAAGCTCCTGCAACATCCTCTGCAATATAACCAAGAGGAATCTGTAATCAAACTGACAATTACTGCTCAACCAAACTCCAAAGTCACAACTTCCACAGTCAGAAACCCATGAGACAAAAACTCTTGAAACATCAAAACCCAAGTAAAGTGGACAAATTAAACCACCAACACAGTAAATACCATCAACGCATCCCACTGGCCTATACGGAATGTACAATCCAACTCTACAACAATGGTGAATGCTCTCGAATGAAACTGTACCAAGTATGGAGAATCCACACACTGTACAACTCTTGCAATCAACACAACTCTGCAAATCACCGGCCACTGTCTCATAACATAACTCCCATGCACCCCTGATGGTAAAAAAACATCACAAGATAAACAGTAAGAAATGGAACCCAAACCAAATTTGCCTGCCATCAACTCCTCAACACAAGGATCAAATGCTAACTGATGTACATACCCTACAATATAATGTTGATTAAAAAAACCAACCTCAGTCAACAGCTCACCATGAACAAGTGATACAACCCACTGTGACTGATCACTAGCTAAGTCAGGAGATGTCATAGCCAAAGGAGTAGAATCAATAACAACACCTGCTGAAGCATCACTCCAAAACTCCTGCTCTAAGTCATGTATTATCAAGCTATCAACTGTAGGACCTATCGCCATGTCGTGCCCATCACAACTCTCATCCCGACGCATCAAACTATTCCATAACTGATGATAAGCACTAGGAACCAAAGTACATCTCTGTATCATAATCTCATCAACATGGTCATCAAAGGTAAATTGATGAGCGTACCTCATAGTGTAATGTTGATAGAATGTGCCAATCTCAGTTAGTGGCTCAGACTGTAATCTAGATGAAACTAACTGCAATTGATCATTAACCATGTTGGAACTGACTACTACCTCTGAAGATATCACCAAGGGAGTAGTATTACTAGCAGGAACCATGCCAACTGTCGACTCACCAACATCACACATGATCTTTGATACATCTCTAGTCTCTGTGCCATCACTACTAGAGGCCACCAACATGTCAGGCATACAAAAATCTGCTACAACACCCAACTCAACTGAACCTGACTCTAGTGGGAATGAACCTGATATGCCAATGTTAGTATCAAGGATGGATGCATCCCCATCTCCACTATCTCTGACAATCTCGGCCATGGACATCCTCGGATCACCAAACACCACAGCTTGTGACTATATAGAATCAGGTAAAGATTGTAGCCGCTCTAACTCCATGGTCACCTTAGCCAAATGAAACTGTGACTCCTTGAAAGCCAACTGTGTACTCTCAAGAATCTCAGAAGTCACCTCAAGCTGCTCAGTAAGCTCACTCACCTCATCTTCCTTGGCCAACAATGCATCATATGCTGTACTACCCCACTCCATAAGATAATCTCTATCAGCTACCAACTGCATATAATTCTGTCTCAAAATCCGAATAGCATCCCATAAAGAGTGGATCTTTGTCAAGGAAACATAACTGCCTTCCTGCTCATCACTAGTAGGAGAACCCCATCCATAAACTGCTAACAACTGATGAGCAGCATCAAAATGCTGGCAAGTGATAGCAATGTCTTGGTCACTAACTCTTAACTGATTAGACACACGATGGCACTGGCTTGATTGTCTCATACAAACCTCCTCTGATGTACTATCTAAAGGAGTATCCTCAAAGTCACTAGTCTCTAGAGTATTACAATCCATACCTTGTGAATCAAATCTAAAGCTCATATCAACATACGGAGTATCAAAAACATTAGCACTGCTGTCCAAATCCTCTCTACCCAAGGAAACTAAGTCTTCAAAACTGCCCACTACATCCTCCTGGATGTCATCAATGCCAATATGGTCCTGGGCCTCATCTGTACACACTGCCAAATATGAAATATCATCAACACATTCCAGCAAGTATGGTCGACTGGATATATGAACAAAGCCCAACATCAGTGTATAAAAACTAATACCAACATCGAATAAGCTCCTGGCACAAGAAAAGACAACACCGTGCAATCTGCTAATCAAATCCATGATAGCACCCAAACAATCATTGCTACCAAAAAGTGTTAAAGATCTCCAGTCAACTAAACCCCACATGCCAATATAACAATCTTGAGTCCATATTTGTAAACTAGAATTGGCTGGTAACTCAAGCAAAATCCTGACTTGAGTAATATGACCAATACCAACTAACTCCACATACCTTTCATGATGAGATAATGTAGTGACAATACTGTCTTCACTCACCTTCAGCTGGCGGGATAAATCATGTGAAGTACTACTAGCCTCAACCTCATGTGACGAAGCATCTAACTGTGCTTGGTACTCTCTCTCAGAAAAGTTATGAATGCTCAATGTCTACTCATCTACACCAGGTATCTCACCATCAAGCACAACAACATCCTCATATCATCATCCTTGAGGTCAAATCTATCTATCACTCTTTGACTAAAATCATCAAATGTAGTTACCTGATCATGACCTTGAGTAGTCATTCCATGATACCACCAATCATAGGCTGCATCTTCAAAGTGTAGACTTGCAATTTGAACAACATCACTCTCCTTCATGGGGTTAAGTGTGAAGAAGGTCTGTAATTTTTGTAGCCATGCTCTAGCTGAAATTTTATTTGTTCCATCAAAAGTAGGTGCTATAAACTTGCTTATTTTATTTTTGAGCTCTCTTCCACTTATGTCATGCTCCCTTCTGTACTCTTGCTTGGGCATCAAAGTGTTCATCATATCCACATATTCTCTAAAAGGAACTGAACGACGAAAGTCATCATCTAAGCCATTATAAGTAGCTCTTAATGTAATCAAGTTACCTGTAACCTCTTCCATAGGATTAATGGCTGGATTTGGTACTGGTGGCTCATTTGCAGGCAAGAAAATAGTTTTGGTTGATTTAGATGGTGTGGATTTCAGATTTCTTGGCTCCTCTAAAGTGCTCCCTTTCTCATTAATAGATGCAACTCCTTGTAGTTTTTCTGTCAATATTCGCAAAGCCTCTCTAGTTTCTGCCAAACTATCCACTGTTTGCTTCTGAGTATTTTGGATGTCTTGGAAGAATTTTTTTGCCATCTCATCTAGATCAGCCATACTTTTCCCTTCCTTGTATTTTGTACTTTTACTTTCAACTGGAGGTTTGATCAAAATTTCTTTATTCTTTTCTTGCTACAAATATCTTTTTTCTCTTTCACTTAGTTGCATGCAACCATAAATTTTGACATGCAGCTGATTAGAAGCAACATGCAACCACCAAATTCACCAAGAACTAACATGCATATGATTAGAAGTAGAATGCAACCATAAATTTTGACATTCAAGATTTGGGTAGTTATCAAAACTGACATGCAAGATCTGGGTAGTTGTCAAAACTAACATGCAAGATCTAGGTAGTTGTCAAAACTGACATGCAAGATTTGGGTAGTTGTCAAAACTGACATGCAAACTTCTACAACCACCAAATTCACCAAGAACTAACATGAAAATGATTAGAAGTAGAATGCAACCATAAATTTTGACATACAGCTGATTAGAAGCAACATGCAACCATAAATTATGACATGCAAAATCTGGGTAGTTGTCAAAACTGACATGCAAGATCTGGGTAGTTGTCAAAACTGACCTGCAACTTCTACAAACCCTTAGGCTGGCAAGATCATGGCTCTGATACCACTGAAATGTCCCTTTTCTGATTTTGTATGATATTTCCCACGTCTAATCAGATTTTCAAGATCAAACAACTAATATCACAAAGATCCACCAAATTTCTCAAGAAACTCCAAATCGGGTATGCCAGAAATTGTGCCAAAAGCTTCACAGCTTCATCTATTATTAATAAATCTGAAAGTGGAAATTTTTATAAAAATTTCAGCAGCATAATAGCCTTCAAAATGACATTTCCAGATCCGTATATCCTTTACACAATAGTTCTCAAATGTAGGACAAAAACTATGCTCATCGGGCTCCCGAAATTAACACAAAAATGCCCGGAAACACCACAAAAACACTAATAATCTATCTTAGAAGTTTAATCACATCCCAATACATATATTCAGCTCTATTTTAACACCTTAAATTCTGAAATACAGCAGCAACCCAAACTGATATGAAATACTCAACTGAAAACACCAAACTCATACAAAAAACACACCCAAAAACTCACAAATCTGCACTATTCAGCACAAAGGCAAACTCTGTATGAGCATGCACATGGAATGGCTTCAAACTCCTGTCCTTAGCCTTCCTAGAAACCTACAAACTCCTGTTCTTGGGTCTCCCTGGAAACCTGCAAACTCCCGTTCTTGGGTCTCCTTCTCCACAGGTTTGGCAGCCTCTGAAGAATAACAAAGAATGAGCAAAATCAAGTTCTGGAATCCGCCCAAAATGCCTCAAACCCCTTAAAAGAGGGCATAAATGTAACTCACATCCAAGAGAGGTTAATGAAACATATTTTAATAATAATTTTCATTTATTAGTCCAACGGTTTCCAAAGATTAACCCCCTTTTCCGAAACTTCACTTTCTTGGGCCTCCCTGCCTTAGCAAAGATTATTATTTTTTTAATTATTTGAAAAGGGGATATGACATTGTTCCTAAATACCCATTTGGTACCAATCACATTCTTATCAGTTGGTCTTGGAACTAAGGTCCAGGTTTTGTTCTTCTCTATTTGATCTATCTCTTCTTTCATAGCTTTATGCCACTTATCATCTTGCAATGCATCTTTCATTGTTTTGGGCTCAATCTTTCTCAACATACATGATTCATTTCTTAGTTTGTTCCTTGTCATTGAACTAGCCTCCTTGTCACCAATGATTTGTTCTGTAGGGTGATGTCTTCTCACATACTTGGATAACCTTGGTTTTGTCCTTCTTTCGATGTTTGATCTTTCAGCTTTAGATTCACTGTGCACATCTCTTTCAGGTATTTCATCATCTCTCTCATGTGTACTAATTTTATAATTAGAATGTGCACCATCTTCATTCTACAACTCAACTTCTGAATGCAACTTGACATTCACTGGATGTGACTCAGCTAATATTGAAACTTGATGCTGATTCCCAACTTGATTGACAACTTCATCTTCAGTAGGCATTCCTTCATAGAAATATACAAAGGATCTATACTCTTCTGGTGTCTTGGTTTCATCAATTTGAGATTCTACATGCTCATCAAAATTTACATTTGCACTCTCCACAATTTTGTTAGTGTTAGTATTCAAACACTTATATGCTTTACTTCTAGTGGAGTATCCAAGGAATATGCCTTCATCACTCTTTGTATCAAACTTGTCATTTCTAGAATCTCTAAGAATATAACATTTACAACCAAATAATTTGAAATATTTTACATTGGGTGAATGTCCATACCATAATTCAAAAGGTGTTGCATTTGTACCTTTTTTGACTTGTACTTGATTCAGGGTGTAGATAGTTGTACTTATAGCTTCTCTCCAGTACTTTAAAGAAACATTTCTCTCCATCATTAATAATTTGGCACAATCTATTACTGATCTATTCCTTCTTTCTACAATGCCATTCTGAGGTGGAGTTCTTGGTGCTAATGTTTGGCTTTTGATTCCTTTGTCATTGCAAAATGTCTCAAATTCTTTTGATGTAAACTCTCCTCCTCCGTCTGATCTTAGGCACTTTAGACTCTTTCCTATTTCTTTCTCAACCTTGGCCAAATACCACTTAAAAATTTGAAATACATTAGATTTTTTCTTTAAGAACATGGTAGTCATCATCCTGGAGTAGTCATCCACAAACAAAATTATGTATCTGTCTCCTTGGTAGCTTTGCACTTCAATTAGGCCACATTAATCAGTATGTACTAACTCTAGTACTTCTTTGGAAGTGTAGGTTTTTCTTTTGAAACTTGATTTGGTCATCTTTCCTAGTTGACATTGTTTCCACATTGTATTTTTGGGCTTCTTCAATTTAGGCAAACCTTCGACTTTCTTCATTTTGCTGATGCTAATCAGATTGTCAAAGTTAACATGACATAGCCTTTTATGCCATAACCACACATCATCAAGTTTAACAATAAGACAGATTGCATCTTCCATATCTAGGTAAAACAAATTACTCTTAGTTTGTTCTCCTTTTCCTATCAAATTTCCATCAGTGTCATAGATCTTGGCAGATTTGTTTCCAAATTCTACTTTGCAACCTATATTGCCTAATTGTGACACACTCAACAAATTGTATTTCAATCCTTCAACATAGTATGCATTGTCACATGAAGTTTTCTCTGTAAGTTTAATTGAAACTTTTCCTTTGATTAGACATGGAGCATCATTTCCAAATCTAACACTATTTCCATCATATTGAGTAAAGGTAACAAACTTACTTTTGTCTCCTATCATGTGATATGAGCATCCACTGTCCATGATCCATTTGTCATTTTTGTTCACACAGGTTACCAGTGTTGTTGTCTCATCTTCCTCTTCTTCAACAATGTAGCACTTTTTTGCCTTTGTCTTTGTAATCTTTGCTATCATCTTCTCTTTTGTTCTTGTTCTTGTTGCCTTCTCTATAATTCTTCTTCTATGTGCATCTTGCAGAAATATGTCTTACTTCATTGCAATTAAAACAAATGATAGGAAGCTTACCTTTGAATTTACCTTTGCCTTTGCGAAATCTTCTAGCTAGCAATGTTTCCAATTGTTCCACATCTTCTTCATCTGTGCTACTATCACTGAATGCATATTTTACAATTTTCTTCTTATTCTTCTTCTTTGGTTTCACCTCCTCAGTGTCTTTCAATGATAGCTTGGCCTTGAAAGAAAATTCAAGATTCTTAGGTTTGTAGTTATCAAAGTTGGACAACTCAAATGCAATGAGTCTTCTCACTATTCCTTCAAAAGTTAACTAGTTTCCTAGCACACACCTTAACTCTTGGATGGCTAAAAATCTAATAGCATAGATGGGGAGCAAGGTTTTTAAGAATTTTCTATTGATAGTATCATCTTCTAAATGACCACCCAAACTTCTTATTGCACTTACTACTTCTTTCATTCTAGAGACATATTGAGCAACATTCTCACCTTCCTCCATTTTCATGTCATCAAACTTTCCTCTGAGGCTTTCACTTTTTGCTCTTTGAACATTTTGATCTCCTCCATAAATATCAGTCAAGGCTTTCCACATCTTGAATCTAGAGTCCCATCCCTTGATGTCATCAAATTCAACATAGTTGAGGGCAGAGACAATCTCTAGCATTGCCTAATTGTGCTCCTTTTTCTTCATATCTTCTGTCGTGGGTACAACTGGATCAATATATTCTACTTCAATTGAGGTTTTTGCATGGTCATTTATTGATCCAAGGTACAACTTCATCAAAATTTTCCATGCAGTGAAGTTATCTCTATTGAGCTTGGGAACTTCTGTCTTGGACATCTTGATCTTCCTGCTTCTAGTACCTAAATCAGCAGATGGTTCTGATACCAATTGTTAGAAATGCTTTAGAATAATTGATAGCAGAGGGGGGGGGAGGGGGGGTGAATTAGTTATTCAAGGTCCAAATGTCCTAATAAAACTTTTTCACCAAGTAAAATGAGCCCATTAAAATGTTCATGCATCCAAGCTTAAACTTTTCTACTTAGCAAGTTATTGTAAAATCAACATGCAAGAATAAGACATGAAAGATCAACACAAAATATGGTGATTTATGTGGAAACCCAATTTGGGAAAAACCACTAGTAACATGCTACTCAATTCTCACTCTTCTAAAGTGATGCCCTGTGAAAGGCCTGCCCTGTTAAAGGCTACAAAGGCTACAACACACTGTTAAATGTGACCTAGTTAAAGGATTTAACCACCCTATTAGAAGTGGGTCTAGTTAGAGGACTTTAAAACATTCACTAGGAATGCCACCCTGTTAAAGGATTTATAAATGACTGCTAAACTAACCTAAGTCCATAGGATTTTACCCTAACTGATACAATTGTTAGAGAGTAACAAGGGCTTTTGACTTGATACAACTCACAACTTAACTTGTAGATTTTAGATCTCTATTTAGCTCACAACATTGGCTAGTTCAATTCTCTTCAGCTCTGACAACTTGTCCTCCTTTCAAGCTTTGTCTCCTTGAGTCATCATGCTCAATATACTAGTACAATCTCCTATATGGCCACTTATTGAAGCAGTCTTTGTGCTCTATTCTTCCTCCTTCTCCTTGACACCCTTCAATAACTTTGACCCAACTACTCTTGCTTCTTGGCCCATGACTCCTTAAATAGAAGTTTTTAATACTTTTCCTTCTCAAATCTTCTTGCTTTTAATTTTAGTTCGAATGGATTAGGTACGATTCAACGAATCTACCCCATATCTTGTTCCTTCTAGAAACATCATGAAGAATCCTCCTGAATTTGACCAAAAATAGCTTACCTAAAATTTTGTGCCTCCAGTTCATCATCCTTATCTTCCACCTGGTTCACAAAATTCAAGGTAACAAACTTGTCAGCTCAGATTTGGTGAGTCTTTAACTTTTCAAATAATGTAGCAGCTTAGCACTATTGAAATTTTGGTGCTTAGCACATACTGTGTTACTTGGCACCAACTATCTTTTACTGATGCTCGACACCTATTGTGGATTCACTTGGCATCCACTAAGTTTTTTTGATGCTTGACACCTGTTACTTGCTCGGCTCCTTCTGTATCACTTAGCACATACTAGATTTTGCATTTGCTTGGCACTAACTAAAAATTTGCTCGACATGAACTAGCTTGCTCGGTACTCACTAATGAACTTAGTCAAGCTTTGCAGAAAGCCTTGTTACAACTTATTCTTTCAAGGTTTCTAAGCGTAGCCAACCTTTGTATCTTCAAGTTTATTATCAATATATCATTTTACCATTGTCTTAACTGATCCTTGCACTTCATTACAAAATCATAACTCAACCTTTACCTTAGGTACTTTTGTTACATCTTATTGATTAAATCCTCTTCATCAATCAACTAAGTGATAGTATTTAGATCTTATAAGAAATTTTCATTCCAACAAATAGCAGGTTTGACATTAGTGACAAAACAATGATTGAAAACATTGTTTATCAACAATATCCCTCTTTACAAACAATCTTCCTTTCTTCTTCAACAATGATCTTTTCAATCATATTTCCAACATCTTTTATAAATTTCTCCAATCATTGATCTTGTAACCAACTTTGTCTTTGACTTTTAGAATTTGTGAACATTCATTATTTTCATCATAGGTTTGCCTTAGATCTCATATTTTCTTTTGTTCTTCATTAGTTGATCATTATAACTACTTCAATAAACACTACACTTGGTTAATACTAGATTTTTCTTGGTTAATATGGGAATTTTCTTGGTTAACATTGGATTGTATCTTTTCTCCAATAGGTGCTTAGTAAATACTGTAGTAGCTTGATTATTATTATACTCCATTCACCATGTAGTTCAATCAATTTGACTTGCACATATATGATCTTCAATACTTAATCATAAACATTGCATAATTGTAAAACAATCAAACCAACATTATAATGTCATATTACAATTCATTCAAGTACCTATTGAATACCACACTCTTATCATCACTTGCATCATCATACTTTCTTAAAATCCTCTCCATCAATCAAATCCTCTTCATAAATCAAATGATATAACACTTATATTGAATTAGCATAATGTCTAACTAACTAAGGCTTGACATCAATGAAAAACTAATAATTGATGCGACTCTTTCACATACGTTAACAACATTATCATTTAGGGATAACACTTAGTATGGTTTTTCTATTGTGTACTCTTGAGAGACAAGTTGATATAAGACATGACTAAGGATACTCGTAGAGACAAAATATGGTTCTAATAATAATAATGAATGATAAATTTTATTAGCTAGTTCATCTGGCATCTAAAAGTCAATCCAAGGTCATAAATTGATGAAAGGTATAGAGGTTGTCTTCTCAATGGAAACTTGCAACAACCAAACATAACTAGCAACAATAACTGGCACTTCCTAGTGACAAGAATTAAACTCATAAATCTAAAAGAAAACTATTCTAAGAACTAGAAACTATTATATAATGTAAAATTTAATCTAGAATTTAACATTGCAGGAAATAAACAAGAAACTACACAAATCTGAATTCACATTCAAATCTTAAACAATGCATGAATCAATAATTATTTATAATTACATGAATTAAAATAAATAAAATAATATAATAATTTTATATAAGAAATCAATCAAAACATACAAAAAAAAAAACACACATCTAATCTAAAATAAATCACCATTCATTCTGAGCAGTGGATCTTGTTTCCTTAGCATGCTTGGTGAGGAAAGTAAATGATCTTCTACATTTCTTTGATCAGCACAATAATATATTATTCATAGATAAATATTATAGAGACTTCATGCAATATTTTTCTATAGGAAACTCATGCACAAAGGGCTGAATATTTGATATTAACATGATCCCAAAAGCTACAATAGAGCTGAAATATATAGCTCAATATTACAACAATAGCTAGCTAAAATAAGATGGTTTTGGTTTGGCGATCTTAACAATATTATGAAGTGTATTTTAGTCCTCATATTAAAATGATTCAATTACAACATCAAACTCAAATAAGAAGCAATTGGATTTCCATTTCCATAAAATAGAAAATTTGCCATGAGTTTAAAATGGTTTGAAAAATGATAATCAATCAATCATGTACAATAATTTCTACCTAAACTATGACAGGAAGTTATGGTAGGCATCAAGAGTTTTGAGTCCTATTTGATAGGCAATAGGAAGTGTGAGTCCTATTTGACAGGAGAGAGGAAGTCCGAGTCCTATTTAATATGCAGAATGAAGTATGAGTCATGTTTGATAGGTGACATGAATATATGCACCAATAAATCAACATGTTGCAAGGTATGTATACCATGAAATAAAATAATAAAGATTAGTAAAAGTAATCAATAATTAATTTCCACATTTTAATCCCAAAACTAATATTAAATATTAATTATATATATTAAATCTCATGCAACATAAAATGGTAAAATGAGATGAAACGGAATGGAAATTAAATATAGAAGTGAGCATGAAGGAACATGAAAAAGATTAATCTATGACATAAAAATGGGTCATAGATGGCTCTCATCAATACCAACAATAATGACATGCATATTTTGTGGTGCAAGAAGAAATTTGTTCTATGATCAATGTTCCTACAATCATTGAAACTCTATTATGTGACCATTCTTACAGCCAAGGTCGAACAAACTAACTTCTTATTTGTTTTCTAAGAACTACATTTTTTTAGCCCCAATTAATAAAGTAATTGGTAATGCTACAAATTTATGTAAAAGAGTCATATCAGTTGTTATGCTATCATTGATGTCAAGTCTTAGTTGGCTAGACATTATGCCAACTCAGTAGAGTGCTATATCAATATGATTGATGAAGAGGATTTGAAGAAATTATGTTATAAACATAGTTGATAAGTATGGTATACAATGGGTACTTGAAGAAGTTGGAAAATGATAATTTAATGTTGGATTGATTGCTTTACAATCATGTAATATTATAATGTATTAGGGTACACAAGCTTGACTGAGTAACAAGGTTAAAGAAGGAAGACAATATTCATCGAGTGACTATAGTGTTCACTGAGAAATTGGAAAAGTAAGTTGGAAATTCAATATTTTCTGAGAAAGTCTAGTATTAACTGAGCACTATATTACCTGAGTGAAATGTTATGTTCACCTAGTAACAATTGGAAGAACAAAAGTGTAAAGATGGAATCTTAAGCTGAATTTTTATGGAAAAATGGAATGTTCAAGATGGTCAAGGAATAATTGAAAGTTTTTTACAAGATCAAAGATTGAGAAAATTCAACAAAGATCTAATGGAAGATATTAAAGAAGGATAAGGAAGAGCACAAAAATATATGCAAGTTTTATTTTCTATGTGGCTAGATTCATTGAATCTGAGATCGATGATTATGATTAAGTGGCAATAAATGGAAGAATCTGGGAGCACATAGATGACTATTTAAGGAGACACTCAAGAATTTTTTTGGTTGTTAGTTAGTTACTGATCAAATGGTAATAAGATTGGTGCAAATAGAAATTATTGAAGGACCTGAAAGAAGATAGTTGAGCTAGGTGAACCAAATAGAGTTGAAGGTAGAAAGGAGTGAATCAACTAGTCAAGTGAATAGAGTAAAGAGATCAGAGTGAGAGATCAGAAAGAGAAAGAGTAGAAAGGAGATATGAACAAGAAAGGTAGTGCTATGCCTAAACAAATCATTTTTACACTGTTAGTTTCTAATAATTGTAGCATAAATTCTTTTAGATAGAGTGGACCTAACAAGTTTGTGAATTCCTATATTATAACATCGATTACTGGTGTTTGTAAGTCCTTTAGAGTAGAACAATCTTTAGACAAGATCAAGGAGTGATAAGGTCTAGATGCTCTTTTGGTTAAAATCCTCTAACAAGGTCACATTAACAATGTGTTTTTAACCTTTAACAAGGTTGGATCCTAATAGAGCTCACTTCAAGAGAGTGAAAATTTTGGGTTTTCAGTCCTAGGTGGTTTTTCCCTTCACGAGGTTTTCATGTTAAAAATCTTGGTGTTAATTGTGTTGATGTTATTATGTTACAAGTTGTTTTACATGTTATTTTTATTTTACTACAACTTGGTAATAACTAAGTTTTTACTCTTAGTCAATTATTCTAGTAAAGTGTTTGAATGTGTTAATTGTGAAGATGAATGAATACATCGAGTGATTTATTATGGTGATTATTAATGTTATTTGGTACTGAATTTGTTTGAAGGGGATTTAAGATAATTAAACATAACTGATTCAACCCCCCCTCTCACTTATCTAACAATTTGTATCAAAGCAGTGCTTGGAGGAAGAAGTTTAAAGGAAATTGAGCTAAACATCAAATATGTATAAGAGAGAGGTACTTTAAGACCCCTCCTTGTATGTACTTATTAAATATGAATTTCTCTATTAAATCCATTCTAGGAGATTTGAATGGATATGAAGTAACATTTTATGGTATAGGTATCCTAATGGAAATTGAGATTAGTTGACACGTTTATGTTTTGATACTCCATGATTTGAGAATTACTACATTGTTCAACTTTTTAAACAATGATTTATACTAATGATGATATGACGTGTTTCACCTTATGATGATGATGTTAATTATGGTACCTTGATGATTAGGTTATGACCTCAGATAGTTCAATATGCTTTATTGATGATGTTTATGATGTTTTGGATATACATATGTATTACGATGATTATTTCAGTATTTTAATTTGAACTGATGAATATGTTATAATGACACGATTATGAGATTAGCAATGATTAAATATATGTGTAGAAATGAGTAAGGTTATTTAAAATAAAGTTTAAATGTTTTGATCAATGTGATTATGCAAATTTGGTTTAAACATATGAATGTGATGTTATCAAACTACTAATATTTGAATTGAGTGTGCAAGATAATTAACCATGGAATATATCAGAGAATCAATAATTGACCCTATGTGAAAACTGTAAGACTAAGGTTGAATCCAATAAAGTGATTCCAACCTCATTGTCAAGTGTTTTATTTGTATCGTAATCTAAATGTGCATACCATTTTGTATTTTGGAAGGTGTTGAATGTTACATAACAATGAATCTTATGGTGTCACTTGGCACTCACAATATGTGTGTGTGTGTGTGTGTGTGTGTGTGTGTGTGTGTGTGTGTGTGTATCAACATGTTAATTATGATTGGCAATACAACCCATTACCCAAAGATTGAGCAAGTCAATAATCTAAGACTAATTAGCTAATAACCTAGATTAATTACCCTTATTAGGGTTTAGGGGAAAGGTTTCATTCTTAGCATTTTAAAAGAGAAAATATTTCAAGCCACTTATTTAGGTCCTAAAATGATCCTAGTGGCCAAAATTAATGCAATCCAAGTTCCTAAGGGGTATGTGTACGGGTTAGGGACATTTTCCACCCTTCTAGACCCTTTTGTTGACTTTTATGACCCCTTAAATATCCCATTTTCCCTTTAGTGCGAAAATTGAACCTCTCCACAAGGTTAGTCAAGTTTACACTTCTCCTAAAAGGTTGTCTTGATGGTAGGAACAAGTGGGAAGACCGTATTAGGCTTAACTCCATTCGTAAAGTGGGTAACTTGTGTTAAGATTTCAAATTGAATGCACTTATATTTTTGCTTTAGATGCATGGGAATGACATAGTGTCAAAATGCTAGATGACTTCATAATTCAACCTATTGCAATCCTTGGATTCAATCATGAATATAAGTAGAATTGATAGTGATAAATTCATAGTTTTTGAATAAAGGAAATCAAGTGAAATGTATATATAGACTTCCCTATAAGTTCTTGTTAAAGATTCAATATCCAAATTTACACATTTAACTATATTGCACCTACCTAGAAAATTCAATCCTTAAAATGACAAACTATAGTCGTAATTGAAAACATTTGTAAAACTACATCAAATCACCCCTCAAATATAAGAAAAATAAACAAAATGCAAATAAATCCATTAGAAAACTCAAGTGTGAAGAAAAGAAAAATGTATTAAAAAAGGAGAGAGATGAAAGTTGCAATTGAGAGAGCCAAAAATGTGCTCTAGAAAATGTATGAGAGGGATTTTAGTTCTCCTTTGAGATAGAGAATATTGTTTCTATATTCCTCTCATTAGGATACTTAAACTATCATATTGTATTGTTAGTGCAAACCCATATGCTAAATAAGAAAGAGTAGACATGAATTAGTAGACAACAAGTTTAATAAAATCAATAAAACAATTAAACTCTAAAAAAATAAGTGGATGGGAAAGGGACACCCATGGGTTCCACCTCTACCTCACCCCTTTTTCCTTAAATCCCCTAAGTGGGTGCATGAGGACACAAGCCTTTTATTGAAAAGAGGGAAGAACCACTTGCAACACACTTACATTTCATGCATTAAGTAAACTTCTTCGATTGGGCCACCCACTTGCTCTCTTGGATTATGCACCCAAAACACTCTCCCAAGTGTCCAATGCATCCCAATGATGGTGTCATATCCCCCTTCCAAGTGGTATGCAGGGCATATGGAGAGGTAAGTCAAGGAAAATTAAATGTGATTTCAAACTTACCTTTTTGCCCACCAACTTGTTATAGTTATGTCCCCCGCTTTTTCTCATCCACCCAAAATGACTATTGCATTGATTGAAGGAAAGGACAAGTCAAACTATGGGTATGTTCACCTAGACTTGGTGTTGCACAACCAAGGGCTAAGGTTGGGGTTCAGGTAGTGGCCAAGTGGCCTAGGGTAGTTGGGTAGTTATAGGTGATTGCTTAGTCATCAATGGAAAACAAGATCAAGAAAATAATTGCATTCACACCTTACTTCACTTTTTAACATAATCTCCTTCCTCCCATGCATTGAAAATAACTTAGTACAACTACCATGTGTACCATTCTATCACCCACTTGAGGCCTTGGACATTGGGGCAATTTTTTTATAAAAAATAAACAATTTAACATTTTACCTTCCTGGGTCTTTGTTATTAGTAAATTTTAAGTATGCCCAAATAGATATGGGATCTTGTGCCTTACTTGGGAGGATTTCCTAGGTAGAAGGGATAACCCACTTGTAAAAAGGGAAAGTGGGTAGACTTTGATAGGTAGGTGTAATTAGGGGCTAATGGTAAGGTAAGCTAGTTTAGAAAAATGTAAATATGTTTTAGTATTTAGGTAATTAGGTCTCGAGTAAATAATTAAATTAGTATAAAATTTACCTTTTTATTATGAATATTTAATTATCTATAAGAATATTATTTTATTATTAGTGTGATTCTTAACTTAGGATTAGTCGGTATAAAAAGGATAGCTAAGGGATTGAGGATTATTGAATAGTGTGCATAACTTAATGTTTAGATGAAATATTAGTAATTATATTTCATGATATAATTAGAATTTCTTTTATTTAAATGGATTTTGGATATTAGTCTCTAGGTGGGTGTTGGAATGATAAGGGTATAGGGATTGACAGGGAATACTTCAGGATAATGCACTACATTGGTACTTGTTAACTATGTTTAGAAAGTGATGTTTGGTTATGTGTACATAATAATAGTAATTGTGTAGTACAATATAAAATTATTTAATGCATAGTTATTTAGTTATTTTGGTTTTAGGGTTTAAATATAGGGCTAGGAGTTACGGTTGTTTGTGAATGGTTATGTGTTTAATTATGGCTTTAAGTAGTTTGCTGGACCAATGTTAAGGCTCAAGAGTGTCATACTAAGAATCATATTGAGACTTGCTAGGAGGATTTGAGGTTATGTTGGAAGATATATTTGAATGTCAAGATAGGTGTAATAACATGTAATTAACATTTTGTTAAGTGCTATTAGGATATGTTGATAATCAAAATCATATACTACTTAACAATAATATGAACCTTAAGTGCAAATTGTTTTCTCTAGGAGATTGAATTAGTAAGTTTTACAAAAAAGTATGACATCAAAATGAACCTAATGTATTCATGTTTATTGTCTTATCACATGAAACATATTTTTAATATAGCTAAGTATGCATGAGTAAATAGTTGATAAGGGGCTAGGCTTGGTTAGGTGATTCAACCACATTTGACAACTCTACCCTAATTGATGTTTAAACTATAACCAAAAAAATATAATAAACTAATCTGAGTGACTTTGAAAACTTGTACTCATGACTTCTTTCTATCGCCTTCTTGTATCCTTAATGTTGTATGTGTTTTAACATTGTTGTTATACCTTTAAAAAAATTGTTGTTGTGTTTTTGCCTCAAATTTAGGGCATGATAGGTACCAAGACTAAACAAATTAATTTTCAAATCATGGAAGGATAGAATGAAGCTATATCGATATGGAATTGGAGATAATGTTAAACATTGGTTGGAACATGAATACACTACCCCTGCTAGTCCTCTGATAGTGGAGAAAATTAAGAAGAAGAGAAATCATTATAGCCTAATGATTGAGGTTGTATCTGCACTCAATGATGTCGAGTTTGATGATATCAAGAATTACACTACTTTAAAATAGATGTGAGATAAATTGACATCTTTACATGGATGAGATGATAATGTAAGGAGAGTCAAAGCTAAAAGTCTTAGAGGAAATTATGATGACATGAGAATGAAAGAAGGTAAGAATGTTGCACAATATGTAAATTGAATCAAAAAGTTGTGAGCACAATAAAAGCTACTGGAGGAGTTATCAATAACTCTAAAATTGTAAGTAAAGTTCTTAGGAATCTTTTTCCTATTTATGTTATCAAATTTTCTACAACTCAAGAAGTGAGAGCTATGCCTAGTCATGTATTGACACTTGATAGTCTAGTTGGCTAGTTGACTATAGTTGAATTAAGAGATTATGATAATAGTATGGTTACAATTGGAAATGATTTGAAACCTTCACTAACTATTGGAAGTCCCAAGAAAGAAAAGAAAATTTAGTAAGAAAGTCAATTTGAATTTGAGCATGATCTAGATGAACTCGACACATTGCTTGGAAGAAGGTTGTCAAGAGGTAAAGGTAAATACAAAGGTAAACTAACTTTGAATTGTTTCAAATGTAATGAGGTTGGTCACTTTGTTGCTAAATGTCCTAATACAAGTAAGATGATAGAAATGACAAGAAAGATTTCAAGTACATGAAGAACATGGATTACAAAGACAACGGGAAGAAATCATGCTACATTGCTAAAGAAGGCTACACTGAATCTAGTTTTGATGATAACAAGGAAATAATTGAGATAGTATATGTTGCAATCAAGGAAGATCCCAATGGAAAAAAGTATGAAAGTGAAACTACCTTTATTCTACATATCAACAAGAATTACTCTTGGATTATAGATTGTGGTTGCTCACATCACATGATGGGTGATCTGAGTAAGTTTGATAAATTTAAAGGAATTGATGATGGTGGAATTGTTAAGCTAGATAATGATGGTCCATGCCCAGTGAAAGGTAAAGGATCACTAATGTTGAATGATAAGATCAGATGTGATGATGCATACTAGGTACAAGGACTAAAGTACAATCTTTTGAGTGTTGTACAGTTAAATAATTTAGGTCATAATCTAGAATTTTAGAATAGAAAAGTCGAGATCTTTGATGATGAAGGTAATCTAATTGGAACATGAATGCAAACAAGAGGTAACTTATTCTATCTTGATCCTCCTGTTGAGACATGATTATTTTTTAAGGTTGAGGATGTATGGTTATGGCATTAAAGGTTGTGTCATGTAAACTTTGAGAACATGGTGAAAGTAAAAAGAAAAGAGTAAGAGGTTTACCGAATCTACAAAAACTAGAGAATGCTATGTGTAAAGAATGCCAACTTGGTAAAATGACAAAGTCTAGCTTTTCAAGTAAGACACACACTTCAAATGATATCCTAGAATTGGTACAAATTGACCCATGTGGTCTGACTGGTGTTGATACTTACTATGGTGACAAATATTTCATATTGTTTGTTAATGATTATTCTAGAATGATGATTATTATGTTGATGGAGGTGAAATCACATGATTTTGATATGTTCAAAAGATATGAAGCTAGAGTTGATAAAGAAACTAGAATATATTTGGAATGTTTAAGGTCTAATAGATGTGGTGAGTTTATGTCTATTAAATTAACAAAATTTTGTGCTGAGAATGGTATTAAGAGATATTTGTTTGCATGGAGGACACCATAACAAAATGGGATTGCTGAAAGGAGAAATAGATCAATTGTGGATTGTGAAAGAATATTGATGATTGAAAAGAAGGTTTCTCAAATATTCTAAAGAGAAGTAATTAGCACTGCTATTTATACTCTCAACCAAGTTCAATTGAAGAAAGGAACAAATAAGACACCTATGAACTTTGGTATGGTCATACACTGAACTTAAGTTATTACAACATCTTTGGAAGTAGGTTTTACATTCACAAGGATGCAAGGAATGGTAAATTCGATTTTGAAGGAGATAAAGGTTTATTCCTTGGTTATTCATCCAAGAGAAAATATGATAAGTGTTTGAAAAAAGATACAAGAAAGATGATTAAAAGTGCAAAGTTAAGGTTTGACGAGTTTGTAGAGAAGAATGATGAGAAAAACAAAAATGAACTTGAAGATTACAACAAGCTTGTATATGTATTTGAAGAGGCACCCGACACATTTCTTGAGTTAAAACAAAGACCCATTGGGCACCAAAAAATAACACCTAAGCTACATAATGCTTTACTTGAGCATCAAATAGTTCAACCTGAGTAGGAAGGTGAATGACTATTAAGTGAAGAAATTGCTGAAAATCAAAGAATTGAACTTGTATTGACAAAGTATGTGAGAAAAAATTATTCTGATGAACAAATTATTGGTGACAAAAGTGTTAGAGTACAAACAAGAAGAAAGATAAGAGACAATACATGTTTAATTTCAAATTTTGAACAAAGAACAATTAAGGATACATTGGATAAATTTCATGAATGGAGAGATTGATCAAATTGAGAAGAAAAGTACATGGACACTATTACCAAGACCTACTCACAAGAATGTGATAGGAACCAAATGGATTTTTAGAAATAAATTGAATGAAAATGGAGAAGTGGTTAGAAACAATGCAAGACTAGTTTGAAAAGGTTATGCACAAGATTAAGGAATATATTATGGTGATAATTTTTCACCTATGGCAAGACTAGAATGGGTAAGAACATTTTTTTCTTATGCTACCTACATGAAGTTCAAAGTATATCAAATGGATGTCAAACCCGCATTTCTAAATGGAATACTTGAAGAAGAAGTCTTGGTGCAAGAGCACCCAAGATAGGTAATTAGGAAGAAATAAGAGTCTTGAAAAGACTTAGGAGTAACAAAGAGGTCCTTATTTTATCGGTCCTTTTTCATATGAAGGAATAATGCAGTGCATTATCGAGAACTTGATGTAAAGATGCTACATTGGAAAAAGATTGTCAATTGGGTCCAAAAGTGCAAAAGTTTTTTTAGAGGGATAGTTAAGTGTAGAAGGGTAGTTAGGCATGGAAATGACCTAAAAATGGTCTAAATAACCTCCATTGGTGATTTGGAATTATATTGAAAAGTATAAAAAAGTCAAAAGTGTAAAAATGCAAAAATTATCAATTTTGCAAAAAGTGCAAATTAACAATTTTGCAATTTTCTTGTCCAAGAAGTTGCAAAAGTGGTTAGTGGGCACGGGGAGCTTACCAATGAGTAGGAGTTAGTTTAGGAAATTTTAAAATGATATGTTTAATACCTCCAAGTCATCTTTGTATAGGTTGGAACAAAAAGGCCAAGCCTTTTCTTTGGAAGACCTAGGTGAGATTGGGCTGATCTCGGCTAGAAATTGAAACAAGGAGGACAAATTTATTGGAAGGCTGAAGCATTTTGAAAGGAATGGGTGTAATGGAAAGTTAAATAATAGAGTAAAGTTACTATGAGCATAAGGAAAAGTGGTGGAGGTCTCTAGTGAGGGAGAAAGAGAAAATTTATTTTTGACTAGTCAAGATTGTTGACAAACCCTAGTAAACCTTCAAAATTTGGGGTAGGGCATCTGTTATATCTTAGGAACCTAAGACCTCATGAATCTTGAAGGAATTTAAAAATGGTATCTTGAACTAGATTCAATTTTGGACCTTCTTAAGGAGAGATTTTTAGAAATCCAAGATTAGTCCATTAGGAGGGCTAATTGGGGGCTACTAGACCTATAAGGAGTTTTCCCTTGTTTCTGAAGGGATCGTATAGCTAGTCAATAAATGGATTGTGAAATATGGATGGAAATAAGTTTAGGACACCCTAGGAAGAGCCTCCAACCCTTTCAAGATCAAATAATTCATTAGGGAGGCTGAAAGGGAAGTTTCAAGCTAGTATACAAACCTAGATGGGAAGGTTGGTCTAAGGGGAAGTTGCCTCTAAGTGATTACGATTAACCTTGTGTAAGTAGGGGATATCAAGGAGTAACCATAAACTATCTACACTACCCTAGACTATTACTATAAAATTGGTATTAGAGCATTTGATTTTGGGAGATATAAGTGTATGTCTAGTTGTGAAGGGGAATCCTCCATAGGACCCACCATGGTAAAAAATGTAGAGTTGGCTAAGAAGGTTCAAGAGTAGGATGAAGAAAATATAGAATTGAAGGATAAGATAATAGCCAAGGAGAAAAAAATTGAGAGAATATATTAAGATTGAACCGGTGACCAATAAGGTCAACCAATAGGAGGAACATGGTAGATAGAAAATTCCAGTGTTTGATGAAGAGGAGGCAACCAAACCTAATCTTGAAATAGCCAAGCAGCCATTTCTTAGAACAATCAAGGAACTTAAATAAAAGGCCTTGGAAGGGGTACCACTATTGAGTGAAAATTTGGATACTGATCATGTCCTAGAATGGTTGGAAGGCATGGAAAATTATTTTGAAAGTGAAAATGTGATAGAAGCCCAAAAGGTGAAAGTAGAAAAAGAAAGGATGAGAGGAGTAGCTCTCACATGGTGGAAATTCATGTTGGAATCAACAATGGGAAAGTAAACTTAGAGGGGGGACGGGGTGGTGAGTTAGTAATTCAAAACTTTAACCATAAAAATATTCAACATACATCCATCATACAATTTATCATGTAAATTGAAATAGCTAGCTACAAATGTTCATCCATAGCATGAAATAAATAACACATGACACAATAAGTTTGTTACACAAAAACCCTCCAATGAGAAGGTAAAAATGGAGTGGGGATGACACCCACAAATATTTACTATTGCAACTGTATAGTGTAGCCAATGAAGGTTACAATAACTTTGACCATAAACTATGATCTATCCTATAAAAGGTTTTCCTTGTTAAAGGCTTACAAAGACTATTAGGTCTCACCCAATTAAAGGATTTAAACACTCTGCTAGAAGTGTGATTTTTTAGAGGACTTAAACTTGCAATAAAACAAGCATTCAATTAAGAGATTTACACAAAAGTATGTTACGACTTGAAACTTGTCAAAGCTACTCTGTTAAGAGATTTTTACTAATTCACCTATTAGAATGTTTGAACATTGATCCGTCAGTCAATAGTTCTCTACCAAATATAAGATCTTCTCTTTCTTGATGTGTGCTTGATCCTCTTGATCAGATGTATCTCTTCTATCCTTTAACTACTCTGTTATGTTCTCTCTAACTAATTCTACAATTATAGCATGATCATAACCTCCATAGCCACCATGAATGCTCTCTCCGCACTTAGCATTTTCCCTTCTCTTCTCATTTGTATACAAAAACTCTTTAGGGGTTTCCCTCCTTAAGAAGACTTAGGTGAACTAGGGTTAGGTAGGAATCAATGATTGTGATTCACCCATTTTTCCACTTAGAACATCGCTTAATTTGATTGGTTGCATGTACTGCATAGGGAATCACAATATACCTTCATACATCTTCTAGAATCATAAAAAAATCCTTAAGTTGGCCCCAAAATGGTATATATAGGAGTCTATGCCATTACAAACAAGTATGTCCAAAATTGTTTACTTGACACTTGAAAGCTCTAATGCTCGACATCCATTACATCTTCAATGTTGTAACATCTCCTGAATGACTTGACATCCACTGTTTTACTCAGCATATGAATCACTCGATATATATGTCTTGCTCAACACTTGAGTGACTTGACACATATCATCTACCTGACACATGCTAGTGCTCAACACTTACTACATATATTGCTCGACATAAACTACTTAATTGGTACATACAAATTTCTATTAAGTAAATGACCTAAGTGTCTTGTCATTGTCTTGTCAAAACCAATATGACATTAACAATCTCCCCCTTTGACATGAGTGGCAAAAATAGTTTGTCATGCATAAACAACCTAACTTATTTGCATCACTCAAATAATTTGTATCTTATTCAAAATTTCAAAATTTTGCATAACTAATGACTTAACTGTCATACCTCTTCAAAATTTGATAATTCTCCCGAACTTGAGTATTCCTTGCTATATATAAATTATGTATAACTTATTTTGAGTAAATATACTATACTATTTTTTGTCCCCTATTTCTGTCTCAAAGCTATGTTCCCCTTATCATCTTCATTCCTCTTTTCTTAACTCCTGATTCTCATTCCCCCTTTTTTGACACTTATGTCTTCTAGGTGGTACATTGATAGTGTGTTAATCAAAAAATATTTTGTGGACCTCCATGATGATTTTCAATGCTGCATCCCAATTATTACATGCTACCTTGAGAGATTGATATGAGATATCTAGCTCGACAATAAGGTTAACTAAGCCTTCATGAGTGGAAAGATGAGAATATTTCTTCATTAATATTTTTGTAAAGGCTAGTTCCTTGTATAACACTCCTATGTGTGGGATCAAAATGGATTTGATGTTGATCAAGGTATGTTACCATCTTGTGCATGTATTTCTTCTAGCTGACCTTGAGTAGAGAGTAATCTCTAAAAATGAGTCTGGCTTTGACCCAGAGATAGTTGTAAGATATTACCTGTTGTCTTTAGATCTCCCTCCAGCCAGTCAATAGTCCTCTATTCTTCTTGTGTAAATAAATTAACATCAAAAAGCTTTGTGTATAGAGAAAAGATATTCTCCAACACCTTTTTCACATCTTCCATCTTTGTTACTAACTTGTTAGTGAACAGATTGTCCTTTCGACCAATTTACCAAGTTTACTCTATGCTCAAGATTATGAAAAGTACAAAATGCTCACAACAATTGAGAAAGTCTCATGTTGTTTAACTTTCTCTTTGAATTTCTAAAGGTACAACTCCATTATTAGATATAAAATGAATTTAAGGTTATCTTTACACTTTTACCTGAAAGTGTGTAAGGATCTCTCGACTACTCTTAGGCAGTGAGGTGGATATCAATACAACTTTCTCAAAGAAACATCCATTCGAGTTTACTTATAGAGAAAACCTACTTCAAAGAATGAGTTATACCACAAATTGATATAAATAATTCAAACATCAAAACTGAAATAAACTTACAAAGTGAACAACAATCAAGATCTTGAATCATCAAATCAACATTCACAAAGTAACTATGATTGAACACTTTGAACACCAAGTCCCAAAGTAGAATCTGAGGTGATTTATATATGTAAATTAAACCTTCACATGCACACAGTCATTTGAAAGCCAAAAATCCATTTATTATCCTTGATCACTACTTTAAACTATCTACTTTAACAAAGTTTTTTCTACTATCTATCTTCTAGCTATCTATTGCTAACTCTAAACTAGTTCAATGCCCTAGCATTTATAGTTTTTCCAAATATGAAAGGCCTCCATCAAAACCCAACAATTTTAGATGATAGAAGAAATAGTTACAAAATGAAAAAGTAGTTATTTAAAAGAAGTGCCAAAAAGTAACTAAAGCAATGGTTAAGTTTAGGCATCTTCGCCAATTTTCTCCTCCTCACAAATGGTCTGACGTACCAGCTTCCAGCTTCAGAACATGCTCATAAACTCTTGCATCTCTTGGAAGTGAGGGTTCTTTAGGCTTAGCAACTAATCCCTACATTCATCTTTCTACCACCTGTATTCCTTTACTTTCAAACTCTGACGTGACATCAAGTTCTTATTGAGACGCAACATTGATTCAATACTTGCCAATGTAGTGAAGTCGAAGACACTTGGTGATTCACTATCCTTGATTTGTTCCATAGCTTTTTTGAAGCTCTTAATTAGTTTCTCAGCATCCATGTTCCCTTCATCAAATAGTGAGATCCCTGTGGGGTTCATGATCTTCATATCCTTTAAGAGCTCCTTGTGCATCTCTATAATCTTGCTTTCAATACCTTGCACTTCCTTGATTATCTCCTTGTAGATTGCTTCTTTCCAGCCCATATTGTTCTTTAGAATAAGCAACATACAAGGATCCACATTTTCATTGGATTCTCATTTAAGAACTTGAGGACCCCAAACCGTTCAACTTCCGTTGCCTAAAAAATGATCACTTGGCATTGACCTAGTTTTGTTTCCCAAACTAGAATCAAGGTTTGAATTTCTCCCAGCAATGTCTCTCCCTCAGTGTAAACACTAGTAAACTCAGAGATGAACTTACTACCTTCCTTTATTATGATGTCTACCCAGCTCTTCATGGCATCAACTAATAGTTTTCCCCTCTGCATTTACTTCATCAATTGTTGACTTCTTGCTGAATTGGGATCAAATGGCTGCAGAACCTGACAATTGGTAAAGCTCCAAGGTTCATTAAGGAATGAATGTATGTAGCCATTGTTGTTACCATTTTCTTTAATTCTTTCTTCTGTTTACTATCCTTTTTAGATTGCATGAGCATATGGTCAATAGATAATTTAAAGAAATGGTTGCTAGTGCTTCTATTGATAGTTCCCAATTCAACTGAGGTAACCTTAAACTCTTCATCATCAATATCCCTGGACTCCTTTTTCTTGTAGGTAGCTATTTTGGCAATGATTTTTCCTATTACCAAGTCCTTAGTGAGGTGGGCATCTATTTTCAGCTTCTTTTCCTTCGAACCTCTAGCTGCATATTTAGTGATGATGTCTTTCACTGGTGTAGATACCGATTGCAAATTTCTTTTCTTGCTGATTGTGTTAGTTAGCCAAGAAGGAACAACAGGGTTCACAGACATCACCTGGGCATCTCTGGTAGGATTTAGGAATCTAGGTTGATCTATCTTGGAAACTTCAATGAATTGAACATTACCATCTGCACTATCAGAGAAATTGAGGCCATCACCCGAATCCTACCCCCGAGTAGACATTCTCTCTTTCTGAACTTTATGTTGCTTTAGGGCTTCAGACTTGGATTTAGAATTCATTTTTGGAGCCTTAGTTTTCAAGTGAGGAGGTAAATTCCTCTTTTTATCTTGGACCAATATATTACCTGCAATAGGAGAAAGTGTGATGTCAGATGGAAGTGATTTAGGGAAAGAAATCACCATGTAGAAGATTCATTGATGATTTTTGTGTTCTTTTTATACAACCAGTCATCTGTGAATGTCAGTATGAACCTAGCCCTTAGATTGATATCATCCTCTTCATTTTATTCTAGCCAACTGCTAGGGACTTCAGTTCACTAGATTCCTCCCAACCAGGTTCAACTATATCCGAGCCATCATCAACTACTCCCTCTATTTTGAATTTCAACTTGATGGAGTTGATTTGTTGCAAAGTTAGTCTTGAATTATCCTTCCTCAGAACTTCTCCTTCATCCTTGCAATCCTACAAAAGGTCTTCCAACCGTGGAGTGGTTGATGGGTTGACTTCAAGGCCAAGGATTTGGGCCACATACCCTTTATTGTCAAAGTTCCTCCTGCTATGGTAGAAGCCAAGGTTGAACCCAAGTAAATTACTTTCGATGATGGAAGTGCTATCCATGTTATTACAAACCAATGAGCCCAAATTAATAGGGAAGGCTATTTCCCAATCTTCTTGTGGTAGATTATCCTTTATAATAGAGAAGAATTGTCTGCATATTTCAGCCAAAATAGAACAATCTAAGGCATATCGAGGTAACTTCATAGGTTCATCCTCAAACTCAGCAATTCTCAAATACATGAACCTAGGGAACTATATAAAGTAGCTTCCATATTGCTGAATTAACCTTTGAGCTTCAGAGGATAGTCTAGGCATGGGCACTTCCTTCAGAGACATATAAACCTTTTCCATTAGCAAGTCATGAACCTTCCTTAAATCTTCCAAGACCCTATCTTTCTATAATAAGGGACAATACTAAAAAAATATCATTTCTACACTCCATACTCCATGGAGAAGAGGGGTAAGATCACAGGTATAGGCAATGCAGTAAGTTAAATAGGAAGCCATATAAAAATCCTCTCAAAATTCCTTAGCACGTCTGAGTTGAGACCTCATTGAATGGGAAATAATCTCTACCCAATCCATTCATTATTCACCTTTCAAAATGATTTCTACATACCTATACATCCATTCTTCAAAAAGGAGTACATCAATTGAACCTTTTACCCTATGTAATAACACCACTAGATCATGAATATGGGGCTTTAGGTGATCTTTAGTGATGACCTTGGGTAGCCTGGAACCTCTACCATACATGGTTTCAGTCCATTTCCTAGCAATGGTATTGCGGAATTGATTTTAGGCTTCTTGGTACTTGACTTAGGCTTGAACATGGGAGAATGCAGCAAAGGCATTCTCTCGCAAACACAATATAGAGGCAATAGTGTCTCTTGAGATTGTGAGTATCATGTTGCCATTTTTACTTACAATACTCTTCCTTTTAACATCATAGTGATCAATACAAATTTGTAGGAGTTCAGGACTCACAAAAGCTGAGGGGAAAGCAATAGCCTCAACCAACCCACTAGTTAAGACTTCCATACATCCATTCACTTTATTAGCATATTCAAGAAAATTTGCCTGTAAATTCTCCAACTTCATCCCATGCAAATTCGTATCACAAATGACTCATTTTCTAAATTCTAGGCGTGAGCATTACCAAAGAAATGCAATACTAACCTCATTCTCAACCAAACAACAAGGCTTCAAACAGATAAAGCTTGGAAAATACAGAGATTTGCAGAACAAAACAAGGATTACTAAATTCTCACCTATATTCTACTGAGAAATTAAAATTTTTCTCTATCTCCCTTAACAACTCCTTCTCCACACTTTCAATTCTTTGCATGATAATTAAAAAGGAAACTAAATGGGTTTTTCTTAAAATAAATTGTTTATGTCCGAAAATATAGGATGATTATTAGGCATTAATGACACATCACCTCTTGTTAACCTTCACATGTTCAAAAGCCTTGTTGCTTGAATTTCTATTAATGATTTCTTTTTTGGATGTATTGATAATGATTAACTTAATGTGACATCCAATCACTTTCCTGGCTAAAGATTTTCCACCTTCTCAATAATGATGACTTCCTTCCTTGGAAATAGAAATTTCCTTTTTATCATTATTCTCTAACAAGATCATTAATTGTCTCGCAGGATGACGATGTGTCATACTTCAGGATTTAAAATGGCCAAACATCTCCGCTATTAAACAACTTTGAACTACTTCAAACTAAGGTTCAAAGTGGTTTAAAGTGATTCAAAAGAAAGCTCCATTCGGAAGATGTACATTACCTGCCAAAAAGATCGTTAGTATAAAACGTTTGGTCAAACTGCTTTGAACTTCTTTGAACCTAGGTTCAAAGTGGTTCAAAGTGGTTCAAGGGAAGGGACTGTGACCATGGGCACTAGTTGCTTCAACCATTCACTTTGAGAGATGATAAATACATGTGTGACAAGTAAAGGAATTCAATAATCAAATGGGCAAACATTTGAATGAAAAACCTTTGGAAAATGGTGACTCTATATGCCACTAACATAACTCACCTATCTTAATGCAATGACACTAGATATCTATTCAAGTACTTTTGTTTGAAACTTATTTTTTGACCACTCTAATAGTTTAGTATTTGAGTCTAGGTCATCATCATTGATCTTGTCAATAATATTTGCTAGTTTCTCAAGAATAGGATTATCTTCATTAGGGGCTGGGAGACTAATAACATTAAGAAACATGTCTTTGATTTCATGAAGAACTTGCTTCTACTTATGCTCCCTTTTTAGCCACTCTTGGTGTTTCTTCCTATGTAGAGCTTCTTGTAGAATGCTCATCTTCTCAATGGTGATTGTTGTTAGATCAAAATTTGTAAGTTCAATCACCTCATCAAGACTTACATTTCCATATGATATGTCTTCTAAACTTCTTGATGTCTTTGCACTTGGCCTAGATATTTGAATTGGTGTGGCTTGAGTTCTCGGTCACTGAAGAACTTGACTACTAGCAAGAGTCATAGAAACTAGTAAGGTAACTAGAGTTTTGATATAAATTTGTTCCTCTATAATAGTAGTCACCTTCAATTCTTTAGGCTTGTCTGTCTAACTACCCTCTTGCTTCTCTTCATGTTGTATCTATGGTGTAGGTGTAGGACTTGCTTCCTACCCTAATCTTATTTTTTATCCATCTTCCTCTATTGTTATTAAGGATTTCTTTTGAGAAATGAATGGCACATGAGTTAATTAAACTAATGTTGTAACAATACCTTGCTATTAAGTGGCTGCACTCTATGCTTCTATAGTTTTTACCTCTAGGGGCATGCTTGATGTGTCTATTTGCTTCTCCCTTCTCATATCTTCTTTTGCAATTTCATCAGTTCTCACCAATATAGGATTTGTGAATATATTAGCTACCATGGTAGAACTCTTAAATATCTTCTTCAAGTCATCTTTTGTCAAGGGATTGATGTTTTGATTAGAATTGTCAGAAATATTCTTGATTTTTACTAAGTCTTGTTGACTTACTTGGTCTTCATTTGGAGAACTGACACTCAACACTTGTAGCTTAGGTAAATGTTGATAATCTTGTTTCTCCTCCTCATATATGGCCTCTTCTCTTGCAATTTCCCTAGTGCTTCCACATGACCTTCCTTGACTAGTCAATCTTGTATAGTCTCAACTACCTATTGTTCAACTTTCTTAGTATTTTGCATTTCTTGCTCACCTTTCTTTATTATTGCAGGAATGAATAACTTGTAAATAGTTCTCCATATTTCTTTACTCTTAGTTACCACATCCTTTATATTCTTCAACATACCTAATGCTCTATATTTTGGATTAAATTTACCTTTGTGTAACTGCATAGCCTCATCTATCATTATCTTTTGCAATTCAGGCATGAACTGGGCTAAAGTGGTTTACCTAATTTGTCTTTCTATCTATAGACTGTATTTCCATTTCTTCTCATTTTATTCATAAAGACTCTTAGGTAATGAGTTCGAAATCTCTATAGGAGTTGATTTGAATGTATCCATCATCACATATATGGCTTCTTCAATAGTACTTTGTTCAACTTTTCATAGCTTATCAAAATTTATGTGTACAAGACCAGAAAAATCTACATTTGATTTAATATTTGTACACAAATTATCTAAATAAGAGGAGGGACTATGGCTTACCACCTTGAATTGACTCATGTCATTTGAATATGTCTTCTCCTCATCTGACTCAACTAGAGCTACATATTTCCTCCTTTCATATGTTTTCTTTACTAGTTGGCTCAGCTCTGCTAAAGAAGCACTCCTTTTTCCTTTAGGTTTCTTAGCAATCTTGACTATTTTAGTGGCTTCCCTTGTACTAGCCCTGGTAATAGGAGTTGCTAGATTTTTTTGTGATATTTTCACTAACTTTTTCTTGGATTTCTCCACTATAGGCTCCTTAGCCTTTCTTTTCTTTTCAGTAGACTTGGGTGCTTCCTTAGCTTCTTCTCCCTCAACACCTTCTTCATGAGCCCCCTCATCTTCTCCTTGTCCCTGAGTAGTTTCCAAATGTGATTAGAATTGCTCTCCCTCTATTTCATCTTCTTCTTCCTTCATCTCCCCCTTCACCAAATCTTTCCTTTATCTTCTTCACAAGCTTGTTCTTCTTTCTTACCACAAAACTATCTTCTAGTCAATTGTAATTATGGACTTGGCTTCCTCATAATTCCCAAATGAGGTGGCACTTTTCTATTTCCTCTACCAATAGAGTTGTAATAGTTGGTGATGCCTCATTAATATTTATCTCATATGGCAAGGACTTAAGCCATTTGAACTTGGGTAGGATTGCTTACACATATGTATAATCAACATCAACTAGAAAGCAAACATCATCATAATTTTTCTTAACTAGTGACACTAGAATCCTTAACATTTGCTTCATAAACTTCTTAAAGTCTTCAAAATAACTTGTCATTATTGAATCAAAGTTATCTCCAAGGTGCTTTATGAATTCTCCAATTTGAACTACAATAGACCTATTGGTCTTCCAAGAAACTTTACCATATGAAGGAAATGTGTTTTGCACATAAAATAATATTCAAATTTATAAAGAGCCAAATTTTCAAGATGCACTCTTGGTCTTTCTTATGGCTTGTTAGTTTTTAGATAGTTTTTGAATTTGCAACTTGGAAAGGTTATAGGTGTGGTCTCTCTTTACTATTTTGTATCCTAAATCTACTGCCATGCAAGAAACACTATTCAATCTACTAGATTGAAAGAACTTGTGAGCTATCACTCTCATAGAAAAAGCAATTAAGGGGTGTAAGATAGAATCAATAGACATTTCCTTGTTATTCCACACCGCACATGTTTTCTTCTCAATCATCTCTTTTGAATCACTTCACATGCTCTTGGGTCAGTCTAGGGTAGGATACCTTGACAATCAGCTAATGATAATTTTTGTGATCTTAATGGGTCCATCTTCTAGCCAAATGAAGTTGTCATGAATTCTACTGAGCACTATCTTAATCTATTTAGTCTTGAATACAATAGGGAAATCTAGGGCATGGGTCAACCCTTTCCTTTCTATGATTTTATTCTTCCCTTAAAACTCTATTATCACAATGTTGACTATACAATTCCATTATTTCCATGTCACCTATGCTTCCAAATTTTCATGTGTAGCAACACCTAACATCCTGAATCATTAAGACTTTTAGTGGTATCATCAATAATGTACCAGATGACTCTCCTTTGTATGCAATTTTAGGTATTGCCTGGAAAGGTAGTTGTCTAATCTCATTACTAATAAATTTCACATTCAACACTTCCTTTCCCACTTTTCTAACATTTGAAGAAGAGCTTGCTATCATAATTGATACCTAGGGTTTACAAAAACTCAAACAACAAAACTTGGCATGAGTAAATTACCTTCACAATGTGATGAATATATCAATTTGCAGTTGAATTTGGTTTACAAATGCAAGAATCTTCTATTGAAATTTTCTTTTGTGCTCTTTGTTCACTCTTCAACCTCGAATGAATGTAATTGAGTCAAGAAAAAACTATATATCCCTTAAAATTTTACAACAAATGCTTAATTCTTACACAACTCTAAGCTTAGTCAATATAGGGTTTCCAAATCACCCAGCTCACTCATGACTTCCACTTTGCTTGGTTCACATAGCATGCTCAGTCAATACTACCACACCTTGACAACTTGAAATTAAGTGTGAAATCTTTCATGCTTGACAACAACATGAAAACTAACACAACTAAAGATTTCTTCTAGGTTCTAACTATTCCATTGCATCTTTATTCATGCATATATAATCTATTTAGAACTTAGATTCTTGGAACTAATGTAAAATATGTCATTGAGATATCAGTCCCACTCATACATTTTGATTTCCTAGTTGGGGGGTGATGTGATCACTTGATCCATTGGATGAAGTGACCTCATCTAAACTTGATGCGCGAAAATCTTCCTTTTTATTCCATGTCTTGATCATTTAAATTTTGACTTTCTCAACATCAACCTTCTCTTTGCCTTTATTGAATTCACTCCTTGGTGCTTTTGACCTTGTTGGATAGTTTCTTCTGATATGACTAGTCTTCAAACATATAAAGCATGTAGTTTGACTTAACCATCTACTATAGTCACTTTTGAAATGTGTTCTAATACAATTCTTAAGAACATGTCCATATTCTTGACAATAGTGACAACAATACCTTGTATTGAAATCCAAATTGTAAGATTTTCCATTATATTATACCTTTGTCTTCTTGTTTGATGTCCACTTAATCATATGCTTTATATCCATAATTTTGATAATTGTGGCAATCTCCTTCAAATCTTTGTGTGCTTAAGGTCTTGGTTTTGCATTCATGTGCTTGATGTCAATTCTTTTTGTACTTATGATAGTAACCCATGCATTCCAGTTTAGGGTTCTGATTTGCATTGTTGCTCCTACAAATATTTGTTGTATGACCTATCTTTCCACAATTATGACAAGTGAGTTTGTAGTTCTTACCTTTGTTGTTTCTTTTTTCACCACTTTTAGATGATTCTCCTTCCTTAGTACTGGTGTAGCTAAATCAAGTCATATCATTGTTAGATCTAGGAGATCTCATCAGTTTCTCATAGTATTTGATGGCTTCACTAGGTTTTTTGAAAATTTTAACAAATTTTTTTTCTCTTCTTAGTTCATTCCTTAGTTATTCATTCTATAACTTCAAGGTTGTAATTCCAATGTCTTTTCCATTCAATTCATGATTGACAATCATCACTTGATTGATTTTTTCTAGTTGCATGTTAGCAATCCTTTGTACCTCTAATGTCTTCTCTTCCAATATGTTGGTCAGTGTCCTTTTATAATCTTCAATCATGAATTTTTCTTCCTCGGCTTTATTTTTCTACTTGGTCACCTCACATAGCAATATTGATTGTACTTCTTTTTCTATCTTAAGATTTCTTACCTCTTCAGTTAGGGCACCATTCTTTTCAATCATACTTGCAGCTGTTGCATTAAAATCAGTTGAGTTTTCATCTGCAAAAAATTTAGTAGTGTCTTCCTCTTGGTAATGTGTGTCATTTTCCTCAATAGCTATTTCTTTCCTTCTCTTTAATGAGTGCTTCAACTCATCTCTTTCTTCATTGAGTTGGTATAGGGAAAGATGGGTTTCAATCTTCTAGTTCTTAATGACTTTTCCCAACTTGTAGACTTCCATCTTCAAGATATTTCCTAAAAGTTGCAAAGCTTTCCTTTCCAAAGAACAAGACTCTAATATTAATTGTTGGAATCAACAAAGAAAAAGTAAACTCTAAGAGGGGGGATGAATCAGTATTTGAAAAATTTAACCATAAAAACATTCACCACACATCCATCTCACAATTTATCATGTAAATTGAAATAGCTAGCTACACATGTTCATCCATAGGATGAAATAAATAACACATGACACAATATGTTTGTTACCCAAAAACCCTCCAATGAGAAGGTAAAACTAGAGTGGGGATGACACCACAACTCTTTACTATTGCAACTGTAAAGTGTAGTCAATGAAGGTTACAATAAGTTTTCCATAAACTATGATCTACCCTGTGAAAGGTTTTCCTTATTAAAGGCTTAAAAATACTATCAAGTCTCATCTTATTAAAGGATTTAAACACCCTGCTAGAAGTGTGCCTTGTTAAAGGACTTAAAATTGTAATAAAACAAGCACTTGGTCTAGAGATTTACACAAAAGGCTGTTACGACTTGAAACCTGTCAAGGTTACTCTATTAAGAGATTTTCATTGATTCACTTCTTAGAATGTTTTAGTATTGATCCTTTAGTTAGCACTTCTTTGCTAGATATCAGATCTTCTCTTTCCTGATGTATACTTGATCCTCTTGATCATATGTATATCTTCTATCCTTTAATTGCTCTATTCTATTCTCTCTAATTGATTCTAAAATCATAGCATGATCATAACCTCTATAGCTACCATGAATTCTCTCTCTGCATTTAGCATTCACCCTTCTCTTCTCATCTATACACAAAATATTTAGGGTTTTACCTCCTTAAGAAGACATAGGTGAGCTAGGGCTAGGTAGGAATCAACGATTGTGATTCACCCATTTTTCCACTTAGAACATCCCTTAATCTGATTGATTGCATGAACTACATAGGGATTCACATTATACCTTTGTATATATCTTCTAGAATCATAACAAAATCCTTAAGTCAACCCAAAAATGGTTTATATAGTAGTTTGTGCCATTACAAACAACTATGTTAAGAAATATTTACTCAGTACTTGAAAGCTCTGATGGTTGACATCCATTACATCTTCAATGCTGTAACTCGTCTCCTGAATGACTCAACATCCACTATTTCATTTGACATATGAATCAATCAACATATATTTCTTGCTTGGCACTTGAGTGACTTGACACATACTATCTTCTTGGCACATACTAATGCTAGACACTTAGTGCGTATATTTCTCAACATAAACTACTTACTCAATACATACAAATTTTTGTTAAGTAAATGACCTAAGTGTTTTGTCACTTCCTTGTCAAAACCAATATGAGATTACCAATTCAATCAAGATAAAAGGGTGAAAGAGGAAATAAACCCTATGCAAACTAGAGGAGTATGGTGAGTCAAATTCAAAAAACCTACCTTTCTGAAGATTTTGAAGTGTAGATGCACACAAAAAGGAAAACTATCAAACAAAGGGATAATAATGTGGCAAATTATATTGAGGAGTTTTAGAATATTTTTCTAAGATCCAAATTGAAAGAGGTTGAAAGCATTAAAATAGCCAGGTATATCAATGGCTTGAGGTGGAGCATCCAAGAGGAACTTTAGTTGTGGAGTCCTAACACAGTGAAAACATGTTACCAATTAGCACTTAAGGTAGAGAAGAAGTAAGACTTCAAAAATAGAAATAGGGGCAAATGAAAGGAGCAAAGAAATCAGATAGGAAATTTGGGTGGTGGGAGAGGCCAAACAATTAGACCCTAAGGAGATAGTAAGCCAAGTGAACAAAGTGACTCAAGAAGTCCAAGAGGTGGATTTAATCAAAGAGGTAGAGGTAATGATAGTTTTAGGTTCAAACATAATAGTCAAGGCAGAGGTCTTCCATACTTTTCCACCATGAAGTGTTAAAAATGTAACCAAGTAGGGCATCCCTCATATAGATGTCCAGAGAAGGCTTCTACCTCAAGAGAAAGAAAGGTGACTTATGCTCAAGAAGATAGTGGTAGCAAGAAGGCAACTAATCTCCCACTTGATTTAGAAGAAGGTGAGAACTTAATGTTTAGAAGAATACTCATTAGGGAGCCCATGAAGGAGGAGCCAAGGAAAAGAAGAGACCTATTTAGGTCAAATTCAAGGTGAAAAATAAGATATGTAAAGTTATCATTGACTCTGGTTCTACTGATAAAATAATTTTAGAGGAAGCAATAGTAACATTAAAACTTGAAAGACTCCTTCATCACAATCCTTATAGACTCACATAGCTAAATAAGGGTCAACATGTAGATGTGAAGGAACAAGCATGGGTTGAGTTCAACATTAGTAGGTATAAGGACATATTTCTATTTGATATATTGCCAATGGATGCATGCTATGTCCTTTTAGGGAGACCATGTAAATATGATATGGAAGCCCAATATGATGGTAGGAAGAATTTGTACAAGTTAAGGAAAGGAGAGGAGTCATACACCATTCAATATTTGTTAGAGGGAGAAGGAAGACAATTGGTGGGACCTAATGTCCTAATGGTAGGTGAGAAAGAATTCCTAAACATTATGAAAGAAAGAGAAGGCATAGGGTATGCCATCATTGTCAAGCCACAAAATGCACAAAGCACAATCAAATCACAACTTCCTAAGGAAGTGCAAAACCTATTGGATTAGTTTGATGATATATTGAGTGATGGGAAGCCAACATTACCATATAAGAGGGCTATTAGCCATCAAATTGATTTCATCCCTGGAGCAACCTTGTAGGTAATAAGGTAGCATATAAAATGACACCTAGTCAACATCAACCAAGAAAGTGCAAGAATTGTTAGACCATGGATTGATAAGGAAAAGTGTGAGTACATGCACAATTCTAACTATCTTGGTGCCAAGGAAGGGAGGTATTTGGAGAATGTGTACAAACTCAAGGTTAGTTAATAAGATAACAATTAGGTATAGGTTTCCAATCCCAAGAATTGAAGATTTTCTTGATTGTTTAGGAAATGCAAAGTACTTCACCAAAATAGACTTAAAGAGTGGATATCATCAGATAAGAATTAAGGAGGGAGATGAGTGGAAGAAATTTTTTAAGACAATTGAAGGGTTTTATGAGTTTCTAGTGATGCCCTTTGGTTTGTCAAATGCCCCCTCTACATTCATGAAGCTCATGAATGAAGTTTTGTCTGATTACTTGGGTATGTTTTTTGTTATTTATCTTGATGATATCTTGATTTTTAGTAGCACAAAAGAAGAACACTTAAGGCATCCAAGTCTTGTTTTGGAAAGGTTGTCTAATGCTAACATCACCATAAATTTGGAAATGTATGACTTTATGAAGGAAGAATTGCTCTATTTGGGGTTTTTTCATCTCACAAGGACAACTCAAGATGGATCCTAGCAAGGTGGAGGCCATACTTAGTTGGCCAACAGCCAAGACTACCTTAGAGGTAAGGAGCTTCCATGGCTTAGCACAATTTTATAGAAAGTTTATTAAGAAATTGAGTCATATATGTGTACCTTTGTTGGAAACCATTAAAGGTGGAATTAGAGCCAAGTTCAAGTGGATTGAACAAGCTACTACGAATTTTGAATTTTTAAAATGAAACATTGCCACTCAACCAATCTTGGTTTTACCTAGCTTTGAGAAGTTGTTCATTGTTGAATGTGATGCCAATAACCTTGCCATTGGAGTATTCCTTAGCCAAAAGGGTAAACAAATTGCCTTCCACAATGAAAAGTTAAATGAAGAAAAGACGAAGAATTCTTCCTATGACCTTGAAATTTATGCCTTTGTCCAAGCCTTGAGAAAATTGAGGCACTACCAATTACCTAAAGAATTTATGGTTTATTCAAACAATCAGACCTTAAGATTTCTCAATTCCTAAGATAAACTAAGTCACACACATATGAAGTGGGTGGAGTATATTTAGGCCTATACATTCACCATAAAGCATAAAAAGGAATTGCCAATAAAGCTACATATGCACTTAGTTGTAGGTTACTAATTTTTTAAGAAGTGTAGATTAGGAGTGCAAGGATTGAGAACTTCAAGTAGGTATACCCTGATGAGCCATACTTTTTGAAACCCTATAAAGTTTGTACTGATTATACTAACCAAATCCATCATGAATTTTCTAATTTTACCTTGCAGGAAGGGCTCTTGTTCAAAGGGAGTCAAAGATGTGTCCCAAGGGGATCCATCATAGAAAAATTGATCCAAGAGAAGTACAATGGTCCTCCATGTGGTCATTTTGGAGTACAAAAGATAGTGGATTTGGTTTAGAGGTTTTACTACTAGCCTACCTTGACCAGGGATGTGAAAAGGTATGTGGAATGTTGCATGGTTTGTTAGAAATCTAGGGGAGTTGCCACCAATTTAGGCCTTTATCAACCTTTGCCTATTCCCCAAAGACCTTGGGAATATCTAAGCATGGACTTTGTGGTGGGGCTGCCTAAAACCAAGTAGGGTTTTGATAATGTTTATGTCATTATGTATAGGTTTAGAAAAATGGCCCACTTTGCTCCATATAAAATCACTCCTGATGCATTTTCTATTAGGAATATATTCTTTTGAGAAGTAGTACAAATCCATGGAGTTTCTCTGAGCATCGTGTCTAATAAAGACACTAATTTTACGAGTCACTTTTGGAAGAGTCTATGGCACAAGTTAGGTACAAACCTATCCCTTGGTTCTACCTACCATCCTCAAATAGATAGGTAGACAAAGGTGGTTAATAGAATCCTAATAAACCTCTTGAGATGCTTGACCAAGGAGTATGGTCAGAGTTGGGATCACATGATTGCTCAAGAAAAGTATGCCTACAATGACACTATAAAAAGGACTACTGAGAAAATTTGCTTTGAAATAGTCTATGGAGTGTATCCAAGAGGAATTCTTGAACTCAAAGACATGAATGCAGTTGTAGGGGTTAGTGGAGTAGCTAAGGAATTTTCCCTTTCCATGGAAGAAGTCCATGACATGGTAAAGCAAACCTTGGAATAGAATATAGTCAAGATGAAGTAATGAGTTGATGTAAGGAGGAGATATGTTCAATTTGTAGTTGGGGACTATGTCATGGTCCATCTTAACAAATGAAAGTTTTCCAAAGGAGAATCTCACAAGTTGCATATGAGGAAGGTGGGACCATATAAGATTCTGGCTAAGTATGGAGCCAATGCATATCAAGTTGATCTACTAGTAGATATAGGCTTGTCCTCTACTTTTAATGTTTTATATTTGGTAGTCTGCAAGGGTCCTATTCCACCCTCCATTCCAACATGAGATACAAACTTTCAAGACATTGTAGCCACCTTGACAAAGCCATCTACAAGTAAGCCCAAAGCTGAGAAGATATTGAGCTCAAAGGTGGATAAGGTGACTAGGAAAAAAACCTAGGAAAAAAACCTACATGAAACATCTTGTGAAATGGATGGAAAAGAAGGATAGTGAAGCCACTTGGGTTGCATAAGGATACTTCAAGAAGTAGGGCATTGATCCTTCTTTGATTCCCTCCTAAATTCCTAGATGGACTTTCTGTTCATTGAGGGAGTATTGTGTAGGAGCACGTATGATAGGTGATTAGGAAGAAATAAGAGTCTTGGAAAGACTTAGGGGTAATAAAGAGGTCCTTATTTTTTGGGTCCTTATGCATATGAAATAATAATGCAATACATTATAAGCAACTTGATGTAAAGATGTTGCATTGGCAAAATGTTGTTTGTGGTGTCCAAAAGTGCAAAAGTTGTCTTAGAGGGCTAGTTAAGTGTAAAAGGGTAGATAGGAATGGAAATGAGATAAAAATGGTATAAATAACCTCCATGGGTGATTTGGATTCATATTTTATAGTCTCACAAAGTCAAAAGAGTAAAAATGCAAAAATTGTCAATTTTGCAAAAAGTGCACATTGACAATTTTGCAATTTTCTTGTCCAAGAAGTTGAAAATGTGGTTAGTGCACACAAGGTAGTTGCCAATGAGTAGGAATTGGTTTATTCAGTTAGAAAATTATATGTTAAAGCCCTCCAAATCACCTTTGTATGGGTTGGAAATTTTTGAGAGTACATATACTACCAACAAATGAGGGAATGCTAATAGTTTTGAAGAAAATAGAGGGGATTTGCTAATAATGTGATTAAACTAATCTCTTGGCATGTGGTTTTGGTATCTACATATTTATTTCCATATTTTTTCTATGGTTTTAGGTTCTAATAAATCTATTGTTTTCTTCAATAAATGATTTTGTGAACTTTCTATTTGCTGGCTAGTACTGGGGAAAACTTTACAAAATGGTGTCTACCATCATTACCCATGGTTGAAAATATTTGAAACCTTGAAAAATTCCAGTGGAAACATTATACTTTTTATAGTAGAAAGGATGGAATGAGAAGCAAAAGGACCAGATTAGTCCATTAGGAGGGCTAATGAGGAGCTACTAGACCTAGAATGAGTTTTTCCTTGTTTTGAAAGGATTGTATAGCTAGTTAATGAATGGATTGTGAAAGATGGATGGAAAGAAGTCCAAGACAACCTAGGAAGAGCCTCCAACCCTTTCAAGATTAGATAAGTCATTAGGGAGGCCTAAAAGGAAGTTTCAATCTAGTATATAAGCTTAGATGGATAGGTTGGTCTAAGGGGAAGTTGCCTCTAAGTGATTAGGGATAACCTTGTGTAAGTAGGGGATATCAATGAGTGAAAATCAACTATCTACACTACCCCAGACTATTCCTATCAAATTGGTATCAAAGTCATTTGATTTTGGGAGATATAAGTGTATGTTTGACTATAAAGTGGAATCTTCCATAGGATCCACCATGGTAAAAAATGCAGAGTTGGCTAAGAAGGTTCAGGAGAAGGATTAGGAAAATCTAGAATTAAAGGCTAAGATAACAACCTTGGAGACACCACCTGAGAGAGAAACTCTCAAGATTTAAGTAGTGAACAATAAGGTCAACTAGTAGGAGGATCATGGTAGGTAGAAGCAGCCAATGTTTGATGAAGAGGAGGTACTCACACCTAATCCTGAAATAGTTGAGTAACCATTTCTATAATTCAACAATCCTATCTTCACTTAGAGTCAACTTCCCCTTAGAACAACCTACCCATATGAGCTTGCATGCTATCTTGAAACTTCCTTTTAGGCCTCCCTAATGGCTTATCTAATATTTCAAGGCTTGGAGGCTCTTCCTAGGATGTATTGGACTTATTTCCATCCATCTTTCATAATCCATTCATTAACTAGCTATATGATCCCTTCAAAACAAGGGAAAACTTCTTCTATGTCTAGTAGCCCCCAATTAGCCTTCCTAATGGACTAATCTTGGATTTTTGAAAATATCTCCTTAGCAAGGTTTGAAACTAATTATAGTTCAAGTTACCTTTTCAAAGGCCTTCAAGATTCATGAGGTCTTAGGTTCCCAAGATATATTAGATGCCCTAACCCAAATTTTGAGGGTTTGCTAGAGTTTATCAGCAATCTAGACCAGTCAGAAACAAATATTCTCTTTCTCCCTCACTAGAGACCTCCACCACTTCGCCTTGTGCTCGTAGTAGATTGAATCTATGCTTTAACCTTAGATTACACCCATGCCATTCAAAATGCTTCACTCTTGCAAGAAATCTATCCTCCTTGTTTCAATTTCTAGCCAAGATTAACCCAATCTCGACTAGGGCTTCGAAGAAAAATGATTGGAATTATTCTTCTCATTCCATCCTTTCTACTATACAAAGTACAATGTGTCTACTAGCATTTCTCAAGGTTTTAGAGAGTTTCAAACATGGGGAATTCTGGTAGACACCATTTTGTAAAGTCTACCCCAGTACTAGCCAACAAATAAGTAGTTTACAAAATCATTTATTGAAGACAAAAAGAAATTGATAAGAACCTCAAACCAAAGAAAAAATAAGGTATTGAATATGTAGAAACTAAAACCTATTAAAAAAACCTACCTTCCTAAAGATTTTGAAGTTTAGTTGCACACAAAAGGGTAGAATCTCAAACAAAGGGATAATCATGTGGCAAGTTATATTGAGGAGTTTTAGAAATTTTTCCTAAAACCAAAGTGCAAGAGGATTAAAGCATTAAAATAGATAGGTATATTAATGAATTGAGGTGGAACATCCAAGAGGAACTTCAATTGTGGATTCCTAACACAGTGAAAAAGTGTTACCAACTAGCACTTAAGGTAGAGGAGAAGTTGAAGAAGAAGCAATAATTCAAAAATAGAAACAAGGGAAAAGGAAGAGAGAAAAGAAATCAGAGAGGAAAATTTGATGGTGGGAGAGGCCTAGAAATTAGACCACAAGGGGATAGTAAGACACGTGAACAAAGTGGCTCAAGCAGTCCAAGAGGTGGATTTGATCATAGAGGTTGAGGTAATAGTAGTTTAAGGGGTAGAAATTATAGTCAAGGTAGAGGTCCTTCATACATTTTCACCATGAAGTGTTACAATTGTAACCAACTAGGGCATCCTTCATATAGATGTCCAGAGAAGGCTTCTACCTTAGGAGAATGAAAGGTGGATCATGCTCAAGAAGATATTGGTAGCAAGAAGGTAGCTAATCTACCACTTGATTTAGAAGAAGGTAAGAAATTAATAATTAGAAGAACATTCATTAGAAAGCCCATGAAGGGTCAAATTCAAGGTGAAAAATAAGGTATGTAAAAGTATCATTGATTCTAGGTTTGTTGATAACATAACTTTAGAGGATGTGGTAGTAAAATTAAAACTCAATAGACTCCTTCATAACAATCCTTATAGAGTCACATGACTAAATAAGGGTCAACATGTAGAAGTGAAGGAATAAGCATGGGTTGAATTCAACATTGGTAGGTATAAGGACAAAGCTCTTTGTGATATACTACCAATGGATGCATGCCATCTCCTTTTAGGGAGGCCAAGTCAATATGATAGGGAAGCCCAATATGATGTCAATAAGAATGTGTACAAGTTTAGGAAAGGAGAGGAGTATTACACCATTTAGTCTTTGTTAGAGGGAGAAGACACACACTTCGTAGTACCTAATGTCCTAATGGTAGGTGAGAAATAATTACTAAACATTATGAAAGAAGGAGAAGGCACATGGTATGCCATCTTTGTCAAGACACAAAATGCACAAAGCACAATTAGATCACAGTTACCTAGGGAAGTGTAGAACATGTTGGATCAGTTTGATGATATTGTGAGTGATGGTAAGCCAACATTTCCACATAAGAGGGCTATTAGCCATCATATTGATTTTATACATGGAGTAGCCTTGCCTAATAAGGCAACATATAAAATGACACCTAGTTAGCATGAGGAGATAGCTAAGCAAGTGCAAGAATTGTTAGACCATGGATTGATAAGGAAGAGTGTGAGCCCATATGTAGTTCCAATTGTCTTGGTGCCAAAGAAGGGAGATACTTGGAAAATATGAATAGATTGAAGAGAAATTAATAAGATAACAATTAGGTACAATTTTCTAATCCCAAGAATTGAAGATTTGGTTGATTGTTTGGACAATGCAAAGTACTTCACCAAAATTGACTTAAAGAGTGGATATCATTAGATAAGAATTAAGGAGTGAGATGAGTAGAAGAAAATTTTTAAGACTACTATTCTATGAGTTTCTAGTGATGCCCTTTGGTTTTTCAAATGCCCCCTCTACATTCCTGAGGCTCAATGAAGTTTTTCCTGATTACTTGAGTAAGTTTGTTGTTATTTATCTTGATTTTTAGTAGCACAAAAGAAGAACACCTAAGGCATCTAAGTCTTATTTTGGAAAGTTTGTCTGATGCTAACCTCACCATAAATTTGGAAAATCATGATTTTATAAATGAAGAATTGGTCTATTTTAGTTTTTTTAATCTCACAGGGATAGCTCAAGATGGATCTTGGCAAGGTGGAGGCCATAATTAGTTGACCAACACCCAACAATACCTTAGAGGCAAGGAACTTCCATGGCTTAGAATAATTTTATAGAAAGTTCATTAAGAAATTCAGTCATATATATACACCTTTTTCAGAAACCATTAAAGGTGGAATTAGAGCCAAGTTCAAGTGGACTAAACAAGCTACTAGGAATTTTGATTTGCTAAAAAAAAAGATTTTCACTCAATAAATCTTGGTTTTACCTAGCTTTGAGAAGTTGTTAACTATTGAATGTGATGCTAGTAACCTTGCCATTAGAGCAATCCTTAGCCAAGAGGGTAAACCGGTTTCCTTCCATAGTGAAAAGTGAAATGAAGCAAAGAGAAATTATTTTTCTTATGACCTTAAAATGTATTCCTTGGTCCAAACCTTGAGAAAATGAAGGCACTATCTATTACCCAAAGAATTTATGGTTTATTCAAACAATCAAGCCTTAAGCTTTCTCAATTCCCAAGATTAACTAAATCACAAGCATATGAAGTGGGTGGAGTATATTCAGACCTATAACAATAAAGTTATAGATGTACTTAGCTATAGGTTGTTGACTATTCAAGAAGTGCAGATTAGGTGTGTGGGGATTGAGAACTTGAAGGAGCTATACCCTAATGATCTAGAATTTTCCAAGCCATATCAAGTTTGTACTGATTATACTAACCATTTCCATCATGAGTTTTCTAATTTTACCTTGCAGAAGGCCTCTTCTTCAAAGGCAATCAACTATGTGTCCCAAGGGGATCCATCGGAGAAAACTTGATCCAAGAGAAGCACAATGGTGCTTTAAGTGGTCATTTTGGAGTACACAAGATAGTGGATTTTGTTCAGAGGTTTTACTATTGGCCTACCTTGAGTAGGGATGTGAAAAGGTATGCAGCGTTTTGTATGGTTTGTCAGACAACCAAGGGAGTTTCCAATGATGCATGATTTTATCAACCTTTGCATATTCCCCAAAGACCTTGGGAATGTCTAAGAATGGACTTTGTGGTGGGGCTGCCTAAAACCAAGTAGGGTTTTGATAGTATTTATGTCATTGTGGACAGGTTTAGCAAAATCACCCACTTTGTGCCATGTAAAACCACTCATGATGCATGTGCCATTAAAAATATATTCTTTAGGTAAGTAGTAAAAATCCATGGAATTCCTCTCAATATTGTGTTTGATAGAGAAAATAAGTTTATGAGTCACTTTTGAAAGACTTTGCGGCACAAGTTAGGTACAAACCTATCCTTTGGATCAACCTACCATCCTCAAACAAATGGGTAGACAAAGGTGGTTAATAGGTGTCTAGGGAACCTCTTGAGATGTTTGACCAAGGAGTATGGTCAAATTGGGATCACATGATTGCTCAAGTTGAGTATGCCTATAATGACACTATAAAAAGGGCTACTGGGAAAATTCCTTTTGAATTGGTCTATTGAGTGCAACAATAGAGGCATTTTTTAACTTAGAGACATCAAGGCAAGTGTAGAGGTGAGTGGAGAAGCTGAGGACTTTTCCGTTTCCGTGAAAGAAGTTCATGATAGGGTAAAGCAAACCTTGGAACATAATATAGTAAAGATGAAGCAATGGGTTGATGCAAGGAAGATAGATGTTCAATTTATAGTTGGAGACTATGTCATATTCCATCTTAACAAACATAGGTTGTCCAAAGGAGAATCTCACAAGTTGCAAATGAGGAAGGTGGGACCATGTACAATTTTGGCCAAGTATGGAGCCAATGCATATCAAGTTGATCTACGAGTAGATATGGGCTTGTACCCTACTTTTAATGTTGTATATCTAGTATCTTATAAGGGTCCTATTCCACCTCCCATTACAATAGGAGATATAGACTTTCAAGACATTGTAGCCACCTTGCCAAAGCCATGTACAAGTAAGCCCAACGATGAGAAGATATTGAGCTCAAAGGTGGGTAAGGTGACTAGGAACAAAACCTACATGAAAAATCTTGTGAAATGGATGGAAAATCCAGATATTGAAGCCACTTGGGTTGCAAAAGGAGACTTCAAGAAGTAATTCATTGATCCTTCTCTGATTCCCTTCTAAAGTCTTAGAAGGACTTTCAGTTCGTTGGGGGAGTATGGTGCAGGAGCACCTAGGATGGGTGATTAGGAAGCAATAAGAGTCTTGGAAATAATTAGGAGTAATAAAGAGGTCCTTATTCATGTGAATGAATACTTTAATGCATTATAGGCAACTTGATGTAAAGATTTTGCATTGGCAAAATGTTGTCAATTGGGTCCAAAAGTGAAAAAGTTATCTTAGAGGGCTAGCTAAGTGTAGAAGGGTAGTTATGCATGGAAAGGACCTAAAAATATTCTAAATAACCTCCATGGGTGATTTGGATTCATATTGTATAGTCTCAAAAGGTCAAAAGTGTAAAAATGCAAAAAATGTCAATTTTGCAAAAAGTGCACATTGACAATTTTGCAATTTTCTTGTCCAAGAAGTTGCAAAAGTGGTTAGTGGAAAAAATGAGGTTACAAATGAGTAGGAGTTGGTTTAGTAAATTGGAAAATTATATTTCAAAGCCCTCCAAGTCACCTTTCTATGGGTTGGAAGTTTTTGAGATTACAGATTTGCTAATAACAAATGAAGGAATGTTGACAGTTTTGAAGAAAATAGAGGGGATTTGCTAATAATGTGATTGAACTGATCTCTTGGCATGTGATTTTAGTTTCTACATATATACTAACTTATTTATTTATTTATTTTTAGGTTCTTATGAATCTATTATTGTCTTCAATAAATGATGTGTACTGGGACAAACTTTACAAAATGGTGTGTACCAACATTCCCCATGGTTTAAATTCTTTGAAACCTTGAGTAATGATAGTAAAATTTTTTTAATTTGTATAATAGAAAGGATGAAACAAGAATAAAAATTCCATGCCTTTTCCTTGGAAGCCCTAGGCAAGATTGGGCTCATCTTAGCAAGAAATGGAAACAAGGAGGACAGATTTCTTGCAAGGGTGAAGAATTTTAAGTGAAATTGGTGTAATTGAAGGTTAAAGAATAGATTAAAGCTAGTATGAGTGCAAGGAGAAGTTGTGGAGGTATCTAGTGGGGGAGAAAAATCATATTTTTTTCTAAATATTCTAGATTGCTGACAAGCCCTAGCAAACCCTAAAAATTTGGGTTTAGGCATCTGATATATATTAGGAACCTAAGACCTCATGAGTCTTGAAGGAATTTTGAAAGGTTATCTTTAACTAGAGTTAGTTTTAGACCTTTTTAGGAGAGATTTGCAAAAATCCAAGATTAGTCCATTAGGAGGGCTCATTGGGGGCTGCTAGACCTAGAAGGAATTTTCCCTTGTTTTGAAGGGATCGTATAGCTAGTTAATGAATGGGTTGTGAAAGATGGATAGAAAAAATTCAAGACACACTAGGATGAGCCTCCAACCCTTGGAATATCAAATATGTCATTAGGGAAGCCTAAAAGAAAGTTTCAAGCTTGTATGAAAGCCCAGATGGTTAGGCTGGTCTGAGGGGAAGTTGCCTCTAATTGATTAGGGTTAACCTTGTATAAGTAGGGGATATAAAGGAGTGAATATCAACTATCTACACTACCCTAAACTATTCCTATCAAGCATATATTGAACATCATGAAGGATTTATTGAAATTAAAAAGAAGAATATGGTTTGCAAATTAGAAAAGGCTTTGTATGGATTGAAACAAGCACCAAGAGAATGGTATGAAAGGCCACATTCATATTTGATTAAGATCACATTTTTTAGAACAAGTGACAAAAACAATCTATATCTGAAACTATTGGAATAGTTGGGAAGATTTACTTCTAAGGGGGGTGGGGTGAATCAGAAGTAATAATAATTAACCTCTAAAAATTTTAATTGAAATTAAGCACATGCATCTAACACATCTAATTAACATGAAAGTAAAGACATGCATGAAATTAGATAACACAAGATTTTGGTCACCCAGAAACCCTCCAAAATGAGAAGGTAAAACTAGGGTGGGGATGACACCCACAACTTATCACTGTAGCAATATGTAAATGATTAAGGTTACAAAGTTTAACCATCAACAATGGTTTGCCCTATGAAAGGCCTACCTTGTTAAAGGCTTTACACCCTGTTAAAAGTGACCTATCTAAAGGATTTACAAACATTCACTTGGAATGTCACCTTGTTAAAGGATTTAACACCTTGTTTAAGGTTCTAAAAAATAGCTATTAAGCCAACTTATTATCATAGGATTTTCATTCTCCTAATACAATGGCTAGAAATTATAGTAGAATGTGTTGACCCAATGACTTATAATCTTCAATTGCTAATTCTAGATCCTTGTTCTATCCAATCTATTCTGAACCTTCTTGATTTGATGTAACTCTTGTTCATAGTGCTGATGCTTTGTTATGATCAACTTGATTCTGCAATGTTGTTCTTTCTCTAAGTCTCCACATCCCTTTTACTTCCTTCAAAACTTTGCTAGCATTCACTCATGCATTCCCACATGACTTCTCACTCTCATTGAATTATGGGGTTTCAACCTCCTTATAAAAGTTTCAAGACTTAGGGTTAGGTATGAATCTATAATCAAGATTCATCCATATTCCCACTCAATTCTTTCATTATTTCCTGATTGGTTGCATGCTCTCTCCATTTTTCTGATTGGTTGCATGCTGATTACATAGGGACTGTAATAGATTCAATTTTATCTTTTAATCTTTCAAGATTCATCTTGAGTTAGCTCAAAAATGGTTTACATCTGAGTTTGTGAAGACACAAATTTATATGCTGATTCTGTGTTACTCAAAACTTACTGATTGCTGATGCTTGACACATATAGGATTTCTATCTTGCTCAACACCTATAGTAACTCTATCTTTCTCGGCTCCTATACTTTGCTCGACACATATACTGGCTTGACATCAATTGTCACTTGACACTTGAAACTTGTTTGACACTTGAATAACTCAACACTTGTTGAATTTTTGGCTCAGCACATATTGTAGCTCAACATCTATATTATACTCGACATCAACCTTAGAATTTTCTTAAATGTGTTGACACTCAATTATCAATACTAATCTGAGACCAATAGAAACATGAATTTGAAAGTATGGTATTAGTTGTTGAAATATTTGTGGATGATATCATAGTTGGAGGAAATAACATATTGTGTAAGACATTTGCTGATCAAATGAGAAAAGAATCTAAAATGTCAATGTTTGGTGAGATAAAATTTTTCATTGGATTACAAGTTTATCAAACAAGGAAAGGTATATATGTGGCAATCTAAGTATGTGAAAGAATCTTGAAAACTTTTAGGATGGATGAGTCTAAGCCAGTTAGTACACCTATGGTGAATAGAGTGAAATTATCAAAAGAAGACACCACTAGAGAGGTAATGAGACATAATACAGATCTATGATTGGTAAGTTATAGTATGTCATGTATAGTAGACCAAATATTTCACATGTTATTGGTATTTTTGCAAGATTTTTATCTAATCCAATGGAGACACACATGACTGCTGTGAAAATAATATTCAAATATCTAAAAGGAATTGAAGATTATGGCCTATGGTACAAAAAAAATGATGACTTCAATATTAAGGTATACACATATATTGATTGGGCTGGAAATATAGATGATAGAAAAAGCACAAGTGGTGGATCTTACTTTTTAGGAGAAAGATTGATTGCATGGATAAGCAAGAAACAAAGTTCTATTTCACAACCTAGTGTTGAAGTTAAATATGTTGCTACTACAATCAATTATTCAAATATTGTATGGATTAAGAAATTATTGGAAGGTATGCAAGATGAGACAATTGAGCTTATTATTATTTGTTGTGATAACACTAGTGCAATAAATATTTCAAAAATTCTGGTGATGCATGCAAAAAAAAAAGCACATATCAATCAAGTATTATAATTTGAGGGAGAAAGTACAAGAGAAAAAAGTGAGACTTGAATATGTGAAGTCTAAAGAGAAAATTGTAGACATATTTACTAAGCCATTGCCAAAGGATGCTTTCGACTATCTAAGAGGTAAACTAGGGATCTTGCCCCAATCCAAAATCTAGTAGGTGAAGATGCATGTTGCATGAATTCATGGATGAACAAAAATATCTTTGTAGAGTTGATGTAAGATTTCACACTTTAGGAATATTTCTGAAGTTGTGAAGATGACTACGATGAAATTGATGTAAACTGTACATGCAAGGTACAAGGATAGTAAGTTTAAAGTTAGAACTTATATTGACCTTTGGCATTATTGTCCAAGGGGAAGAAGTATACCAAAGATGAGATAATCTATGAGGCAGTGGACCTATAAAGGAAGGGATGGCCCAAAGGGGGAGTAATTATGAAGAATCAAAGTGAAGCTGAACAAAAGAAGATCATATCCTAAGGGGAAGAAATGTTGCAAATGATGATTATTTTTGTTGAAGATATAGGCCAAGATACAAAGAACCTAATGATGAAGATAAAGAACTGAATAGTTGTATTATTATGAATGCATACATTTTATTATCTTGTCATTGATGTCAAGTCTTAGTTGATTAGACATTATGTTGACTCATTAGAGTTCTATATTGATTTAATTGAGAAGAGGATTTGAAGAAAGTATGTTGAAGACAAAGTTGATAAGTATGGTTTTCAATGGGCACTTGAATGAGTTGGACAATGATAATGTAATGTTGATTTGATTTTTTTACAATCATGTAATACTATAATGTAATGAGATATAAAATATATACTGAGTGTAAAAGTTAAAGAAAGAAGATAGTGTTCATTGAGTCACTACATTGTTCACCGAGCATTTGGCAAAGCAAGGGAAGTTCAGTATTACCTAAGTGAGTTTAGTATTGATCAAGTAATTTATTACCCTAGAGAAATGTTATGTTCACTGAGTAACAACAAGAAGAACAATTTTGTAAAGATGGAACTTGAAGCCAACTCTTGTGGTCCAAGAGCACAAGGTAAACAAGGATTTTAATTAAGGAATTTATAATTTTTTTTTTTTAATAAACTCCAAGTGAAATAAACCTAGATAGGTTGAGCCTAGAGACCTTAGTGGTGATGTTTGATAGGTTGGTGAACTCATTTAGAGGCCGAAAGATCACCTTGTGCTTATTTGTCTAGGTTGTTCAAACATAGTCAACACTTGGTAAAAGGTTGACTCAAGGATAGATTTAACCATTTTTGGTCATATTTAGTCTTTATACATGATTTGGGACCATTCCATATCTAGTTGGAGTCAAATTGCATAGTAGGGAAAAAAGTTGCAACTTTTGCAAAAGTGCATTTTTTTTGCAATTTCTTGCAAAAGTTGTCAAGAATGCATAACCAAGTGGAAAATTTGACTAGGAAATGAAAAAATGGTTTGGAGGAAAATATGTATGTTGAAGATGACCAAATTTTTGGGTTGGAATCTAGCAGCCAAGTTTTTGAGCAATTTTTTGTGCTTTCTAGAGTGTTGATCCGTACTTTTCTAAGAAATTTCTTTGATTTGTGTGATGAACTAATTGAATCCATTCCTTAGATTTATTTCAAATTTTTAAAGAATTGACTTGTATTAGAACATTATTTCAGATTGATTAATCACTTTCATTTCCTACATTTTTGTGCTTTCTTAACAATTAGGGTTTTGGAGTTCCTAATACTTTCCTAGCAACTCATGGCCTCTAACTAGCTACGACTTTGTGAATGGCTAGGAGTAAGAGTAAAATGAATGTACATAGGTTATCCAAACTTTCCTCCTTGGTTTTGATACCAAAATGGTGAGTTTATGGCTCAACAAGTGTAGTGTTGAGTCATTATAAGAGGAAAAACATACCTAGGGTAATCTTGTGAGTTGGGATAAGAGGTTTGGCACCTTAAATGAACAATACAGACTATTGTGGAATATTTGATCTTGGTTTGGAAGTTTTGTGAAGGGTTTTCACCATGAAATAAAGTGAATTAAGTTTAAACCATAGATGTAAGCCTAAAAAGTAGGGTTTTGTGATAAGGGCATCTCTGTAAGGAACCCAGATGGGATTCTTTAGAATTTGATAGTTCTTTTGAAAGAGTATCTAGATATCAAGTTTTTTTGGTACCTTGTTTAGGTAAAATTTAAACCATTTTCAAAATTCTATATTTGTAGGGCCAATTCTACCAGGTCTATTCTGGGTAAAGCTTAGAGTTGCCGAGCAAGAATATGGAAAAGAGTGAAACCCAAGTTAGATAATGGAAAAAAAAGTACTTTAATGTTTGTGGAAGGTGTTGGAAACCTTTAATTGAAAAGATATTATAGTAGGGGTGTGGGGGTGTTGGTGAAACAATAGGGTATCTTGGAGAGCCCTATAACCTAAGTTTGAATTGAGGGCCAATTTGGTGAGTTCTTGTCTCTAGGAGAGAGAACTAAGGGAGGAGTCTTTGGAAGATCCTACCCAACTAGTCCTTGGAGGATTGAGTTAGCCTATAAAGTCCATTTTTGAAGTTTGGAAGGGACACCTAATGCCCTACTGTATCATTTTAGTGGAAATGAAGAATGTTTCAAATTTTCAAGGTGCAAGTCAAAGTTTATTACAAGATCTACGACTGGAAAATTATAATTAAGATATGGTGATGAAGATTGAAATTGGATAGGGTGTTAGAAATAATAGTCCACCAAGATAACTAAGAGGTGGGGTGGGGTTGAATTATTTATCCAATAATTAATACATTTATCTCCTTTAAACAAGCTTAACCATTCAACCAAAATAAACAACAACCATAATAAGATGCACATAGAAAATTACACCAGATATGTTGACTAGGGAAACCCTTGATCAAAGGGAAAACCCTGGTGGGAATGATGCCCACAAGATGATGTAATAATATAAATATTCCTTGTTAGAGGATGGACACTGTTAGGACTCTATTACAACATTTAGCATATAGAGCCACTATTAGGACACTTTGAATCCCTGTTAGGAGATTCCAACCCTATTAGGAGATGTAATACAATGTATGCAAAAAGAGCTTGCTGCCCAAACATGCAATTTCAACTACAAGAAGAGCTCACTGGTCAAATATGTAATTTACTATTATGTTCTTCTTTCCTTTATTCTATCAAATGAAACAAACACTATTAGACCTTGTAGACTAGGTAACAAACCTTGGATCCAATTATCAAACCTTAGATCTCTCAGTAAAACCTCAACAATGAAGTTTCCTTCACTTCTGCACTGCTATGCTTAACTTCACATTCAACTCTCTTACTACTTCTTATCATCAATCATCAACCATGTCAAATGATAAAGGAAAATATCCTTCCTTTATACCAAGTCCATAAAACAATTACCTAAGTTAGCTGTTAGACCTTCTCAGTTAACATTATAGGACCACATTAAGAACATGTTACACTTAGCGATAACATTAATATTCTACCTTGCAACTTGAACAACTTTCCATACACACAATATTATGACTAGTGAACTTAGCCACATCATCATTAACATGTCTTCTTCATGTCCTTAATCTAGATCCTCATAATAAAAACTCTGCTAAGAGATATAACAAGTTTACTAGAACATGTCTCTATAAACTCTATCTTAGAACAAACATCACCAAAACTTGCATAACTTCCTCTAGACTTATTATTTTTTCTTTTGACATTGACTACATATACTAGATACTAAAAAGAATCTCCCATAACCTTGGATAGTTAGAATACTTAACTAGATGTCTGTACCAAATTGATCTTTCCACTATTTTTTTGTAAGATACCATTGAAAATTGCTATGTTGACATCAATGAAAAATTAGTCATAAATGTAATATATCATCATAGTAACGTATCTACAATACTCATAGGAACATTATCAGCATTCATACTTGCAACAATCTCCCATTTTAGCATTGATGGTAACATAGATGAAAAATATCTAGTTCCAAGAATACCAACAAAAGGCTGTTCATCTTTTCAAATCCTCTTCATCAATCATTCTCCCCCATCGATATACCTCAATGTGCTTGCTGTCAAACTATCATTCTATGCTATATGTCTTCTAAACATACTATACTGATGCCAAAATTCTTTGACTATTATGCTTACTATTTTTCATGCCAAAATTATCCCCCATTGACATTAATCTCAAAGGTTTCAGCAACCAACTTTACTGCATCAAACTTTGCAACAACTGATTCTTACTTAGCTCAAGTGTCTAAATACAATGTTCAAAATACCATCCAACAAGAGTCCTAGATGACTCTGTCCATCATAGATACTCCCCCATACAGGAAGCATCAACATTCAGTCTAAACAAAAATTGTTCTCTACTAGACTGGACTGATGCACTCTTGCATCTTCTACTCTGATGTAGGAAGGGGCATAACCCCAAGCATGCCTCACCAATACTCAAAAGTCTCTTTGGGAAGAGGCTTAGTGAATATATCTACAATCTACTCTTTAGTCCTCACATACTCCAATCTAATTTTTTTATCTACAACTTTCTCTCTCAACATGTGATACTTAATTGAAATGTGTTCAGTCTTCAAATGTAACACTGGATTCTTACACATATTTACTATGCTTGTGTTGTCATAATGTATGAAAATAGGTTCACTAATTTCTATCCTTATATCCTTTAGCATTTGCTTCATCCAGTTGACTTGATTACAATTTTTCACTACTCTAACATATTCTTCTTCTGTTGTACTTTGTGATGTACAATCCTACTTCTTGCTTAGCCAAGAAACCAATCTTTCTCCAAGAAAGAAGACTCCACCATTGGTGCTCTTTATATCATCTATATTGCCTGCCCAATCAACATCAATATAAGTACTTAGAGTGAAATCATTAGATCTGCCATACCACAATTTGAACTTAGATGTTCCCTTCAGATATCTAAATATCCTTTTGATTGCTACATAATGTGATTCTCTAGGATTAGGTTGAAATCTTTCAACAATTCCAAATGCATTTGCTAAATCTGGCCTCGTGTGAGTTAGATATTGCAATCCTCCAATCATAGATTTGTACTTTTTCTACTCAACAGTAGGTGTCTCATCCTTTTTAGATAACTTATGTCTAGTTACCATAGGTGTTCCAATGGGTTTGCATGTTTCCAAACCAAACCTTTTTAGTAAATACTTCAAGTATTTAGTCTGAGAAATAAAGATTCCTTCTTTATTCTGTACAATTTGCAATCCTAGAAAATACTTCATTTTTGCTATCATACTCATCTCAAATTCTTTCTTCATTTCTTTTGCAAACTCATTACTTTCCTCATCATTTCCTTCAAATATGATATCATCAACAAATATTACCAAAATCATCAAACCATCATCAATTTCTTTCCAATATAGATTACCATATGCAATACCTTTTCTATATCCAAACTTTGTCAAATGCTTGTCCAACCTCACATACTAGGTTCTCAGTGCTTGCTTCAAGCCATACAATGCTTTCCTCAATCTGCATACTATGTTCTTGTCATCTATAGAAGGACAACCTTTAGGCTATTCAATGTACACTTCTTCTTCAATTTCTCCATTGAGAAATGCTAACTTGACATCCATCTGATATAGTTTGATTTTTCTGTGTTGTGTAGGCTAAGAATAATCTTACTACATCTATTCTAGCCACTAGAGCATAAGTTTCTTCATAATCTATTCCTTCTTGCTATGAGTAATCTTTACATACCAATCTTGCTTTATTCCTTACCATTTCACCTTTCTCATTTATCTTGTTCCTAAATACCCATTTAGTTCTTATCACATTCTTGTTTGTTGGTCTAGGGACCACTTCCCATGTCTCATTTTTCACTATCTAATCCAATTCTTATTTCATAGCTTATTTCCAATAATCATCTTTGTATGCTTCATCTGCATTCTTAAGCTCAATTTGAGATATCAAGTATAGTTCTTCATTGACTCTGCTTCTTGTCATCACACCTTTGTCTTTGCTTCCGATGATCTGCTCAGATGAGCATTTCTTTATCATATTCTTTTCTGAAGTAGGAGTTTCTATCTCAACTCTTGGCTCTACTAAAGGTTTCAAGCTTTGTTCTTGCCTTGGTTCTCCTTCATTTTGCAAGTCATTGTTAGTCTCAAGAAATACCTCATCATTCTTTGGCTTACTAACAACACCATCATCTGAACTGTAATCAACTATTCTCTTCTGTATTTTGAATTTCTCATCAATTCTTACATTTTCACTTTCCATAATAGTCTTAGTTTTCTGATTATAACATCTATAAGCCTTGCTTTTCAATGAATAACCAAGAAATATACCTTCATCACTTCTAGCATCAAATTTACATATATTATCATCTCTTTTGATATAACACTTACTCCCAAAAATTCTAAAATACTTAACTGTAGGTGAGTGACCAAACCATAGTTCATAAGGGGTCTTGTTTGTGTCGTTCTTAACTCACACTCTGTTCATAGTGTAGACTACTGTATTCACAACTTCTCTCCAAAATATCTTGGATACATCATTCTCAGCTAACATAGCTCTTGTAGCTTCTATAACTTATTTGTTCCTTCTCTCTACACCACCATTTTGTTCAAGAGTCTTTAACTCAACTCTTTCTTCCGCTCAATGATTAGATCTATGTTCTTCAATCTGATTCCCATTCTACAAACCATTTCTAATGATAACTTCCACACTTTCATGGTTAGCCTTAGGATCAACAATATTTACCAAAGCTATCTTGTCTACTACTTCCTCTTCTTTAACTAATTCAAGCTCTTTACCTTTATCACAATCACAAATTCTTCATCTTCATCAAAAAGTGAACTCTTTCTAGTTTTCCTTACTCTCTTAGGGCATGTAGATGAAAAATGACCAAACCCATTACATTTTTAGCAAGAAAAAAATTCCATACCTTCTTGTTCTCTTTTCATGAGCAAATCAATACCTTCTTTGATCTCCATGTCTTCTTTGGATCTGAATCTATCTTTACTTGTGCCTCTATCTTGAAGCTCAATGCTCAATTTTGTACACTATTTTGATCTCTCACCAAGAAGCTCCATCTTCTAGGTGTCAAAATTTTCTCTCTAAAACTCTAGACTATATTTTCTAAAATACTTCGCCACTAATCTCCCAAAGCTGTTAAAATTATCTTCAAGGACCTGATGCTCTGATACTAATTGTTAGAAACAATAGTCCACCAAGATAACTGGGGGGGGGGGGGGGGGGGTGAATCAGTTAATCAAGGTCCAAATGTACAAAGTCAAACTTTTCCACAATTCAATGAACCCATAAAACATTCATACCCATGGATGCATTCATTGTGTATTTACTAAAATTTATATGTTACTGTCAAATCAACTTGCAAAAATGTAAAGCATGAACCAAAACACATTCATCAACACACTTGATACAATGATTTACGTGGAAATCCAATTTGGAAAAAAACACCAGTAACATGCTAACCCTTTTCACTCTTCTGAAGTGATGCCCTGTGAAAGGCCAACCCTATTAAAGGCTATAATACACATTGTTAAATGTGACCTGGTTAAGGGATTTCAATTACCCTGTTAAAAGTGAGCCTTGTTAGAGGAATTTAGGCCATTCACTTGGAATTCCACCCTATTAAAGGATTTTCCTATGATTTTTAGGTCAACCTTAATCCAAAGGATTTACCCTAGACTGATACAATTGTTAGAGAGTAACAATAGAGTTTTGATTAGATACAACTTACAACTTCACTTGCAGATTATAGATCTCTATCTAGTCCTTAATTTAGCTTGGCTTTCATTTTTTATCTCTAATAGCTTGTTCATCCTTCAAGCATTCATCTTCTTAAGCCTTCTTTCTTGTATGCTATTATAGACTATTCTCTTGGGTCACTTGATGAAGCAAAATCCTTAATTCCTTCTCCTCCTTAAGTTCTCATACATGACAGCAATATCTCTAACTCTTTTGCTTCATGACCAAACATTCCTATATAAAGAAAATTATAATATTTTCCTACTCATTATTTGTCATCTAAATTAGGGTTTTGGATGGATTAGGTAGGATACAATGTATCTACCCCATATCTTGTCTATTCTAGAAACTTCTCCTAGAATCCATTTGAATTTTCCTAAAAATAGTTTACATCAAATTTTGTGCCACTAACTCATCAATCTTATCTTACTCCTAGTTCAAAAGTTATAAGAAAATAAACTTGTCAGCTTAGATTTGGTGAAACTTTGATCTTTATCATAATGTAGTAGCTTGGTATTATCAATCTTCTGATGCTCGACACATACTATGTTACTCAACATCAACTATAAAATCACTCAGCATCAACTAGATTTTACTAGTGCTCAAAATCAACTAAAATTTACTCGACATCAATTGTCTAGCTTGACATCTACTAGAATTTTCTTTCACTCTGCTCCAACTGACTTTTTGCTCGGCTTGCATTAACTTTGCTCCACACCTACTATCCACTCAATCAAGCTTGGCAGAGAAACTTTATTTAACTAATTCTTCTAAATGTTCTAAGTGTAGCTAGCTATTTTGTAACCTTAATTATATCATCAATACATCATGTCATCATTGTCTTAACTGATCCTTGTACTTTATTACATAATCATAACTCAACCTTTGCTCTAGGTACTTGTGTTACATCTTATTGATCAAATCCTCTTCATTAATCAACTAAGTGACAATACTTGAATCTTGTAAGCAATTGTCTTACCAAAAAATAGTAGGTTTGACATTAGTGAAAAAATAATGATTGAAACACAGTCTTCTTCAATAATATCCTTCTTAAAAATCTCTTTTCAAATAATCTTTTCAATTAGATATCAATAATCTCACTATTTGTCATTGATGACAAACCAAACTGATCAACCTATATCATCAAATGATGAACATCTTATTCAACCAAACTAACTAGGTTAAGATAGTAATGCAATACAAAAGAAAGAACTTGTATTCCTCTTTCAACAACTTTAATCTTCTAATTAGGTTACAAAATCTCTTCCTTGAAACTCCCTTTGAGTTCCTTCTTATATCTCCCTCTTACTAGGTAGATTAGGATTTCTCTTTCTTTCTAGCTCTCTAATCAATGTCTCCCTCTCTATTCTAACTTGATTCTTGATATTTTTCTCCCTCTCTAATCAACATATTAGTTTAGGACTTTCTTCCCTTTTCTCTTGATCTTCTGATAGATCAGTTTAGGACTTTCTTCTACTTTTCTCTTGATCTTTTGACGATGTACTTTCTCCACTTTTCTCTTGCACTTGATCAGTAAAACTCTTCTTGTGATGATGATCAATTTAATGTACTTTCCCCCTCTTTGGCAACAATGCCAAATACTTATACAAAAATAATTTTGTCATCCTTAAAATATGCAGATATAAGCTTTGCAGTTTCCTCATTTTCTACCTCTGTCACCTTGCTTGTGACTAATTTGAAGTTTCATCTTTGTGATTACTTTAGGCAATTCCTAAAGTAAGATTCATTGCATCAATTTATATTATATGAACATCAGCTTGTTTGATGTAGTGGACTGCTTCTGTTTCTTACATAGCCTTAGATACAGTATCATCCCTAGTTTACCTCTTAGATACTCATGAGCATCCTTAGGTAATGGTTTTGTTAAGATATCAGCAATTTTCTTATTTGAGTTAACATATTCCATCTTCATCTCTTTGTCTTGAACTAACTCTCTTGCATAGAGATACTTGATCGCAATGTGTTTTGTCTTTATGTGCATTACTGGATTCTTTGATATATTGATAGCACTTGTATTATCACAATAAAGTATCACTGGTTCTATAATTTATTCCTTCATTCCTCTAAGTAGCTGTTTGATCCATACAATGTTTGTGCAATTTATAGCAGCAACAACATATTTTGCTTCAACAATAGATTGGGAAGTACAACTTTGTTTCTTTCTTGTCCATGTAACCAGTGTCTTGCCTAAGAAAAATGCTCCTCCACTAGTGCTCTTTCTATCATCAATGTTTCCAATCCAATCAACATTAGTATAGGTTGTTAGGTCAAACCTTTCATTCTTCTTGTAGTATAGACCAAACTCTTATGTTCCTTTCAAGTATCTCATTATTCTTTTCACAGCCATCAAGTGATTATGTTTGGGATTAGCAGAGAATCTTTCAACTATCCCCATAGCTAATACAATATCAAGTCTGCAATGTACTACACATTGCAATTTTCCAATCATGGACCTGTAGAGTGTTTGATTCACCTCAGCTGAATCATCATTCTTTGATAGCTTGTGTCCTGTCACCATAGATGTACTTACGCATTTGGAATCATCTAATCCAAATGTCTTCAATATCTCTTTCATATACTTTGACTAAGTGATGTATATTCCATACTTCATCTGATATACTTGCAATCCCAAAAAGAATTTGATCTCTCCAAACATAGACATTTCAAATTTTTGCTTCACCTAATTTACAAAATCTTTACATAAAGCATCTTGTCCTCCAAATATGATATCATCAACAAATATTTCAGATAGCAAAATACCTCTATCTTTTTCTTCCTTTATGTATAGATTACTATTGTCATCAGTCTTTTCAAATCCAATCTTCACAAGATAAGTATGAAGTCTCTCATACCATGCTCTTAGTACTTGCTTCAATCTATATAAGGCTTTGTGTAGTCTATATACCATGTTCTTATTGTTTTCATCAAAAATACTTCTAGCTATCCTATGTAGACTTTCTCTTCTAGTATGCCATTTAGAAATGTAGATTTGACATCCATTTAATAAACTTTGAAACCTTTGTATGCAACATAAGTAAGTGGAGTTCTTACTACTTTCATTCTTGTAGCAGGGGCAAATGTCTCACTATAGTCAATTCCTTCTTCTTGTGCATATCCTTTGCAAACTAATCTTGCTTTGTTTCTTGTCACTTCACTATTCTCATCTAGCTTGTTTCTGAATACCCCCTTGGTGCCAATCACATTCTTGTCTTCTAGTCTAGGAACTAGACTCTGTGTTTTGTTCTTCTCTATTTGCTGAATCTCTTCTTCCATGGCCTTGTACCAGTCATCATCTTCTAATGCATCTTTCACTATTTTGGGCTCCTTCATACTTAACAAATATGATTCACTTGTCAATATATTTCTTGTCATTGGCCTTGCATCTTTGTTTCTAATTATTTGATTAGCAAGACAATGCCTTTTGACATATTTAGATAATCTTGGTTCAGCTCTTGTTTCTACATTTTTTCTTTTAGCTTTAGTGTCACTGTGTACATTTCTATTAGGTATCTTGGCATCTCTTTCATGTGTCCTAATTTTAGAATCAAAATGTGCATTTTCTTCATTCTACAACTCAACATCTGAATGCATCTTGGTTTTAGAATGCAACTTGGCATTCACAGGATGTGACTCGGTAGTTACTGAGAGTTGCTGTTGGTTTGTAACTTAATTCTTAGCATCTTCTTCAATAGGCATTCCTTCATAGAAGTATACAAATGATTTGCATTCTTCTAGTTCTTTCATAGGTTCAACCTCATGTACTTCTATAAATTCATCAAAATTCACATTTGCACTTTCCACAATTTTGTTAGTGTTAGTATTTAAACACTTATAGGCTTTGCTTCTTGTGGAGTATCCAAGGAATATACCTTCTTCACTTTTTGCATCAAACTTTCCATTCCTAACATCTTTAAGAATATAACACTTACTTCCAAATACCTTAAAGCATTTCACATTAGGTGGATATCCATACCATAGTTCAAAAGCTATTGAATGAGTACCTTTCTTGACTTGCACATGGTTCAAGGTATATCCAACAGTACTTACAACTTCTCTCATGTATTTCAGAGCAACATTCTCCTCCATCATAAGTGTTCTAGCATAGTCCACTATAGACCTATTTCTTTTTTCAACAATTCCATTTTGTGGAAGGGTCCTGGGTGTAGATGTCTGTCTTTTGATTCCTCTATCATTACAGAACATCTCAAACTCATTTGAAATGAACTCTCCTCCTTTGTCTGATCTCAAGCATTTGAGACTCTTACCTGTTTCTTTCTCAACTCTTTCCAAGTACCACTTAAACATATGAAAAGCATCAGATTTCTATTTTAGAAACATGACTATCATCATCCTAGAGTAATCATCAACAAATAACATTATGTACTTATCTCCTCTATAGCTTTACACTTCAATTGGTTCACACAAGTCAATATGAACAATCTCTAGTATTTATTTAGAGTTATAAGCTTTACTATTAAAGCTTGAATTTGACATTTTACCTAGTTGACATTATACCAAGAAATCATGGATATTCAAAAAAAATTGATGAGATGGTCCATCCAAAGAGATCTATTTGGTATCATTATCCTCGAGAAGCTTTGTCCCATTAGTTAGTCCCTTGACATACTATTGAAATTCCCTGAATCACTTATGACTTTGACAAAAGTGCCTATAGATCTCTTTTATTAAAAATTTAGCTTTGTATATTTTTGGAGAGTTGCTGACAATTCAAAAAACTAGATTCATTCCATGGGCCATTCAATGAATGCCAATTATGTAAGGTTTAAGAAAAACTTTTAATTTTGTGACAAGACCATTCTTGAGGCCTTGCATTATTGAAGCTCCATCTGCTCCAACACACACCAGCTTTTGAACAACACACATTATATTATCAGGTTTCTTCAACTTGGGTAATCTTCTAACTCTTTTCAAGTTATTGATACTAAACAAATTATCAAAATTAACATCACATAATCTCTTGTGCCAAAGACATACATCATCAAGTTTTTTAATAAGACAAGTAGCATCCTCTATATACAGATAGAATATATTACTTCTAGTTTGATCACCTTTTCCAATTAGTTTCCCATTTCTATCATATATCTTGGTAGTTTTGTTTTCAAATTCAACTTTTCATCCCAGATTATTCAGTTGTGACACACTTCCCAAGTTATAATTTAATCATTCAATATAGTAAGCATTATCATATGAAATCTTGTCTATGAGTTTGATAGACCCTTTTCCTTTTATCAAACATGGTGCATCACTAACAAATCTTACACTATTTCCATCATAACAAGTTAAGGTAATGAACTTACTTTTGTCTCTAGTCATGTGATGTGAGCATCCACTATCAATGATCCATCTATCATTCTTGTTTACACAAGTCACAAGTGCAGTTGTCTCATTCTCATCAAATTTTTCCTTCATCACAATATATACCACTTCATCATCATGTTCATCAAAATCATTTTCATTAGAAAAAATAACATGACTTCTTGCCTTTGTCTTTGTAATCTCTGTTTCCATCTCCTCTTCTATTTTTGTACTTGTTTCCTTCTCTTTAGTTCTTCTTCTATGTATGTCTTGTAGCAATATGACCAACTTCATTGCAATTGAAACAAATGATGTGTAACTTACCTTTGAACTTGTCTTTACCTCTATGAAATCTCTTTGCTAGTAGTGCTTCCAATTGTTCAATGTCTTCCTCATCTGTATTAATATCATTGGATGCATATTTTATCTTTCTTTTCTTCTTCTTCTTCTACTTTACCTCCTCAAAATCCTTCAATAACAACTTATCTTTGAAAGCAGCTTCAAGACTCTCTGGATTGTAGTTGTCAAAGTTAGATAGCTCAAAAGTAGTGAATCTACCTACTAGACCTTCAAGGGTTAGATTATTTCCTAGAATACACCTCAACTCTTGTATTGTAGAAACTCTAATAGCATAGATAGGCAGTACTATTCTCAATACTACTTAGCATACTATCATCATCTATATGACTAGTAGCTCCTCTTATTACACTAACAACTTCCTTTATCCTAGCATCATATTGAGTAATATTTTCACCTTCTTCCATTCTCATATCATCAAACTTACCTTTGAGTCTCTCAGACCTTGCTCTTTGAACATTTTTTCTCCTCCATAAATGGTGGTCAGGGCATCACACATCTTCTTTTTAGTATCATAGCCTTTGATATCATCGAATTCGACATATCTTAGAGCATAGGCAATCTCCAACATTGCCTGATTGTGCTCCTTTTTCTTCTTCATATCTTTAGCAGTTAGGGATCCTGTTGGATGAACATGTTCCACTATAATGGTAGATTATGCATGATCTACAAGTCCTCCAAGGTATAGCTTCATCAAACTTTGCCATGCTGGAAAGTTATCTCTATTGAGCTTGGGTACTTCTCTTTTAGACATCTTGATCTTTGTGCTTCTAGTACCTTAAAACTAGTCCTCTTAAGCATATGGCTCTGATACCAATTGTTGGAATTCCTTTGGAATAATTGGGGGGGGGGGGGGTGTGAATCAATTATTTAAGGCCCAAATGTACAAAATAAAACTTCTCCACAATTTAGTGAACCCACAAAAAATTCATACCCATGCATGAATTCATTGTGTATTTACTAAAACTTATATGTTATTGTTAAGTCAACTTGCAAAAATGTAAAGCATGAAACACAACACATTTATCAACACATTTGACACAATGATTTACGTGGAAACCCAATTTGGGAAAAACCACCAATAACATGTTACATCTTTTCACTCTTCTAAAGTGATGCCCTGTGAAAATCCAACCCTGTTAAATGTTATAATACACATTGTTAAATGTGACTAAGTTAAGGGATTTCAATCACCTTGTTAAAAGTGAGCCTTGTTAGAGGACTTAAGGCCATTCACTTGAAATGCCACTCTATTAAAGGATTTTCCAATGATTTTTAGGTCAATATTAATCTAAAGGATTTACCCTAAACCAATACAATTTTTAGAGAGTAATAGTAGAGCTTTGTGTTGAGCCGTCGTTATGCATGATGCTAAATGGTGAGAATTCTTGCGAACTCCTCTCTTGAAAAGCTGATTTTGTGAATTAACTCTAAGGTTTTGGATTGATCTCGTGATCTACTAGAATCCATTTAGTTGAAGATAAATGTGATTGTTCACAAGGAGGCCTTTGCTGGTTCATTTTGATTTCAAATGAGATGAAAAATCTGCATGTTGCTTCAAAATAATACACGCAAGAAAAATATGTTTTTGTATTTTTTTATGTTTTCTATGAATGCAATCTAAAAATGCAACTAGTATGAATTCCTATTCTAACAAAGGGGTTATCAAATCAAATAATGAAACTTGAAAATAAATAACATGAAATTAAAAATTCCTAATAGACATAAGCTATGGAGAATGACACCTCTACGAATTAAGCTTTCAAAGAGATTGATAAATAACCAATGAAAGAAGGAGCAACGCTTCCTTGATTCTATTGATGCAATCATCTGTGAGAAATTTAATGAGTGTATGATGTTTCACTCTTCATTGAATTGCAAGGCCACAAAAATTGCACTCATATGAGACGAAAAAATTATGCAGGCACAATTCGATAATTTCTTCTCAAGATAGTTATGCAGCAAAATTCATCAAAACCATAAGAAACACCAAAACTAATGAAATGCACAACTAGAAACAAAGCAATAAACGATTGGCTCAATCACAATTCCATGAAAATAAATCCAAAAAATATGACACATTCAGGCAAGAATTACTACACTCCAAATGTGAGCACCAAAAGTATAATTTTATTGCAAAATAACAACGACCGTCATTACATATTACAATGGGGTATCTATAAGACATCATCTCCTCAATTTGTGTTGAAAGTGAGAGATATCTTCATGTAATAAAATACTTTTAATTTAATAAAACAAACTAATTATATACAAACTACAATCTAATTGGTCCTAAGTAGGACTCCATCCATATTTTGTTCATTAATTGGATGCATGAGCCTTTAAATGTAAAAAAAAAACAATTATGAGAGAAGAAAGAATGAGAAAGCTCTAAGTCAAAGTGGAAGTGTCTGGGAGTGCCAAAACTGGAAGCTGATCCTTTACTGGGCATTTGTAAGAGTTAAACTACCTCTAGAATGTGCTTTCGATGCATGGAAAGCTCTATTCTTGGAACTGGAAGTTAATTGTTGATGGAACTTCCAAAAATGTACACCTGTAGACCTACACACCTCAAAATGGTCCAAAATCTAAAATTTTTATTGAGTGTCAAAATCAAAATTTTGGCATCTAGGTTTTGTTCTTCTTCATCCCAAAGCTATGTTTGGATGTTTGTCCTTTAATTTCTCTATAATCTCAGTAATTCTAGCCGCATCTGGTAAATCTAAAGCCTCATATTTCTCCTTGACTTTTTCCTTGTAATTGTCTACCTCAATTCAGGTGTCAGCAAAATTCCTGAGTTTGGTATCCAATTCTAACAAAGCATCTTTAGTCCTGAAGGCTTGTCAGATATCCTCATCATTACTAGCTTCTAAAACTTTCCATAACTACCTCTACAGGAATTTTTTTTTCTCATTCTTCATCTTCAAAAATCCTTAAGCTAGCATCACTATAATGCTTCTTTGCTTCCAAAATTTTCTCTCAGGCTTGGTCCTTGAGGCTACGAATCTCCGCATGTAATGTTTCCACTACTTTATTACTATCAGTGATCTTTTCTATCCAATTATCAATCAAATCTAATTCTTCAATAGTGTAGACATCTACCAAAACTCTGTACCTTTGTCCCTTTATGTTCTGGAAAATTTGTAAGTCCTTTCTCTAGGCCCTTATCTCATCCACAATGCTAAAGTCTTGCTTCAAAATTTCTACCATTTTATTCATGTTCTCCTATGTAGTATGTAGTAACTTTAGGTTCCCCTAAATTATCAAGATTCCTTTATCCTCAAAACTTTCCCACCACTGTTGACAAGCTTTCAAAAATGGATCTACATGTACAACTGCCCCTTCTATAAGAATGGTTTTCAATGTGTCCTTAGGATGCTTAGGATCAAGAGGACCAACCACTTTAGCTAAATATCCCCTTAGGATCTCATTCTATCTTCAAAGTATTCAATGTTTGAGCTCTTCACACTCCATGCTCTTGAAGACCTATTTGATTCCCATGTTCACCATCAATCAGGCTATATCTTGTGTGGGTCTTCCTAGCATCACCTCTTTGAGTTGATAATCTTGGGGACCAAGGCTTTCTACATATGTGTCTTCAAGAGGGATAACCACTTGCGCAAACAATTCTTGGTCTCGTGTATTGGTGATAAATGCCAACGATCTTGCCTCATGCAATGGGGACTTAGGTTTATTCAAAATCTCTACAATCTCAAAAATTTCCTCCTCATTGGTGCGAAATTGAGGTTTGGTACTCCTCATTACTTCCTTCCAAAGCCATCTTGCGATGTGCTTAGCTGAAGACTTGCCTCTTGAGGATGAAGGAGTATGTTCTACTATCTCCTTCCCCTTATCACTCCTCCTCAGAGTACTTCCCCTTTGTGTAGGCTCTTCTTCTCTGGACTCTATTTCAATGGACCTTGCAGGTTGCACCTTAGTGTCTTGGGAAGGTGGTTGAGAATATTCCACCATTTTCCCCTCCTTTACTACTTCATCAGCCACCATTTGTTCTGGTTCCTCCCCTTGTGATGGTTCCTTCTAAACCTATTCCTCTTCTAAATTTTGGGACAAAGGAATAGTCAAGCCTTTATCTACCATTGTGACTTGTGGCAAAGATGGGGGTGTAAGATCAAGACCCTATGAATCTGGTGGCATCTATGTCTAGTCTTCTTGTTGAGCTTTTCCTGTAGGGGTATCCCTTATCTTAGCCCAACCTAGCTCTATTCCCACATGCATGAAATCAAAATCTAACAATTTGAAAATGTCATCACCTTCTTCAATTTTCTCATCCACCCACTTTTGTATTTCATCTTCCGAAGAAGAGAGTTCCAAGGGTCCTACTAGAGTGGATGGTGATATGCTCATGGTACTTCTCCTTTCTTGCTATATGGCTCTAGCTATTCTTCTTCATCTATCTCCTCTTCTTCTTCCTCTTCTTCTCCCTCTGGTATGGTCTCTGCGATAGATGGAAAAGAAACCATTCTCTTGGTCACCCTTTTCCTTTTCTTCATTAAAATTTTAATCCTCTTTTTCTTTGTGGAGGTAGAAGGGGATGTTGGCTCTTCTTGAGAAGGAGGAATAGAAACTTGTTGACTCTCTCCCTCTTCTAATTGGCTAGGCACAAAGGGAGGCAATTGAGGGTCATCCTAGACTTGAGTAGCTCCAGTATCCTTGGACCCTTGTACACTCTCCTCCTATTGTTGAGGGGGTACTTGAGCTTCACCTTGTTCTATTTGAATCCTTTGATGGGAGGTCCTATTTCTTTTATTCTTTCCCTTCCTCTCTGGAGGATGATAGTATCCAATTGGGTGACCAAGTTCGTATACTATGTGTAGCTAGATTGGAGACTAGGCCACAAAGGTAGGAATTGTAACTTTCTTCTCTCTATCTTTCTTAGGGTGGGCTTGAGCATGAAAGACCATGGTGTCTGATATTGGATCAAGTTTAAAATACTTCTTGATCCAATTCTTGGTCATTCTGACTATGTGCCTTGCCCGATGATTAATATCATTGCCCTGCTCCCTGTAAACCTCGGCATTCATGATGAGTCTCTCTCCTATTTTGTCCAAGTTGAACAGGGGGTCTAGCAAATCCCATGAATCTTGTTGCCTTATTTCCTCTGGAATATCTAGTTTGAGAGCCTTCTTTGGTAGATACAAAGTCATCCTATAATAGTCCCTCATGCAGACATCGTATTCATTTGTTGTGTTCATCCAATGGTCTTCAACAAAATATTCATGGTGGAACTCCTTGCTAGCCAGACTCTCCACTTTCTTGATATTATCAAACTAGAGCCCAGGAGAATTGTACTCCTTAAGCGGATAATTCTCCCATTCCCACTAAAAGGATGAAATATCTTGTTTCTGTTTCATCTGGTATGGTCCCATGACTAGGGGCCATGTCCAACAGGGTCTTCATTGTCGCTTCACCCTCCCATATGTAGATTCAATTTTCCATGCAATCTCTGATAACACCAATTTTTCACTTGGATATATGTGGAGCTTCTTGTGGTTGACATATGTACTGACTACTTGCAAATATGTGAATGTCTTAAAATTGGATGAAGGAGGCCCTGAGAGTTGTTATCTGTGCTATTGCCTTATCAGATAACCTCTTTTCATAATCACCTTCTATGAATTAGATGACCATGAAAATGAATGCATCATTCATGATTCTATACTCCTTACTCTATGTTGAGAGCTTCTTCCTCACTAGTTGAGGGTAGACAATGTAAGGCCAGGCATTAGGATCCTGCATACTACCTCTTTTGTACAAATTGGAGTAGTTTTTGCCCTTGCTACAAGTAGATATATCATATAAGAAGTCATATAGAACTTCTTCTTATCTTTAACTACCCCCAATTTCTCACACAAGTTTTCACATAGTGTGGTGGCCTAGTCTGGTGGTATCCTCACCATCTTGATTGTCTCAATAAAGTTGACCATGAAAGTGTTGAGGTGGCCAGTTGCTGGCAGACCCATGACTCTACTCAAAAGGATGATGGAATAGCCAATATCTTCCTTCATGTATCCCTTGGTCATGTCCACTTTTCCTGTGACCCTTCCCAAAGGAGTCTTCTCAATGAGATACGTGGATTAGATGATTTCCAATGCTTCTTTGGGGTGCTCCCCATACCATCACTCTACTACTTCATAGGAGAGTCTAATGAATTGATCTACCCTTAGGAGGTGGAAGAAATTCTCAATATTGTCTGGTCAAAGGTCAAGGAACACTTCTCCTATCATGCTCTTAATCACTCTCTCCTCAAAAATAAAGTGTTGTGCCAGTGTCATAATCAACTTTGTTGACTGCACTAATACTGGATGCGAAGCTACACTCACCAACCCAGATCAGATCAAGGTGGATACTAGAGTAGATCTCTCTACAGGTTTGTTATAGATTCTGAGGAAATCTCCTAGGTCTGTATGTCCCAAATTGATATCTTTGATTTCTGCATAGTTGTCTTGAAATCTCAACTTCGATGGCACACCTTGTAATTTGAACACAATAGCCTTAGGAGCCATTTTATCTATAGATGTGGATGCCATTTAGTCTGTATGATACATGAAAGGAATTTATTAGCTCAAATTTACTCTTTAATTGATTATTGACTAAAAATAAAATTGAAAAGATGATGTGTCTTTTATTTATTTATTTTTTTACAATTTTTTTAATGTTTTTTGGTTTTAGGTTTTGGAGGTGGATGACGCACACATGACATGTGGCATGGTAGGCTCATGGATGGTGTGCACAATGCATGGCATGGTTGAAGGTGTGTGTGCAACACTTGAGGCATGCATGGTGCGAAGTATGTGTGTGTGTGTGTGTGTGTGTGCAGTGCATTAGTGCACATGACACAGTGTTGTAATGGTGTGGGCACAGGTTGTGTGCGAGGTGAAGCAGAGGCACGATGGAGTAAAGTGGGTGTGTGACACTAAATTTATGGGACTCAACATGAAAAGGGTGCGCAGTGCTGAGTGGGCGTGTGGCGGTGAAAATGAGGGTTTTGCATAGTGGAGGGGCACGCATGGGAGGTGAAGCATGCATGGCACATGGTGGTGCATGTAGCGGTGAGCGCAAGAGGTGAAGCACATGCAACACATGGTGGCACATGTAGCGGCAAGCATGCCATCGCATGGCACTCACGTAGTGGATTCATGTGGTGCACACTGTGTGATGTGTACTGCACAACATAGTGAAGTGCACACAAGGAAGGTGATCTACACACCTTTTACAAGTGTGGAGCCCAGAAATGGAGGGATGGTTAGTCGTCAAATGTAGGAATTCTAGATTTGCCAAAATCAAAATGAAAATAGGTGAAGTGTTTGCATAGGGGGGGCTTTATAGCCTCCCACCTTTGGTGGTGCGTAATGCGTAGCACGCAAGTGCGCGACCATGCATTGCACCCCACCAAAGGTGGGACAAGCTCTCGCAGCATTCATGAGGTGTGCAGGTGTGTGGTTGAAATAATTAATTAAAATATTATTATTATTTTTGAACTTTATAATTTTTTTATTGCCTTTTCAATTTTTTTGATTTTCCAATTTTCCAATTTCCCAATTTTTTTAATTTTTCAATTTTTCAAAATTTTCAATTTTTTTTCAATTTTTACTTTTCAACTCTTTAACATTTCTTAGACCTCGAATTGTGAATTCAGGGACCTGAAAGAAGTAGGGGTTCCTCATTCCTAGTAAGGAATGGGACATGTGTTGTGGAACCACAATAAATAGCCCCAAAAAAAGGAAGAAATGACAACGACGTTTCTTCAGTAGCAAACATCCTTTCAACATGCGTCAAACACCAACCGAACTTTGCACACCTCAAGCATAGTTTAGACAACCTCACAGTCAAACTCCAAGATCCAAAACCTTGAAGTTCAGTGTGTGATTTGTGCGTTCATTCCCATCAACCTCTCAAAATGTCATCATTTCAAGTTTTCAGACAACTCAGAAATAATCTTCCACTTCCCCTAGCTCATTCATTAAGAATCTTCACAAAGGTCATTCATCAATCACTTGCTTGACCAGATGAGAGAATTAGTTTGAGGGGCTCTTAGCGAGCTGTCACTTTCTTTTAACTTTCTACCAAATTTTAAGGGATCACTCAATATAGCTTGTAATGTCACTACTTGATGAAGTAATATTTTAATACAAGATACTTCATTTTGTAACTATATCCTTTAGCCATTACAGATCTTTAGAATCCTTCAATCTTAACACCATCCAAATTTGTTTCTTTTTTATTCTGTATCCTAGCTACCCTCCTGTTTGAACCAATTGGAGTTTGAATCGTCTCTTGCTGCCTTCAACCTTAATTCGACAACACCTAAGATGGTTGATTCTTAAGTTTGCAAAGTGTTGAGAGCTCATTGGTTCAAAATCCTAAACTTAAGACTGAAAGCTTCCCTATTTCCGCAAGGAACATCCATAATTAAGTTGGTATAAAACACACAATCATCCATATATTTTGACAAAGAAATACCTCTCCTAAAATTGAAACCAAAGAGTGGTTAGTGAGATATATCAAGATAAAATCTCAAGTGCACCTTACCCCTTAGGACTAACACAACCTTGAAAGTAAATGCATGACTAAACGCAAATACACAACGGAAAAAAACACACACTTGCAGAAAATAAACACTCTTGCGAGAATAAAACCTAACTAATAGCAAAAATTGAATTGAACTAAATGCAAAAATAAAACCTAACTAATTTTTTTTTGTGTTTCTTTTAAGCCCCAAAATAATGTTTCAAAAATTTCCCATTTATTGGTAAGGGAAGAAATTCCCCCTATAAGGAACTGAGCCTAGAAGTGTTTTCTTTGAGGATTTCCACAATTTGATAAGGACTAGTCCACAAGCATTGAAACTTGGTATGGCTGCCCAGTATTTTTTTTGCCTTATCCCAAAGTAGGACAAGGTAGGAAATCCTAAAGGATTTTATTGTGGCTCTCTTGTCAAACCATCTCTTCACAACAACTTGATGTTTAGCCATGTACTCCAATGCAACGGTGCATTTTTCATCCATCTCTAAAAGATTCATCAATCTAATTTGTACTCTGTTAATATCTTTAGTGTATCCACTCATAAACTTCAAAACAAGAATTTTGAGGTTGAGCAAAAATACTGGCTCCTGTCTGTAGACAAGTAAATATGGAGAAGTCCCCAAAGCATTCTTGACCCTTACTCAATCCATCCATAAGGCATATTTTAACTACGTAAGCCAATCTCTAGGGTTCTCCTTCAACAATAACTTTATTACTGTAATCAGGTTCTTGTTTGTAGATTCTGCTACTCCATTTCCTTGTGGGTAGTAATTTGAAGAGAATTTGATGATAACTTTATTTTTGAATGCCCATTGAGTCAGAAATATTGATGCAAAAGAAGATTCCTTGTCATACACAAGGGTGAATGGCATTTTGAATCTGGTAACAATGTGCTCCTCCAAGAAATCTGTCACCACCTTGGCAGTATAATTTCTATAAGTTTTTGCTTCGGTCCATCTTGTGCAATAATCAGTGGGTATAAGAATGTAGCTGTGTCTAACTAATGATGGTGGGTTAACTGGACCAATGAAATCCAACCCCCACTTTGTGAAAGGACATATCTCATACACAGGCTATAGCGACATTGCCGGTTGTCTTTCTTTGTTAGCACTTTTTTAACAGACATGACAAGAGTGGACATGCTCAAAAGTTTCCTTAAACAATGTGGGCCAAAAATATCCCAACCTTAAAATAATATGAGCTGTCTCTTCCTCTGAACCATGCCCTGTACCATATTTGTCATGAAATTGTTCTAGGACTTCCTTCGCTTCTTCATGTCCCAGGAATTTCAAGTAGATCCCTTCATAGTTCCTTTTGTACAACTTGTTGTCTTGTAGCATATAAGACTCACACTTCATTTTAAGTCCTTTGTGTTGCAAACTATTCATCCAACTGAGGCATCAATTCTGTAGGAGGTAAGAGATGAAATCCTGGTACCAAACATCTGTCACCACACCTTGGCCAATATCAACTTGAAATACTATCATTTTCTTCTAGTCTTCATCATCTATTTCCTATTAGAGTAAATAATTAATTTATTAATTATTTATTCTATTTACTTAAGCTTACTTAGGTAAATGCATTTACTTATTAGTTGTAGTCTAGGAGTTAGTTATAAGTTGTTGACAATACGAGAGTTTGTTCTCTCCTAAGTCATACCTATCCTCTCACATTGTTCGAGGACTTTCCACCTTATGTGGATGTATGCTTAGCTGTCACACTTATCTCCTAGCATCTTCTAGAAGATTCTTGGAGCTCTTTATATTCGGGCTCCCTCTTTGTATTTTCATAACATCACATTCTCATATTGTAAATACATTTTTCATTGTGTTTCAATATCTTGTGGTCTCTCATGTTCGTTTAGGGTTTTACCCTTGCTCCATGCTCTTCTCCCCTTGGCTTCTCTTTGACATGTTTTCACATGGAGGTGATCTTAGGCGACTTTGGATTTGGCTTTCATCAACTCCAACATGGTATCAGAGCCTTCTTGCTGCTGCTTTGTTGAAGGATTTTTCAAGCCGTGATTTAAAGCCACAAACCCTAGTTTGTTTGTGCATTTTATCTTCAAATCAAGGGATCAACAATTTTTTGGAGCACTTTTAGCCCAAATGGACATTGCCATTGGATGTGGAAGGCCATTTGCAGTCAAGATTTATATAAAAATTGTCGATTTTGAAGACAGAGCTCTAGGAGGCAAAATTTTTTAGCTTGCAAGGCTTTCCATACGATTGTACAGACGATTTTGGTAGTGAAAAATTAAAAAAAAATAAAAATTTTGGCACACCACCATTGTGCCACTGCAAGGTCACCGCCGCGCCATCGGCACTTAGCCCGTGGGCAGCCACAGCTGGCTGCGCGACCGCAGCACTGCCATGGCTCGGTTGTCGCCCGCTTGCAGATCTCAGCAGACAGTGCTGCCAACTTTTGCCACCTCCGCCACCCTCAGCAACCTATTCGTGCCGCTACACTTTCTCTGACACTTAGTCTTTGTTTCAGGTCCACTGCCCTCCTATTTCTAACACATGGAGGGGTCGTCTGCATCAGCAACCTGTGTGGACATTTGGTCCAGTCAGCAATACATTAAGCACCATTTTTGCCTCGTTAGCAATTGTAGTCCACATGACACGTGGCAGGGCTGCCACATGGTGTTCACATGGCAGCCACGTGGACTCTTTTTTTGCATGACGGTTGACATGGTTGTCAAATTTTTTCCATTGAAATGCTGACATCAACACTACATCAGCCTTGCTTGCAGTCTCCTTCTAGGTCCTTTTTGACCTACCTTTGGTTTTTGAGCCATAACTTGAGCATACAGAAGTATTTTTCTAATTCGAAAGAAGTGTTGGAAAGCTAGTTCTGAGATAGAGACATTGGTGTAGGTATTTTTTGATTTTGATATTTTTTGGTTGCCTATTTTTACAATCAAAGTTTGAAGTTATATTTTTGACTCTAGCAAGCATATCTTTTGCGTCCCATGCCCATTTTTTGAAAACTTTATATTTTTGGAAAGCTGGTTCTGTCACGTTTTCAGAAATGTGGTCATTTCTCTTAGTGTTTGGCTCATGCTCTTTCTATCATAGTTTTGGTATTTTTTCTATATGGTGGATATCTTAAGTGTTTTAGGCCTGAGGATCGTTTTCCTAGCATGGTTTCCTTTGTTTTCGGATGTACCTTTTTTTGTTGCAGCTTGTTTTCAGTTTTGATCATTGTAGCTATCATTTTGAAGAACTTTTATGTATCACACTGAGATAAAGTGCCACTTTTGCATTTCGGGAGTTATGAACATTGTTTTGAGTCAGTTGTACATGCACTATTTTCATAAAGCACCATGGGGGGGATAATTGTTTGCTATTTTAGGCATTCTCCCTTTGTTAAATGAGTGTCCCTTCCATGAAATTAGCGCATACAGATTCAGTTTGATCGTGTCTTTATAGGTGTCTGTACCTCTTTCCCTCTCTCGTTGTTCTTGGTTTGTCTACAGGAGACTTTGGCCCACCTTCTCAGTTGCCTGTCATCACACCCCATCTGCATTAAGGGGGGGTTATGCTGTTGTTCTAATGCATCCTTGGTTCGATGGTTCGATAGTGTGAACTATGTATTCAATGGTTGATCCTATGTACAAGGCGATTGCAGTGGCTGGCTACCTATGCATTTTGGTGAGATAGATCATCTACCATATAGACATGCTCAGTTTGTGCCTTCTCCTTCCATGGAGGTTCTTCAGATCAATAGTTTGGCAGATTTGTGACTTCTTCATGCTTCAGTGATGCTTCTTCATGATCACTCCTTGTTCCTGTTTTATGGGACATTCCCTAGTTGGAGGATTCTTCAGTTCTTCACTAGGTTCTTACCTCTTTTTGGGGGAGGGTTTTTCCCACATGGTTTTCTCTTTTTCCCCATTTTTAGAGGTTGCATTTCTTTGCATTGTTCATGGGTACCTAACATGGCCTTGTTGCTAAGACCCATTCTGCATTCATCTTAGTTTTGTGAGCTTAAGGCATTTTCCTAAGTTGCACTTAAGGGGGGGTGTTAGAGTAAATAATTAATTTATTAATTATTTATTCTATTTACTTAAGCTTACTTAGGTAAATGCATTTATTTATTAGTTGTAGTCTAGGAGTTAGTTATAAGTTATTGACAATATGAGAGTTTGTTCTCTCCTAAGTCATACTTATCCTCTCACATTGTTCGAGGACTTTCCACCTTATGTGGATGTATGCTTAGTTGTCACACTTATCTCCTAGCATCTTCTAGCTTGTTCTAGAAGATTCTTGGAGCTCTTTATATTCGGGCTCCCTCTTTGTATTTTCATAACATCACATTCTCATATTGTAAATACATTTTTTATTATGTTTCAATATCTTGTGGTCTCTCATGTCCATTTATGGTTTTACCCTTGGTCCATGCTCTTCTCCTCTTGGCTTCTCTTTGACAGGTTTTTGCATGCAGGTGATCTTGGGTATCTTCGGAGTTGGCTTTCATCAACTCCAACATTTCCTTCTCAAATTCAAATTTCTTTTCATTTCCAATTTGATTATTAGCTATCATCCTTGATAACCCTTGACCTCTAACTAATTTCATAGGTTGGATCTCAAGGTCAAACTCTTGAAGTATTGCCATCCATTTACCCCGCCTTTCATGAAGTTTATTTTACATCAACAATGTCTCTATTGCTAGGTCAGGTACAATAGCACACACCTTACTTCTTAATATGTAATGGCAGAATTTATTCACCATTTTAACCAAAGAAAAAAACTATTTTTTGAGGTTAGAATAATTCAACTCGATATTTCTCAGTGGGCAACTCATAAAAGCAATATGTTTTTCATCTTCCTTCTCCTTCTTTTGAGTCAAAACCCCTACACATGAATTCTCTGAAGCAAAGAAATATATCTTGAAGGGAAGGTTGTAATCAAGACTGACCAATACAAAAGCCATGGAAATGGCTACCTTAATATCGTCAAATGATTTCTTAACTTTAGGGGCCCATTTCATTTTAGCTTCCTTCTTGAGAAAATTATTGAGAGGATGCACAATCTTTGCAAATCCACTTATGAATTTTTGAACAAAATTTTTGTTCCCCAAGAAAGAGTTGAGTTCATTTTGACTATTTGGGGCTGATAACTTTAAAATGGCTTCAACTCTATCAGGATCTATGGAGATGCCATCTTCATAAATGATATGACCTAGGAGTTTTCCTATAGTGACCTCGAATCAACACTTCTTGGGATTGAGAGATATGCCATATTTATGACACCTATTGAACACCTATCTCAGGTTAGCAATGTGAGTAGTTCAATCTTTTGAAAAGATGATCAAGTCATCCATATAGATAACTATACATTGATTAATCAATCAATTAAATGCTTCATCCATGGCTCACTGAAATGTAGCCCCCACATTAATCAATCCGAATGGCATTCTTCTGTAGGAAAAGGTTCCCCATTTGGTTGTAAAAGTAGTCTTTAATTTGTCTTCCTCCTCTACCATTACCTAATTATAACCAGAGTATCCATCCAAGAAAGACATCATCTTCAAACTGTTCACAATTTGTAGGACTTCATCCAGTGAGGGCAATGGGTAATTGTCCTTTTGAGATGCCAAGTTTAAATTGCAAAAATTTATGCAAAGTCAAATATCTCTGGTCTTCTTTTTTATAGGAACTAGATTAGCCACCCATGTAGAGTGTTGCACAAGGAAGATAATCTTTGCATCCAACAATTTCTCAAGTTCCTTCATTATCAGGGAAGGATTGGATTGATAGTTCTCTACCTTTGTCAGAAAGGTTTGGCATCCGGTTTGAGGGGAATATCATGTGTAATGATCCAAGGGTCATATGTCTTCATATCTTCATAGCTCCAAGGGATGACATCCATTATTCTATGAGCAATTTGAGCATGTCTTCCCTTTCTTGCAAATTGCATGCTTTCCCAATCCTTACCATCTTGGGATCATCTTCCATTCCTAAATTATATGAATTGCATTCGTCGGTCCCCTTTTCTTATGGAATTCTTTTGTTGAGTGTCAATTCATCATGATCAAAGATATGTTCTAATTCAACCATTCCTTTTGGAATAGTATTGGTCTTCAGGTTCAAGATTCCATCTTCATGCTGAATTGTGGTATTGTCAGGTTCGTCATCTAGGGTGTCATCTATTTCTTGTCCCTTAAAGTGACCACTGCACATAATAAACTCTAGTATATGTTGATCATCTTGAAAAACTTGGAAGTTCATGATATTTTCCAAAATAGATGGAGCAATGACCAACTCAACTGAAAATCATTTCAATTTTGTTCTTTCAACTAGCTACAATGGGCTTGCTGAATGTAACGCCCCGCCAAGGGATCCAAAAGAATTAACCTAAAGTTTCACTAAGTTTGCTAAACATTTTTTTTTTTTTAAAGTAAGAATGTATAACATACACATCAAACACATAGTAGCGGAAGCAATAACATGTAATCATCGACAAACATACATTGCAAGTTACATTTCTTAAAGATCCCAAGACGTTGAGTCACGTTTAAATTTAATTAAATCTAAGTCTAACAACTATCACATACATATGAAAGAATAATCAGAAAGTCCCATGTCCATAATATACATTTGTTCCGAATGCCTCTCAGAAAATTAATTCGGAATGCTCAATCATCCACTGTACAAGTCACAGGGTATGAAAGGCTTAAAAGAATATACATATGTAAAGATAAAGATACAACATCCTAAAATCCATGATACAAAGTACAGTAGAAATATATGAAACTATTCACCATACATGATACATCCATACATCCATAATGATAAAACATCTATCATAAAATCTAACCATCCATCATAATAATCCAGGAACATAGTGAAGATGAAAGCCAATCATGAAAACGCCAGCCACGATGACCACAGAATGGATCTCAATGGTAAGAGTAAAAAGCACTACCACCCGACCGCGTGGAACCTAAATGTCCACTCCCACCGTGCTGAGGAGATAGTCTCAAGTCCCAAATCGGATAACAAAGCCTATAATCATAAATACTTTCTAAGTCCAGGAAATCCTATAAGTATGCTAACTCAAGGGTCCCTAAAAAGATCGACATCTAAATCCCAGAGGTACCACAAGACACGTAGGAAACCTAATATGCAAGCGGGAAAGTGTCATCGCAAAAGTCACGTAGAAGTTACCTGAGCAATCCCTTAGGAATCTCGAGTCCCTACTGATCCCTGCGGCCACTAGTATCCTCTCGTACTGATGAGGCATACTATGGAATGCAAGGTCGTAACCAAGCGTTCTCTCTACCCCATCCTAGTCTATACTAGCACTCAAGGCATGGGAGAGAACATACAATTATCTTATTAGGTTCATTTTCCCTTATTTAGTGTAAATGTTTTCACTTATTAAAACAACTTACAATGGGTTACTCCAGGCAGCCTCTTAGGGCCCCGATCCCCATTGCAAGCCACTTCCTGACTCTACACATAGATAACCTACCCTAGGCTCATGAAATCATAAATCAAAGAATCATAATAAAACCACCTCAATCCTATACAAGCAACTGAAAAGACATCATAAAAGATAAGCCACAAAACTACATCAGTTCTTCATGAGCAACAGATAAGCATCCAATAATAATCATATGATCACAACAGTTCTCTATCAGCAACTGAAGGCATCAATGATAAATCACAAAATCCAATGGTTCTCCAATGAGCAACCAGAAAGTATCTCAATAGTAAATTACAATATTGATCGAAGACTCCAAAATGGTCAAGTTAAAACATGACATCATCAAGAACATAACAAACACTTCAATCCTCTCAAGCGACCGAAAAGCAATCCAAGTATAACTGATCGAAACTCAAAAATGGTTATCAAATATAACTGATCGATGACTAAAAAATGGTTATCAAAAATGACTGATCGAGACTCAAAAATGGTTAAGTCAGGTATCTCATAAACATAAACCTCAGCTTCACACAAGAAGACTGAAAGCAATAACAACTAGTAAATACAATCATGTCATAGAGCACTCCATCACACTACCATGGTCGGGTTAAGAAAGATTGATACCAAATCATCATAACATCACATTCACAACCTCGAGCCTCTGGTAACAACCTAAACTATTCAATACTAGAACAAACCCCAAAACCTCAAAACATAAACAATATAACAAAACAATATAGTTCATATTCTCACTGCTAGATTGATTTGAACATATGTAATCAGGTTAAGTGTAATATTTTTGTTTCTAGTTTAATGAATGTTTTCACGAAAATAAGTTCACAGTTTGACCTACACGTTAACCCATTCGTCTCATAATTAACATATAAATATAACCCATATAGATATTCGAATAAAATTGTACAATTACTTTACTTTTGATTCTAAGTCAATTAATCAATATAATTAGAAGGAAATTATTTATTTAATTATTGAAATGATGACCTATTATTTTAAATAAGAAACTTCAATTTAACTAAAAATCAATCCTATATAAATCTACAGTTCTATTAACAATTTTCATTATTAATTAAATTTAATTAAACTAATTTCAATTAATTTAATCAATAATTACTGTTCTTAATTACTTATTTTAATATCTCCATTAATTACTAATTTATTAATATTTATCCAAAAATTATTAATAAATTAATACTTACACAAAAAAAACTATATTAAATGCATTAATATTTAATTATTAAATATTAATAAAGATTATTATTAAAACATTATTAAATAAAAAAAAACATATTAAAATTTATTAATAAAAGTTTTAAATATTAATAAAACCTTTTTTGAATAACATTAATTTAATTTAAAATCGAATATATAAAAAAAGGTTGCGTATTTTTTTTAAGCCTGCCGGCTTATTCATAAAGGCCGCTTGCGGCCGCCGGCAGTACTCTATACTGCCACTGCCGCAGTACTCTGCGGGCAGGGACGACAGAGCTACCAAAAAGGTAGGGGGGGGGGGGGGGGGGGGTATTCCCGCCCCCTCCCATTAATATATAAAAAAATTTATTATTATTTTTTAAATTTTTTTTAATTTTTTAAAATTTTTTAAATTTTTTTAATTTTTTATTATTATTTTTTATTTTTTTATAAACATTCACATATGTAATCTAATAGAGAAAACAATATTAACCATTCAAATTTTCAATCTATAATTTTAATTTTTTTAAATTTAAAATTCAACCCTTCCCCGTTCAAATCTAGATTTCTTTAATCTATCAAACAAGAATTCCTGATCACTCTTTTAATCTCTACGTATGTCGAATATATTGACAAGCATTTAATAATTTACATTATTGAAATATTGAAGCTTTCATCACAAAGAATTCAAATGTACAATCCACAAACACGAAGAAGACAGGAAAGAGAAATTAGGTATTTAATCAACAATCAAAGCACAAGACCCTACCTAGTCCTGATGCTAACATGAAACCCCCGAAAAACTGTGAGAGAATTTGCTCCTCTTCAATTACTTTTCTCTAAAAATCTTTCCTAGAATTCCTCTTCTAAAATTCGCTTCTAAAAGTTGTCTCTCCAAAATTCTCTGTCTCCCAAAATTCCCGGTCCCCAATTCGTGTCCAATATCTGCCGTCCTCTAAAATGATAATATTTAATTAATTTAAATAATAATAATATTTAGCATTTATTTAAAAATGAACTCCAAATATATTATTATTAAATTAAATAAAGATTATCCTGTTCTAAATTTATCTTTGAACTTTAATTTCCAAATTTAATTCTTTTATTTAATTAATTTCTCAATTAATTAAATATTAAAGATATCATATTAATTCTCCATTAAATTAAATCTTTAATTAAACTTTTTAATTAGACTTAATTAATAGAAAACACATCAAGGACTCATATAACAACATACAAAAACCCATCATAGAAAAACACATACTAAATCAAAACAAAAAGGGTTATAATCCTGAAATTACATCATTTGATGCATTTAGAGGGTACTTAACTCAGGTACTTGTCCTAATTATCAATTAGGACAATTGGCTACAGGGTATAGGATTTGGACTTAAGAGTTTATCTCCCCTCTCTTACCATTGAGACAATGCGATAGGGTACGCTCATCCTGGCAATTCAGGGAAGTCGATACCCGGTACCTGCAACCTGCATAAAATCCACGCATGTACAAACACAATATTCTAAGCTAAACAGACAATGGCAGGAAGTGGTGCATTGTGTAGATCCCGACTAGCAGGTGACTACGACTCCCTTCCTTAACCACATCAGAAACACCGTACATAAATAAAACAAACACGCACACCATACACATGCAGTATGGGGTAAGTATCCATAAGAAGCACATGGAATAATAAACCATCTAACTAATCATCATTGATAACTGAAACCATTGAATAATCATCATACATGCATGAAATATAGAGTACCAAGTAATCTCATCATATAATAAACTAAGTGTAAAACAATATCTGATAATCTCTAAAATAATAATACTAATCATCAAACATAAATTGGCCTAAAAGAGTTTGGCAATGATAATAGAAATGCGACTTAGGGGCAGGCACTACACTGAAATAGCAAGGGCATCTACTACCATGTTTTACCTTCTTGGAATGGACTTTAAGTTCAAAGCTTGGAAGTCATTTAACAAATCCCATACCCCTTTTCTATTGTTAATCAATCTCTTATCATTGCAAGAGTACAACAATTTTACTTGTTGAATAACTAGTTGGGAATCTCCTTCGATGATGAGAGCTGTAACTCCTTTCTCAAGTGCAAAGAGAAGTCCTTGAATTAAGGCTTCATACTTTGCAACATATTTAGTGCATCTAAATTGCAAATTGAGTTTTCTTTGGGTTTTCTGACCTTGTGCTTATTTGTTCTCAAATTTTATTTTATTTGAGCTTCAAAGGATTGTTTCTTAGGAACCCATTGTAATTTTCTAGGAGATAGAACTGACGATCCTCCATTGTGAATCCTTGGTAGAGGAGGTGTGTGTTTTTCTTGTTTTTCCTAAATTTCCCCTATCAGTTCTTGAATTTCTTCAACTTTTGGTAAAGGACGAATGACCACTGAAGTCCATCCCTGGCCTTTTATGTATCATCTTTTCCTTTTTATTTTGATCATTCTGGGTTGAGGAGAAGACAAACCTCCACCATCTGAAGAGATATCACTATATGAAACATTCAAATCTTTGATTTTCCCTTTAATCTCTTTGATAAAATTAAATGCATTTGTAGGAGTTTGGTTTTCCGTAAGTCCATTCTATGAGTCATCAACTTTCTTTGCTCTAACCATTTATGTCAATACCTTGGCAACTACTTCTTGACATGATGAACACTCAAACTTTGAATGACTAGCTTTATGCAATCAACAAAATCCTGGAAGAAGGAGAATATTGGGATCAACCTCTTCTCCTAGAAGTTTTAGATTAGCCATCATATGATCTATGAATTGCATTACGACCTCATCTTTTAGGGCTGAAATTGTGGAGTCCACATCTTGATCATTTGATTTTTTGGTTGACGTAGTATCAAAAACCATGACCTTGTAAGAGCCTAGATCTGCTTGCAAGAAGGCTATCTCATTAGGGGAATTGTAATCAATGATCATCTTTTTAAACTTGGGCTCCACATCTATTTTGATTTGATTGTTTAGACCCTTCCATGGCAACCAAAGCTTGGTGAAATCTGTAGAAAACCATCCCCTTCGACATTTTGTCCATTCTCTACTAAGGAGAAATCTGTACGTTTCTAGAATATCAACCACATGTATATCAATGACATCTTGAATTTGAGGGTCAACAATCAACTATATCCACATGTCCTTCAATACACCTATGACTTTCACCTCTATTTTATCCAACTATATCACTACCTAGTTGGTAGGTTGAGGGGTAACCCCTAGCTTTTGTGCTATGGATAACGACATGACATTACACAAAGATCCTAAATCAATAAGGAAATTATGAAGATTTTTTTCATATATTCTGATACTAAGAAAAAATGGGGGCACCTCTACCTTGTCTTTAAACATGGTGGGAAATGCCTCTGTAGCATTAACTTGTTGTGACGCTGCCTTTTGAGGGGTAGTGTTTACATTATGGGAAGTCTTTGTATGGTCTAGAGTCTTCATGAGCGCTTCTCATTGTTGTGAATAGTTTTCTAGCATTTCAAACATAGACATATTGGCCTTTTTAAATTTCAAATCCTCAATTGCATTGTATCTTTCAGTAGACCAAGAAGGATTTTTCAATATTGTAGGCACATTCACTTGGTTTTGATTTTTTTGTCCTCTAGTTGGTGGTTTAACTGGCACCGAATTGTTACTTGCCCTTGGATTGAGAGGGGTTGGTTGTAGTGTTGGAGGAATTCCATCTATTAGAGGTTCCTTTCTACTTCTCAAGTTATACATATTTCAATTGTCACTGCAAAAGGCAAACATCTCTTCATGCTAAAGGTCAGGTTCTTGGTTGAATGGAAATGAGAACTCTTCATCGACCAATTGTTCTACCTGTGGCTTTTGCATGGGGTCATAGGATTCCAAAAACATGGCATTAAATTGCATGGGAGTAAAATTATTACTTTTTTGAGAGATTTGAGCCACCTCTTGATTCCCATTATAGTGTGAACCGTCATTGCTAGGTGCACTATGATCATCATCATATTGCTTGATATCTTCATATTGAATGTTGTTGTTGTTGTTGTTGGTAGGAATACTTCCATTAATTGGATGTGTCTTCCACTATTGGTTCTACCTCTAGAAGCCATTATTTTGGTCAGGAGGATTGAAGTTGTTTCCCCCATTATTGTTTCCCACATTATTATTATTTCTGTTGAAATTTTAGTTGTAACTTTGGCCATAATTGTTGTTGTAAGGACCGACATTATTTCTTTGAAATTTGTTATTCAATCCTTGTGACAACCTAAGATGAGTCAATTCATTATTCATTTGTGACATAGTCTTTTTCATTTGATCAAATTTTGAAATGAAGTTATTGTACATTTCTACAAGAACCGTTGCCTTCTTCTCAAAGAAAGTTGTCTTAGGAGGCTTATACCTTGGATAAGTTAGTGTAAGGTTCTATGGAGTAGGTGCCTACTATAGTGGAATTTGATTCACTATTATGAATTGATTATTCAAAGTAGGTACTTCGATGGGGTATGTTGGCATTACCATGATAGCTTGGGGTGGAAGCATCAATCCTCCTCTATTAGGATTGGCTTGCTTGGTAAAAGTTATTGCTTCTATGAAGACCTTCTCTAATGTATCAATATCTATTGTAGGAAGCCTTCTAAGAAAGATAGCAGTAAGAGGGTCCATAGCATTCAGATAAATCTAAATAGCTTCCTCAATGGGTATAGTGTATGGCACCTCTAGCTTGCGATATGCCATATGGAAGCGATGGTTGAAGCGAGAAACTGTCTCAACTGGGTCCCTTTTGATTGATATGAATTGTTGATGTATCACAACTAGGTTGATGGATGTTTTGAATTGTTCTAGGAACTTTTTTTTGAAAGTATTCCAATTTTGTATATATCCAGGTGGCAAATTGACATACCAATTGTAGGTAACTTCCCCTAGAGAATAAGGGAATAAATGAAGGACCACATCCTCATTGGAAATTTTCTTTCGGTTGCAAATTTCTTTGAATAATTTAATGTGGTCTTCAATAGTTCATGTTTATTAGTAGACAAACCTTGGGAAATTTTTTTTGGGATTCTTAGGGAGGTCATGGAGTGCACCTCTCAAGTTTATTGGTGAGTCTACTGTGTTTGCAAAAAAGGCCATCAGAGGATTTGGCAGACCTAAAGGTTGTTGTTGTGGAGGTGGAACTATGGGAGTATGTGGTGGTCCACTAGGTGGTTGGAGTGGAGGCAAAGTTGCAGAAGATGTTGAAAGTTCAAATGGAATTGGTTGAATTCGGGGTACTTCCTTATCACTGCGTGGTTTGTGAAAGTTGGTAGGCTCAAGAAACTCATGTGCTCTTGGTGAAGATCTTAGTGCTCATTGAAATGGGGATTCTATCAGAACCCTCTAGTTTGCATTAATTTTAGAAAAAGTGCACCTCTACAAAAGTACACTCTCTCACAAATCGTGCACCACAAAGTTTCATGCACCTATACACTTGCCTAGCTACACACCTGCGGACCGGCACACTTGCACACCTACATACCTGTGCAAGTGAATTTTCCAAAACTCAAAAAATTTCTTGGACTTGTGGCAAATGCAGAATTTTGCAAAAATTGTAGAAATTCAAAACTTTGGCAAATTTTCCTTCCTTTTTCAAGAATCAAAATTTTGGCCCTCCTTCTAGCACTACTTCTACTAAGTTGTTGTTATGCACAATGCTAAATTGTAGGAATTCTTGTGAACTCCTCTCTTGAAAAGCTAATTTATTGAATCAACTCCAAGGTTCCAGATTGATCTTGCAATTTACTAGAATCTGTTTAGTTGAAGATAAATGTGATTATTCACAAGGAAGCCTTTGGTTGTTCATTTTGATTTTAGATGAGATGAAAAATTTGCATGGGGCTTCAAAATAACACACACAAGAAAACTATGTTTTTGTATTTTTTATAGTTTCTATGAATTCAATCTAACAATGCAACTAGTATGAATTCCTATTCTAACAAAGGGGTTAGAAAAGAAAATAAGGAAACTTAAAAATAAATAACATGAAATTGAAAATTCCTAATGGACATAAAGTTAAGGAGAATGACATGTCTACAAATAAAGCTTTCAAAGAGATCGATAAATAACCAATGAGAGGAGGAGTAGCACTTCCTTGATTCCAGTGATGCAATCATCGATGAGAAACTTAATGAGTGTATGATGTTTCACCCTTTATCAAATTGCAAGGCCACAGAAAGTGCACTCATGCGAGATGAAAAAGTTATGCAGGCATAATTCAATGATTTCTTCTCAAGCTAGTTATGTAGTGGAATTTGTCAAAACCATAACAAACACAAGAACTAATGAAATGAATAACTAGAAAAATAATAATAAACCTTTGGCTCAATTAAAATTCCATGAAAATAAATACACAAAATATGACACATTCAGGTAAGAATTACTACACTCCAAATGTGAGCATCAAAAGCATAATTTTATTGCAAAATGACAGTGGTCCTGATTACATATTACAATGGGGTATTTATAAGACATCGTCTCCTCAAATTTTTTTGAGAGTGAGAGATATCTTCATGCAATAAAATACTTTTAATTTAATAAAACAAACTAATTACATAAAAACTACAATCTAATTGGTGCTACGTAGGACTCCATCCATATTTTGTTCATTACTTGGATGCATGAGCCTTTAAATGTAAAAAAACAAAGAATTATGAGAGAAGAAAGAATGAGAAAGCTCTAAGTCAAAGTGGAAGTGTCTAGGAGTGCCAAAACTAGAAGCTGATCCTTTACTGGGCATTTTTTAGAGTTAAACTATCGTCAGAATGCACTTTCGATGCATGGAAAGCTCAATTCTTGGAAATGACAATTAATTGTTGGTAGAACTTCGAAAAATTTACACCTGCAGAGTTGCAGACTTGCGGAGTTGCCGACCTGCATACCTGTGCACCTCAAAATGGTCCAAAATCTCAAAATTTTACTGAGTGTCAAAATTGAAATTCTAGCATTTGGGTTTTGTTCTTCTTCATCCCAAAGCTATGTTTGGATGTTTGCCCTTGAATTTCTCTATAATCCTAGTAATTCTAGCCGCATTTGGTAAATCTAAAGGCTTGTATTTATCCTTGACCTTTTTCCTATAATTGTTTACCTCAATTTGGGTGTCAAAAAAACTCCCAAGTTTGGTATCCAATTCTAAAAAAGCTTCTTCGGTCCTGAAGGCTTGCTGGATATCCTCATCATTACTAGCTTCCACAAAAATCTTCTTAAAACTTTCCACTACTACCTCTACAGGCAACAACTTCTCTTATTCTTCATCTTCAAAAATCCTTAAGCCAACATTGCTATAATGTTTCTCTGCTTCCAAAATTTTATCTCAAGCTTGGTCCTTGAGGCTATGGATCTCCACATGTAATGTTTCCATTACTTTATTACTATCAGCGATCTTTTCTATCCAATCATTGATCAAATCTAATTCTTCAGTAGTGTACACATCTACCAAAACTCTATACCTTTGTCCCTTTATTGTCTGCAAAATTTGTAAGTCTTTGATCTAGGCCCTTACCTCATCCATAATGCTAAAGTCCTGCTTCAAAATTGATACCATTTTATTCATGTTCTCTTGTGTAGCATACAATAACTATAGGTTCCCCTAAATTATCAAGATTCCTTTATCCTCAAAACTTTCCTGCCACTATTGATAGGCTTTCAAAAAAGATATACATGTATAGTTTCCCCTTCTCTAAGAATGGTATTCAATGTGTCCTCGGAATGCATAGGATCAAGAGGACCAACCACTTTGGCTAAATATCCCCTTAGGATCTCATTCTACCTTAAAAGTGTTTAGAGTTTGACCTCTTCCTGGTCCATGCTCCTAAAGACCTCTTTGATTCCCATGGTCACCATCAATCAGGTTGTATCTCATGTGGGTCTTCCTAGCATCACCTCTTTGATTTGATAATCTTGGGGACCAAGGCTTTCTACATTTGTGTCTTCAGGAGGGACAACCAATTACACAAACAATTCCTAGTCAACACCAAAAAACATTAGTGCACACAACATAGTGTTACAATGGCCCAGGCATGGGTCACATGTGGCATGAAGTAGAGGCATGACAGAGTAAAGTGGGCATGTGACAAAAATGCAAGAGCAGTGCAAAATTTGTTGGACGTGATGCGGAAAGTGTGTGTAGCATCGAGTGGGTATGTGGTGGTGAAAATGAGGGTTTTGCACAGCAAAGGGGCACATGCGGGAGGTCAAGCACATGTGGCACATGGTGGCATACACAATGGCAAGGGGAGCTGAAGCGCACGATGCATGGTGGCGCACACATCAGTGAGTGCAAGAGGTGAAGCATGCACAATGGATGGTGGCGCACATAGTGCATAGCACTCACATGGCAGACGCATGTGGTGCGTGTTGCATATAAGGAGTGGTGTGAAAAGGAGTAGATGTGTGGCACATGGCATAGTGAAGCACACACAATGTAGGTGATGTGTGCACCTTTTTACAAGTGTGGAGCCTGGAAGTAGAGGGAGGGTTGGTTGTTGCACACAGGAATTCTAGATTCACCAAAATGAAAATGAAAATAGGTGAAGTGTTTGCGTAGGGGGGCCTTTATAGCCTTGCCTACCCTTGGTGGTGCGCAATGCACACTGCACAATTGCATGGCCATGCATTGTGCCCCACCAAAGGTGGGACATGCTCCCGCAGCCCTCGTGGGGTGCATGGGTGCATGGTTGAAATAATTAATTAATTAATTTTTTAAAAACTTTATAATTTTATAATTTCTTTTTTGATTTTTTTGATTTTCCAATTATTTAATTTCTCTAATTTTTTCAATTTTTTTCAATTTTTACTTTTTGACTCTTTAACATTTCCTAGACACCAAATTATGAATTTGGGGACCTGAAAAAAGTAGAGGGTCCACATTCCTAGTAAGGAATGGGGCGTGTGTTGTGGAACCACAACACTTTGATCTAATACAACTTACAACTTCACTTGTAGATTATAGATCTCTATTCAATCCTCAATTCTACTTGGCTTTCATACTTTGTAGCTCTAACAGCTTCTTCACCCTTCAAGAATTCATCTTCTTAAGCCTTCTTGCTTGGTATGCCATTGCAAACTCTTCTCTTGGGTCACTTGATGAAGTAAAACCCTTAATTCCTACTCCTCCTTAAGTTCTCACATATGGAACCAACCCCTCTAACTCTTTTTCTTCATGACCAAACATTCCTATATAAAGGAAATTAGAATATTTTCCCACTCATTATCCATCATCTATATTAGGGTTTTGGATGGATTAGGTAGGATACAATCTATCTACCCCATATCTTGTCTATTCTAGAAACTTCTCCTAGAATCCATTTGAATTTTCCTAAAAATGGTTTACATCAAATTCTGTGCCACTACCTCATCAATCTTATCTTCCTCTTGGTTCTCAAATTTCAAGAAAAAAAACTTGTTGGCTTAGATTTGGAAAAACTTTGATCTTTATCATAATGCAACAGCTTGGCATTACCAATCTTCTGATGCTCAACACATACTACATTACTCAACATCAACTATAAAATCTCTTGGCATCGACTAGATTTTATTAGTGCTCAGCATCAACTAAAATTTACTTGGCATCAACTATCTAGCTCGACATCTACTAGAATTTTCTTTCATTCAGCTCCAACTGACTTTCTGCTCGGCTTGCACTAACTTTGCTCGGCACCTACTATCCACTCGGTCAAGCTTGGTAGACAAACTCTATTTAACTTATTGTTCTAAGCTTTCTAAGTGTAGCCAACCATTTTGTAACTTTAAGTAGATCATCAATACATCATGTCATCATTGCCTTAACCGATTCTTGTACTTCATTACATAATCATAACTCAACCTTTCCTCTAGGTACTTTTGTTACATCTTATTGATCAAATCCTCCTCATCAATCAACTAAGTGATAGTACTTGAATCTTGTAAGCAATTGTCTTACCAACAAATAGTAGGTTTGACATCAGTGACAAAATAATGATTGAAACACATAGTCTTCTTCAACAATCTTCTTCTTAACAATCTCTTTTCAAATGATCTTTTCAATAAAATATCAACACATTTATCTTCTTTAAGAAAGCTTAACCATTCAATCAAAATAAACAATAACCATAATAAGATGCACATGGACAATTATACTAGATATGTGACTAGGGAAACCCTTGATCAGAGGGAAATCCCCGGTGGGAATGATGCCCACAAGATGATGTACTAATATAAATATTCCTTGTTAGAGGATGGACCTTGTTAGCAGTCTCTTACGACATTAGTACATAGAGTTCCTATCAGGAGACTTTGAATCCCTTTTAGGAGATTCCAACCCTATTAGGAGTTGTAGTACAATGTATGCAAGAAGAGCCCACTACCCAAACATGCAATTTCAACTACAAGAAGAGCTCACTACTGAAACATGCAATTTACTATTATGTTCTTCTTTAATTTTGTTCTTTCAACTAAACCAAACATTGTCAGACCTTGTAGATCAGGCCACAAACCTTGGATCCAATTATCAAACCTTGGATCTCTTAGCAAAACCTTGGCAATGAAGTTTCCTTCACTTCTGCACTGCTTTGCTCAACTTTGCATTCGACTCTCTTACTACTACTTATCATCAGTCATAAACCATGTCAAATGATAAAGGAAAATGTCCTTCCTTTATACCATGTCCATAAATAATTCCTTGAGTTGGCTTGTTAGACCTTCTTAGTTAATCATTATAGGACCACATTAAGAACACATTACACTTAGTGATAACATTAATCTTCTAGCTTGCAACTTGAATAACTTTCCATACATGCAATATTAAGATGAGTGAACTTAGCCACATCATCATCAACATGTCTTCTTCATGTCCTCAACCTTGATCCTTAGAATAAAAACCCTACTAAGAGATATAAAAAGTTTACCAGAACATGCCTATATAAACTCTATCTTAGAACAAACATCACCAAAACTTGCATAACTTCCTCTAGACTTATTATTTATTCCTCTACTATTAACTACATATACTAGATACTCAGACGTATCTCCCATAACCTCAAATACTTAGAATACTCAACTAGCTATCCATACCAACTTGGTCTTTCTACTATTCTTCTATAAGATACCACAGGAAATTGCTATGTTGACATCAATGACAAACTTAGTCATGAATGTAACATATCATGATAGTAACATATCTACAATACTCATAGGAATATTATTAGCATTCATGCTTGCAACATAGGGATGATCACAAAGTTTGATGAAAGTTCTATTTTCTATGTGGTTACATGAAATGAATCTAAGATTGATGATTGTGATTAAGTGGCAATAATTGGAAGAATCTGGAAGCACATAGACTACTATTTAAGGAGTAGTTGAACAATTTTTTTGGTTGTTGATGTTCTTGGTTGAGTGATGACCATAGAATAAATTTTTGGAGAAAGAGATTAAAGTGTGAAGTTGTTGAAGAACATAATAGCTAGGTGAACCGAGCAGAGAAGAGAGAAGGTCAATAAGAGTTAAGTAAAAGAGTAAAAGTGTGAATCAACCAAGTAATGAGATCATAAATAGTGTGAGCATAAATTCATTCAAGGTAGTGCTAAACCTAAAAGATTAATTTATACTATTAATTTCTAATTATTGTAGAAAAAAATATCATTAACTGAGTGGACCTAACAAGTATGTGAACTCCTATATGGTAACATTGATTAGTGATATTTGTAAGTCCTTTAAAGCAAGGCACTCTTTACACATGATCAAAGAGAGATAAGGTCTAGATGATCTTTTGGTGTAAATCCTCTAACAAGGTCACATTAACAATGTGTATGTAAGCCTTTAGCAAGGTTGGCTCCTAGTAGAGCTCACTTCAAAAGAGTGAAAATTTTGGGTTGTTGGTCCCAGATGGTTTTTCCCTTTACAGGGTTTCCACATTAAATATCTTGATGTCAAATGTGTGAATGTTGTTATGTTGCAAGTTGATTTTCATTTTATTTAGGTTTAGTGTAACTCCGGTAACAACTAAGTTATATTATTGACATTCAGTAATAATAGAAATACTGAATGAACTATTTGGAGTAATTTAATTAAATGTGTTAATTAATAAGTTGACTAAGATAATCAAGTGATTTCATATGATCTTTATAAATTTTTTTTGATACTAAAGTGTTTGAGGGTATTGTAGGATAACTAGACATAACTGATTCACATGCCCTCTTAGTTATCTAACATAAAGAAATGAAAGTTAGATCTACAACAATATTCTTTTCTATTAATCCAATGTTTAGGCAAATCAAAATTAATGGTCTTCAAAATTGAGAAAAACTATTAATAAATGTATGTATATTTAATCAAAAGATTTATCAAAATAATAACACATTGTTTAATGTACTGAAATAAAAAATAAGACTATTGGTACTTCATCAAATATGCAATTTGCTAACATGTGTTTGGTTCACTTTTAGAATTGATATTGAATACTAAAACTATTGTTTATCCCTACTACATTTCAATTAAAAGCTTATATTTGTAAAAGCAAAAAGATCTACGTTAACAAACTAATAAAATTAAATTTATTAAAATACATAATCAATTCTAAATGAAGATTTAAAAGTAGAAATGCCTCTTTGTGGAGTGTATTTAGATCTTGAATTTTATTTTTAAAAAAATTAGCATTAGTGTATGGTTATGTGAATCTCATATTATTGTCTTAAAAGAAAAAAATACGATAAGTACTTTCTTTTTTAAATTTCTTATTAAATAATATTAGTGATAATTAATTTTAATATATTTTATTAGTATTTTTCTTGTCTTTTTAATAACTTTAAAAAAGATATATGAATAAAAGAAAATAATATTGAAAGATATTCTTACAACAAAAAGATACTAATTAAATATTGATTCACATTCTTTGTCTTAGTAATAATATTTAATTATTTATAATTTTCCATTTTTTTCATAAATATAAATTTATCACAATCTTATTTATGAGCATTCACACAAATTTTATTATCATTTATTATTAGTATTTATCTTCTTTTAATTTTTTTGAAGCATTGGAAAAAATAAAATATACTAGTAAAAGAAGATATTATTAAAAGATCTTCTTATGAAAAGAAGAAATAACAAAATATATAATTTTCTTTAATAAATATTCTTTTTCTTTGTAATAATGTTTAAATATACATATTTTTAAATTTTTTTAAATAGTTGAAAATTATTGTATTTTTTTATCGATAAAATTATATACTAAAATAAAACACAAATACATCAAACCATTGGATAGTCTTGTTGTAAAAAGATTTGCCAACTATCGTGAAGACCTTTGTTGGTTTGGAAAAACTTGTTTTGTAGTTTTGTGGGTAGTTTTACAACGTGAGACAAGTTCCTTGACATAACAATACAAGGGGAAACCCATGATTATAAGTCTATTGACTAATCATGAATGATTGTTAATATATCACTAGAATGCCTCTTTTCATGGTCACCATCCTACATATCATTTTCACAGCCTGCAATACCATATTATGGAGTTGATACATTATAACATATACCATTTTCACTTATAGCATTTCAATAGTATCATCTAGAATTGTATCATTTTTAGTTACATAATTTATATTTTTACTTACATAATTTGTATTTGTATCATTTTGACATAGTTATTATCTACTAGCATATAGGAATTTCACTTGTTTTAGTTATATATGATGATCTTATCAGTATCCATTTGTCAATTTATATATTGAAAGTATTCAATGTTTTTTGGATGAACATTTGTTATGTAAGGTGAGTTTAGTTTGCTTCTAAGGACGAATCTTGTCATATTTAATTATTTCATAAATATTTGCTATGCTCTTTCTTGGTTTTGATATGGTTTTCATGATCGGAATAAAATATACCAAATTAATATAAATGGAAGTAAAATAAGAAGCATTTTTAGAAGTAAAGAATGAAGCAATAATTGAAGCAACAGCAAAAAGTAATCTTGAAAAATAAAATTGAAGCAATTACAATATCAAACAAAGGAGTAAAATAGGAAGCAATTTTAGAATTAATAAAAGATATCAAAATTAGAAACATAAAAAGAAGCAAAAAATAAAAGCTGGTAGAGTAAAATAAGTAAAAAATGAGCCAAACCAAAAGCAAATTTACAAGAAAAACCAAGAGAAAACCTGAAAGCAACACAAGAAGAAATATCAAAAGAAACAACTAAAGTGAAAAGTTGAGTCATAATAGACATCAAATTGGAAGAAACACAAGAAAAAAATCAGAAACAACAACGAAAATAACATTTGACATCATTATAGGCATCAAATTGGAAGCAACACAAGAAGTAAAAGCAAAAGAAGAAAATAGTGATAATAAAAGAAAACCCAAAAGCAACAATGAGCATTACAATGGAAGAAAAAGTAAAAGAAAACTTAGAAGCAAATCAAAAGTTACAATAGAAGAAAAAAATGGATAACTTTAAGAAACTCCCTCCTGGGAAAATGTGTAAAATCTTGGCGAATCCTACATTATTTTGAGAGGGAAATTTTCATATTGATGGAAAATATTTCTTTTCAAATGGGGAAAAAATAGTTTGTATTAGATTTTCTCTCTCTTCCTACTATAGCAAAACTTCATAAAATCTAGTGATTAATTCATGAATTTGGAAAATATTTATAATATGTATGAGGAATTTGTTTTGTTTTTCAAGGAATTTTTTATTTTATTTTTATGAAGTGAATGTTTTTCCTCTAAATGAGATTTTTTTTTTGTATTGGTGATATTATATATTAATAACCACTTTTTAAATGTTTTTAGCTTTCATGTAGGTCAATGCTAAAAGAAAGTTGATCAAAGACACCTATCTCCATGATGCCATTGATAAGCATGACCACTATAGTGTGTACCTAACATCTATCTACCATTTGATAATTATAGATTAATAATTGAAGTTTTAATTTAGGATGAAAGACTTGAAGGAAACTTCAGTCTTCTACAAGTCTATGGAATGGTGACATGTCTCCCTTCACCCAACCCCCCTTTTAATGGATATAAAATATATGTCCTATCACTATTAGTGGCATTCTCTATACTTGATCTAATATATATGCACAACTTCCAGTTTGGTACTGACACCATTACCAATAAACCATTATATAAATTCTACATAATTGTACATTTATGGAGAATATTTCATTATTTAAAGAAATTGATTTTAGAAATAACAATGGGAAAGTAAACTCTGAAAGGGGGGTGGGGGGGTGAATCAGTGCTTCAAAAATTTAGCCATAAAATAGTCACCACACATCGATTGCACAATTTAACATGTAAATTGAAATAGCTAACTACACATGCTCATCCATAAAATGAAACAAATATTGCATAACATAATAAATTTGCTACCTAGAAACCCTCCAATAAGAAGGTAAAATTGGGGTGGGGATGACACCCACAAATGTTCATTTCTGCAGTTGTAAAGTGTATCCAATTAAGGTTACAATTGTTTGATCATAAACTATGATCTACCCTATGAAAGATCTATCTTGTTAAAGGTTTGTGAAGATTGTTAAATCTTACCCTGTTAAAGGATTTCAACACCCTACTAAAAGTGTACCTTGTTAGAGGTAACTTACAATAAAGTAAGCACCCTATTAAAGGTTTTGCAAAAGTCTGTTAAGACTACTCTATTAAGAGATTTTCTTTGTATCACCTATTAAAATGATTCAAAACCATGGTACTTCAGTTAGCACTCTACTACTAGATATTAGATCTCCTCTTCCCAAGTATATCCTTTATCCTCCTGATCATATATGTCTCCTCTATCCTTTAGCTACTCTTTTCTATTCTCTCTAGATGATTATGCAATTTATATCTCTGCCATAAACTCCATAGTCACCATGAATGCTCTCTCTACACTTAGAATTCATCCTTCTCTTCTCATATGCATACACAAAATTGCTAGGATTTTCCCTCCTTAAGAAGACTTAGGTGAGCTAGGGTTAGGAAGGAATCAATGACTCTGATTCATCCATTTTTCTCCTTAATACATCCATTTTTCTAATTGGTTGCATGTGCTATATAGGGATTCTCAATATACCTTTGTATATATCTTCTAGAATTGTAAAATAATCCTTAAGTCAGCCCAAGAAAAGTATACATAGGATTTTATGCCCTTACAAACAACTTTGCCAAAAAATATTTACTTGGCACTTGAAAGCTCTGATGCTTGACATTTACTATATCCTTAATTCTATCACTTGGATCTTAAATGACTCAGTATCCACTATTTTACTTAGCACTTGAGTGACTCGGCACATACCATCTTCTTGACATACACTAGTACTCAACACTAACTATGTATATTGCTCGACATACACTACTTACTTTGCATGCACTAAGTTTTGTTAAGTAATGACATAAGTGTTTTGTCACTACCTTGTGAAAACCAAAATGAGATAAACAATCTCCCCCTTTGACATGAGTGGCAAAAATACTTTGTCATGCATCTACAACCTAACTATGAGCATAACTCAGATAATCTGTATACATTACTTGACTTCCATACAAAATTACAAAATTTGCAAAATTGATGACATAACTAACATAACTTATTGCACCAAAATTTCATAACTCCCCTAAGTTGATATTTCTTTCTGTAATTGAATTTTTTACTCCTATAGAGTAAGTGTGTGATATTTTGCAGTTCCCTATTTTTGCATGAGTACTCCCCTTGACTCAAAATTGTACTATGAATTTGTCAATCTTCTTTCTCATTCTTTTCTCATCCCCCCTTTATTGCAAAAACTTTATAATCTCCCTTTAATGACACTTATGTTATTTGGGTGGTACACTAATAGCGTGTTTATTCAAAAATGTTTTATGGACCTCCATGATTATTTTCAATGCTGCTTCCTGATTATTGCATGCTACCTCTAGAGATTGGTATTAAACATATAGCTAGGCAACAAGGCCAACTAGGCCATCATGTGTTGAAAGTTAATTATCTTTCTTCATCAATGTTTCAATGAAGGCTAGTTCCTTATGCAATACTTCCATGTGTGGGGTCAACATGGACTAGATGCTAATCAAGGTAGCCCTTATGTTTTCATCTTGTGTTTGTAGCATCTCTAGCTTACCTTGAGTAGATAGTAGTCTCTAAAAATGAGTCTGGCTTTGAACAAGATATAGTTTCAATATTGAACCTATGAGCTACAGATCTCCTTGTACCTAGTGAATAGCCCTCTGTACTTCTTGTGTGAATAAATTCACATCACAAAGTTTTTTATAAAGAGAAAAGATATTCTCGAACCCCTTTTTCACATCCTCCATTTTGGTTGCTAAGTCAACCTGTCTTAATGCAATAGCACTAGAAATATTTTCAAGAACTTTAGAGTAAAACTTCTTTTCAGACCATTCTACAACTTTAAAATTGTAATCTAGGTCTTCATCCATGATCTTATCAACTATGTTGACTAGATGCTCAATGATTGGTTTTTTCTCACTCAGCTCTAGAAGACTAAATACATTCAAAAATACTACTTTGATGTCATGTAACACTTGCTTCTACTTATAATTTCATCTAAGTAACTCTTATTGTTTCTTCCTTTGAAGAACTTCTTGTAGAATGATCATTTGTTCTATGGTGATTGTTGCAGTTCAATCACCCAATATAATCTTACATATCTATAAGATGTATCTTCAACATACTTAGATGTACTAGGACTAGGCCTTGATAATTTTAAGGGTGTAGCATTTGCACTCAACCATTGAAGAGTTGACTAGTAGGAGGTGATATACAAGCTGGTAGGATAACCAGGGTCTATATAGAAATTTGTTCCTTTGGCTTAGTACTCAAAACTAACTCCTTAGTCCTATCCTTCTCCTTTTTTTTGTTGTCATCTTCATCTTGAACTTGTGAGATAGGTGCAAGGCTAGCTTCCTAACCTACATGGACTTCTGTTCCATCCTTCTCAATAGTTAATACTACTTGTGTTGAAGTATTTGGCACTAATGTGCTAATAGTTGGTGTCACTGCATCCTTCACCTAATATACCACAATGGGCATTGCAATTTGTGTGTCTATTGTAAAACTTGTCTATTCTTTATCTTCTATAGATTAAGGGTGAAGATTGAATGTTTCTTGTGATTTCTTCCGTGTAGATTCCAATTTTTCCTTCTCCATCTCACCTACTCTCACCAATACAAGATTGTTGCATAATTTAGTTTTTGTGGTGGAGTAAATCAAAAGTTTCTTCATGTCTTTGTCTATCAAGGGATTGATGTTTTGAGAAGAGTTTTTAGGAAAATCCTTTATTTGTATTGAGTCCTAGTGACTCACTTGGTCTACATGTGGGGGGAAGGCACTCAAAACTTGTACCTTTGGTACATTCTGATTATTCTATTAATCATCATCAGTTGTGGCTTCTACTGCTGTTGCTATTTTAGTACCTCTCACATGACCATCCTTGACTTGGAATTCTTGTCCATGTTCATCTTTCTTATCTCCAACTTCCTCAAGAACTTGATCACTTGGATTTTATGTTGTCAACCCATAGTTGATTTTACATATCTAGGTGCTCTATTTGGCAACCTCTTCAACTTTATTTTGCAAACTATTTAAGGCTCTATACTTGGGGGCAAATATCCCCTTGACTTTATTCATGTATTTTGACATAATTTCCTTATCCAAAGTAGGTATTACTCTAGCAAGTGTAGTCTCCCTAATCTATCTTTCTATTGTCAAACTATACTACCACTTCTGCTCAACTTGATCATAAAGACTCTTTGGTAGTGAGTTAACAATCTCTATAGGTGTGGTCTTACATATAACCATCATCTCATATATTGCTTCTTCCACATTATTCTGATTGATCTTTCCTAACTTATCAAATGCAACATGTGCAAAATTAGACAAATTTGCATTATTCTTAACATTTTCACACAAGTTGTCTATATCTAATGAGGGATTTTGGCTTACCACCTGAAATTGACTAATGTCATCTAATTTTGTCCTCTTCTTATCTAACTTAGCTACTAGAGTGTATTTTCTCCTTGCATATGTCTTCTTTGCAGGTTGGCTCAACTCTATTGAGGCAATAGTCCTCTTTCCTTTTAGTTTATCTGCCTTCTTTACTTTCTTGGTGGCTACCCTTGTGCTAGACCTAGTCACAGGTATTGCTAGCTTCACCTTTGAAAGTTTCACAAGCTTCTTTTTGGGTTTCTCCACTTTAGGTTCCTTTTCTTTCCTCTTCTTCTTTTTAGCTGGCTTAGGTGCTTCTTGACTTCTTCTTCCTTGACATCTTCATTACTCTCTTCTTGATCTTCTCCTTGGCCTAGAGTGAGTACCAATGGGGCTTTAGGTTGATTTTCTTCTTCGTCATCATCATCTTTTTCTTCCTTTTCTCATTCACCAAATCTATCCTTAAGCTTCTTCACAAGCTTGTTTTTCTTTCTTATCATAGTAGTTGTCTTCAAATCAATTGTGATTCTTGATTTGGCTTCCTCATAGTTTCCAACTGAGATGGTACTCTTATCAACTTCCTCTACTAGTAAAGCTATAATAGCTACAGATGTCTCATCTACATTTACTTCATAAGGAAAGGACTTCAACCATCTAACCCTAGGTATGGCTACTTGCACATATGTGTAATCTTCATCAACTAGAAAGCAAACATCATTGTAGTAATGTTCAACTAGTGATAGAGGAATCCTTAGCCTCTATTTCATAGACTTATTGAAGTCTTCAAATTAGCTTGTCTAAACTGTTTCAAAATTGTCTCCAAGCTACTCAATTAGATTTGCAATCTGTAATGTCACTAGCCTATTGCTCTTCCACACCATTTGACCAAAAGTTGGAAAAATATTCAACATGTAGAAGAATATGTAGACAAATAGTGAACCAAATTTGCATTGTGCATTCTTTGTCTTTCTTATGGCCTCCATGTTGTTTGATAACTACTGAAGTTGCAAATCAAAAGGGTCATAAGTGTGATCTTTCTTCACTATCTTGTATCCAAAATCCATAGCCATACAAGATAAACTATTCAATCTGCTCGATTAAAAGAACTTGTGAGAAATCACTCTCACTACAAAGTCAGTTAGGGGATCTGAAATTGTGTCTATGGACATCTCTCTCTTATTCCATATGTATTTCTCTCAATTACCTCCTTTGCGTCACTCCACATAGTTTTAGGTCTACCTAGGGTTGGATACCCTAATACTCGATGGATGATCCTTTTGGATACCTTGATACCAAGATAATTGTGGGGTTTGAATTAGTTATCAGATCAATATAATTTTTATCAATCTTATTAAACCTTAAACATGTAACAAATATAATTAATAACTATAAGAAGATACACATACACAATAACTCTAGGTATGTTAACTAGGGGAACCCTTGATCGAATTGAAAACCCTAGTGAGGATGGTACCCAAAAAATAATTTACTAATATATAATATCCTTATAAGAGGATGAACTCTGTTAGGGGCTAATGAATTACATTAAGTACATATTAGTCCTTATTAGGAGCTAATGAATTACATTTAGTACATATCAGTCCATGTTAGGAGACTTTGAACCCCTGTTAGGAGATCCCAACCCTATCAAGAGTTGTGGAAACCTTGTTAGGAGTTGTATAAGGTAGATGGACCCACTGTCTAAAAAAATTTAGGGGAAAGAGCACCAAACTCTCTATCCAACTAGCTTCTATATTTTTCCTTTTAGAATAATACAAATGAAATTGATCTCAACAACTCAAATTCTTTTTCTATCCTCTTACTATGCCAATACCACACCAAATACATCTCAAATCTCAAAATTGGATCTTCAACTTCACATCACATTGATCACTTACTTGTATTTATTAACTTCACATATCTAATATAAGTTCACTTACAAATCATACACTTGCATCATACTATTAGAGTAATAAATTATTTTCTTATTAATTAAATCATATTTATTTAATAATTAAGCCACTTATTATCTCTAATTTACTTAAGCTAAAATTTGGGCATATAATAATTAATTATTATAACATAATCTAGGTTAGATACTTGTTAGGGTTTTGATCTCCTTTTATAATGATTGATCTCTTTGTAATTTATTAATTCACTTTTGATGTAGCACCAATTTCTCTTTTTACTCATCAAGAATGTCTCATCTATGGACATGGAAATTTTAGCCTCCATAGCCTTTTGCTTCTCTCTTTCTATGATAGGTGTTTGCATGCAGGTGATTCTTGGGAGGTGTGGAGTTGATCTTTCATCAACTTTAACATGACATCAGGGATCCAGATCTTTATGCCCCTATTCTGTTTATGAGAGGTCTAGCTTGGCTTTCAAATATGTGCTTTTTCTTTTAGAGGGTTTCATTTTTCAGATTTATTTTCTATTGAATCTAGGGGTCATTGATTTTTGGGTCACTTTAAGCCCAACATCGTTGAGCTCAAAGTGCCCAAAAACCCATATTTTCATATAAAATTTGTACAATTTGGATGCCATTGGAATTTGAAGAAAAATAATATTGCTTCCAAATTGGGCACATTTACCAAGGTTATGATTTTTTATTTTTAGAATTTAAATTGAGATTTTTTTGGCACACAAATTAAGATTTTTCAGCTTGAAAATCAATATTTTTGGACACACAAATCAAGATTTTTTGCACACAATTCAAGATTTTTGCAAAAATCAAGATTTTAGCACTCAAATTGAGATTTTTGGTGTGCAATTCAAGATTTTTTGGCACTCATACCAAATCTTTTGGGTTTGAATATAAAGATTTTGTACATAAATTGAGACAATTTGGTATGATAATACGAATATTTTGGCATGATTCCAGAGGTTATTTCTGGTACTGGTGGCTATGCTTCGTGGTGTATTCTGGCATAGATCTCAAGGCATCAATTTTAAAAAACTTTTTCAGCACTTTTTTGACCTACCTTTATTTTTTGGCTATAACTTGGTCATCTAAACTCCATTTTTTGCAAATGAAATATTGCCTGAAAGTTGATTCCAAGCTTGTCATGATAGAACAATTTATTTGGAGTTTTGGTGTTAGTTGGTTGCTAGTTTATGCAATCAAAAGTTAGAGCTTCTATTTTGCACTCTGGGATACTTATCTTGAGATATTCTATTTTCTAGATTTTTCTCAATGCACATCCCATTCAATTTTTTACTTTTTTCATTCTGGTGGATATCTTGGTTGTTTCAGGTCCGACGATCAATTCTTTTGTTTTAGGTGATTTTTCATGGGTTGTACTATTTCTTTATCAGCCTTATGTGTCTTTTTATCTTTTTTGACATTTGTTTGTAGTATTTTTGCAAACACACTAAGATAAAGTGCCACTCTATTACATTTTAGGATCTTGCACATCTTTGTGTTTTGTTGTACTCACACTACATTATAAAGTGCCTTGGCGGGTTTCATGTTTTCCATATTCACCATCTTCCTTTGTCAAGTGAGTATTTATTCCATTACATTAGCCTCATGATTTGTCGATGGCACGTGCCATTATAGGTATGTGTACTTCTTTTGCACTCTTGCTATTTTTGGTTCTTCTTCCTATAGGAGGTATTGCATTTGGTTTCAGTGTTCATGTCTTACCTCTCAACATTATAGGGGGTTTATGTTTGTTCTATTTATTTCTTGGTTTGATGGAGTGAGCTATGTATTTAGTTTTTGTTTCTATGTACTAGGAAAATGTAGTGGTTGGGTACCTATGCATTTCAATGAGATTGATCATTTACCATATAGACACTCTTCTTTTCATTCTCACTTTAGTTGCAACCTTTCATGTTTGATTGATTAGCTCTTCAGGCTTTGGTATTTCATGCCATCTGTATCTTCTAGTTCAATTGTTTGCCTTTGTGTGCCTCCTAATTCGATGCATATTATAGTCTTCTCTACCTAGTCATCTGGTTCTATTTTAGTGGAGGCTCTTTAGATCAACAATTACTTTTGACAACTTTGCATCTTCTTCATGCTTCAGTGGTTTTCTTCATGATCAAATTTTGTTCCTATCTTTTGGAACATTTTCTAGTTTGGAGGTTTCTTTTGTCCTTCACTAGTTTCTTTTAGCATTATTTCCATTTCTTTTTGGAGTAGGGCTTTTCCCATCTAGTTTTCTCTATTTCTCCCATTTTCATAGATTTGGTTGTGCTTGGGTACCTCATCAGGCCTTTATTGCTAAGACTCAAATTTATTTTCAGTAGTAGTTTCTAGGTTTTTAGCTACTCCCTAAGTTTATCTGAAGGGGGGGGGGGGGGGGGTTGGGGGTGTTAGAATAATAAATTATTTTCTTATTAATTAAATTATATTGATTTAATTATTAAGACACTTATTATCTCTAGTTTACTTAAGCTAAACTTTTGGCATATAATAATTAATTCTTTCATTAATTATTATAATGCAACCTAGGTTAGTTACCTGTTAGGGTTTTGCTCTCCTTTTATGAGGATTGATCTCTTTGTAATTTATTAATTCACTTTTGATATAGAAATTTCTCTTTTTTCTCATCAAGAGTGTCTCATCTATGGATCTGGCAATTTTAGCCTCCATAGCCTTTTGCTTCTCTCTTAAGGTGATATGTGTTTACATGCAGGTGATTCTTAGGAGCTGTGAGGTTGATCTTTCATCAACTTCAACACATAAATCATAAAGAAAATAAATTTCCTTTATATCATGTCCACAAAATAATTCATTGAGTTAGCCTTGAGGCTTTCCTAATTAATTACAATATGACCTCATTAAGATAATACAATTCATTACATCTTTTCACAATTACAAAATATTATTGGCATACACTCTTCACAAATTTTCAAACGTGCAACCTTAGACCTTACATACTGACTAACATCATCAATCTATATAATTTCACTTTGTAAATTCACTCATCATGATTCTATCCATGTTAGGAGATACAAGCCGAACACCAGAAACTACTTCTTAGGTACTATGTCTGCACACTGTCTTTTGTAAATCACAAATAAGTCTCACATGTCTTCGATTTCCTACACACACACACACTTTTCCACACTAGAAAGACACACTATAGAAGATATCCTCAACTACACTTGACCTCGTCATCAATACTTGATCTGTACAACCTCATTCTCTATTTGCTACTCTCATAGTCTCTACAAAAACAATACTATGTTGACATCAATGACAAACACAATCACAAATACAACATGTTAGTCTCCCAAATGTTTCAACAATACTTAGGATATTCCCCCAAAGGAATATCATCAGCATTCATGCTAGCAATTTTTTTTTTTCTTTTTTATACTATTACAATCATACCAATGGCTCCCACACTAGTCAAAAATCTAATTTTCTAAAAAAATTAATAAAAAATTTGTAAGATCATTTCAATTTGCATTTTTTGGATATAAAAACTAATTTTTGGACTTCTCTATGGTTGTAATTTTTTAATTATTTTCTTTATTTGTGCATTAGACAATTAAGTATGTTTTTATAGAAATAAGGAAGCTATGATATTTTCATTTTTAAATCTGAAAATTATCTATGTCATTTCCTTCTTGATTACCATCCATTTTAAAAATGATTAGGTTTTTTAAATCAATACATAGACAAAGAAAGTTGCTATTTTTAACATTTAAAATAATTTTTAATTCTAGTATCATTTTTTAATGATTAATTATTTAAGTAGATTAATTTAGAAATTATTGCATGATTTTATCTCTATTACAAAATATATAATCTTTTAGAAAGTGATATTTCTCAACTTATGTTTTGATTAATTGTCAAAGTAGACTATGTTTTAATTTAAAAAAATACTTTATAATTACATTCTATTGTGCATAAGAAAAATGAAAATGAATTAACTAGAATTCAGTCAAGATGATCAAAGATGGACAAATTAAGATCCATTTTAGGCCAAAGTTGCGAGGGTTATGAAATTCCACAACCATCATCCAAAAAGTGACCTATATCACATGAACATCTAAGTGTTAATGCCGAGGGACCTACAAACAATTCCAACACATACCTATTACCATCAATACTGAGAAAATCATGCTTGAGACCTTCAACAAAATAGATATCATCAACATTACTCTTTTCATTTAAAGAAATATATCCTTTACATTTGACCATTAATGGATTATTATTTCCAAATCTCACAACACCACCATCAAGCTCTTCAAGCTTGATGAAATTTATTCTATCATCAGTCATGTGATGAGAACAAATAGTGTCAATCATCCATTATTGACTAGGTTCTACATGAGAAACACGATCTTAATCTCCATCAAGAGTGTCTTCCTTCACTCTAACAAATATGACTTCTTCACCACCGCTATTATCAAATTCACCATCTTCAACCTCTTCCTCATCAACTATACAATAACACTTAGTTTTTCCTTTTTCTTTGAATCTCCTTTTCTTCTCTTTCTAATCTACATTAGAGTTAGGACATATTTTAATAATATGGCCAATTTTATCACATGAGAAGAAATCTAATGGTAAGTTTCCTTTATAATTACTAGTACCTCTAGGCAATCTCTTAGCAAGTAATGCTTCAAACTCATGTTGTTTCCTTTTGTCATCAACAAATGACTCAAAATAACTAATACTAGATTGTGTAGTAATTTCCTTACCTTTACTTCCTAGGTTCAATGATAACAAGGCTCTTAAAGAATCTTGAACCTTAGCAATACTATTTTCATAGTTATTCATTTCAAAAACGACAAGCTTACCAATTGACCCATCAATCAACACTTTCTGAAAATTTCTCAACTCATGAATTAAAAAAAATATAATTGCATAAATACATAACAAGGTTCTCAACATTTTACTTACCACAAGATCATCTCAAATTACTCCATCAATATTTTTGATTCCAACAACTATCTCTATCAATCTATGACCATACTGAGTAGTATTTTCACCTTGTACCATCTTTATGTCATCATAATTTTCTTTCAAAGTTTAAATTCTATCCTTTTGAACATGAACATGTCTACCATAGAATCACTTAAGTTGATTCCAATAATAATGAAAATTATTAATTCAATGAATACTAACAAATTTTGCATCAGATAGATTACTTACAACTGCATTCAAGATATTTATGCTTTCTACCTCTACTTTCAACTCATCTACACTTAGAGGACCATTTGGATTTGTATATTTTGTTTCCACATGTTTCTAGTATTGTGGCCCTATTACTCTAATTTATAACTCCATCCTATAACACCAAACTAAGAAATCATCCTTGGGGAATTTAGGACCTTCCTTGTTAAACATCCCGATCTTTTCCTCAAATTGTTAGACTTTCCACAAAGAGAACCAAAGCCTTGATATGAATTGTTAATATATTAATTAAAGGTCCTAGAGATATATAGAGGGGGTGGGGGGTGAATCTCTATCATCTACTTTAACCAATTTATATCTCAAATTATAGCTTATCAAATCTAATCAACCAAATTTGAACTTATCATCAACTTATTCATCCATCCATACATGTTAAACTCTAAAATTTAATCATAAAGAAACACATAATATCACACAAGAAACACCATAAAATAAATATGTTTATTGTTGAGACCCTTGGTCAAAGTGAAAAATCATGACAAAAATTGATACCCACAAGTATTTTTACTCTTCTAAAATGCACATACTTAACAATTTATCCCTATTAAGAGCTTACAATAATATCTAGTTAAGAATAAACCCTTTTAGGAATCACTCAATCAAGAAGTTTACCTCTAGCCATAATGTAATTTATAATTCAAGTTAATGGGCCACCCAATTAAATCAATTAACTTTAGATCCTAGAAAAGATCTTGTTAGAGGCTTTTAACTTGTCAACCTATTTGGATTAATGATGTGAAATAATTTGGGAATAATGCTTTACATTTTCTTGTACATGTCCTTTCTAGTTCACCATCTTCTTCCCTTTCTAGACATTCAATTTCCATCCTAATCACACAACCCTTGTCAACCACTTCTCCTTCAACTAATAACTCCTCTTTCACGCTCTAACAAAATAAGTCTTTGTCATATACATATACTTTGCATCATTAGGTAACCCTCACCTGAAACATGTTACCCATAGAAACCCAACAACATTTGACCAAAATATTTTACAAAACCTTAATCCATCATTATCTATCACCACATGATCACACATCTATCTTTTTTACCTTTTTAATAAACAAACACAATTCCAAGAAATTTCATCACAATCTTTTATACATAATGATCATTCAAATTTCTTTTCTTTCATTCTATTTCCACATAATAAATCATCTTAGCAACTTGAAAGATCTACAAGAAATGATGTACATGTTATTGGTTCATGATCAAACTTAAATTTTCAAAATTTCCGTTCTGAACTCTATTCAATCAATTCAAAAATATATACCTATAAAATAAGTTAACCATAAATCTTGTAGTAATCCAAAAATTGACTTTCATAAATTGACCAACTCGATAATGTAGACACCTAAATTTGATTACATTGCTTTGGTAATCCTATTTAGTTATCTCTAAAGGCATCATTAATTAAATTCCTATTTAATTAATCCTTTTCCATCCCCTAGCTGATTAATTTAATTAATCATCTATAGTCCTAATTGATAAATCAAATAATCTATTATTTATCAATTAAATCCTATTCTTCTATCTAATTCCAAAAATCCCCATTTATTAAATAAATCTATTTGATAAATGAAATCCTCAAATTCAAAAACCCCTAACCTATCTCTAATCCTCCATTTAGCCTAATCCACCCCATCCACCCATGCTAACCAAGCTTAGCCACTAACTCACCCACCCTCATTAATGCCATCCACTTGCACATCTCTAACATCCCTAATCTAATCCTAGACCCAAGCCTAATCCACCCCCTAATGTTGTCACATTCCTTAAACAAGTTTAAGACTTTCCTAAACCAAACCAAAGTCTTCCCTCAAAAAACCCAACTACTAAGTCATGAGTGCTCTTACAAAACATAAAGACTCTTACAAGCCCACTCATGACTCTTACACCCATCTTCCACACTCTTCCCTCTTCCACACTCATTCCTCTTACATCCCTCTTACATACTCAACCCCACTCATCATGACTTTAACCAACCCTTAACCCTACCCTCTCACACTCATCCTCCTTGTGACAAGTGTCACCTTCCCATTGGTGCTAAACAAGCACAATCCATGTGCTCCCCTTGGAGTGCATCTTAGCCCTCCTTAAGCCTTCATCCATCCTTGCATCTAAGCCCTCCATCCCTCTACCCCTTAGCCTATAAATTGAATCCCATCCCAAGCCATTTCACAAACAATCTTTGAGCTAAAGTTACCATGCTATTTTGAGAACCAAAGCCATCAATCATACCCTTATAATGCCAAATTGAGAGCTCACAAAGCTACCAATTTGCCATTACCCATCTCCATTGAAGCAGCTTTTGAGCATCTTGAGCATACATCCACAACAAAAGGACACATCTACAGAATCAAGAAAGCATGGAGTGTTTTCTCTTGTGAGGTTTGCACTTCTTATTTTCTTTCTTAGTCTAAGCATATATGTGAATTTAGTTTTTGGTTTGTGAATGTTTACTTCATTTGTTAATGTTCTTTGCATGCTGATTCTGGTTCTACAGATAAGACTATTTTACTTCAATCATTCAAAACTCATTTAATACTTATTTGGAGTACATGAAATTAGAAATGTAGGAACTAGGGAAATACTTGAGTCTCTCATACTAATCATGAACACTAAATCACCATATAAATGAATTGTTCAGTTGATTTGTGACTTGCATTATAAGTTAAGCTTCTTGATAATTAGTTCAACAAACACTATCGAGTTGATGTCATTGACACCATAGTAACTTATTCAATCACCATAAAACATGTTCTTCAAGACATCATATAATCTCCTAAAGAATATTTAAGGTAACTTCATCAGTTATGCCAATAGATAAGATCCATGGATTTTGAACAAAAAAGAGCTAGACCAAGGAAAAGGTGACATCCATTCAATAAGTACACCTAGTAGCTATGGCTCATCATTGGCTAAAGATATTTTAGTTTACTGACATATCACAAGATTTTAAACACATGAATTTCTTAAATTTATGAAGGCATTATATATAATCATTTTATATTTATTAGTAGCATGGATTAAGTACTAAATATGTTTTGCTATTTTGTTGCATGGGAAAAAAATACTTATGACCTTTTTATAAATGTGTTCGATAACATATAATTCTATTGGTAATTGGGGGGATTCTTGACTTATAGTTGACTCAAGGAATGCAATAAGTTGATTCTCACCATTTACAAGATATGTGGTTATATGAAATGTTCATGCATGAGAGGCACACACAGAGAGATATATAAACACAAACATATAAATACAAACACACACACACACACACACACACATACACACACACACAAACACACACACACACACACACACACACACACACACACACACACACACACACACACACACACACACACACACACACACACACACACACACACACACACACACACACACACACACACACACACACACACACACACACAATAATGTATTTTAATTCTTCACTAAAGTTTCATACTAATCTACTATTCTTATGTTATACAAGTAACCTCCAAGCAGATCCATGAATGTAAAGTACAGAAATGAAAGAAGGAGATTGAAGAAACTATATGTTAATTTGAGAAGGAGATCTCTACAAGTTTCATTGAACTAAAAATCCACTAACTTATATGCCTATTTGATAAAATTGATTTGGAGGCTATCATATCAACAAGGTGGATGCTTTTCTTTGAGAGGTATATAAAAAATCTTAAAAGACATGTCCAACAAAATGAATATCTAGATGGCTACATGACTAAAGGGCATGTATTGATTTTTAAAAAAAAAAATATTGTTTGATGACCTTGTTAATGATTTTGAAGATAAGTTGTGTATCTAGGATGAAGAATAATTATAAAATATTAGTGTTGGAGAAAACCCACAATCTAATGGCGTTGAAGTAGAAATTAATAAGTAGATTCATGATCACTGTGGTTGGTTTTTTTTCAATCATTATCAAATTAACTACATGATAGTTGGCATTTTAAATAAACACTTTGACATTTCATAGGTGTAGACAAAATTTCTATACTTGACAACTTCATTTTGTACCACATGGACTTAATGAATAGATGGGCTAATCTATATGATAAAAAGAGAGAAATGATATAATCTAGGAGATAGTTTAGGTGATTGAACCCAAGGGATACACAACTCCTTATTGATCTACTTGGGAAATGGGGAAAAGATTGTAACCTAGATTGTCTTACTAAAAAAATTTAGAACCAAATAGATTATGCAAGTATATATTAAAACACATCAAAATATGAAATCAACCTATCTAGAGGATGTGAAACAAAGGTATTGCTAAAATTATAAAAAAGTATATTTTCCTTAAAATATTGATAATATTAATTATTTTAATATTTTTTATTACATTTCTTTCCACTAAAATAAATTATGTTCTATAGGTGAGATTAAAATATCTAAAATATGGGCACATCATTGATATTATTATGTAGAAAATATAGATGTAAAGAGATGATTCTTTGATTGTGACATCATAGTTGATTTCAAATAAATTAAACAATCAAGCTCACAAGATAATAATATAATTTAAGGGAATCTACAATATGTTGGGAAAATAAAATAAATTATTGAGTTGGATTACCACTCTTTTAATACTTATATTTTAAAGTGTAGATGAGATGAAGTATTTTGAGATCATGCTATGATATGATACCTATAAGGGGTTATTTTCTATATATTCATTATTGTTCGGATAATGAGCCCTATGATCTACTAATTCATTGTGAGAAAGTATTTCTTTAAATCCAACAAGAAGCAATTGTGATCATTAATATATTAATTCTTAGTTTATTGTAAATATATATAAATGTTCTTATTACACAATAAGTTGTTTTATCATATATGTCTAATGTATGTTTTTTTGTTCATGTGCAAGTATTTTTCTATGAAGATATTTTGGACTTGAAATAAATATTTGTCATATATCATGATCCAATATTAAGGCACATGTTTGAAAATCCACCAATGGATACTAAGAAAAATAATTATGGCCAACAAAATGATAGAGAGGGATTAGAGAGCATCGAAGAAATTGACATCCATCATGATGTTGAGGATAGTTATGTTTAGGCATATGAAGAAAACTATCTAGAGTTAGATGATGTTTTGGAAGACAACAATATGGATGTTATAGATGATAGTGATAAAATTACATCATGTAACAATATAGATGATCTATTGTCAAATTTCAATGATGATAAAGATGATCTAGGTCAAGATGGGGATCATGTTAATATTAATTACTTGATAGAACATATGAAATTTGACAATGACATACCAACTCACATTGTAGCAGACAATAATGCCAATGAGCAAGACTTCTAAATTTTTAGAATGATTTGTAATCCATGTTTATTATATTATGATTATTATGGCCTAAACTTTCAAGAGATTCATTAATATTATTCATGTTGATAAAAAATACCTATTTCAATATACTTGAAGTGTTTAATCTTTGGTATTAATTGTTTCCATAAAAAAATGATTAATTAGATGCTCTTTCCATTAATTTTGTATCAACACATATTTGTGAAGACACAAAAGTTAATAAAATATTAAGTTCACATGAATCAAAATGATTTAAAAAGAAAATTTATTAAATACTAATTGCAATTATATACTATTATAGCTGAAATAGTTCTTTGATAAAATGAAAACTATAAATTACTCTGATATTCTAAACCCCTGAGAAAGGGTGTCTAAGCTTTATCTATAGCAAAAAAAACTCTTAATACATTCTAACTAATAGAAAGTCCACTCCCAATACAATAGGAAGATGACATTTATTACAATGTGAGAAAAGGAAGCGGAATTATGTTTTGAATAAGAAACAATTAAAAAAAATTTGTTGTAGAGGAAATCTAGCATAAAAGTCCCCCTATATATAACTACCACAAGAATGAACACTAAAGTCTGATTATTGTACTTAATGAGTGGTAGTTAGTCAGTTATCCACTCTATTGAGGTTCATCTTGGAAAAAAATTTCTCCAGTTGGTTAGTTATGAACTTCCTCATTGCAAGGATTTTCACTGATGTTATTTATTCTTGTATTACGAAATTAGTGTGTACAAAAATAGGCATGTCTATTTCACTCGAGACCCATTTATCTAACTATATGAAAGATCAATATGAATAATTTGCATAGAAAATATCACATATAATATTTCAAATTTAGCCAAAAAGTAAGTATAAATACTTAAAAAGTACATTACCTTATCTTTCATAAACACATATTTTGAATTCCAATTAAAACATAAAAAATTCATCATCACTCATGATTCTCAATATAATCCTTTTCCTTGCATCTTAAGTTAAGAACTCTACAATCTCCAACATTTTATTAGTGTCACCAGTAATGGGATAGTAGTGTTCAAGTTAAAACCTTGCAACACTTCTTCATCTTCCTCCCCCTACAATACTTCCAATATCTTGTGAAACATCCAAGGTGGTTGATAGTGCAAGTGACTACCTATCAAGATGCATGGAATATATTGATCCTCTAATTCTACTAGTTTTAGGAACTTCAATTTAGTTAATCATAGTAGGAAATCCACCCTCATTTAGTAACTTCTTTCAAAATTGGATAAACAACTCCAATATCTTTACCCTATTAGACTCGTTAGAGAATGCTCCTAGGTAAATGAAAAATTTCCTTGATATCCTCTACTCAACTTTAGGTTCCCTATTTTATAATGCAACCATGTTGCAACCCTCCTCATGGGATAAGAAAAACATCCATAGCTCCTCCTCTTGTAGGAGAGAATGATGATGATCCTTAGATAGTGTCAGAGTAAAAGTAATTTAATATTGACCTCTCTTTGTAATTTAATTCATTTAATGCAATTTGCAATTATTTTTTGCACATCAAGAATGTTTCATCTTCTATGGCTAATGAGGCTTTGTTTCCCCTGTGATTTATTTTAAGGTTGTTAAAATGGGAATTTTCATGGGAGTTTATTGTTGGGGTCTGACATGTCCTTTGAGATCGACCTCTATGGGGTATTTTTTCCAAAAAAAAATTGAATATTTTTTTTATTCCAGTTTGGTGTTGATGGGTAGTTTTGACCATCACCATGTTTTTTTTGCCTCATTTTAACATTTGTTAAAAAAAATGTGGAATTGGATGGCCACTAGATTTCTCAAATTTGACTTTCTTTTTTTGGCAAACTGATGGTGATGCTGGTAATTTTTTTTTCTTTGGATTTAGGGTTCATTTTTAAAGGATTTTTTAACCTTGAGGACCATTTGATCATGAAATTTAGGCTCATCACTTGCTAATGTCAGTGCCATGTCAATATTACATCATCAACCTATTTTCCCTCCTCACTCTATTTGGACCTACCTTCACATTCTTTCTCATATCTTGGGCATATGGATTCCATTTTCTGCAAACAAGATATTGGCGAAAAGCTAGTTTTGAGCCCATCAAAGTCATGGTATAGGTAATTTTTGGTTTTGATGATTTTTATGGATTTTTTTTTCCTATCAAATTCAAGTGTTTTATTTTGCACTCTAGGATACATATCTTGAGCATCTGATATATATGGTAATTCTTTATATATTTAGAAAGGTCTTTTAGAGCTCTTTCAAGTGATGTTGGTTCTTTTCCCATATTCTTCTCTAGGCATATTCTATTCAATTTTTTTCAAGTGGATATCTTGGTTGTTTTTAGTCCAAGGATTGATTTTGTTGCTTTAGATGATTCATCATGGGTTGTACTATCTTTTTTATTAGCCTTATGTCTCTTTTGGTCTTTGTGACTATGCATTTTTGCAAATGCAACGAGATAAAGTGCCATATTCTATCTGTATATTTTTTCTTCTTTAGAGATTTATTGTGTTGGGTACCTCATTAAGCCATCTTGCCTGGACCCATTTATGCTTTTTGCATTGTAGTCTCCTTTCTTTTTCATGCATTGTTTGTAGCTATATTGTTGCTCATCTCAAGGGTGGGTATTAGAGTAAAGGATAAATTATTTTCATTTGTTAAATTACTTTTACTCCCTACATAAAATTTTACTTTATGCACATTCATTCCCATTTAATAATTAAATATCAATTATTAAATGTCATTTACCTCTTAGTGTTTCCATTTTAAGTTTTAATTGATCCATTGTATATTTCTATTGTTCTTTTTTGTTGAAGAATATACTCTTACATGGTATTAGAGCACATGTCATTAGTTTGAGTTCCTCAAGCTCTTTGACCCTTCATGCATGTAGGCTTGGAGTATCAACATGGCATGTAGTGGGTACAAGTACCACATGATAAATGGTTGTATCTGACTCCATCATGTGGGGGTGAGGTGGGGGTGGGGGGTGTGTTGGCATATCAACCATATCCCTAATGAGACCCCTCTCCACCATTTGTACATTGTTTTGGTGTGATGGAAAAAATCTATATATAGCTTCTATATTTGTAGAGCCAAAGTATCCCTCATGATCAAAATGTTTGACCTCTAGCCCTTTAGAAATATTACATGTGTCAATAAGTTTGATAGCCTCTTCATATCCCTCCAAATCATTCATCTCAAAATATCCAATATTGAGATGTAAAGGGAGGATTGAAGCTTTAATGTTTATCTTGAAAATGATCGTCGCCTCAAATATTTTCCAAATAAATCCTTAAGTTTCTAATCTATTTGGAAAAGTGTGGGGAAGGACATGAACATGACCCTCATATTCATAAAGCATCATGTATTTATATCTCTTCATAGGGTATCAATCTATCCAATTGTGATTTACTTTTTGTGCATCACCCTTTACTTTTGGCCTTAAAAAATTCTTTATTTTTAGAAATATCTCAAGGGGAGAGTTTTGGGCCTATGATATCATATAATATTGGAACAAAGTAATATTAAAAGTCAATGTATTGATTAATTTTATACTCATGGGCCCTTACATTGGGCCACAACTATACAAGCTTAGGGTTCCAAAATTTATCTACAAGGTTGGTATGGATTTCACTGTTCCATACCTTAAACCAATTTACTTCATAAAGACTCATGTGTAATAATAATGAATACCATTTAAATTTAACCCCTAAATCATTCTATTTAATTTCACATAATGATTGATACATTTATTCATCAAGATACTATAGTAAGAAAATGACCTATTGTAATGTAATGTTTGGATATCACAGGCCAAAACAATAAGTTCCACTCCCCTATATCCAAAAAACTAACATAGATTAATAGGTAATAATGTAGTATCTATGAAATAATTATGTACTATAGGGTGGAGTCTTAGAGCTCATGAACTTGTCCTATTCATGCTTAACCTTAGGCCGATGAATTGACAAACATAACCTCCTATATATTCCACCACAATTCTTATATTCTTTCTTGAGGGAATCCAGGTTAATCTTCACATTGTATTTGGTATTATCCATAGTGCTAAATATATTTTAAATTGTTTCCTTATTGATAGTTATCAAAGAGCCATTTTAAAATTCAATTTTCCTACTTCTGGTGTTATAACATCTAGCTAAAGCCCTAATTAGGTCTACATTGAAAAAAAATTAGGGACTACCAACTTTATTATCCCAAAATTCTAGGGGTTAGAATCTATCTAAAGGCTCTATGATTTAGTAGTGTTTGTTAATAGTTTGTTCTCCTATTAGATTTGATAATCTTAACTGTTCGATACCCAACATTTGGAGAAACAAAAGGATGTCTACCAACAAATGGGTCAATGTATGTATCCTATCACTGCCATCTGAATTGATTAGGTAAAACTCCCTATGATTCTTGTAATAATATGCAATGAATATGTCTTTATGTGATAAAAAATTCTTGATATTATAAGCTCTTAACTTGAGAGCAATGAAGGATATCCAAGCTGTTTGTAGGCATAAACAACTTAGGCAAGATGTATATGAATAACCTATCACACTCAAATGAATTATTGTAGTAGATTATCTTGATAATTTTTGACTTCTGATTCTATTCTAAATGTAAATTACTTCTCTAAATGTAGAAGAGGAATGGAAGAAGAAATGCACATGAGCGAAAATGGAATTGCTTTTGACTACCAGACTTGAATGAAATAGAATTTAGCAAGTTACCAATAGATTCATATACATCTATCCTTCAATCCCCAATGAATTATCTAACATAATATGAAATGAAATGAACAAGAGAGGAAACAAAATCATATATGAAAGAAGTAAATGGAATCACCTTAACTGCAAATATCAAAATGAAATGGAATTCATTTGATTATCACAAGATCAAATATAATTGTCCTTCAACTCTTAATGTAGAACTAATCTATGCATGGGCAACAAAACATGACAAGAAAAATAGGGCAAATAGAATTACGAAGCAATTCACCATCAATTTTTCCAACCTTTGTATTATCAAATGAGGTTACATTTATAGCTAGTTGTTATCCTCCTCTAATTCTGGCAGAGTAATAGTCATATAATAGAAAAGAATAAAATATAAAATTATCATGATATGAGCACTTGGTATCTCTTCTATTGATGATCCATAATATTCCTAAAAATACCCTATGACTTTTCAGCTTCCTCCAATTTCACAAATTTTGTAGAAAATTTTTAATCTTTCATATTCTACTATTTCATGCCAAACTGCATATTTCATATTCCAATGGTTACTACTAGGTTAAATTTCCATTGTTGATCTCAAATCAATGCTCAAAATTAAAACATTATAAATTTCCTTTATAGCTTCCTTTGTGAATCCACCATTCCATGTGTCAAATGGTCACTTTCTCGCATTGTCTAAACTCCACACAACTTTGGAAAGTGGGAAAGCACATGCCATAGACCTTCCAAGATTTAATGATAGTTATAAATCACTGTTAAGTCTCTCTTTTTGCAGTGTGGGTCCCTCTTTTTGGCTAGGTACACTATGGGATACATGTGCTAGCCATGCAACATTATGATATTTCTTAGAAACTCTAACATTGAAACTCTTTTCTACGTGGCACCTCATGACTAGATTCTGATTATGCTTTGTGAAAAGTGATGGCCCAATTGACACGTGCCTCATTGCCACTTCCCCACATTGTTTATTTCTCGAGCACTTCCAAAATGCAGGAAAGTGCCATGTGTTGATATTTCAAGATTTGATGGCTTGGAACATGCACGATCTTATTTTAAAAAAGGGGGGCCCAACTAACATGTAAGACTTTGAATTTTCAACTCACCAATGAAATGCATTATTTCACTCATTTGACTTATCAATTTGGTGAGGTGGATGGCCAGACATGTTTGATTTGTCAAATTGATTCTAAATTTTTTCTTTGTCACCTTTGACCACGTTCTTCATCATTTCTACATTTTGAGTGTTCATTCTATGTTAAATCAAACTAATCTTTCTTTCTAGTTTGTTCTCATGATCTGCATATCAATCTTCACCTTTAGTCTTCAACGTTCTCTTCTGCATTTTCTCTGTATATGCATGTGATTACTTCATTCTACCTACATAAATACCTTTAACGAGATATTTGATCATAGAATTAGGGTTTCTCAAAGAGTCATACAAATATTTTCATGAGGACTACCTCTGAAAATAAATCTTTGTCTTTTACATGATTGGGAACAAGGAACATATGAATCTTTAGAACCTTTAGACATTCTTCTCATCAAGAAAATCATGAACAAACCCTCCCAAAACCCTAATCACCTACCTTTGGACTGATGCATTGCTCATATGACTCCTACATTAGGTTAACTAAAAGAAATGATGAGAAGAAAAATCATCCTATAGGAAATCTAGACTTAGACTCAAGACTTTGACACTTGACTTGATTCAAAACCTTAAGGAAAAACATATGAACTAAAACTTGGGCAATAATTGGCTCTCTCTAGGGATTTAAGCATGATAATGCTTGAAAGAATCCAAGAAATCTCTAGTTTCGCACAAAAGGTGATAACTTGGAAACAAAAAGAATAGGCTAAACTAAGAAAGAAACAAGGAACTACCTAAGGAAAACAAGCAACTAAACTAAGAAAAATTCATGAAAAGGAAAACCTACCTAACTATCTACTACATAGGGGTTACCTGTTTTCAATTTTTCTTTTGATACAACTTCAAATTCTACCCTTTGTAAGAACATGGCAAGGTTTCTCTAGTTGGATATGCCAATTTGAAAGAATTATTTTGATTTTCTTGTGTGATCTGAAAAGGCCCTTTCCACAAAGAGTAGAACTTGGAATGCATACCTTTTGGCTCATGTCTCTTATTCCATAACAACATTAGGTCACCTTCCATAAATTTTCTAGGTCTTTCCCTTTTACAAAACAATTTATTTATCCTTCCTTGATGCTCAATAATTTTGTCAACCATCTCTTCTCTCTCTTCTTGCAATTTAGTAAGATACAAGATCCTCTTCTCTAACCCATCTTGGAAGACATCATCTTCAATTATAGTTTTCAATTTGCAAGTAGCTAGTTCTAATGGTAGTGGCAAATTAGCTTCTTCTCCATAGACTAATTCAAATGGTGAAACACCTATAGCTATTTTAGGTGTAGTTCTATTAGCCCATAAAGCATCATGAATTTTCTTGTGCTAACCTTTCTAATTATCTGAGACCAATTTCTTTAAAATATTAATAAAGTTCTTATTACTAGATTCAGCCTGTCCATTTCCTTGAGGGAAATAATCAGAGAAATGTCTAGCTTGAATTCCATTATCATAGAAAAAATCAACGGTTTCTGAGGAGGAAAAGTAAGATGTGTTATCCATTACTAATTTCATAGGAACTCTAAACCTTTCTAGACTATGTTCTTTGATAAATTCACATACCACCTATGAGGAAGTTTTCTTCATTGGCTTACCCATTTGTTGAAATAATCCATGGTAGTGAGTATGTATGAATTTCCTTGACTAGAGGGAGCATTGATTGGGCCTATAAAGTCTAAACCCCATTGATGGAAAGGAGCTTCAATTACTACTTGCCTAAGAGGTAAGGCAACCAGCTTAGGTTTACCAATAAACAACTTGCATTTTTCACAATTAGCAACCCACTTATATGCATATTTAAACATACCAGGCCAATAATAACATTGTCTTAGAATTTTGAATGCAATGATAGTGCTAGAAAAATGCTCTCCACATGCCTCATCATGAAAAGATCTTAGCAAATTTACCCACTGTTCCTTATCCAAACATCTTAAAAATGTCCCGTCAATGGCCCTCTTGTATAAGACATTATCATGAATTACATATTTGAAGGCATTTTTTTTTGAGATTCCTCCTTTTCTTAGTAGTCAATCCATCAGGACATTCACCATATGTAAGAAAATAAGCAATGTTTGAGAATTAGGGATCCTGAAGGTTGACGATATGAACCTTTGGAGTATCTTCCTCTTTGCATTGCTGATCTTCTACTAAAGCTTTATAGAGTGTATTTCCTCTTAAAAGTTTGGTTAGTTTTATTTTTATATCATATTATTGAACTTTGGCTATCCACACTCCTCTATTATTGCAACCAACATCTTGTTGTCTCAAAATACTTTTCATTACAGGATCTAGATATATTACCAAATGAGAATGCAATGCATAAAACCTAAAATTCTTAAGGGCTCTCACCACATATGCATGTTTTTTCATTTGTGAATATATCAGTTCTTAATTTTTTTAATGGTATACTCATGAAAGCTATTGGGGCTTGTATTCACTATTTATTTTCTTGCATCAATATAGCTAACATAGTATGTTCTAAGGCATAATAATAGATGATTAGCTCTTTCATGTAGTCAGAATGAACAAGCACAGGGGCTTTAGCAACAAAATCACTCCATTTGAAAGTTTTATTGCCTTTCATCATATCAAATATACATTTAACTATCTCAAATAAACCAGGCACAAATATCCTCAAGAAATTTACCTAGCCAAAGAAGGACTTCAGTCCATTTTAACTCAATGGTAGACTTAATTGCTAAATAAATTTAACTCTATCTAGATCAATCTTTACTCCTTCTTGGGATACAATATGACCAAGTAACTTGCCTTCTGTAAAACAAAATACTGATTTCTTTGGGTTTAGAGAGATAACATGCTCTCTACATCTTTGCAACACCTTTTATAAATCTCTAATATGATCTTTTCTCTTCTTGGAAAAGACAATCAAATCATTAATATATATGACAATAATTCTATCTTTTAAACCTTCAAAAGCCAAATTCATGCCATGCTAAAAAGTTGCACCTATATTGATTAGACCAAAGGGCATCCTATTGTAGGAAAAAGTACCCCATGGTGTGGTGAATCTAGTTTTGAACTAATCTACTTCATTTACTTGAATTTGATTGTATCCTAAAAATCTATCCAACATGGACATCATCTTTGATCTAGAAACAATATGTAAAAGATTATCCATATTAGGGAGAGAAAAATTATCCTTCAGTGAGCCTTGATTTATGTTTCTAAAATCTACTCAAATTCTTATTTCTCCATTCTTTTTCCTCACTGGTACAATATTAGCCACCCAAGTGGAATGATGAATATGATATATAATCTTGGCCTGCAACATTTTGTCAATTTCCTTGAAGATTGTCCCTTCAACTACAAGATTATAAATTCTCTACTTCTTCCTGAATGTTGTTGCATTTGGTTTAAGAGGGATTTCATGTTTGAACTTCCCACCCATAAAATTCTTTAGGTCTTCATAACTCCAAGCAAGTACATCTTGAAATTCAATGAGTAATTTCTTGCTTTCTACTCTCTCTTTTGATGTGCAACACTTGCCTATGATTATCATCTTGGGACTAACTTCTACCCCAATATTGATTCCATCATATTCATTGTAGGTTTTTTAATTTCTTATCTCTTTCCTTGTTTATGTATGCATCATGTCTATCAAATTTTTATTCTAAAGAGATTAGATGAGGTGGAATCTTATTACCTTTCAATTGAATCATGTTAGGCTTTGTTTTCTTCTTGTCAGCTATCACTGAATCATCACCATTTGGATTAGTGCTTCCTTCAAAATACAAGAATTTAAAAGGATCTTCTCCTTCAATAAATTTTAATATGTGTTTGTCATCTTTAAAAAATTTCCATGAATCTTCATTATTAGGGACATTAGGCTTGAATAATACTTCTACTTTATAAGTTTGTTCTTTGAAATTAGGGTGTGGTAAGAGCAATGATATAGAGACTGCCAAAGAGTTAGCTCTAGAATTAAATTCTCTAAGTATTGACTTAATTGAGAAAGCATCAAAACCCTCAATTTCATCCTACACCTTATTATGGTAGCTTCTCAATCTTGAATTCTTCACTGCATATTGATTTTTGACTTGTCATACTACCAACTCTACATCTCCTAGAGCTTTGAGCATCTTAACTCCCTTTTGTTTTTCTACCATTATACCAAGAGGAAGATCTTCATACTCAACAATATTTTTAGTATTCTTAAAATCTAACTTATAAGAAAAATAAGTCATTTCTCCACCAGGTGATATCAACACAATGCTTGCACTTGGAACGACATTTGCACAACTACCATCAAATTCCAACATCCACAATTGATCACCTTTATTTGGTTCTAATTCATCTAAGATCTCAAGGGTACCAGAGAACAACATATAATTGCCAAACTACATTTCATGATACAAGATTTGAGATCTAGGATCATCTGATTTCAAAACAATAAATTTTTCTTTCTCTTTTGGTTCTAGCTTCACTTTTTTGTCTCCAAGTTGTATAGTGGCACTAGACCAATCCAATATTATTTCTCCCACCATGTCTTTGCAAAAAATCCTACTTAAAAGCATTCTATAGCTTGTAGGGATGTCTGCTACTAGAATGGTAAGTTTAAATCTCTTAGAGGGGTAAGCAACAAGAACAACTTGAGCATCTTTAATCTTTCCTAGCAATGGCACTTGTTTGGCATCCATTGAGTAGCATCTACCAAAAGTTTTAGTTAATGGAAGACCTAAAGCTTTGGCCACAAAGGCAGGCATTACATTGTCAAAAGTTCCTAAATCTATGATGCAATTGCTCAATCTATTTCCATTGATAAACAAATAAATATAAAAAGGGTCTAGATTTTGATTTGGGTAGGTAGCTAAAATAATAGATTCTTCTTCTTGAAATACCCTAGGAATTGCAAAATCTTCATTATCAAAATAAGCTTCACTAGTGCTAGCCTTATTATGATGTTCAACATTGGCATTTGTAAGAATTTGGCTTAGGCCTGAATTCACCCAAGAACTAAAGAACTCAACACAAGCACACAGTAGACCAAAATAGATAGAGTATGATCAGAATGATGATATTCATTCAATATACCAGCTTGAGAGTACACTAGGAGTGACTATATATAAAGATCTTAGGAGAGCTTCTAGAATGCATACAAGTCAGCATCATGATAAGTCATACAACTAGGCACATGTCCACCAGATATGGGTTATCCTCCATTAAGCATAGAATTAAGTGCGATGATGTGAGGATAAGCCTACAATGGTGTAGCACACAAATCAATGGTGTAGACAACATGTGCTAAATGAGGAGTGCTGATAATTGTGTTGTCAACATGAAAAATCAGTGAATGATGTGAACTCCTGTGTTGTAGACACCATGTGCATAATTACAGTTGCATAACTCATGAGAGTACACAAACACCTGTCTCACCTAAATAAATAATAAAATAATGCAAAATAATTAAATAATTCATTAACCTAAGTAAAATTAAGTAAGTGTAATAAGTAAATACTTATTTACACCAACAACATTAATATTAGCATGATCTGTCTCTTTACTATTGCAATTCTCAACTAATCTTTTCAATTGATCAGGATTATATTTCAAATAATTCAATGGAGAAATTTTAATCCTAGTTTCTTCACAATATTGTACTATGTCAAAGGAATTAATAGTCTTACCTTTATACTCCTTTTGTGAAGATGAAGTTACTATGCCACTGTCTTTATCAACTTTATTTGATGGTGCATTATTCTTGACAAGAACTGAGTTGTTGTTTTGATTTCTATTTTTTTGACCTTTGGTCATTATAGTTAACTGAGGCCCTTCTAGAGTAGCGAAAAAATCACGTCCTACTTATAAATTTGACTCATACTCCAAGAAATAATTTTTAGAGTCACTACAAGGAGCATGACCATCTTCACTTTTAGGATATTCAATTGTTTGTTCTTTGTTATCCACCATCTATCTATATCTGCTCATGTCAACACATGTATCTCCATCATGATATACTCTTAGGTGAAAAGCACACATATTTTGTCATTTTGGAGCAAGTTCAATTGCTAATTTCTATTGAATAGGTGGTATTTTCAAATCTTTACCTCCATTTGGATTTCTATAACCTTCATGACGAGGTTGATAAGCAAGTCTATTGACTTGTTTTTTCAATGAAATGAGTTCATTAGATATTTTTTGAAGTATGGTTTCTATAGTATTGGAAGTACTAACTATATTGCTCATGGTTCTAGATTAAAACTCTCTTTTCCACTTACTAGAGGCTAGATCATGTCATCCTCCATTTCTACAACTAGTGTTTGAGTAGCTTGCAAGTTGGCTACATTTTCTCTTCTAATTTGGTATCCTAGATCAAGTGACATGGAGCTAATGTAGAAATTTTTCTTATTATCATTAGTAGGTACACTTACAACAAGAATTCTTTTAAGAAGTTTATTGAATTTTGCATTGAAATCTCTCATAGAAATTGAGGTTTCTTTCTTTATTTGTGCCAATTGTAATAACAAGGTTTGTGCATCTTCTGTGCTTTTGTATCTTTCCTCAAACCTTTGTTTCATGATGTTCCAATTTTTGATGCATCCTATAGGTAGGTCTTGAAACCAATCAACAACATTCAGTGTATCTACAAGCATTTCGACCGCCACATCCTCATGTTGAGGATTTACTACACCACAAGCCTTATGGAAAGCACTCAAGTGCTGTTCTGCAAAAGTAGAACCATCTCCATTAAATATGGGAAATTTCTTCCTTGATACTCTTGGTAGATCATTATTAGCCCCAAGGGAAAGGGAACCAATAGAATTTCCCCATGGTTGTGCCATAACTGTTGGTACAATGATTTGATTTGTTTGAAAAGTAATAGAAATAGGAAGAGTAGTACCGATCAACAAAAAAGCATAAAGGGATAGAATTTTTGACAATAGGAGGAGTAGAGGATTGACTTCTTTATGTTTTATTTGGAGGAATAATTGCAGAAAATGGACTATCTTGAAGCTATTTGGTTACAAATTTCCTTGCACACATTCTTCCTCTTCTGCAAAGGTTTTCTAGGATAGGAAAATTAGCCTTTTTGAGCTCTTCATATATTGGGTCAATCTTTCCTTTCTCCTTGGCACTCTTGGTATATTTGGGATCTAGAATGTATCAAATGTTCTGATAAATGGTGTTTTTCAAATTTATCTTACCAATCTTCACCTTTGAATTTTTTTCTACTTCTTTGGAAAGTTGAGGTTGTAAATTGGTATCAAGTCCTTATGGCAAACACCTAAATACCACAAGTCTTATCTTGCAACTCAAATACATATATTTTGAGTGTAACTGATCATGAAGGGAAATTCTTTAGAACTTTCATTTGAATTCTCCCTAGTAGAGTTACTAAAAACTATTGGTTAAAAATTTGTTCTCTTATTAGATTTGATAATCTTGACTCTTTGATACCTAATGTTTGGAGAAATAAAAGGATGTCTACCAACAAATGGGTCAGTGTGTGTATCCTATCACTACCCTCTAAATTGATTAGGTAAAAATCCCTATGATTCTTGCAATAATATGCAATGAATATGTCTTTATGTGATAATAAATTCTTGGTTTTATAAGCTCTTAACCTGAGAGCAGTAAAGGATAACCAAGTTGTGCCAAGCACAAATAGCTCAGGCAAGATGTATATGAGTAACCTATCACACTCAAAGGAATGATTGCAATAGATTATCTTGATATTTTTTGACTTCTAATTCTATTCTAAATGCAAATTACTCCTCTAAATGTAGAAGAGGAATGGTAGAAGAAATGCATATTAGGGAAAATATAATTGCTTTTGACTACCAGACCTGAATGAAACAAAATTCAACAAGTTACCAATAGATTCATACACATCTATCCTTCAATCCCCAATGAATTATCTAACATAATATGAAATAAAATGAATAAGAGAGGAAACAAAAACATATATATATATATATATATATATATATATATATATATATATATATATATATATATATATATATATATATATATATATATATATATATATATATGAAAGAAATAAATGGAAACACCTTAACTACAAATATAAAAATAAAATAGAATTCATCTAATTATCACAGGATCACATATCATTGTCCTTCAACTCTTAGCATAGAACTAATCTATGCATGGGCAACAAAAAATGACAAGAAAAATAGGGTAAAAGGAATTACAAACGAATTCACCATCAAGTTTTTTGACCTTTGTATTATCAAATAGGGTTACATTTATAGCTAGTTGTTATCCTCCTTTGATTTTGGTAGAGAAACAATCATATAATAGAAAAGAATAAAATATAAAATTATCATGATATGTGTACTTGGTATCTCTTCTACTAACAATCCATAATATTCTTGAAAACACCCCATAACTTTTCAACTTCTTGTGATTTCACAAATTCTATAGAAACATTTTAATCTTTCATATTTTTCTATTTCACACCAAACCACACATTACATATTCCAATGGTTATTGCCAGTTTAAATTTCCATCGTTGATCTCAAATCGGTGCTCAAGATTAAAATGTTATAACTTTCCTTTATAGCTTCCTCCATGGGTCCACCATTCCACATGTCAAATGGTCACTTTCCTACATTGTCTAAAATTTACACAACTTTGGAAAGTGGGAAAGTGCATGCCATAGATCTTCCAAGATCTAATAGTAGTAGTACATCACTATTAAGCCTCTCTTTTTGCAGTGTGAGTCTCTCTTTCCAGCTAGGTACACCATGGCATACATGTGGTAGACATGCAACATTACTTTATTGCTTAAAAACATAATGTTGAAACTCTTTACTCTACATAACCTCTTGACTAGATTCTAATTGTGCTTCATGAGAAGTGATGTCCCACTGGTCATGTGCCTTATTGCCACTTCCCCCTATTGTTTATTTCTTGAGCACTTCTAGAATGTGAGAAAGCATCATGTGTTGATCTTCCAAGATTTGATGGCTTGGAACATACACAATCTTATGTTGAAAAAGGGGGGCCCAACTGACATGTAAGACTTTGAATTTTTAACACACCAATGAAATGCATTATTTTTCTCCTTGACTTGTCAATTTGGTGAGGTGGATGATCAGACATGTTTGATTCATCCAATTGATTCCAACTTTGTTCTTTGCCACCTTTGACCGTGTTCTTCATCATTTCTACATTTTGAGTGTTCATTCTATATTAAATCAAACTGATCTTGCTTTTTGGTTTACTCTCATGATCTATATATCAATCTTCACCTTTAGTCTTCAGTGTTCTCTTCTATATTTTCTTTGTATATGCACATGATTACTTCCTTCTACCTACATCAGTGCCTTTAATGGGATATATGATCATAGAATTAGGGTTTCTCAGAGAGTTGTAGAAATATTTTCATGAGGGATTTCCTCTTAAGATAAATCTTTGTCTTTCACATGATTGGGGAGAAGGAACATATGAATCTTTAGAACCTTTAGATCTTCTTCTCATGAGGAAAAGCATGAACAAACCCTCCCAAAACCCTAATCAACTAGCTTTGGACTGATGTATTGCTCATATGATTCCCACATTAGGTTAACTCAAAGGAATGATGAGAAGAAAGATCATCCTATAGGCAATCTAGACTTAGACTCAATACTTTGACACTTGACTTGATTCAAAACCTTAAGACAAAAGATATGAATTAAAACTTGGGAAACAATTAGAAATACATAAAAATATTATGCCCTATCAATTTCATGTGGGTTTCACTAGCCTCTATCTTCTTGTTACTAAATAACAAGAGACTTGGAATCACTTTTGGCCTTCATGAGGAGCTAGGTCTTTAGGCAATTAAATCATCATAGATGTTCCTCTATTTTTTAATTTTTGGTTGTAGGAAATTATGGGGTAGGGTTTCTAGAAGAAGATGAAGCCCTAGAAATATTAATTTACAAGAGAAAGTTTATTCTAAAAATTTAAGTACAGTATAATTTATTCTAACAATTTACACTTCTTTAAGAAAATTGTAGAGAAGGCAAGGGGGTAAACCAAGGGTTACCTCATTATTTTCTAATTTATTGGTTAGAGCTATGTGCTAGATGTTAGAAATGGCTACTTTAACTTGCTTAATTATTTATTTATTATGTTATTATTTTTGAATTTATGAAATGAAAGATGAAAAGCCTCCCATGTAGGCTCTTAGGCATGACTGATGCACCATTAATGATGAGACACACATAAATTTGAGTTTAAGTCATATATTGATGAAAATAAATTAGTGGTACTCAATAATATTCAAAATCATTCCACTAAGATTAATAAATTTTATCATTTTGTGCTTTTATTTACACATTACCAGCAATTGAATAAAAACAATACCTTTCATCTAAGCTAATTATCCATTCACCTATCATCTAACTTGACATTGACATCATCGCTCAATAATATAGTAAAGGAGAAATAAACATGCATCACACCATCATTTTCTACATTACAATGAACACTTGAGCACAAACAAATCTCTTGCTAATACACTGAGACCGAAGGAATCTCTCAACACACCTAGTAAGGTGAAAGGTGAATCAAGGGTATGAAACCCTAATTTCATCACATAAATCCACTTACACAACTCAAGGAGGGATCAAGGAAAATTTTACTCTTAATCCCCAATTCTAGAAGACTAGATTTAGAAAGATTAGTGCTAACCAAAAGAGAGAGAAGAACCAATGCAAGCTAGATCTAGTGTGGGGTAGAATAGGGAAAAAATGTACAAGTCCTTGAGGTCCCTTATGAGATAATGAAAGCTAGGGTTAGATGGGTAAATGAAGTAGGTAGATGTGTTGAAATAACAAATAAAGTAGAGGAAAAAAACTTTTGCACCTAATTTTATGCTTATTGTACTTCTCAAAATGGAAAAAGAACACTAGATTTGGACTTGAAATGCTAAAATCTATGAAACCTAGAAATTTCCTGACGGTCTAACAAGATTACTTCTGTCGAAAGGGGCAACATATGTTGACACTGAATTTAGGGGTTAGCTCCTTCAACCCTATAAAACATAGTGTGACATTGATTTTGATTTCACAATTTTGAATAAAGATGAAAAGAGTATCTGAATATGCAACTTGTTTGCCAATCCAAGATCTATAACCTATAATAAAAAGGGGTTTTGTTGTTGATGGGGTGTTTTCCTTGGTCAAACCCTAGTTTAGGAATTAACCTTTAATTGAAATAATTAAAATGTAAAAATGTAAAGAAAATGTAGGAATTCACCTTGCAATAATGATTTCTCAAATCTCATGCAATGTTCTTACTCCACCAATTGATTTTGATGAAGAAAATGAAGATGAATGGATTAGAAGATTTACATGAGAACTTGAATAGATTCAAAGAGATATTGAAGATAAACTCCTTCAATTCATTGAGTGCTTGAATCCTTGATCTTCAATGGAGGAATTCCTTGAAGGATGAATGAAGACTTGAATGCTTAAAAAATTGAATGATCGAGTGCTAGAGCTCATGAATACTTGTTAATAATTGTGATGTCATGATGATGTGAAAATTAGGAAATGGAAGGGTTTATAAAGGGCCTAAAATTGTCTAACTTCTGTAGGATGACCCACCTAGGAATTAACACCCTAAAGCTATCCATACACGAGATCCAACTAAAGGACCCAAATAGGCATGCACTATATCCCTAATTACCCCATCAGGAACACACTATGTCCCTATCCACTAGGGCCCAAAATATTTGGTATTAGCTCAAGATCCTGGGATAGGTCCCAGTCTAAAAAATAAGGTAAATAATATTAGATATATTCATTTCAATACCTATAAGAGATTCAAATTTATTGACCTAGGTGGTTACATCATACCTCAATATTTATGCCATCAAAATAGGATATTTAAAAAGGATCAATTAGGTCTTACCCCAATTTCACCTAGGAGAAAGGAGAATAAAAGGAAAGAAATATGAAGAAATTAAAGGAGATGGTGATCTCACATTAAATAGGTCCTAAATCTTCACTAAATTGGAGTGCTTCTAATTTAAGATGGTACAATACCAACACTTGCTAATTGGGATGCCATGTGACAACTTAGTAACGTGGCGAGGTAGTAAAAGGATTACACTATACCATAGTGTATGACCCACAACTTCTTAACACTTAAATGGTATGACATAATGTAAATTGGTACCATTGGAAGACAAGGAAAACATCACACCATGCCACTGCATGAGACCTACAACCTCTTAACCATTGAATAAAACTTTGGAACATGGAATTAGGAAAAACATGTCCATATGATATAGCAAGTGAAATAATTGAGCATAATAGGGACAATTGATAGACGATGTGAAATATTTCAAATGGGGTTGTTCATCTAAAAAATGTTAGCCCTTAAACTATAACACTTAAAGAGATTCAACAAGGATCCTATATAGAGAACACTAAAACACTTCTTTCATCCTTCACCAATTCCTATGTGCATAAATTGATTCCTTAATAAAATGGACCTAAATGGGCTTGTGTGGGAGATTTATAAATTTTTAGGAAAACTCCAACCATTAATGCAATATCTCATCAGCATAATTGATTATCCTTTTAGAAATTTTTGGTACTTGCACTACGTTATTCCAACATCACAACTTAAATAAATGATACTTTCCAAAGGATTAAAAACATAACTCTTACCATGTTTACTGCCATGTGAAAGAATTCTTAAATTTGAATTCAATTTATTCTATTAAATGTTAAAGCCTAAATGGACAATTTATCATCCTCCATGTTTCCATCTCTTTTTACATGGGTTATTTAAAAATCATTTAGGTTAGATAACTCATCAATTATAAGCTAAATTTACTTTTGAAGATTCTAATCTTTCATTCCAGGTCTCATTAGAATATTGTTTGGAGAGTTAAAAACTATTCCATCTTTATTCTTTGATTATTCCTATGGCCATTGGAACTTCGGCTCGTGACTGTTCCTGCAACCATGAGAATTTTGATCTTTGACTCTTCTTGCAACTATTATAACTCAAATATTTGACTATTACTATAGCCATTGAAACTCTTTTCTTGGACTATTCCTATACCAACATTAGAACAAAGTGGGATTAAATCACTTTATCTCCTATTGAATGAATAAAAAACTTGTATCTCACTTTTCCAACTAGAATTATGTGATGAATAAGTCTAAAATCATGCATTTATACCCACAACCACATTATTACTATTAGTTTGTGGTGACTGATCAAGGAAGTACTATACATACTTCATTATTTCTTTGGGATTCAAACCTACTATTCACCAATGGCTAATATTCACCAATTGGCTATTATTTATATTTACCAATTTATGGCTAACATGTTTGTAACCAAATTGAACCCTAAAGTAGGAAAATACTTGTATAAAAGGGCTTAGGGTTAGGGATTGTTTGATAAAGTGTGATGCAAAAATTGCTTCTTGGGGTGGTATTGATTTGTAAGGGATTATAGATTGTAATTAGGTTGTAATAGTTGGATCGTAATAATATTGGACTTGCTATTTGGTAGACGTAGCCCAAGGATTGGGTGAACCACGTTAAATCTTGGTGTCTTGTGTTCTTTTCTGTGTGATCTATTATTGTCTGATATTGTTTATATTTGCATGCAATTGTTATTTCTATCCATGGTTAAATCCTAACAAGTGTCATTAGAGTGAGGTTTTTTTTCAATTATCCTCTATAGGAAAGTCTCACAGTTGAGTGGGAGTCTCATGGTTGAGTGTGAGTGATGGAAGATGAGGGTAAGCTAAGGGTTGACAAATTTAATGGGCATGACTTTCAGTTATGGAAGATGCAAATGAAAGACTATTTTTATCAAGAGGATTTATGAAAATTGTTGGAAGGATAAACCAAGAATCAGAGATGACAAATGATGATTGAGATCTTTTAGATAGAAAGGCTCTCAAAAGAATTGGATTATGCTTGGTGCCATTAGTGGCATTTAATATTACAAAAGTGAAGATGATAGAAGAGTTGATTGAAACCCTAAATAAATTGTATGAAAAGCCCTCTACTTCAAACAAGGTATTTCTCATGATGCATTTATTTAATATGAAAATGGTAGAAGGTAGATTTGTTGTGGATCATTTAAATGAGTTTAATACTATTACTAGTCAGTTATCTTCTATGGGTATTAATTTTGATGAAGAAATCAGGGCTCTCTTGATTTTGTGTTCTTTGCCTAAAAGATGAAATGGCTTGGTAATGGCTATGAGTAGTTCGGTTTTTGGATCTAATACTCTAAAATATGATGATGTGACTGGTGTAATTCTGAGTGAGGAAACTCATAGGAAAACCTTAGGAAGATCTACATTAGGAACTGCTTTGAACGCATAAAGCAAAGGTAGAATGACTAAAAGAAGAAATAATTTTGAAAATTATGTAAAATTAAGAGGAAATTCAAAGGGGAAGAGGTATCAATCTAGAGGACTAAGAGATTGCTTGTACTATAGTAAAATAGGGCATAAGAAGAAATATTTTTGGACTCAAAAGAACAACGAAGGAGATAATCCAAAAGGGAACAAGGAGGAAAATGTAGTAAGTAACAAATCCAAAGAGGATGTTTTGCTTCTATCTTTAGAAAGTGTTGATGATTCATGGGTATTAGATTCTGGTGCTTCATTCCATTCTACACCTCATAGAGATTATTTCATTAATTATGTCCAAGGGGATTTTTGGCTTGTTTATTTGGGGGATAATGAACCTTGTCAAATTGTTGGAAAGGGAAAATTTAAGATTAAGTTGTAGAATGGAAATAATTGGCTACTACATGAGGTAAGACATGTTTCAAGGCTTAGTAGGAATTTGATTTTAGTAAGGAAACTTGGTGATGAGGGTTGTGAAGTTACTTTTAATGATAAAAATTGGAAGGTTTCAAAAGGTTCCCTAGTAATAGCAAAAGGTGTGAGAGTAGGCACCTTATATCTTTGTATAGGTCATATTTTTCCTTCTACTTTGATTATTTTAGAGAAAAATGAATGTTTAGGAATAGTTGTTGTAGTTGAGTAGGGAGAAGAAATAGCTACTGTAGATTCTCATATAGTGTCGTGGCACAATAGACTTGGGCACATGAGTGAGAAAGGTATGAAAGTACTTCATTCAAAGAAAGTTTTACCAAGCTTGAAATGCGTTAATATGGATTTTTGTGAAAGTTGTGTGTATGTAAAATAAAAGAGAGCGAGTTTTGTGAAGACTGGGAAGGAAAATAAAAAAGAGAAATTAAAGCTTGTGCATACAGATGTTTAGGGACCAACTTAGGTATCTTCCCTCAGTGGCTCTCATTATTATGTTACATTTATTGATGATGCAACTAGAAAAGTATGGATTTATTTCCTTAGAGAGAAATCTAATGTATTTCAAACTTTTAAGAAATGGAAATGCTTGGTTGAAAATGAGACTAGTAAGAAATTAAAATGTCTTAGATCTGATAATGGTGGTGAGTATTACAATCATGAATTTGAAGATTATTTCTCCACTAATGGTATTCATAGATAGAAAACTATTCCAAGGACTTCACAAGAAAGTGGAGTGGCTAAATGCATGAACATGACTATAATGGAGCATGCAAGAAGCATGAGGCTCCATGCAAGGTTGCCCTTAAACATGTAGGTGGATGCTATTAATACTACTATATTTTTGATTAATACTACTATATATTTGAAGTTGATTAAGTATATGTGTCCAAAGACACAAGAAGAGGAGGATAAGATGTCCAAGGTACCCTATGCTTTAGTTGCAAGAAGCTTGATGTATGTTATGGTATGTACTAGGCCAAATATTGCACATGCAGTGGGAGTCATTAGCAAGTATATGAGTCATCGAGGAATTGAGCATTGGAATGTAGTCAAATGGATTCTTAGATATTTGAGAGGAACATCTAGTAAGTGTTTACACTTTGGGGGCTCTACTACTAATTTATAGGGATATATTGACTCATATTTAGTAGGGGATATTGATACCAAGTAGAGTACTATAGGTTATGAATTTACTATTGGTGGGGCAATCATGATCTAGGTTTCTAGGTTACAGAAGTGTTGGTGTAAATAAGTATTTACTATTTAAACTTTGCTTAAGTTTACTTATGTTAATGAATATTCATATTAGTTTTCATGTAGACACCTAGGAGTTTGCATATTCATATGAGTTGCCATGTTGACAACTTAGTAGTTTGCACTCCAATTGAGCACATGTTGTCTGCTACATCTCTTTATGAGATACACCTTTACATTATTATCCTCTCATTTTTTCATGCACATTCATGCAAAATGGAGGATAATCCACTCTTGGTGAACATGTGCTCAGTTGGTATGCTTATCTCTTTGCTGATTCCTAGGCATATTAGTTGCCTTTATGTACAAGGCACTTCTATGATGTATTCATCCAATTATTTGATCAATCCATTCTCATTTGATCATATCTTGTCTCTCTTGGGCTATCTCTTGAGCTTCTAGATATTGGAATTTCATTCTTACCTTAGGAAAATTCTTACATGGTGGGGTTTCAACACTAGGAGTAAGATGTATTAGTGCACTTGATTAAATCACAATCTATGGATGAAGCACTCAAAGACATAGGGGATATGAGACTTCTTTCTAAAGACATTAGTTCTATAAAATGATAGCTTCTCCTCTTCTCCATCAAGGAGCCTTGGTATAGCCACAACATTCTTGTAAAACTGTTATTCTATGTGAATTTTTTTGTTCATCCTTTCTTTCAAATTTTGCATTTATATTTTTTTTGCCAACAATTTGGCATTTATCATTTTGCTAGATTTCTTGATGTTGGTCCCATTGTGCCTTAGGGACATGTCTTGTTTTAATTGGGATTTACTAATGTAGCCACATCTATGTTGTTTTCTTCTAAAATTGTTCCTTTTACTTTTAAGTTACTTATGAGGCATTTTTTTGTGAATTATGTTGGCAAGAATATTGTATTGAAATGGCCATACCAAGGAGGATCCTTGACAAACCATCTAGAAAATTAGTGCATGCATTATTAAACCTTTTTTTTGTGCATTACAAAGCTACTAGACAAAATCCCTAAGACACCACCCTTTTCTATTTCATAAATATGAAAAATGTTCAAACTCCTTGAAAACTCTATTAGCACAGATATAGATTGTATCTTATACTTGTTAAGACTATAGGCAAACACTATGTTAAGAACCTTAAGTAAGGGCATAAACACTTTATTAGTTAGACCTTGGTAAGGTAAAGATTTGTTTATTAGCACCAATAATAGAAGACTCAAGTTGGGTCAACCTTGGTAAATACAACATAGGTAAGATCCTAATACTTGCACCTAGTTGATGAACTCTAGGAGGAGGTTCATGTTTAAGGGGAAGGATGTGAAGCCTCACCAAAACCATCATAGTATAGATGACATATTTGCATTATGATACTTCTAATTCAATGTTTTGATACACTTTTGGGACTATAAGGTTGTCATTTTAATATCTGCATTCTGATGATCTGCACATTAGGACCTAATTGATATAATTAATGATTCAATTTCATGTTCTAAATTATTTCAATTTCTTTAATAGAAAATGAATTTGTAGAAATGCTTGAAATGTCAAATTATAATGTTTAAATATAAATTAGTGTTAAAGGATATATTTTTTTATGCAATAGAACCTAATTCAAATGCTTGGTGACTTAATAGTCATGGATTTAATATTTCATCACTATGATAAAAAACAAATTATAAGGTTGTTGAAAATGTTATTTGGATCATGTTAAGAAAAGATCAATATTGATATGTAGGGATTGATATTTTAGTGTTTCAAATATTCTACATAAAAATAATTAGAAAAAGGAAAGTTAATTTGAAATGATGAAATATGCAAGCTTAATGTTGAATGGGATAATGATTTATTTCACATATTTACTTATTGCTTACATGATTTTCTTGGACTACTGATGCTTGAGCCTAGTGTGCAGGAACTTGACCATGGGGTTTAATGGGGAACCAAGGCATAAGCCCATGTGAACATAACATAGCCAAGGTGAATCTTTGGAAGATTCAAAGCCTCATTGTGATGTATTTATTTTGTAAATGTGAGTTTGCATGTGTAGTAAATTTAAATTCATGAATACATTAGAGACATGTCATTGTGAATTGTGATGTGTTTTGATGTGTCACTTGACACTTGTGTTGTCCATGTGAAAATGACATGTCATTTAGGGTTTGGAAAGAAGTGTCCTAACCTAAACCTAACCCTAATGTAGTACCCAAGTTAACCTCACATGGGAAAATGTTATGAGAAGTATCCATCAAGGGAAATTTGAATTCCAACTTCCTATTTACTTTTAAGGATCAAAAAGTGGTCCTAGGGGGTTATTTTTGTGAAAAGTAAGTACTCTCATGATAGTGATATCGGTTGGGGGTCTAAATTTAACCTTTAGTAGGCCTAGATGACCTTGGGAACCCTCCAAACAAGTCACTTTCAAACTAATTCGAAATTTGAGTTGTCCAATGAGTTTAATCCCACTATTTCTACTTAGTCAAAGAATTTTGGTAGGGACAAGGGTGTAAGAGATAGTGGCTTGATGTTTTTGCCAAAAAAGAGAGAGGGGGTGTCTTTTTAGTGGACCTGGACAAACTAGTAGAGTGTCTACCCACTCTCTAACTTTAGAGACACTTAGGGTTTGGAAGCTTGGAGGGAGCTCTTCTACAACCTTTCATTTTCATTTTTCAAAGGAAATTCAAGGTTGGTATTTCTTGCGATGTAGTTAATTTCTTCCATTTTGAAGTTGAATCTTGGTATTACATTCATGTGTTGTATGTTAGTTAGAATGCCATTGTAAGGAAAATGTGTGTTATCATCTTGTATCATGTTGTGTTGTGTTGTGATGTGATGAGAATGAAGTTTGGATTTTTATTGTTCTTCTCATATTCCACAACTTAACTATTAGTTAACAACTATCTTTACTCCTCTTTCAAGGAGTCTTTAATCCACTGAATACTAATCACACTTCATACAGATCTCTAACATATAACCCTTCTTTTATATTATTCAACATATAAAGCTTGATTTTAATCAACTTCTTTCTACGTATCTTACTAATTGAAGGTTACCTAGATCTATTTAGAGAGATTATAATTATGTGATCTAATTTTATATATATATATATATATATATATATATATATATATATATATATATACGTATATACTTAAAATAATACCAAATCAGATGATGTAATGGATATATATTAACCACATATATGCTATCATTACATTATAATAACCATATAACAAATCACATCTAAGATATACTTATTATGTCATAATATACTTAAAATAATTACACTATTATTCTTCACCCCTTAACTATAATACTACTAACTTCTAATTTGCTACTAACTAACTTTATTATTATTAGTAGATAAAAGAACTTATTAACTTACCCCAATTAAATTAATTCAAAAAGAACTCTATGTAATGTATTACTAACTACTTACTAACCCACTTTAATAAGTCTTAAACTAGCACCCTACCTCTTATTACATGCCTACATCTAATTCTTTTACTAACTATGTCATTTAACATTACTAACTACTTCCACCCCCCCATTTCAAGTGAATTTATCTTCTAGGTTCATGTGAGGGGAGAGGAGGCTTTTCCTTCCATCTTGTCCCTCCCTTTTAAGCACTTTTCCTAAGGTGAAAAGGATGGGTGGTGGTTTTGACTTTTTTGAAAAGCCTTTTTAACTTTATTTCCTCCACCTTTATTTCAATCTTGTCACCTCCCCCAAGACCAAGTGTACTTGTTGGTAGAGGGTATGTACTCCCACATGTGAGAAGATAGTGTAGGTTGGAAAACTAGGGGTGGGCGACTTGGGAGTGTTTGATTTTTGGTATTAGAGCTAGGTTTGCAACACTGGAGCCTAATCCATTTCACTTAACTCACTAAAACTACAACTTGTGTGTAGGATTCCTATTGTTACCCATGGTTGTTGAAAGGATAGAGTCCCTAGAGATGCTTGAGTGGGACCAGGTGGAGTTAGACATGAAATTGGTGGACCTCCACTCAAACAACCTTAAAACTTCAATCATTTTTTCACAAGCATTCAAAACCTTATTGGAGTAGTGCAGCAAAGGATGCCACCTATAATTCCTCAGCCTAAACAAGGAATAGGGGATCATAGAGCTGATAATAGGGAAATAAGCAGGAGTCCCCCACCTAGAGATACAGAGGGACAAGGTGACCATGAAGATGCCTTGATTCATCAAATCGAACCACCACTAGTTATAGAGCCACCAACAATAGTGAGAGCACCTAGAGACACAGGGGATGAGATTATGGAATTGATCCAACTCAAACCACCTCTTTTCACCAGAACAACAGATGGTACACAAGTAGAGGCATGGTTACAAAGATTAGAAAGGTGTTTTTTTTTGTGGCCATATGAGAGAAATTCGAAGGCATGACTTGATATCCAATTATTATAATACAATGCTTCAAATTGGTGGAAATATGAGTAGACCATAGGTGGAGTGAGAGTAGACACTCTTACCTAGGAGGCATTTGTGGCTAGGTTTAGAGATAGGTATCTTTCAAAGCATTTTAGATAGAGTTAGATTGAGGAGTTCGATGACCACCAACAGAGGAGCCTTATTGTAGCCTAGTATGAGAGAAGATTTCTTGAGCTCCTTCCTTATGTCAAGTACATGAAGGATGAGAAAATATGGATCTATCAATTCACCAAGGGTCTTAACTTGTCTCTTCAAAACTTAGTACACTTGGTCTTTCCTAACACCTTTAGAGAGACAGTTGAGGTGGCATTGGCTATTGAGGATGTTTGTAATAGACAAGAGTCTTGAGATCAGTCTCATAACTAAGATCCTTCTCAATAGTTAGGATATCAAAGCTCCCCTTGGAAGAGGAATCATGACCATGTAGTAGGGTCTTCCAAGGTCCCACATGCACAATAGGGGTTCAAACAAGACACCAGCCCTATATTGGAAGAGTGGACACTAATTCCTTATGAACAAGTAGCTTGGACTCAAAAATCATCCAAAGGTAGTTATAGTGAGCCCAGTAGGACTAGGGGTCAGTGGTAGGTAGGATAACATGAAGTTGAAATTCATACTCGAGGGCCATGTTACACTTGTGGTAATATGGGTCACCTAGTGAGAGAGTGCCCACAAGTTCACATAGGAGGTAGACGACATGGAGCCACCTACATAACCCATAGTAGGAGACATGGGCAAGGTACACAAGGTCCTTGCAATGAGTGATGATCATCAAATAGAGTACTAAGCTATAGATATTGGGGCTACAGATGGGGATAGACGAATAGCTAACATGGGAACTTAATTATTTCAATAGACCCTTAGACTTTTAGGCAGAGAGATGGACCAAATTAGAGTCTAGTGAGATTTTTATGATGAGGTCATAGATCCATGGGAGGATGTAGCATAGATGAAATATCAATATCCATACCCTTTGATGAACCCCAGAAGGAGGTTCATACTTAGGGGGGGAGGATGTGAGACCTCACCTTGACCCGTCCCAACATAGATATTTATACTTACATTTTGATATTTGGGACTTGGATATTTTGACATTATTTGAGAATTAGATGGATAGTGGCTTGTTTTATCTATTGATTTTGACATTTACAGTAGTGTTTTGCATCTATGGTATGTACTAAGAACCTAATATTGTGAATGGGATGATCGAACAAACATGAATGCAATTTTACATGTGCTAGGATATACATTAGATAATGATGTGATGTAAAATGTTAATTTGATTATGATATGCAATTTTTGATATTTAACATTTTGAAGGAGTTGTTTGACATGATTAGGAAAATAAATTTAATTGAATTATGTTAATATGGATTACGTAACATTTGAATTTATATGCATTTATGATATGTATTTTTATATGACCTCCTTGGATTACTGGTGCTTGAATTTAGTGTGCAAGAAGTGGAACCATGGAAAATTTTTGGGGAAACAAGGTCCAAACCTATGTGAACATGGTTTAGCCAAGGTGAATCTTTGGAAGATTAAAAAGCCTCATTGTGATGTATTTTATTTCATAAATGAGAGCTTGCTTGTGTGTGAAATTTTAATCATAAAGATGCATTAGGGACATGTCATGATGATGTAGAATGTACTTTATGTGTCACTTGACACTTGTGGATTTTGTGTGTTAATGAAATGTCATCTAGGGTTTTGGTCCTGGTGGCATTTTATCCTAAAATTAATTACCTTGTTAATGATTAAGTAAACCCACTTGAAAAGGGCTAGGATAGGTAATTATCAAAAGGAAATTCGAATTTAGACTTGACTAGGGTTTTGAAGGGTCATTCGATGGTCCCAAAGTGTCTTTTATGTAAAAATAAGCTACCCATATGATAGTATAACATGTTAGGGACTTAATTTTGATCATGATAGTGCCTAGACAGCCTAGGGGGTCCCTTTACCAATGCTTTTTTCCATCAATTCGAAAATGGAGTTGTCACATGAGCTCTTTCCCATGTTTCCACTAAGTTAAAAAATAGTAAACTTATGGAAGACAAGTTTGTAAGAGGAAGTGGCTAGGTGTTTTTGCTAAAATAGTTACTAGGAAAGCCTTTTTAGAGAGTCTAGGACAAACTTGTGGGGTGTTCATCCACTCTCTAAGTTTAGAGACAATTAGGGTTTTGGAGGGAGGCTAAGGGAGCTCTTCATCAACTAGCATTTCCTTTAGCTTGAACCATGGTTGGTGCTCAAACCATGACCATTTTATTTTAGCATTGCATTATGAATCTCCAAGTAGGGAATGTTGTTATGAGATCATGTATTTCCATTTTAATCTTTGTGTTGTGTTGTGATTGTGCATTGTGTTCCATGCATTTTCTTGGTTTACTTCCTTGATTTGTTTGTTTTTTGTTGAATGTTGAATTTTTTCATGGGTGTGAAGGCTTCACTCACCCTTGGGAGGGAAGAGAATCCTTGGGTGAAGGGGTTAGTTGGGCTTAACAATGTAGTAGAGAGCCTCTTCTCTTGGAGAAAAAGGGAAAAAATTTGGGGGTGATAAGTGGAAATTGTGAAGAGAAGCATGTATGATGCAAGCCTAGTAGAGGCATGGTGAAATTTAATGTGTGTGAATTATATTTACATGGAAAATATCCTCTTTGAAGGGCCCACCTTCACCCGATGTATTCATGATTCCAATGGCAAGTCAATGTGCAAGCCATGGAAGGGATTGTATTGTGTTGTGTTGTGTATCTTCATGCATTAGAAAATGTTGTGTGTATCCTATTTAGGCTTTGTTTCCCCTGATTGATGGGTGGCATCATAGAAGCCTAGGATGGGAGGTGAGCCTCCATGGTTCCTAGTTTTTGTGTTGTTTGCAAGTTTTGTGAAGATAGATTCCTTTGAAGAGATTAGGTATTCACCCTTGGGCAATGTTGAAAAACTAGGTGTTTGTAAAGAGATAAATATTTTCTATGTCATCTTATAATGTATTGTGATATTAAGGTTCCATTGTTGTGTTGTTGAAATATTAAAGGGGATTTACTTCCTATTCTGCATTGTTGTAAATCTGTAAAGTAAAAATTGAGACTTTGCATATAGTTGTGTTCTTATCATAGTTGGGTAGGAAGGATAAAGATCATTCCATGTAGTATATTTTATAATATTGTGGAAAAAATATTGAAATTATGTAATGAGACACTCCTCCTTATGTTGATCTATAAATCAATAAGTAGAAATATTTCATAGTTTGTTTGTATGGGAGATTCTTATTGATATAGTTGACTACATTTGAAACATAAGTGATTGACTTGTAAAATCATATGTTATGTATTTGATACAGTAGAAAGAAAGATATTATATATATTTTTGATAGTTCATTGTATGTGCATACAAATTTGGTTCATTTGGTTTCAAGTTCTAATAGATCCTTAGATGAGATAGATGCTATAGTAATATTAAACTTGCAAATTAAAAATTAGTAATGAAGTCAAATTTAGATCATTGACAACTCATCAACATGGTCTCCAAAAAGGAGAAAGGAGAGAAATACATTAAACATATAGTGAGAAACCTCCTATAGTTACACTTTTTATTCTCTGGAATTTTTATGAAGATGTAAAAGAATAAGTTGACACCTATTACAGACTAATATTTTATTCAGAGGGTATATTCTTTGGGAATTCAAATACATAGAATAATAATAACAATTCATACAATTAGAGATGGGACTCAAAAAAACAATAGATTCCTAGCTCATAAACATTGGTATGAAAAAACTCATATAAGTCTTATGACCCTTGTGTCACAATCTCACAAGTAACAAAACAAAAAATTTAGATAAGGTTATGTCAAGTCTAGAACAATGACAAGCCTAGGCATCTACCCCTCCCCTTAAACCTATGTGGTACTCAAGAAAAAATAAAATTATCAAGTAAAAATAAAATAAAATTGAATTAAATAAAGAAACAATTTTAAGGACTTAAAACTAGGTGCCCACCTTTCTAAGGAAAAAGAAACTTAATATTGCAAACAGGAGAGGACAGTGGACCACATCTCCCTAGGCGCTTCATACCTCCTTTTGGGTGCATATAAAAGGGAACAAATCTTGCCTTGGATTTGACATAAGTTAGAAAATGCTTATCACATGCCCCTCCACCCTTGGTAAAATGGAATGCACCCACCTAGGTGAGTAGGTACCTTAGGATAAGGGGGTAGCATTAGGATGGGATAGGGGTAGGTGGAGAGTAGGTTAGGATAGCAGAAAATGATTGCTAACTAGTAGTGAAGGCCTAGTTTAATATAAGGAGATGTTAGTTAGTATATGATATTTAGTAATGTTTAGGGTGAGGTTATTGTTTTAAATTCATGTGTTGTGGTGAGATAGGGAGTTAGGGTTTAGTTGCTAAGTTAAATATCTATGGCTGAATAAAGTATTAAGATAGTTAGTAGGTTAGGAAGTATAGGTTAGTTTAGAAGTTAGTATTAGTGTAGTTAGTAGGTGATAAAAACTAGGGTGTTGTTTGGTTTAGATATTAGTAAGAAATCATGCTAGTTTTAAATATAATGTTTTAGTCTTGGAAAACTTGCAAGGAGGAAGTGGGTATAGAGAAGGAGTATTATGGGTAGGTATTATGAAGAAAAAGTGGCTTGGGTATAAAGTTTGGTAATTATAGATTAAGGTGTGTGTAGTAACAAATATTTAAGTCATCAGTAAGGTATTAAGATAGTTCATATTAAGATGATTGTTAGTAATGAGTAGTTATGTTGTATTAGGTAGGTTTTGAAGGCTTGAGTTAATATTGAGATCATATAGATAATGGTTAGTAGGAATATAATTGAATCTTGGGTTTAGAGAATGTGTTGTACATCATCCTTATATTATAATTATTTTGTATAGGTGGCAATGTGAATTATTATATACACACATATTAAATTATACACACACACACACACACACACATTTATAGTTAATCTTTCCAACAAACTATAACCAATGAACGTAGCATATAATAAGTGATGATTCATTTGTGAAAATAAAGTATAACATTGATAAATAATATGTCAATGAGACATGTAAAAATATTAATTAAAATGATGCAAATTGTAAATATATATGTATATAGATATATTTAGAACATGAAACTATAGTTCCTCTAATTAGTACAAGGTATCCTTCAATTAGCAAGTTAAGTAGGAGAAAGATGGTTTAAAATAAGATTTGCATGAAAAATAACATAAAAAGGGTAAGTGGGGATTTCTTACTAGTAAACAAAGATTGTTAGACACACGTAAGTTTAGCATTAGAATTACTATAAGTAAAAGGTTATTAGATGGTAACACATTGTAGTATTTGAAAAAATAAAAAATAGTTGATAATTACTTTAAAATCTAGCAGTAGTACCTAGTCTGTAAGACATCGATATAGTTGAAGTTAACAAATGAAAGAAGGTAAGGAATTCATTTAAATAGGTACACCTATATAATAATAAAATAGAGTAGAATTGGGCATGTGAAATAATGAGTTTAGGTCATATATACATATATGGTAAGTCGACTTGTAATTGTAACACTAGGACAACTATAAACATACTCACATTCACAAAATTATTGATTTATTGCAACTACATGGATAAAAAACTTGTCCTTCACATTCATATATGAAATTTCTTACTTCAAGGATAGGATGTGGATTCAAAAAATGATAACACCATCTAGCTCCTATGTATAACTCGGATCTTCAACGAATGTTAGAAAACAAATCGGTCTCCCTTGGAAACTTGAAGTCTAGAATTTTGAATGAAACTAATCACTGAATAAAGTAACATTCTAATGTCCTTAAGAAACATGTATTGGACACACACACACACACATCATTGGAAATATTCAAGACTATGCTAGGTTACTGAGAGGGGAGGGGTGAATCAATAACCTTGAAAACTTTACCAAATTTAGATCTTAGTTGCAATAATAAAGTCATTTAATTCAGATCTAACTGTAGTCATGAGAAAATGAAATCACAAACACATAAACACGATGATTTGGTGACCCAAAAACCTTCCAAATAGAAAGTAAAATTGGGGTGAGGATGATACCCACAAAACTTAATACTGCAACATAAAGTTGGCCTATTAAGGCTTACAATGACCACTTCTGATGATTTTCCCTGTTAGTAGCAATTAGGACTACTAGGTCCACCTTATTAGAGGATTTGCAAACATACAATGAAGTATGCACTCGGTAAAGACATTTGAAAAAGATTGTTAAGTCTACCTTGTTAGAGGATTTAAACTGGTTCACTTGTCAGAATGAAACAACTGATCTCTGACTTACAACTTATTTGCTAATAGAGATTCTTGAGGTACTGATCACCTTTACATGATAGATATGACTTTGCTACTCCTTTGCTGATATGACCTTACAATATACTTTGCTATTGACTCACATATGCATATATTCATCTATTTATTCCTTCGCATATATTTTTCGATATGATACAAAACTTTACGGGCACACATATACATATATCAATCCAATTTACAAAACTACAAAGTCAGCCAATATACAAGTTAACACCAATATAACAAAGTTAGTTCAAGTGGAGACACTCAGGTTCTGAAGACTGACTTGGTGAAGTTTTGATACACAACATCCACTATCATTAGTTGACATTGTCATGCATTCAGTAGAAGTAAAGGCTTAGTCCATACTAATCATCTCAAAGTAGTCTTTGAACTCAGTCTATACTGGTGACTCAATAGATACTGTGTAACTTGGTAGAAATTGAATTACACGTTTACCATATCTGAACTCGATAAACACTAACTTCACTTCACATGAATTGTTGGCTCAGTTTGAACTATTGGCTTAGTTTGAACTATGAAGCTCGATAGCAACTGAACTTCTTGAGTTGAACTGCTGGACTTCACACTGCCTAATTTCATTTGGTAATCACTGGGATGATTGGTAGGAACTGTAAAGCTTAGTGGCTACTGAATTACATGGCAACACTATAGACTATTCAATGAGCTTAGTAACCATATAGAATCTAAATAAGTGTTGTCATTAATAACAAACTTGACTTAATGTCAACAATCTCCCCCTTTGGCATTAGTGACAAAAACTCTAAGCAACCAAAACATATATACATTATAGTGTGATACTGGCTCGGTACTATTTTTGAGATTTTTCAAAATTTGTCTTTGTAAGTATATACAATATACTTTCCTTTCTTTTGCATGATTCTCCCCTATACAATATACATACTATTTTTCATATATACACACTATCTTTCCCCCTTTTTGACAATAATGCCAAAGATTTATTCAAAACTTATTTACATAGAGAAACCAATATAAGAAAAAACTCAGAATGTACCTTAAGTATGAGTGCTAGAGTCTTATCCCAATTTTCTTGCAAAAATTTGCACGTATGTAGAGCAACTTGGACTTCTACAAAGAGTTCTATCATGCGATCACCAATTGAGAAATTGTTGTCATGGATCAATGCTTTTGAGTAAACAATGTGCTTTTGCATTGTGTTCATGATGGGAAGGATCATATTCTGGATGTCTATCAGTGAAGACCAGATCCTTGCTTCTTCTCTCAACAACTCTACCTGCATATCTGACAAGAATTTGATTTTCATATGATGTGCAAAGCTTGAACTAGGGTCAAGTTGCAATTGTTGTGCACTAACCTTTAGATCTTCATCAATCTTTGTCAGTTTGCCCTTTATTTCCTTTGTGAACTCGGTAAAATTACATAATTTTCCAAAAAGTGATGTTACATTTGTGCAAGAATTTTCAAGATTAGTCAAAATTGAGGAAAGCTCCACTTGCTGGATGGCAATTTGTCAAGCACTTTGTTATCAAATTTCTTCTCTACTTTCTCAATCAATTTTTCTTGACCACTGGAGTCCTCATTAAATTTTTGGACTACTTCTTCTGATTGAAACAAAATATGTTGAGAAGTATCAACTTCAACACCTATTACCTCAGTCAAAATATCCTTTGCACTTTTCAATGATTTTATGTTCTCTATCACTTTCCTCTCTTAATTTCTTTTTCTTTTCTTTCTTTTGGAGGAGTTTGCTAGCTATTTGCATTTGATCTGCAGTGGCATTATCAAAATACCACTTTGGGATCTCAATCTCCTCATATAGATCAATATCCTCCTCTATCTCTTTTCCACTCAAAAGTCTTATACTTCGTTGAGCCTTAGGTTCAACTGCCTTTGAACATTATGCATTAGAATCCAAAATGGAAACAATAGTAGAGATAGCAAGACTAGCAGTAAAAATTGGTACAGTATCAACAGATGGAATACTGACTGGTATGCTTGCTGAATCCAAAACTGATATACTTATAGAAGTATCTGAAGCTATAGAAAAAAAAATTGTAGAATCCAAAATTGTAGAACTTGAAACCATACTTATTGCTAAAGAACACAAAATTGTAGAACATGCTATACTCACTATTGTTGAAGCTGACACAGGAACTGAAGAAGAGGGAGGCTGTAGCTTAGTAGATGAAGTGTTAGACACTTCCATTGGTGATGTGTTGAGCTATGAGGGAGCAATGAGTGATTGGACATTTGATGCATCTGCTGTGGTCACAATCAAACTTGTTGAAGTTGTCTCTGAACTTGATGTAGTTGTTGATTTGCTTGGAGAATGAGGAAGTGAGGCAATGACTGCTGCTGCTATCTTTATAGGATCAATCTCCTCATCATCTTCTTTGTCTTCCTTAGTAGCTTCTTCCTCTTTATCTTCTTCAACTACTTTATTGTCAAACTATATTGTCTCAAAGTGTGTTCCTTCTTCCTCATCATCACTATCATCATCCTTGACTTCTATTGGAGAGTCACTCTATTTATGCAAGTGATAAATTATTTTCCACATCCCTGTAGAATTCTTGACTACATGCTCTATATCCTTCAACAAAATTAAACAAGTATTAAATCTAAGTCATCTTTTTTTTATTTTTCTTCAAAGACTCTTTTACTTCAACATTGGTAATGCTTGGTAACAACTGACTTAGGGTTTTCTCATAGATATCTTTTGCTGTCTGCATAAGTGAGTCCCATCTTGGCTAAAATATCTCTAAAAGCTCATTAGAAATCAAAGAGGTTATCTAATCAGAGGAATACTTCCATTTTCCCATCTTGGTTAGCACCAATTCTTCAATCTGCTTCTTCTCAGCATTTTTCCTAGTCTCATACTTTAGTGATTTGAAGTTGGTTATGCCTGAACCTTCTTCCAATTATTTTAGTTTTTCTTGGAAGGTGAGAGGAGGTTTGCTAAACACAACTTCACTACCTTTCTTCCAGGATCTCTTGGGAAACATTGCAGTGGATGGATTGGGTGGCTTGGTGATGATCACCTTGCCTTTCTTCTTTACTAGCTCTACTTCCTTTTTTGACTCATCTTCATCCTCTACTTCATCATCATCATCTTCTCCATTAAGCCTCTTTTTTCTAGTCTCCTCTTACCTTTGTTAACCACCCAAGGAAGCTTGATTTCAAGCTCTATCCTTGCCTTAGCCTCATCATATGTTCCAAAGTATGGTGTCTTTGGATCAATATGTTCATTTATTAGGGCCTGAATTATGTCTTTTTCTTCATCAATGTTTACCTCATAGGGAAGAGGTTTTACCCATACAACTCTTGGTTTTACTACTTGAATGTAGATTTTGTCACTGTCTACCATGAAACAACCATCATCTTTGTAATCTTCAACCAATTTCCTAGGAATTTTGAATTTGTTATTCATTTTCTCCTTGAAGACACCAAAGTAGATTTCTATTATACTGACAAAATTCTCATCCATTTCTACAATATATTTTGTAATTTGATACAAAACTGGCACATCCTTTCTCCATATGACTATACCTTTTGAAGTAAAAAACTTTTGAACATAGAAAAATAGACATGTCAACAATGAACCAAATTTACAACGATTGTTCTTAGATGTCTTTATACTTTCCATGTTTTTGTTAAATTGTTTTAACAACAAGTTTGAAGATCAAATGACAGATTGTTCTTCATGACTTTGAATGCCAAGTCTACTACTTCACATGACACACTATTTAGACAACTATAATTGTAGATCTTGTGACTTATCACATGTATGCCAAATTTTAGTTCTGCATCTAATACACTACTAATCTTCATACCTCTGTCATCCGACTCAGCTAGGGTTTTCTTCTATAATTTTGCCCCACCTAGGGTTTTAGTAGGTTTGGCTTTGGAAAGCATGGGAAGGCTGGTGATATGATGAATCATCTTCTTAGTGATTAAGAATGGTTTTTCAAGCCATAAATGACCATTGTGAACTTGACGTAGGATGTATCTGATCCATTTGATTTGAAAAATTGAGGGTAGGTGAGGAATGTGGGTTAAACCTTTATCTTCCAAATGCTTGTGTTTGGGTTTAAGAACTCCATTTATACATAATTCACCCAGGGCCTCATCCATCTCTAGGGTTCCAATTTCTTGAATTTCACACTTAGAATGAGTTCAAATATCATTAATGTGTAGTACCTTGGGAGGGATTTGTGATTGCACTCCATTTGGATCGAGGGTTTCTGCAATTGCTGGCACAGGTTTGAAATCTAGTGGTTTCCATTCGACTCCTCAGACTAATATTTCTAACCCTTTCTTTGCCTTGATGGTACTACTTGATGTTGACATGGCTACTTGGTAGGTCATGGAAAAATTTGAAAAGATTTCATTGCAAATCACTTGTAATTGCTCTATGACTATGCAATTCACTTGATCGCAACAATACTTTAAAATTTTTAGTGAAAAAATGAATTTGATCTCTTACCCTTTTGATAACTTTTCCCATTAATGCTTAGTATAAAATTATCATTATGTATGACAGTATATGTGAGTTTGTGACAACTTGTCATCCACTTTCTGTTCAGATTACTTGGTGAATGCTTCATAACTCAGTAACCAAACATGGCTCAGTAGAGTCCATGACCCAACCTAACTTAGTGATAACTGATCTGATCTTCTATGATCCCTTTGTATCTTGAATACTATTTTGGAACTTTGCTTTCTTTCAACTTTTGGAACTATTTAGATGTGATCGTGATAATGCAGTTCCAATCTTTGCTTAACAACTTAATTGGAAATGATGGAGTCACCCACTTCTTGAGTAACATAACCATCATTTCTTGGACTTGCTTCTTCGATGGATTTAGGAATCCATTGCTGCCTCATTTTATTTCTAATGTTGTCTACCTTAACTTTCTTTTCATCTTCAATTCTACCTAAATTCATGCAATTCTTAGCTAGATGACCAAGTTTTGTACAAGTGAAACATCTTATGGTGGTATCTCTTTTCCTTGTGTGATGTTTAACACAATTCATGCCAATGTGTTCATACTCTCCATAGTAATGACATCTATACCAGGTGTTGTAGTCCCAACCAAATATTACTTTTATAATTTTCTCTACTAGATTGAATATCTTGGTTCTACAATTTGATGCCTTGTGACCTTGTTTCTTGCATTTGTGACATTTGCCTTCAAATTTTGGTTTCTCTTTACATTCATTAGCCTTGTGACCATGCTGATTGCAATTGTAACATTTGCCATTGAATTTTTCTTTAGAATTACTCCAATATTTTTTTGATATATGACCTATCCTACCATAATGATTGCAAGTGGGTCTTTGATTCCTTTGAGCACCTTGTTGGGAGGATTCACCTTCTTCTTTGTATCTAGTTCTTACTTTACCCTTTTGTCTATAGAGATTCTACTCATTTAGTTGATTTAATTGATTCATAGTTGCTTGAGATTTCATCATTCTCTCTTTGATTTTCTTTTCAGTGTTTAGGTCATTCTTTAATCTATCACTGATTTTCTTTTGAGATCTCATCTCACTTCTGATTCTCTCATTGATTTGTCTTTCTAAATGTAGATCATTTCTTAATCTTTCATTGATTTGTCTTTGACTCATGATTTCTTCATTAGCATTGGATATTTGATATATAAGATCTTCATGCTGGATGGATTGGTTTTGGATCTCATTGTTTCTTCCATCTTTTTCTTCTTTCATCTTGTTCCTTTGTTCCAAGATTTTACATAGCCTTATTGACTAATTTCTTGTTCTCTTTTGAGCTTTCTTATTTCTTCTTGTAGCTCTAAGAGTTCTTTGATTGCATCGTTTGCTTCATCTGAACTGCTTGAAGGGAAAAAGTCTTCAATCTTTTCTTCAATGTACTAGTGATCATTCATCTGATTTGCAAGTTCCTTCCTTCTTTTTAGAGATTGGGAAAGTTTCTTCTTGGCTTTCTTGAGTTGTACAAAGGCCATTTCTAGATCTAGCTTTTCATTGTCAATTGCCTTATCAAGTCTGAATATCTCCATTGTCTTTGATCTTTGCTCGAGCTGTTAAGCTCTATCCTAAGAACCACAAATGCTCTGATACCAATTGTTGGAAATATTCAAGACTATGCTAGGTTACTGAGAGGAGAGGGGTGAATCAGTAGCCTCGAAAACTTTACCAAATTCAGATCTTAGTTACAATAATAAATTCATTTAATTTAGATCTAACTACAATCATGAGAAACTGAAAACATAAATACATGAACATAATGATTTGATGACCCAGAAACCTTCTAAATAGAAAGTAAAGGGGATGATACCCACAAAACTTAATATTGCTTCATGCCCAAAATACAAGGGCAAAAACACACACAATTTTTTTTTTTAAAAGCAAAAATAATTAAGTTCACTAAGTTCAATAAGTTTATTTCGTAGGCTAAGGCAGAGGCATATTATAAGACATAACACATTCTCCTAACAACACCTTAAGACTACATCTGCGCTTTAAACACATGTATAGGAATAGATCGTTTAGTTTAAACTTTCACAATTAAATCGAATAATTAGTTTAAACAATCCAATTTCAATTTATTAAAAGATTTATCACATTCTTACTTTTATTTACTCTTAAAATATTAAAGAACAATATATTTAAATCATTCAGATAACATTAGTTAATAAAACATCAATTAAGCAAATTATTAAGTAACAATATAATTGGTTCATTTAAATAATTATAAGTCTAATTATTTCAAAATATAAAAAATCAACGAACTATCTATTGCTTAGATAGTGATTTACTAATCTTATTATTTTGATAACAATTTAAAGGAGTTATAATCCTAATAATAACAATAACTAAATTTAGATACCACTAAATAATAAAATATAACACTAACTTTATCTAAAATCTAACATATACTATACTACTATTATTTAAAAGCATAATAATTAAAAATTACTTATAAAATAATACTAACTAAAAGTTTAACAACACATATTATTAATTAAAACATACTAATTCTATTAATCAACTTTACTAATATTTAAAACATTTAAATTAAATCACATAACATAACAATCTAACACTTTAAAAAACTTTATTTAAAATATAAACTAACCTAAATATTAGCTTACTAACCAATACTATTTAAGCTAACATTTTATTAGATACTAATAAAAACAAACTTTATTACTAAATATACTAACTACACTTAATTTTAAACTAAATCCCAAATTAAACATTACTAACTACAATAACTAATACTAACTTAATTAAATAAATATAACAACAAACTACTAACATCTAACATTTACAAAGACTAACCCACCCTTACTAACTTAATACTTTTTACTAACTTAACTAATATCCCAACCAAGTGCTTTACAAGGGGTTGGCGCGCTAGTCAAGGCAACCCTAGCATTGACCATGAGGGGGCAAGGGGTTGTACGTGGCCCCAAGGCCATTAACAATTAAGGCTGGCAAAAAAAATCACAGGCATAGGGGGAATAAAGTGGGATTTAGTCCCAAGTCAACATTAGCCCTTTTTTGAAAAAAAACAAGACCCCCACTTTTAATCATAACAACATTCAATGCAGTTTTGATTTTTCAAAACAATCCTTGCCACTTTGTCAAGTCACGTGGGCTTTTAGGGCTGACAAATTTATGAGGATGTAGGGGTGATGTCATCCCCCTTTAATATAGTTTTGGTCAATTTTGCCTTTAATTACATAAAGCTTAGTAGTTGGTTTTTTTTTGTTTTGTTTTAGAATAGGATAGGATATATGAAAATAGATATTTATATAAAGATTTTTATTTATTATTTATTATTTATTGTTTTTCTTTTATTTAAAATTGAATCATTTATTAAGTATGTGGGATATTTTAGGGAATCTTTTAAGATTTTCTATTTCAAGAGAAGACTTAATTTTCTTTTCTTTTCTCATACAAAAACCAATGAGCATTTTTGCTCTAGGAAATACATTTTTTTTGAAGGTCATATTTTTTTGTCTAAGTATAGAAATTTCAAATTTATTAATTAGTCAAGGGGGGTAATTTTATTTTCGAATGGGTTTAAGCCCATGATATCAAATTAATCAAGGCAATATTAATTATTTCCTTCCTAACATCAATTATATTCATCGAGTTCAAATGTTGCATTCTAAACAAAGTCATAAAATTACTTTGCTTTCTAAGAATATGAATTACATTGAAGTCCAAATCAAACATTGACTTTTTCTTTAACATACTTTGAAACTTAAATTGCATAATGGTATATCATCATCATTTTATCAAATTAAACTAAATCAATAAATATGATTACATAACATAGGAATGCCAAAGTAAGGTAACATCATCACAACTGATTTATAATAATATATGCAAAAACTAAAACGAACTAGAAATATCATAAGCAAGGATATTACTTAATCATTTTTTTATCGACCACCTAATTCAAAGGCTCCGTCAGGAAAGAACCAAGAAGAAAACCAAACATCGTTGCCATTTCCACAATAAGTTAACAATAACATTTTTACATAGGATTTCAATCCCGAAGATAAATCTCCCAACATAACTAAATTTCAAAGCAATCTAAATTTCCTTCTTGGCCCTTAACAAGGGATCCATTTCAAATTATACAATACATCACGGTGATCATGGAGAGAATGAAAATTGACCAGGAGACAACCAATCATAATAAGAAGACAAAATCAAACATTCACTCCCATTCTAGGTTTGTACAATAGGTTCGACATTGAACTAGACTAAGGAGGAGGTGGATTTTTCCAATAGGAGACATTAGACACAACACCATAATAGGTGCCCTTTTGGGGCTATAACTCAAGAACTTCTGTTCTTCCATTCTTACATACCAAAACTCTAAATGTGGTTTGTGCTGACGGGTAGGGGCCCATAACACCCTACCCTCTCTCCTTCTTCTCATCTTGAGAAGAGACTCTACATTTTTAGAGTCCAACTAAAGACCTTCCCTTGTACATGGCCACTCCTACCCTATCTGAGAGTGAATAATGCCAATACAACCCATATAATCCCTTCAAAATTTTACGAAAAAATACAAAGGAAAAACATTTAAGAAAACCTATTTCAATCCCCCCCAACATATTCAACACACACACGAACATATATATGCAACACAATAACTTAAGCATGCAAAAAACATGAACAACATGATCTGAGGGATTCCTACCTTCAAAATTGAGTTATGGCAATTGAGCAATTTGAGATGAGCATTCCCTTCCTTCTCCTTCTCCTTCAATCCTGAATTCCACTCTAAAACTAGAGGTTGGGTGAACACTCAAAACCCTCTCAAAATTGCCTCTAAATAAGATCCTAAACTCAACCATGTTCAAAATGTAAAAACTCACCCACTTGCTTAAAAGTTCCAGAGTCTTCTAACTCAACTAGACACAAGGTTGACCTCAAGGTGGAGTTAAAGTTAACCAACTCATGATGAAACATTGAATTTTTTCAATAAAGCAAAAATGGAGTTTTTGAGTGACCATAAAAGTCAACAAAAGGGGCTAGGGTGGTGGAAAATGCAACCAACCCATACCCATACCCCTTAGGAACTTAGATTTCATGATTTTAGGCCTTTAGGATTAATTTGGGACCTATCAGAAGCTAGGAATTTTAGGACTTTCTAACAATCTTCAAAAAATGCAGATTACTCACTAATCCTAATTAAGGTAATTAACCTTGATTACTAACTGATTAGAAAAAAGGTAACTAACCTAATCCAACTTAGATCTTTAGGTTACTCGGTTAACCCTAACTATCATGCTAGAATGCATATACAACTCACGAGTGTCAAGTGACACTAAAAAATCACTATTACAAAATATTAACACTTAAAGATTACAAAATGATACATTCATTCAATCCATGATACAAATAAAATACGAACAATGGAGCTTTCATCTTTTGTTAGATTCAACCTTGGTTTCCACAAATAGTACATAGGGTTCAGTTCCAATTCTCTGTTAGATTTTCTTGTTAAAATATCCTGTACACTCATTGCACACATCAATAGCTCAAGAAAATCACATACATATATTCAAAACCTATTTGGATAGTTACATAAATCAAAACATGAATCATTCATATAATTAACTGTTTAAATTCATTTCTACTCACATTTAATCATCAGTAAACACATAACCAATATAAAATAACTTTATTCATTAATTTAGATTAAAATACTAGAATATTCATTGTTAGACATGCATATAATTAAACATCATAAACATCATCAATAGGGCATACTGAACTATCTAAAAATAATAAACCTAATCATCAAGGTACCAAAATCAACACCCTCATCATTAGGTGAAAATGCCTTGTATCATTGTTAGTGAAATTTTAATTTTTAACTAGTTGATATAATGTAGTAGTTCTTGAATCACTGAGTATTAAAACACAGATGTATCAACTGATCTTAATTTTCATTAGGACCTTCCCAATATAAAACATTACTTCATATCTGTTCTAATCTCCTACAACATGTTTAACAAAGAAGTTCATCTTTAATAAGTACATGCGAGGAGAGACCTTACAACTGCAACATAAAGTTGGCCTGTTAAGGCTTACAATGACCACTTCTGATGATCTACCCTATTAGGAGCAATTAGGACTACTAGGTCCACCTTGTTAGAGGATTTGCAAACATATAATGAAGTATGCACTTGGTAAAGAGATTTGAAAAAGTCTGTTAAGTCTACCTTGTTAGAAGATTTAAACTGGTTCACCTATTAGAATGAAACAACTGATCTCTGACTTACAACTAATTTGTTGATAGAGATTCTTGAGGTATTGATCACCTTTATGTGATAGATATGACTTTGCTACTCCTTTTTTGATATGGCCTTACAATATACTTTACTACTGATTCACATATGCATATATTCATCTATTCTTTCCTTCACATATATTTTTGGATATGATACAAAACTTTATATATATATATATATATATATATATATATATATATATATATATAAATTTACATATATATATATCACAATCCAATTTAGAAAATTACAAAGTTGGCCAATATAAAAGTTAACACCAATATAACAAAGTTGGCTCAAGTGGAGACACTTGGGTTCTAAAGACTTCCATTGTCATTACTCAACATTTTCATGCATTTAGTAGAAGTAGAAGCTTGGTCCATACTAATCATCTCAAGGTAGTCTTCAAACTTGGTCTATATTGGAAACTCGGTAGATACTATGTAACTTCGTAGAAACTGAATTACACATTTAGTATACCTGAACTTGGTAAACACTAACTTCACTTCACATGAACTGCTAGCTCAATTTGAATTGTGAAGCTCGGTAACAACTAAATTGCTTGGGTTGAGTTGCTAGACTTCACACTGCCTGATTTCATTTGGTAATCACTGGGATGCTCAGTAGGAGCTGTAAAGCTTGGTGGCTACTAAATTACATGGCAAACACTGTAGACTATTCAATGAGCTTAGTAACCATACATAATCTAAATAAGTGTTGTCACTAATAACAAACTTGACTTAATGTCTATATATATATATATATATATATATATATATATATATATATATATATATATATATATATATATATATATATATATATATATATATATATATATATAGTTTGCCTTTCAAATAAATTTAAAAAAAATTGTTGGTTGTATTTTTCCTTGCAAAAGTTGGGCATAATAGTATGCTTATCTCTTTGTTGACTCCTAGTCATATCAGTTGCCTTTATATATAAGGCACTTCTATGATGTATTCATCCAATTATCTGATCAATCCATTCTTATTTGATCATATCTTGTCTCTCTTGTGATATCTCTTGAGCTTCTAGATCTTGGCATTTCATTCTTACCTTAGGAAAGTTCTTATATGGTATTAGAGCCATAGGAGTTTCATTACATAGCCATTGGAGAATTTTTTTTTGCAAGTCAAGATTGGAGCTTGCTAGCACAAATCAGATGTTGGCATCACATTTAGAAGGTAAAAAAAAACACCTAAATCAACTCTTGTTTCATCAAAATTGGACATTTGATGTGAAATTTAAAGTCATTTTTTTTGGAGGTGCAATGACAGTGATGCAAGAAAAATAATTATAGAGGTGATTTTCAAAAAATGATATCTCTCTCATTTGGAATCCTTTTTTCAAGCAATTTTTTTGTTTTGGGATATAATTTTGTGATCTACACATTGCTACAGGTTGTTTGCAATCCCTGTTCCTGAATTTTTTTGAAAATTGTAAATCCCAATTTTTACAACTTCAAAGGCTTAGTTTGGGCTCATTTGGAGACATATTCAGGTGCTATTTTTTTGAAATTGCATGATTTTTTGTCTACTTTCTAGATTTAGTATTAGTTTGGAGTAATTTTGAGTAGACATAGTACTTTCAATATTTGATCCTTTTTGGCCTATTTTGGCACTTGTAATTAATTAGATCCTTGAGAGGTCTTGCATCTTATCTTGTTGATTCTAATATCAATTCATATTTGTTATTGTAACTATCAAAATTAGAAGTCCACTTTGGTTCATTTTTACAAGTGGTAGTTGTATACGCACTAAGTATAAAGTGTCAAAATCATCTATTTTGGGGGGTTCTTTGATTGTGTGATTTGGGGTGCGTGTCTTGAGTGTGTAATGGGCACCCCTGGATGTCCCAAAAAACTAAACCAAATTGCTGAAAGGAATTATGTCAAACAGTTTGCATTCAACTTCTTATTTCTCCGTTTAATGTTTTAAACCCCTTATAATTCCGGAAATCAAACATTTATTGTTTGTTGTGTTTCGTGCATGGAATTGGTATCATACAACATAAACAAGAAAGCAACTACAATGATATGCAAAGTGGAAATGAACTGCTGCTAATAAAATGTTATTTTCAGAATTCATAAAATCAAATACATAGCAGATTTATCAACTCACTAATTACTTCAGCAATATTGTCATAATACTCCAGCCCATGCTTACGAACTTGCTGCTACAATACTTTGTCCTCCAATCAGTCCACTACCTTCATAATACCATTCCCTCCAAGCGGCATAAGCGTCGGACAAGTAGTGAAGAAGATATGAGCAAAATATCAAATCTGCCTGTAGCCGGAAATGCAACTAAACTACCTGATAATGAAGCCAATAAGAAAGAATTCCAAAGGCCAAACCCCAAGGGAATGACGTCTAGAATGTTACAAGAGAGGATAGACGTCCTCAAATGCCAAAAACAAAGCTGCAACTCACACACCAATTTCTTCTCATATTCAACCTGTCTAATGAAGCCACAAATGCTTCCTTTTATTCTATTCCCACGGGTCCCCTCAACTCATATGGGCAATGTGGGATAAAAGATGTGTAATATAAAACATATATTAAAATACCCCTTATGTCTCCCTTGGGTACACATCACCATAAAATATATATTAAAGTAGCACTTTAATATTTTACAATTAAATTAGATGTTACTTTAATAAAACTTCAAGCATTAAAATGTATTAGCAATCGGACTCTGAATAATGCGAGTGATAGCTCATCGGAAAGCTCTCACCAAGGAGTATCGAGTCCAATCACCAAAATTGACCTGCACTGTGTCCTGCCGACTTACTAAAAATAGTAAGTATGCCTGAAACTAAGTAAATCAACTTCGTTTTGGCCCAAACTGGAAATGACTAGGCCAAAACACTCCAAGATCCCATTAAACCCTTCGTTAGCCCTCGGGACCATGTAGAACAAGGCTAACGCGCACACACTTGGTCAACTGCTAAAATGGGGACATTACAGAGTGTTTGCACTTCTCTTTCTCTTATGTTCTTTTATTTTGTATCATGGATTCTCCTAGGTTTCCACTTTTAACTCCACATAATTATGATACATGAAAAATTAGAGCATGGAGTAAAATCATGGGAAAAAGTCAAGCCTTAGTAGCTATTTCAAGCTAATATTTACGGAGATGGTTTCTAGATTTAAGAGCTTCTCATCATATAACATCTTCACAATTTATGTTTTCATCATTTGATCCTTATTGTACTCCACCTATCTTGATGGGAAATCATACTTACATGAATGTGATTGGGAAAAGAACTATTGATAAGGAGGAGGGATACTTCAAAGATGTCTTGTATGTATCTCACCTAAGTCATAATCTTCTTTCCATCTATCAACTCACTCATGGAGATAGAAGAAGGACCGTGGAATTCACACCTGATTTGATTTTTATCAGAGACTTGGAGACTAGAAAAATCATTACTACAGGGGTGGTTGATCACACATCTAGGCTATACTACTTCTCAAAATTTTCTCATGATGATGATAGTGATTTCTTGGTAGATCCTTCAATAGATTTTGATCATACTTCTACTATTGATTCAGACTTTGAGGAGAACTTTGGCTACTTGAACTTAGGTGTTCTTACATATGATCGAGTTCTTGAGCCTTCCATTTATTCTCCTCCTACTAATATTTCATCTACTATTGTTCTTGATGATAGTTGTATTCACATAGCCATGGATTCAAGTGATTTAGTGCAACAAGATGTTCATTGTCTTCTAGACTCAGTTCCACAGGATGACTACTTGACAGGAATTTCTAGTTTGTTTGGAGTCCCACATCAAAGATTTTGGAAACACTATTGATGACATTCATCTTCTCTTTGGTGAAGATGATTCTTCTTCAGTTGTTGTGAGGGAGCATGTTGACCGTCATCTTCATTCTCTACTTGATTAGTCTTTTGAGGTTGACATGATGGTAGATCCTTTGATACAATAGTTGGAGGAGCTCACTTTCTCTTTAGAGGAGATATTTGTTAATCCTAATTTAATCCTAATTTGTCTTTTTCAATAGAGTGGCATAGTAAACATGATTTGGAGGAGGCACCTTTCAGTATTGCAATGGGGACACTTGAGCATGTTTTAGAGATTTCATACATTTTGAGCTTTCTTCCTACAAATGGGAGAGGCTTCATTGATACACCTTTGGTTCTATTCCTTCCTAAGGGTAGGAATGTTGTCCTACACTCATGAAGGAGTTTCTACATTGAGCCTTACACATCTACCATAGGTGTACATTCTACATTGAGGGGGGGTTGCTTTGTCTATATTCCTCTTCTTCTCTCTTATGGGGGGATCTTTTCCTCACATGAGGTCGTCTTCTCTCTCATTTTATTTTATTATACTTATCTCTCTTTTTGGAGGGGGTTTTCTCCCATGTGGTTTTCCCTCTTTGTCCACTTTATGAGAGATTGCATTGCATCTATCTTTTGCACTTGCATATTGTACATAAGTATCTAACATGGCATAGTAGTTGGGACCCATCTTGCATTATTAAATAGCTTTTGTGAGCTTAAGTACATTTCCCTAAGTTGCACTTAAGGGGGGGTGTTGGTGTAAATAAGTATTTACTATTTACACTTTCCTTAAGTTTATTAGGTTAATGCATATTCATATTAGTTGTCATGTAGACACCTAGGAGTTTGCATATTCATATGAGTTGTCATGTTGACAACATAGTAGTTTGCACTCTTATTGAGCACATGATGTCTACTACATCTCTTTATGAGATACACCTTTACATTCTTATCTTCTCATTGTTGCACGTACATTCATGCACAATGGAGGATGATCCACTCTTGGTGGACATGTGCTTAGATGGTATGCTTATCTCTTTGCTGACTCCTAGTCGTATTAGTTGCCTTTATATACAAGGTACTTCTATGATGTATTCATCCAATTATCTGATCAATCCATTCTCATTTGATCATATCTTGTCTCTCTCGTGCTATCTCTTGAGCTTCTAGTTCTTGGCATTTCATTCTTACCTTAGGTAAATTATTACATGGTGTTAGAGCTATAAATGTTTACAAGAAGGTTAATGCTTTATCCACTACAAAGGAAAAGTATGTTTCTGCTACAGAGGCAACCAAGGAGACGATATGGCTTCAATTCTTCTTGGACAAATTGGGAGACCCTCGGAGAGATAATTTTTTTTTTATAGATATTCAAAGAACCATTCATCTTGCAAAGAATTTAGCTTTACATTCAAAGATGAAAAAAAATCAGTTGTAGTACCATTTCATTCGATTAGTTTTGGATGATGGATAATTAAAGCTCAACAAGATACATATAGATGACAATCCAACATATATTTTTACAAAGGTAGTGATAAGGGAGAAATTGAATTCCTCTTTAGCTTAAGTTGGTGTTCTAGAGTGAAAAGGAATAAAAGAACAATAGAGGCTAGGGTGGTTTGATCTAGAGGGAGCCCCATGTGGTCATGGTATTGCTATAGGATCAATCTCCAAGTGGGAGATTCTTATTTAGTGTGGAGTTTGATTAGTCCCCAAGTGGGAGATTGTTAGTTTATGGTGACTAATTAGGGCACTATTATACATACTTTATAAATTCTTTGGCTATTGTTTATATTCGACAATTTATGGCCAACATATTGTAACTAATTTTAACCCTAAAGTGGGAAAAATACTTGTATAAAAGGGCTTAGGGTTAGGGATTGTTTGATAAGGTGTGATGCAAAAATTGCTTCTTATGGCTATATTGAGTTGTAAGGGATTATATATTGCAATCATGTTGTAATCAATGGATTCTAATAATATTGGACTTGCTATGTGGTGGATGTAGCCCAAGGATTGGGTGAACTATGTTAAATCTTGGTGTCTTGTGTTCTTTTCTGTGTGATCTATTATTTTCTAATATTATTTATATTTGCATGTAATTGTTATTTCTATCCATGGTTAAATCCTAAGAGTTACCAAATGAATCTCTTTAGTTATAATTTGCATACTTTTTCCATTAATTAGAAGTAGTCATGTAAAATCCTTTATTTTTAATGAACCGTCAATTTCATTTCAATTGGGCATATGAGGAAAATAATTCCACTTAATCAAAATTATGCACCAATATGCCAACTAGCTAAATCTCATTTAAAAAATCCTTTCATTTTATTTAATCTATTATTCATTTACAAGTTTTAATTCCTTGTTTTATCTTCTCAACTCCTTGTCAACATAACCCTTCACTTTATCAAAATATTGTGAGGATGTGAGAGAACATTTACTAATCACCATAGTCTCCATGACTACCTCACAATTGTTAACATACCTTTTTGCTGACCATCACGAGGATGCAAGGGTATCACATTACAAGTGTCTCATACATTATTCTTTGGTTAAGAGGTTGTGCATCCCTTGTAGTGGTACAATATAATGTTTCTCTTTTCTCCATGTGTTACCAAGGTGTATGGTGTTACTTGATTTGGCATGCGATGATGCGTTGGGAACTTCTTTTGGTCTCAACGCCTTCCTAAGTAATTTGTTTGGGAATTTCTTTTGGTCTTGATGTGCTGTCAAGTAATTTTGTTATGATGTATTTAATAAGTTTCAATACCTAACTTAATCACATATTTTAACATACCAATTTGTTAACCCCATAGTGACACAGTGAAAAAAAACCATTGAGTCCCAAATGTAACATCCTCACTTTTTCATGGTACAAAACTAGGTCCCACATAATAAGATATGAGGTGGAAGCAAGGAACCTTTAAACATTTCACCCAAAAAATTCTATGTGGATACAACAATACTTTTATCACTACCTAAAGACCTCAACACCACCTCACAATAACTACCTATCATTTGGCTTAACCTCCATGAGTGTATCATAAACACTTTAAGAGAAACTTAAAGAACTCTAAAAATAAAGAATACAATGTTAGGCTAGGAAATAAAAGATATATGGACATAAGAACATGAAACAAGGACCAAAATATTTTGACATTAAACCAACAAAATATGCTAACTAAGAACACCCCATAAAAATCAAATATGATAGGCTGAAAAGTGGATACTATAACATAGCTCCTTATTTTGTGCCTACTCATCCAAGTGGCATTCATATGGGCACCAACACAAGTTCTAATAGTGGTACAGATACATATGTCATGTCAACCCAACGATTATCATCATATTTCTAAATAATGGAGGATAAATATCATTGGAAGTCTTAATTGGAAAACCAAGATATTGAGTGGGGCGAGGGGGTAGGTGATGAACCAAAATCTATAGCACTAAACATTTTTCATCTTTTAACTCAACTTTAGTGAATTCACCATATTTACCATCTCATATCTAATACATGCATAACATAATTTATAAAATCAAACTTTAGTAACATGTAGAACTAATCTATTAATCACTTGCATGAAATGTAAACACATAACAAAAAGATTTGGTTATCCAGAAACCCTTAAAGGTGAAGGTAAAATTGGGGTGGGGATGAAACCCAAAAATCTTCACTACCACAGTAATAAAGTTAACCTATTAAGGTTACAATATTGATCACTTTTAATGATCTACTTTGTGAGAGGTTTTCCCTGTTAAAGGCTATTAAGAATTTTAAATCTTACCTTGTGAGAGTATTTTACACTTTAAAAAAAGTAAGGATTTTGGTTAAGAGATTTACAAAGATTTGTTAAAAGATTATCATTGACTCAATCTATTCAAACTGATTCAGTACCTAACCCTTGGTTTTCTTTTGATAAGCTAGTTTTGGATATCCTCTCTTCAATCTAATATGATCTATAATATGATATAGCTTTATAATACTTCATTGCTTGATAAGGTTGTCTCCTCTATTCTGCAATAACAAAACTCTTTCACCTTCTCTGTAATGTTTCCACTTTCATACTTGATCTGATTTATGATTGCAAGAATAGCTTGCTTTCTTCTTCTCATCACCATCATGTCAAATAGGGTTTAGATCTACTCTATTTAACAATTTCTTAAAGAGTTTTTCTAGATGCTTCTTATTTCACCTCTCCATGTGATTGGTTGATCACATCACATAGGAATCTGTGATCCACATTATAAAATATGTAATAACCTCCATAACAACCTTGACAAGTATGAAATATCTTATCAATGGTGACCTAAAATGATTTACTTCAAAATTTACATCATTTCTGACTTGAATGTCAATTCCATGTTACTCAACACTTATTGTCTCTGATAATCAACCTTACTCTACATGTTGTTGATGCTTGGTCTCTATTGTGCTTGACACCTTCTATGTCACTTAGTAATATTGTTCTCCAACTGTTCGAAAATCATTAGGCTCAACTTATACTAAAAATATTGGGTGACCAAAGACTTGCTCGACTCCTATAGAACTTAGTATATACATGTTTATTTATAAGTCTTTATATGATTTAGTCTATATAGAGTAGCTCAGTCACAGTGATGACCATCTAACTCTACCTAGTATATGACTAAGTGTTTGATAATAATAGACAACAATAGTTAGAGATACCAAAAATATTCCCCTTTGAAATTAGTGGAAAAAATACTTTTTCATGATTACATCATTACAATGATAATGAGAGTACTCCCCCTAAGCCTATGACTTAGTTCTTATAGAACTACAATTTTTTTTTTTCTGTTTCTGAATGAATATATAATGAATAGTAAATAATAAAATAACACATCAATACATATATGCATATGCATCTAAGTAGTCTGATTATTTTAGTGTCCCACCATGTTTGCCTTCTAAATTATGACCTTTGAATTATGATTCTGACTCTTCTGATTTGATGTTTCCCCTTGTGATCATTATCCATTCAATATATGTAATTATCATTACATTAGCCCTCAATTTTGACACTTATGGCTATTGCTGGGGTTGAATGGGTGGAATCAAACCTTATTTCTCAATAAATAGTTTGTGAACTTGGTTGATCATAGAAAGTACATGATCCTGAGTTGTTCTAGTTGATTCCAAAGTGTGATTATGCAACTCCAATATAGATTCCAAATTAATAAAACTATCAACAAGTAAAATATTGTGATCTTCATGAATAAAATCTTGTGCTAACTTCAATTCTCATTGTATGACCTCCAAATGAGGTATCAACATAGACTAGATAGAGATCAATTTTGACCTCATGTTGTTATCAGCTATCTAAAGCTCAATCAACTTTCCTTGAGAAAATAACAACTTATTGTAATGTCTAGAACTAGATTCATCTGACTATCAAATAGTGCTACTTGTTTGTTGTATTTCAGCTTGAATCTGCTAGATGCCTACTTGAAGATCACTTATGAATCTTGGCACATCACACAAAATTTTGTACAAATATTGTACCTTTTATATAAGTTCCTCCATATTCTATACATATCCTTGTAATTTAACTTTTTTCTTGGAAATGGTTGTTGAGACTTTCTCCACAACCTTATTCTCAAATTTCTTGGTTGATCAAGCCATGAATTTCTCATTTTCTTCTATATCTCCAACAATTATTTGTTCAACAATATGAAAAATCTAGGAAATGATTGGAGCTTTCCCATCAAAACATTGTATATTAAAAGCATCAACAAAAATTTCCTTTATATCATGTAATACTTTCTTTTGTTGATGCTCCCTTCTCATCTCTTCCTATATCTTCTTTTTCACCAAAATATCTTGCAACATGATTGTTTGTTCAACAATAACTTTGTCCAGACTAACTTATATATTTGAAGAGTTATTGTTTACTGCTTTTCCTTTGCTTTGGTATAGAAGGTTATTTCTCAACACTTCTTTTGGAGTAGGTGAGGGGTTATCACCACTTGGTCTTTCTTGTATATCAACTCTTGAAACAAAAATAGTTACAATTGCCACAGTCTTATTTTCTTCTTTATTTTCCTCAATATTAGGTTCTAACACATTTGGTCCTTCTAAACCTTTGGTAGAAATGTCTACATTTGTGTCTTTATTTGTTTCCTCTGCCTCTTGCATCTCTTTCTTTATACCTAAGGAATTCTCTTGCTTAACAATTGGAGTGTCAAGGGTATCAACATGTATAGGTGAAACATTTTCTTATGGACAAGGCACACCTAAACTCACTTCATTTCTTTTCTCATCCTGGATGGTCAACATCTCAATTTCTTTCTCTTGTGTCACTTCTTTAGTGACAAGACCAAAAATACTCTTCCACAATAACTCATTATGCTAAACTACAACTTCAATATTATTTTGTAAAATCATAATTTTTTTGAATTTAGGAATGAATTAGTTCTTGCACTTCTCCAAAAATGTATCTTTCTACTCCTTTGATAAATCAAGCATAACCTTGGCTAATTTTCCTTTTGTAATGTCTTTCTCTACTAATGATGCTTGTTCCCATCTTTTATTGAGTCTATTGAAAAAATCAATAGGAATATTCTTCTTTGCTTCATTAGGAGCCAATTTATTAATTACCATTATATCTACCATGGGCTCCTCAACTCTAGTTCTATCAAAATTATCCAATGTGTCATATTTTAAAAATCTAAATGTGGATAAGCTTGCAGAGCTTCATAGCTCGACACATACCTTATTATTATCAATATTCTTTTTTCTTCTAGGTACTGTAGTTGGTTCATCTAATTCTGTTATCTCTGTATCATCTTCTTCATCTTCTTTCTTCTTGATCAATCTTATCCTCTTTGGCTAGCTCATAGGGGCTTGCTATTTCTTCATCGCTACACTTGGACTACATTGGTTTAGCAATCTTTACTACTCCTTTCTTTGTAGATGACTTGACTCTTGCTACTTCTACCTTGGTCCTTGGTTTGTTTGGTAGTGGAGGAGTGAGGGATACCACCACTGTCTTCTTTACAACTTTCTTTGCTTTAGGTTTAATAGATTTATCCTTCTTGGTGGGGTAAGTCACAAAAAATAGGGCTTTACCCTATTCTCCTTCTTCTTCCTCTTCCTCATCACCACTACCTTTCTCTTCATCTTCTCCAAGACCTTGTGTGAGATGAAAAGGTTCCTTTGTTTTTCCTTGTTTGCCTAGTTTTTCCTATAGGTTTTCAAATTTCTTTTCTTGTCCTTGAAGCTATTTTAATATCAACAGTAATTCTTGCCTTAGCTTCTTCATATTTTCCAAAAGATTCTGCTTCAATATCAATATCTTCTTTGAGTAGTGCAACAATGTTTGCACTTATTGTATCACTGTCAATTTCATAGTCAAATGATTTTAGCCATGCCTTCCTTGGTTTGACTTCTTGCACAAATGTGTTATCCGAGTCCACTAAAAAGCATACATCACTATAGTATTTCATTACCAATTTTTTTGGTATTCTCATTCTCATCTTTATTCTCAGTTTGAATTCCCAAAATATGTGTCCATGACATTTTCAAAATTTTCTCCTAACTGAGGTATGCATTCACTAATTTTTCTTATTACTGGTTTACCTTGTTCCCAACAATATTACAAATATTCAAAAAATACTTCTAAATATAAAATCAAATGCACATGATAAGTGATCCAATCTTACACATAGAATTCTTTTCTTTTCTGATGAATATTAGGTTTTCAGCCAATTGAAGCTTTTGTAATTTGGTAAGATCATATTCATGATCTTTCATAATAATCTTCTATGCCTAGTTGACTACAATACATGACACATTGTTTAGTCTATTTGATTGATAGAATTGGCGAGAAACTAATTTCACTTCAACTTCAATCAATGGATTAGTGATGTTTGAGATGTTGGAATAAGTATATGGGAAACATGATATTGAGAGTGGGGGTGAATTACAATCTTAAAATTTTTACTTCAAATTCAATTTCACAAATCCAGACCTAATTCATCTCATATAATATATCTACAACTAAAATTGTAATGATAAAACATAAATGAAATACATCCCATCCATAAAAGATTTCAACATGTAACACAATGATTTGGTTACCTAGAAACACTTCAAGATGAAGGTAAAATTGGGGTGGGGATGAAACACACAAATCTTCACTGTTGCAACAATAAAGTTAACCTTTTAGGGTTACAATGTTTGATCATAAGATATGATCTACCCTATGAGGGGTCTTCCCTATTAAAATCTTAAGAGATTATTAGGTCTCACCTTTTTAAAGGATTTTACACTCACAATAAAATAAGGACTCTATTAGGAGGTTTACATAGATCTGTTAAGACTACTCAGTTAAGAGATTTACCCCATCTCAATTAACAATAAGTGATTCAATACTTGACCCTTGGATTTCTCTGTAAGATGATCTTGGGTCTCCTATTTTCTGTATCTTTGATTTGATCTCCTAATCTGATAAATCTATTTAGTCCTTCACTACTCTGATTGCTCTCTCTTTGATCCAACTTTCAAAACTTTTTCCTCACTCCTTTACATGCGCATACACACATAAAGATGCTTCTCCTTATCTCTATATACTACACACGATTCTATGATTTGAATCCTCCTTAAATAGATGTTCTATGAAGGTTCTAGATCTTGATCAACAACTTAGACCTCATCATCTTTTTCTATTTCTATCCCATTTTTTGATTGGTTGAATTGCACACCTTGGATAATTACCTTCTAAAATTACACATGATCATCTTCTTAGCTGGCTCGATAAATATTAAATATTATATAAAAGCTGGCCAAAATGGTTTACATATGTGTTTGTGTTATTAAAAACTTATATGTCAAAATTGAACTACTCGGCACTTGAATACTTTGATGCTCAATCATGTATACTTCTTCATGTTGTGACCTAGCCTCTATATTCCTATTTGATCAACACTTGATAACTTGTCAACATGCTCAATCTCAACTATATTTCTCAACTCCAAATATATTTCTTGGTCCTTACATATGCTCGATTGCTATGTCTGAATGCTTGACAATCACTATCCTACTCGTTATAAGTATTGTATCCTACTTGTTATAAGTATTGTATACTTAGCCTTTGCTACATAACTCAACCATAGTGATGACCTTGTAATTTTTCCTAGTAAAATACTAAGTGTTTAGACACTAATTGAAAACACAGGCTTAGACATCAACAATATCCCCCTTTGACATTAGTTGCAAATTTTTTTTTCCATGAATGATCATGTCTTTCAAAAATATGAGTACTCCCTCTGAGACTATACTTTGATCCCATAAGATCTGATATCTAATCTTTGATCTGCACATTACTTCTCCTTGTTTTATTCGGCTTCACCTTGTCTTATTCTTTTATATCCCCTTTGATTTCATATCCCCCTTTTTTTTATCACTGATTGAACTTGGGGCTATTGGGGCTTATTGATACTTATTAGGAATTGCTGATGACTTGTGACAATATTGGGATAGCCTTTATTCCATTGTTCCTAAAATTGTTGCAAAATTTGAAACTAAATCTCTAGCTCAATAGCTAGATCAATGAATCCTACTATATGTGAAAAATATGTATCTTTCTTCAAAATGTCTTTGGATGTAGAGACCACCTTTTGAATAATCTCTCTATGTGGTAATAGCTATAGTTAAATATGTTAGAAAGGACAGGGTTTCTATCTCACCAAAAGATCAACCTTCCAATACTTGATACAACCAAGAGTCTTATAGAATTACATGAGGTGGTTAATCTATGTTGTGAACCCTATGAGGGACACTAACCCACTACTAACAATGCCCCTCCCAACATGACTCACTATGGCTTGTAGGATTTAAACCTATGACCAAGCTCTGATACCAATTGTTATAAGGGACATGGTTACCATTACACCAAAAGATTGACCTATCAATGCCCAATATAACCAATAGCCTTATAGAGCCACAAGATGTAGTTAAGCCCCTACAAGTGACACTAGCCCACTACCAATAGAATTAGTGTCAACTTATGCCTGATCTCTGTATCTTTAGTCATGAGCTCAACTAACCTCTTTTGATTGAATGTTAGTTCACTATAAGAGGATGATATTGAACTTGTGTTCTTACCTAATATAATAACATTCACTCTAATGCATGCAATATCTCTCTTGAGTGTGTAGTGTCTACTGTAAAGAAATTAATATCACACAATTTCAAATATAATGAATTAATTTTTTTCAAAATCATTTCTAGCTATATGACTGATGTAGAAAGGTTAGCTTTTCTATGTACAAGTTCTTGCGAGACTTTCTATAACACTTTTTGCTCCATTCTTATTTTAAATCACTATAATAATTTCTAACTGGTGTCTATGTCTTCTGTTTGAATTTTATCAACTAAATATACAAGCTGATCCAAAATTGTATGTTGTTTATTCAAATTTGTAATCTCAAATGCATGTGCAAAAATATCTTTGATATTATGTAGTACTTGACTTCTCTTCTGGTCTCTTCTTAGCTGTTCTTTTTTTGCCTTATGACTCAACAAGGTCTATAGCTCTTGCATTTACTCTAGTGTAAGATTGTTCAAATCATACATAGGTAATGTAATTACTTCATCAAATCTTACTAACTCATCATCTTCCTCTCCTAAATGAGTTACATCCTGAGATCATGAAGGTGTATCACTTGGTAGTGATAATTGAAATTGTTTCACCTTTTCACTCAATCTCTACTTTGGCTATTGTACTTATATAGAAATCACCTATTGCATAGGTGTCACTTTTGTAGGTTCTACAACCTTTGCACTTGGTAATTGAATAAGAGATTGAGTAGCCTCTTTTTCTTTCTATTTGACTTCATCTTCTATCGATTTAATGCATGAGTCTTCATCAAAATTTTCCTTCTTTTGCAAAATAGGCATATAGTTAATGGTGTATATATAATTAAAGCCTTACCAAGTTTCTCAACACTTGTATCTTCTATAACTAATGTCACATTTACATCATCAGTCTTCTTATTTTCAAGCTTTGGATATTCTACTATCTGTAATAAAATTGGGTTAGTAAAGAATTTTCTTGAATCTTTCATTAAGCCTTGAATTTCATATTTAGTTAGTACATTCATTTTAGTTGGAGGGGTGTCAGTGTCATCTCCAATTGTGATAGTCTCATTCTATTCACACCAATTGATAAGTTGTTGAATCTTCTTGGTCAGCTTGGCCATGTCTTGTTTGTATTCATCTTTGAATTCAATTGCATCTCGGTCTTCCCTCACTTCCATAATTGGAGTAAGCAATCAAAATTATTATTTCCATAACTGAATATTGTCTTTCTCAACTTCATGAGTTTTATTTTTCAAAACTTTATATGCCCTGTCTCTCAACATAAACTTCTTGACAAAATCTTTAAGGGCTATAGACATACAAGTCTTCCCTAAATCTAGCATAGCTTGTGCAAGTGTTGTCTCTCTTATTTGTCCCTAAATGGACAATTCCCACTTCCACTTTGCATCCACTCTTTTGTACAATCCCACTAGAAATCTATTGAGCTATCATTCTACATGATGCTTAACAACTAGAACCCTTTCAAACTACTCTCTTGAAAAGCTGATTTGGGAACAACTCCAAGGTTTTGGATGATCTTAGGACCTATTGGAATCCACTCAATTGAAGATAAATGTATCAAACTCACAAAGAAGCCTTTGTTAGTTTGAACCAATTTTGGATAAGATGATCAATTTTCTTGTTGTTTCAAAATTAACCACAAAAGAGATTTTTTTGGGTATTTTCTATTTATTGCAATCTAACAATGCAACTATATGAATTCCTAATTTAACCAAGGGTTAGAAAAGAAAATAACAAAGATAAGGTAACAAGAGATGAAAATAAATAAGCATGAAAGGGAAATTCCTAATGGACATGATCAAGGGTGACAAAATGTCTACAAATTAAATTGCTGAAAAGATTAGGTAGGAAACCAATGAAAGTAGGAGCAACACTTCTTCAAATTCACTAATGTAATCATCAATAGAAAATTAGTAAAATTGAAAGACGTTTTACTCCTTATCAAATCACAAGGCTAGGGAAAATGTGATCATGTGAGATGAGAAGATATGTAGGAACAAATGGGTGATCTCTTCTACAACTCTATATGTCAATAAAATTTGTCAACATGCAACAAAAACCAGAACTAAAATATTACACAATCCAATCAACACAACAAAACTATTAGATCTATTATTATCATAAACAAGAATTGAAAAAAATGACACACTTTGGCAAGAATAACTACACTTAGAATGAGAGCACCAAAAATATATATTATTGCATCAAAATATCAACTTGGAATACATATTTAATTCCTCAATTTATAAGAAATCATCTCCTCAATTTGTGTTGAGAGTGAGAGATATCTTTATGCAAACATATTCTTCTAACCTAATAAAAAAAATCTATTTATGTACAAATTAACTCTCTAAATGGTGCTAAGTAGGACTCCACCCTTATCTATATCAATTAATGGGTGCATGAGCCTTTACATGTCTTAAAAAAAATAAAACATGAGAGAATAAGAAGAAATAATCTATTAGATGATGTAGGAGTCTCTAGAGATGCAAAAAATAGAAGCTCAATCCTCTCTATATGTTTGTAGGAGTTAATTTGTAGTCAGAATGCATTTCCAGTGCATGGAAAGCTCTAAATTTGGAACTGTCAGTTAACTATTGGTGCACCTCTAACTTCTTCAAAAAAAATCTCCTAGAACACCTTTGGAGAAGCACACCTTTGGAGAGGCACACCTTGTGTACCTTTGGAGTAGTACACCTTAGAGGCAAATTCAAAAAATGCAAAATTTTCCCAAGTGTCAAAACTGAAATTCTAGGTTCTGGGATTTCTTCCCCTTCATACCAAAGCTATGTTTGGATATTTGCTCTTGAATTTATCTATGATTTCCATCACTTGGGTTGCATTTGGAAAATCCAAAGCATCATACTTATCTTTTATTATTTTCCAATGGTTGCCCACTTCTATGCGAGTCTCTGCAAAGTCTTCGAGCTTTAAATCCAATTCTAGCAATGCCTCCTCCATCTTAAATGGTTATCTAATATTGTCATTAGTTGAAGCTTGCTCAAAGATCTTCCATAACTATTCAATTTTTTTTTCATAGATAAGAGTTTATCCCTTGACTCATCTTCAAAAATGTCAAGGCAAGCATCACTGTAATACTTCTTAGCTTCCAAAATCTGCTCTTGGGTTTGATCCTTGAGCTTATGAATATCTACATGTAATGTATGCATTACTTTATTACCAGCAACAATCTTTTCGATCCAATCATCTATCTTATCTAATTCATTCCCCATATATACATTAATAAGCATATGACACCTCTACCCCTTTATTGACTGTAATGCTTGAAGGTCTTCACCCCATGTATGTACCTTGTCCATCAATCCAAAATCCTTGTTAAGTATAGCAACCAACCTATCTGCATTATTTTGCATATGGTACAATAATTTAAGGATTCCTTGTATTATCTGCATGCCTTTTTCTTCAAAAATTTTCCTCCATTGTTGACACACCTTCAAAAATGGATCCAATTGTACAACTGCATTCTCCTTCCTATCAAATGCCACACCTAGAGTTTCTTTAGGATGATCAAGGCCCAATGGACCAACTACTTCATTCAAATAGCTTCTTAGAAGCTCATTCTATATTTGGAGTCTCAACAATTTAGACTCATCTTTTTCCAAGTGGTTAAATACATCCTTTAATTCATGTGGTGACCATTAATTTAGCCATGTCCATAGTTGGCTTTCCTAATAAGAACTCTTTAATATGATACTCTTTAATGGTTAGATCTTAATTATCTACATGTAGAGGAGGGATGAAAATGTGAGAGAAAAAATCCTAATTTTGGTTCCTTATAATAAAGGCCAATATACGTGCATCACCCTTAGGCAACTTAGGTTTATTGAGGGCTTCAACTTATTCTCTTGTTCCCTCATTCTCACCACAGCTACCTTTTATGCCTAACCATCACCTCTTTACTCAACCATCTTGGAGTGATGTTAATCCAAAATTGCCTCCTACCAAAATATCAAATTCAAATAATGATAAGTTTTAATAGTCACCTAGGATGTTCATGAAATGATGTAACATTAAGTCATTTTCTCTATTTCATGTTATGCTTTAGTATTTTAAGTCACAATCATGCGATTCAAATGGTTGTAGGTGGTTGAGCACTAACTAAGGTTAAGGCCATGAAAGTGCAATTTTCTTTGATTTTTCCCACTTGCATGTTCGTATTGACATGCTACAATTTGATTGTGGTAACACAAAAAAGAAAGATTTTCAATGTCCAAATTATATCCTACACCATTAGATCGTTCAAATATATGACTAGCACATGTTCACCGTGGATTGAGGAGTGGTTGTGCTTTGAGTTATGATCAAGTAGTTCCCTTATTTTTCTTGGTTGTAAAGGTTAGATAATAATGCCAACAACATGTAGAGAGGTGGCGATGACTAGTAGATCACGATTTTGCAAGCAGTCAATGGTTATTAAGGGAAGGTGGTGGCAAAGTTGTGATTGTAAGTGATTGAATACAAGGCATAGGAATTATAATACTGATAAGGTGGCATAATAATGAGAAATGCTTGGTCCACATCGTGGAGCTAGATGGTTAGTTTCAGTTGACTAAAATCATGGTTGATTTGGTAGATTGGTAGTAGTAGTAGTTTCTTGAATGAAGAATTTGATCTTTTGATTTCCTACAACCACTTTCATTGATTCCTAGGCTTAATAAGTACAAGGAGATACTCTACTACCATTTGTTAAATCCACTCATTCAGTCAAAGATTAAATAACCACCACTCCTGACCTCTCAAAGATTTGTTTGGTGTAGAAGTGATTCTCTTAGGTGTGAATTTACTCAATGGCCATGTATTTTAAGCTTTGCAATAACTATTCTCTAGAGATTTGATCATAGTGGTTGAATTTTATCTTGTAATAGAAGTTATCTAAGTTATGCCTGCACTATAAAGGCAAGTGTTGTACTCTTTCTTAGGGTCATATTTTCTCTATTTCTTTAGTACATCCTTGGCATGCTACTATAAATTTCCTATTGTCTTGGAGTTATATGACTTCATACCTTATCTCTTTCAAATTGTCATTTTATTGTGTAAATTTATTTGCCTCTCTTTGACGTATTGCAAATATCTATAATCTGCACTTTATGTATCTTTTTTACCTATGAATGATAAAAATAAAGTATCTTCCTTGTGTTGCTCATATGGTTTCTTGATCTATGTGTAGTTTATAGATTAAAGTAGGGTTTGAATATGTATATCTTTAGACTATCATAATAATAATATTGTGCATGTATGGGAAGAGACTGATTTGGACACCCTATTTTGGTGCATCAACTCTTTAGAATAGATTATGTAGTTTCTTTTATGTATTCCTTCTCCTTTTTTCTCTTCAAGAATAGTTTAGGTGCATCCTAATAGTAGAGGAAGCCAGCCTTCTTCGAAGATTCAACCTCATGGTTCAAGTCCCATAGCTTGGAGGTTGTTTCCATGTTTCATGAGATTGTCTGAGGTAAGACATTGGACAAGGGTGCAAGATTTTGTGACAACAAGTAGTTTCCATCAGAGTCTTATGCTTAGATGAAGAGGGGGTTTTTTCTACTAAACCTATTCCCTTATCACTCCTTTCTAGAGTCCTTTCTTTCTATGAGGGATCTACATCAGGCATCCCTATGTCTATTGATTCCACAGTCCTAACCTCTATATCTTAAGAAGTTTGTTGAGATTCTTCATATATTTCCCCCTCTTCTAATACTTCATTAGTGGGTCTTTTTTGTGGCTCCTCTTCTTACACAACTTTTACTTTCTCTTCCTTAATGGGAGGGAGGGGGTGGCTGAACCTTTATCCAATAAAGATAAATCTTGACCTGGCAATGGCAAGGCACCTAGAGTTCCTTATGGAGAAGGTGGAAATTGACTCCAATCTTCTCCCAAAGGTTGATTCATTGGTGTATCCCTTATCTTGTCACCTATGATTTTAGTACCTATAGGCATGAAGTCAAAATCTGACATCTTAAAGACATCAACCCCTTGGTCTTCTTACTCATCAATCCACTATCCTCTAAGGTTGTAAACTGAATAGGTTGTGCAGGAATAGATGGTAGTGTTATGGTGGAACTCCTTCTTCATTCTACCTTAGTAGCCCTGGCTAGATGAGTCCTCTAACTCAAGGGAAGGTTATCCTTTTCATCTTCTTTATTGTCTTCAACTTCTTTAGGAATGATTTCCAAGACTAAAGGAAGAGGAATAAACTTAGATTTTAGCTTCTATCTTCTAGTCCTTTTAATTAGAGTCTTAACCGTTTTTCTCTTAGGAGCTGATTAAGAGGCTTCTTCTTCTTGAACCTATTGGGAAACCTCTCATGCTTCCCCTTCATGTCCTTGTCCCTATTTTGGTGGTCGTATTGGTGAATAATCTTGAGCTTGAGTGGCTTCTTGGGCTTGGGTTGCCTGGTAGGCATGAGTCCCTTCAATTTTAGGCTTAGCTTTATTCAGAGAAACTCTTTTCCTTTTATTCTTGCATTTTTATGCCTTGAAATATCCAACTTACCTATCATGCTAATACACCACTTCCAACCTAATTGGAGATTAGGCTATGAATGTTGGTACTATAACTTTTTGAGTGGGTTGTGGCTTGTAAGACAATTATTTTAGGAATTGAGTCCAACTTGGATGGCTTCTAAATCCATTCCTTTGTAAACTAGATAATATGCCTCACCTTGTGATTGATATCTACATTTTCTTCATTGTCAATTTTTGCATTGACGATCGGTTGATCATATATCTTATCTTGATTATATAGGGGATTTAAGACATCTTCAATGTCTTGTTGAACTACCTTCAATGGGACCTTTAGTTTCAAGGCACTACCTATGAAATAAAGAGTCATCCTACAATAATCCCTTATCTAGATATTATAGTTATCTAGTGCATTCATCCAATGATCCTCTATGGAATTTTTATGTTTAAATTATTTGCCTACCAAGTATTGAACTCTGCCAATATTCTCAAAACATGAATGAGGGGAGTTATAATCGTCCAAGGGATACTAATCCCATTTTGACTCAAATGTCATGATATCCTACTTCTACTTGGCACCAAATAGACCTAGGGTGATGGGCCATACCTAGGTCTTCTTATGCTATTTCCTTACTCTATCATATGCAAATGAGAGTTTTCATGCAACCTCTAGAAAAATGAGTCTATCACATGGATACCTAGGGATCTTCTTATGATTTATAGTTGTACCAGCTACCCTTAAGCAGGTGTATGTCTTGAATTGGATGTAGTAGGTGCTTATTTCTTCAATCCTTGTTGTTTCCTCTATTGAAATACTTTTTGTGTAATCACCTTCAATAAATTAGATGATTGCAAAAATGAAAGCATCATTCACTATCATATATTCTTTACTCTAATTTGATAGCTTTTTCTTCACTAGTTGGGGGTATACCATGTTAGGCCATGCATTATAATCTTGCATGCTTTCCCTCTCGAACAACCATAGGTAGTCTATAGTCCTTGCTACTAATAGATATATCAAATATGAAGTCATATAGAATCTGGGGTTAGTTTTAACTACCATCAACTATTCATCCAGATTCTCAACTAAGTATCATGGCACAGTCAATTGGCATTTTGGCTGTTCTGATGGTCTAAAGGAAATGGACCATCCAAATATTCAAGTGCCTTGATATCGATAGAACCATAATCCTACTTAAATGAACAATGAAATATCTGATATTAGCCTTCATATGCCCTCTAGTCATATCAACTTTTCTAGCTTTTTTTCCTACTAGTCTCCTATCAACCAAATATGCTGATTTGATAATCTCAGTAGCCTCTTATTCATGAACCATGTACCACCTTTCTACTTGATGATAATTCAACCTAATGTACTGATCTACCCTTGGAAGATGAAATACTTTCTCAATTTTCTTTGGCATTAGATCTAGGGTGATCTCTCTAGTTATGCTCTTCACCACTCTCTCCTTTGAAACTTAATGCTTTGCTAAGGCCATATCAATTTTGAAGATTGTATGGATATAGGTTGTGAAGCCAAATTTACCAATCTTGATCTAATAAGTGCAAAAACCATTTGGGATCTCTCATTTGGTTTGTTATAGAGTACTAAGAACATATTCCGGGCAATATGAACCAATTTAGTGTCTCAAATCTTTGAATGTGCATCCTGAAAGCATAATTTCATTTGTACACCCTAAAACTTGAAGATAACTCAGTTTCGAGCAATCTTTGATGTGAGTGAGGATGAGGAGGAAGCCATTTTATCTACACAACACATAAATATGTTAGTCTAGAAGGTGGAAAATATAATACTAGACAAACCCTAATCAATAAAAAATCTAACTCACAACCCTAAAAAGCCACAAAAATACCTAAAACCATCTTTTTTACACTTAGGTATGCAAGTTTTTGGTATAGCTTGTGCACCTTGAAGGTGCACTAGGTGTGCCTTTTACTTTATGCAAGTTCTTTATCATTAAGAGTGTACATATGTGCACCTTGAGGGGTGTGCATGTGCACACCCTTTCATTTGGTGAATAATCTTAGTTTTAAAACTAATGATGTGCAGTTGTGTACCTTGCAAAGGTGTACAACCACACACCTTTGTTGGTTTGATTTAGGGTTAAGTGTGAAAGATGTGCATATGTGCACCTTTAAATTTATCCAAGTAAGGTTTTTTATTGCACTTTTAATTTTGGAGATATAAAAGGTGTGCAAAGTGCACACCTATCACTTTTTTTGTGTTTGTGTGTTTATGTAGAGTAGTGGAGATAGAAGTGCAACTCAAAAGGTGTGGAGGTGCACTAACAAAACTTTGAAGGTGACAATGATGTTGAAGAGGGGTGAGGCCCCAAGATTTTATAGGCCCAGGGAGCAGTGCACCATTTGGGGTTGCACATGTGCACGTGTGCACTTCTAAAGGGAAGCGCTCCCCGCACAAACTCACCTAGTGCATGAATAAATCTTTACTCTAAAAAAAACTTTTATATTCAAAATCTCCAGTTGTTGATAACTTGATTTCTCAAGAAGAAGGTTATGCTTTTCTCTAACACTACATAAAGACCTAAAAAGGACTTAGACCCTAGATTAGGGGTTTGGAAAATAAAATTTTTACTAGGGGGTCCCCATTTCTCTTAAGAAATGGGGCATGCATTATGAAACTACAAAAAAATATAGTGCCCAATTCTAGGGGTGTGCATTTAAATTTGATCATCATATTAATCATGACACCTTCAATCCTAAATTTCTCATCAATATTCAAAGAATCATACAAAATTTATTTGAATCCCATAATTATTTCAAACTCTATCAATTTTTACATACCTAATCCATAATGATTGGAGGGAGTCTCTTCACTATTTGAATTTTTTTCTAGGTTCATCAGACTGAGTCTTTTCATTGTCTTCCTCCTTTTTCTCAATGATTAGTTTTGTCCTCAACTTTGCTTGTTCTTTAGCTAGTTTCCTCTTCTTAGATGGACTTTGTATTAATAGCTCAACAAGGAGATGTCCTATCCTTTTCTAGGTGATTATTACCTTTCCCTTTGGCCTTTGAGGTGTCACCATTTCTTTCATGTCCTTTTTTAGGTTGGCCTTTACCATAGGTTCTATCACAACAACCTTTGTCTTCTTGGTGGCCTTCACCTTCACAAAAAAAAGTTCTTTCTCTTTGCCTTCCTCAACTTCTATAGGTTATCTTGACCCTTCTCCTTATTCCTTATTACCACCCTCGACAACCTTTCTCTTTCTTTGCTTTCCTACTTTGGGTGTGCTAGACTTAGCATTCAACTTGGAAATTATAGTTTCATAGGTACCAAATTTCTCAACACTTGCATCTATATATTCTACCAAAAGTGCAGTAACTACTACAATTACCTCATTTACACTAACTTCATGGGGAATTGGCCTCAACCATGCCACCCTCAAAAAAACTATTTGTGCATATACAAAATCTCTATTTTCAATGAAACATACTTCATCATAGTATTTATCAACAAATAACTTTGGAATTCTCATTTTATTTTTCATCTTTACCTTGAATTATTCAAAGTTGTTATCCATAATTACTTCAAATTTTATTTCCCAATCTACTGATTAGGTCACTAGTCTTCTCTAAAGCTATTCTATTCCTATCCCATGAAACTATTCCAATAGTAGGAAAAGGGTTTTGTAGATAGAAAAATACGCAAAATAATAAGGATCCAAACTTATAAGAGGTGTTCTTTGCTTTCCTCACTGCCTCTAAGTTTTGTGTAAGTTGGTGAAGTTGTAGTTTAGTAAGATCATATGAATGATCCTTCTTTGTTATTTTGTAGCCCAAATCCCCTGCTACATAGGGTACAATATTAAATCTAATAGATTGATAAAATTTGTGTGTTATCACATGAACATCAAATTCATTTAATGGGTCCTCAATTCCATCAATTGATAGACCACGACCATTCCACTTTGCTTTGCTCAAATTTTTAATTTCATTATTCATTCCACTTTTAATTCTCTTCGATTGATCTAAGGTAGGGTACCCTATTAAGCTACACATGATAAACTTGTTAATCTTGATCAACCCACCTCCTAGCCATATTTTCATTTCATGAATACAGATGATCACAATCTTTATCCATTCAACTTTTAAAACCTTTAGAAATCCTAGGGCACACGTAAGCCTTTTCTTGGTAATGATCTTGTATTCCTCTTTAGGATTCCATCTACACATAGATTCTCATAAGCTTCTCTATGTTGGAATTATAGATGAAGTAACTAAGGAGGGGAGGGGGGGGGGGGGGGGTGAATCAGTTACCACAAAAACAAATCCTAATCCCTTAGATGTCTTAAATAACTAGTTAGTACTGTCACTTGGTAAACACTTCAAAAAAATGTTGTAACTCGGTAGATTAACTTGTTACTGAACTTTAAGCATTCATAATTGTTAGCATGCATGCAAAAGTAAATAACATGAACACAAGAGACACTAGATTTAACATGGAAACCCAATATGGGAAAAACCACCAAGTAACTAGCTACCAATTTTCACTCTTCTAAAGTGAGCCCTGTTAGGAGCCAACTGTGTTAAAGGTTACAATACACACTATTAGGTGTGACCCTGTTAGAGGATTTAATCACCCTATTAAGAGTGGCCTTACTAGAGGTCTTTAGAACTTTTCAACTAAACTGTCATCTTGTTAGAGGATTTACAAAATGGCTGTTAAACCAACTCTATTAAGAGATTTTGAAATCACTACTACAATGGTTAGAAAGTAACAATGAATTGACCTGAATGTGATGCAACTAAATTTGCTGATTACAAATCTCTATTTTGCACCATTAGATCCTCCTCGATCAAATATAGCTTTGTTGCTCCTCAATGATCTCCGATCATCCTTCAAAATTTGATGTCACAATAATTAGTCCTCCTTCACACTCATATCACATCAAATCTATCACACACTTAGAATTCACAACTTTACCTCTTATATATACCATTCAGATTATCAAGTCAGCTCATTCACAAGTTACATGTACCAATAAACCATACATTAGTTGGCTACAAATATTACATTAAAAAAAAAAAATTATTTCACAAAATAATGAAATCCTTCATTGGCTGACCTTGCTTGGTAAGAACTACTTCCAGAAACAATTTACCGAGTCAACCAACTCAACTCGGTTAACACTACAAAATCTGCAAAATCCTTTGGCTGCCAAGTGAACTTGGTAAGAATTGAATTTCCTTCACTGACCATGAGAGCTCGGTAAGAACTATTTTCTACACTATTTTCCTTTCATGATCGAGTGAGCTCGGTAACAACTATTTGCACAAGGTAAAGTCTCAGAATGCTCGGTAGACACTGTAAACCTTCTTTGGTAACCTTTTGAGCTCAGTAGACTCTTTCTTTTGCCTTGCTGACCAAAAAAGCTCGGTAGACTCTATCTGATAAATAATATGACATTTTTGTAACATCAAAGACAACACACAATTGAACAATTGTATCCAACACTCTAATCTCAAAATCTCTAATTTCTCCAACCTTGTATTCATAACACAATCTTAAATCTTGAACAGTTAAGACTCTGGGATAAATTTATGATAAAGATCCAATATCATCAACAATGTTTTCGATTTTGTTTGGGTTTCTAAAGTTTGGTGGAGGACTTTGATCATTCCTTATGATTTGTGCACTATTTTCCTTCATCATTTCACTTCTCGATTTCATTTTTGTTCTACAAATTGATTGATAAATTATTGTGATTCTTTTCCTCTGGTCACTAAAATCACTTTGATTGCTTGGTGAATGAAAATGAATGTTCAAATTCAATAAATACCTTCAAAACTTCATTTTAGGTATGCAATTAATATCTTTGTACTTAGTTAGTGTATGAAAACTAGTTCAGTCTTCACTTCAGCTTGGTCAATTTTACTCACTCGACCATAACCAATTTAATGTATTACCTTCCTTGATCACTTAGTGTATACTACAAAGCTTGGTTAATATAGACTGTACCACTGATGTTCTATACTTTATGATTTTATTTTTCTAACCATTATTAATGCATCTTAACTTATGTGGATATGAAATTTTATAATTTATATGATAGGAACTGATGTAAAACATAACATTAAATATACAATTCCTACATACCTTCTTTCTTTAGTCAGATGTGGTGTGATCACCTGATCCATCAGATTGGGTGATCATAGTTTCATCTACTCTATTGCTTCCAATTCTTACTATTTCTATCCATGTTTCATTTCCTTAAGGTTTGTCGCTTCCATTGCTAGGTGTCAGTGCTAGTGTTTTTGTTTTGTAGTCTCTACTAATATGTCCAACTTTGAGACAACTAAAACATACCATCTTCCCATTTAGCCATTTCTTGTAATTTTCTTTAAAATGTGTTTTGATAAAATTCTATGGAATGTGTCCACGTTCTCCACAATAGTGAAAAGTGTACCATGTATTGTAATCCCAATTGTAAGAATTGTCTTTCCTTTTTGTATAAGTTTATTTTTCAGGTAATAAGTTTGAATTTTTCTTAAATCTGCACCCATGAGCTCTATGTCCATACTTTTGACAATTGTAGCAATGACCTTGGAATTTATATTTCTTTTTGGTTGAGTTATTGTTCTTTGATCTACATTCATGTGCTTGATGTCCCACTTTCTTGCAATTAAAACAATTACCACTTGGTTTAGGTTTAGGAGTTTGCATTTTGTAAGATATAAAGATATGGATGAATAAGATTTAGAATAATGCACATGAAAGAGACTCTAAACCCATATTTTAAAAATACAATGAATTGTAAGGAGATGGAATGTAAATCTAGAAATGATAATAATTAAATGAAGAAATGAAAGTACTTACCTCCAAAAAAGAACCTATTGAAAACCTTGTCAAACAGTCTCTGAAACTATTGATTTCCATGATCTTGAACTAAAATTGTGAGATCTACAAAACCCAAAAATATTTTTAATTTTTGAGCTAGGTCAACCTTGACCCAAAGCCAGGGTAAGATCTTATTGTAGGGTACAATCTTACCTCAAAAACTTGACCTTGACTTGCATTGCTCTAATAGAAATTTTGTTCATAGATCCTAAAAGTTTGACAAAAAGGGTATCTAGATCTGCAATGATATTTACTGTCCTACACCTGTATCTACAAGAAAAATGGTTTTATTATTTGGATATGGGGTTTTCCTTAGTCAAACCTCGATTTGGAATCAACCTTAATAATGGAATTGAAATGCTAGCAAGTAGTAGAAGTAGATCTATCAATGAAGCTATGATACTCAATATTTATGTAATTGTATTTGAAATGTGAAAACATATATTGATATGAAAGCTTGGACTCAATAATGTAAATCAAAATCATAAATGTAAATCAAAACCTCCATGATTGTATGCTTGAAATCTAGATTAAAGGAAAAATGAATAGATTTTGAAAATGAACATAGGATCTTGAAGGAAGATCACACCACCATGATGGATAGATCTAGGGTTTGAATGATTAATCTTGAATGCTTGAACAAAATCCATTCAAAAAGGATTGAATGCTTTAATTCTTGATCTTCAATAGAAAACTTTAATGGTTAAATGGGTGATTTCTTGCTGACTTTATTTTCTTGCTTAAATTTTCTTAAGAGAAAGCTTGATTACTTGATCATCAAAAGTGGATCACTTGATCATGAATAATGGATGTGAAAATGAGATAGGAAGACTTCCTTTTATACTTGTCTAGGGTACAAACTTCTAGAGAAGTTGACATAGGAGAATTAAAATTCAAATTAAGCCTTAACCCATAGAAATGGACCTAGATTAAATACAATTTAAGTGTTTACCATTCTAAAGCCCAAAACGCATGACCTAGAAGTGGGAAGAAAACTTTTGAACTTCTCCCCGCATCTGGAAAAATTTCTGATGAAAAAGGGGACCTAGGTCAAGGTTGAGGTTAACCTTGACCTAGGCATTTAGGACCCTTGGAAAATGAGCCACAAAGGAAAAATAGTGCCCAGGGAGGCCCAAATAGAGCCCTAAACATGCACAAAAGATGGGAAGGGGGAAGAAAAAAGGGGACAACTTGATGAAGGCCCAAAAACCCCTAAGGATGGCTAAACATTCTTAACATGGAAGTGCTTCCATTTTAAGATGATACATATACCATTAAATTATTTCTAAAAATGTTAGTTATGTGACCAATTTTCCCAGAGTGATGACATATTTGTTTGTCTTTGGATTTTCTATTCCTTTATTCTCCACTTTTGGATGATTCTCCTTCTACAGTAGATGAAGAATGCCTGTTGTATCCAAGTCTAGAGGTGTCTTTTGTTATAGGTGACCTCAACATTTCTTCAAAGTGTTTGATTGCTTCATTTGGTTTATTCATTCTCTCCATGAGTTCCTTTTTATTCCTTAGCTCACTTTTCAATTGTTCATTTTGTAGCCTTAGATTTGTGATCTCGAAATCTTTACTATTTGCTTCATGATTTGAAATTAGTAGTTGATCTATCATATCCAACTAATTATTGGTGAGCTTCTATACTTCAAACGACCTCTCTTCAAGTCTACTAGCCATCTATCTTTTGTCTTCCTTAGCCATTAGCTTATCTTCCATTGCTTTCTCCTTTTGATTGATTGCTTCACATAGTGTAATTGATTGAATTTATTGTTCTTAATTGATATATTTAGTTTCTTTTTTAGGGAACTATTCTTCTCTAGAAATTCTATTTCATCTCTAGAAATTCTATCAATGCTTCATCATTGTTGCCAATATTTCCACTGTCAAACAGTCCCTCTATGTCAACTTCTTTGTATTGAGTGTCATTTAGTTGAATAGCTATATCTTTTCTTCTTTTAATGGTTTTCCTTAACTCCTCTTTTGTTGCTTCTAATTATTGCAATACGATATAAATTTTAATCATCTAATTCTTAATGACTTTTCCATCTTATACACTTCCATCTCCATGATCTAGTCCTCTCAAGCTATTAGGCTTCATGACAAGAGAACTAGGCTCTGATACCAATTGTTGGAATAAGTATATGGGAAACAAGATACTGAGAGGGGAGGTGAATTAGGATCTTAAAATTTTGACTTCAAAACTAATTTCACAAATCCACACCTAATTCATCTCATATAATAGATATACCATTAAAACTATAATGCTGAAACATAAATGAAAAACATCACATCCAAAAAATATTTCAACACATAACACAATGATTTGGTTACCCTAAACACTTCAAGATGAAGTTAAAACTAGGGTGGGGATGGAACCCACAAATCTTCACTATTACAATGATAAAGTTAACTTGTTAGGGTTACAATATATTATTATACGATATGATCTACCCTTCTGAGGGGTCTTCCTGATTAAAATCTTAAAAGACTATTAGGTCTCACCTTGTTAAAGAATTTTAATTTCACAATAAAATAAGGACTATGTTAGGAGGTTTACATAGATCTATTAAGGCCACTCTGTTAAGAGATTTACCCTCTTTTAATTAATGATAACTAATTCAGTAATTAACCCTTGGTTTTCTCTATAAGCTAATCTTGGGTCTCCTCTTTGTTGTATCTCTGAATTGATCTCCTAATATGATAATTCTATTCATTCCTTCACTTTTTAGATTTCTCTCTCTTTGATTCTTCTTTCAAACTTTGTCTTCACTCCTTTGCATGTGCATAAACACATAAGGATGCTTCTCCTTCTCTAAACATATTATACACGATTCTTGGGTTAGAATCCTTCTTAAATTGATCTACTTTGAAGGTTCTAGATTTTGATCAATGACTTACACTTCATCATCTTTTGCTATTTCTATCTCATTTTTTGATTGGTTGTATTGTATTCCTTGGAATCATTACCTTTTGCAATGATGCATAATCATCTCCCTAGGTAGCCCTAAAAATATTAAATAGTATATAAAAGTCAGCCAAAAATAGTTTACATATGTGTTTGTGTCATTACAAATTTATATGTCAAAATTGAACTACTTGGCACTTAAATGGTCTGATGCTTGGTCATGTATACTTCTTCATGCTATGACTTGGCCTATACATTCTTGTTTTCTCAACACTTTATAATTTGTCAACATGCTTGGTCTCAACTATATTTCTCAGCTCCAACTATATTGCTCAGTGCTTACATCTTCTTGGTCACTATTGAATACTTGACAAGCACTATCCTTCTTGGTATAAGTATTGTCTGCTCAACCATTACTAGAAAAATTGGTCATAGTGATGACCTTGTAATATTTCTTATTAAATGACTAAGTGTTTGGACACTAATGAACAACATAGGTTTCAAGATCAACACAAGATGGACAACACTCATCCATTTCCACTTGGCCTCTGTGTTTGCCTCAATCTCTTCATGAATCAAATATCACATAATCTTCTTCTCTTCTAAGGTTAGATACCTTGTGACCTTGTGAATCATTTTCTTTGTTATCTCAATTGGTACATTATGTAGCCATAACTTTATATTATGGATCTTTCTTAGTACAACATTTATCCATTTAATATTAAAGTTCCTTGGAAATTAGTCTAGGGCATGAGTTAACCCTTTCCTCTCAAAAATTTTTGAATTCATCTTTCAAAACTCCTTCATCACAAATTTTTTTTGGTGCAAGAAGTAATAAGACAACTAGGGCCAAAGGCACACATAGGTATCCAATCCACCCTACAAGAGTCAACACTATAGAAACACAACAACAAAAGAACAACATCAAGGAGAAAAGGGACATAATGCTTCTTGATTTGTTAGATAATCCACATACATACCCACCTATAAGGAAATTTGGGTTATGACCAAATACAAAATTACAACTTCTAGATTCATGATCCAACTTCAAGTTCACACTTCTAGACTCATGAGCACCATTCTCATCCTTTTCAAATTCTACCTAAAACTCAATCCTAGACCTCCTTAAATACTTGTGCAGCCACATGTTGGCCTATCAAAAAACTAAATCTTACATTAAATGCATGCACAATGACAAATCAGTTCACATTAGATATTAACTACCTACACCAAAATTAAATGCAAGTAAGGTCAACCCAAATTTGAACTAGACATAGAGAACTTGGCAAATGAAGACTTCACAAAATACTAGCACTCGATAACCACATGAGCTTGGCATCCAAAGAGTCACTCAGCATCAACTACAAACTCAACATCCTTCAACACTCGATAGCCATGGAGGGATCAACAACCAAAGGATCACTCAACAACAAAAAGAATCACTTGGCAACCAAAGGAATCACTCAGCAACAATTAAGAACTTGACATGCACTAAATGCTTGACACCCACTAAGAACTCAAAACCAATTGGAAGAATGAACAAAAGGTGCAAGATTACAAGGTAGCCCAGGATGCTCCTCCATCAGACAACTAGGGTTGGAGAAATGATTCTCTTGAATCATGTAAGTGTCACAACCTGAGCTAAATCTAACTCAGATTGAGAAATCCACATAGCATCTTAAATTGGTCTATTCTTCCACTTTACCAAATATTTGTAGTAATCTTTTCCTCTTGTACTCTTTCCAACTCTCTGATACAATAACTTCATTATCTAACTCATGATACTTATATAAATTAGCAACATTGAATATAGGAGATATATCCATGTCCTTGAGCAACTCAACTTCATAAGCACTACCACTGTCAAACTTCTTCATCTTTAGTTTACTATATGTTCCAATAGGAAATCTTCCTTTCTTCAAATGAACCATCACCTCATCACCAACTTCAAAATCATAATTTCTCCTAGACTGATCAACATTCTCCTTATACTTCTAACTACTTTGTTCTATTCTCAACTTCACTTCCTTATGCAAAGACTCCATAAAATCAGCAAATTATTCTCCTACAAAACTTCTCTTTTTTTCACCAACAACATCCCTCAAATTTGATGCTCCTTGTTGCTCATTTTTACACCCTGCCAATATTCAAATTTTAAATGCTTGCCCACCCAATGACTAGTTCCTAGGTTTAATGTTATTTTAATGCCTGAGAAACATCAAAAAAATTAGATGATCAAACCTTATGAATTGTCTCTGTGAGCCTTCAAGTTCCTCATCATCGGATCAAGGTAGATCTATGGTTGGCGCCATGTCGCTATGGAAAGTTGCATGATGTTTTGCGTTAGTGACATAGTGCCTTTTCACCATGTGCCAAGTGGGTCCTCCTTTTCCCTGCTATTCCTCTAGTGCCAAAATTTGCTAAGTTGAAGGTGGGTGCTATGGTGCTATCGAGAAATTTGCTTTCCTCGCCATTAGCGACATAGTGTCCAGACAAAAAATGATATTACAAAAACATTAGGAAGACGGTGGGTCCCAAGTATGCTCCGTTGGATACCAGTGATGGATTTGTTAGACACATTGATAGTTGATCAGTCTTTTCATTGGCTAAGGCATGACTGTGTGGAATGTAGGCCCTGTGAGGACTTGTAAGATAGGTTGGCACGTGGCCAGTTCTCATTGGTTGGTGTGCTGAGAAGTTAGATCCATATTGCTCACTATCAGATCTCAAAAAATCAATGGTAGGCACTATCTCGCTATGGAAAGTTGCAAAGATTTTATCCATAGCGACATAGCACCTCGATGACGTGTGGCATAGATGATGTCATGGGCCCACTTTCTCAGAAGGTATCGACAACTTGTCTTCCATGGCAGTTGTTAGACAAGTTAGAGTATGACGAAGGCATCTCATTGGCCCATCTAGCTTACCGAATATATAATTCTATAGATCTCTAAGCACCATTCAATGCAGGCTAATCTACGGTCCCTACTTCCCTGCATTATGGAGATGCAAGGAAATTAAATAATGTGAGAAATTGGGTGGAGGGCACGTGTCCCAGATGACATCATTTTCTTGCCCTCCTCGTAGCTAAGTACTTGATGAGCCTTCACCGTTCGATGTGATCTAGTCCACGACCGAGGCTTCCTCGCATTATCAAGATGCGAAGACTTTAAATAATACGGGAATGCACTTTGCCGCCACGTGTCTCTATGGGACCAATTTCTCTATGGGTCACCAATTGGATGCCACGTGTTGCCAAGTGTGATACTTATAATACCAGGTGTGTTGACAATGTTTCATGGGCCTAGAAGTTTTTAGGCAAAGTGCAAGAAATGACGAGTCTTCACGATCATCAAATTAAGGAGGATCTATGGTGGCTTCTATCTCGCTATGAGAAGCTACAAGGATGATATGCATAGCAACATAGTGTCTAGGTGAGATGTGTCTCAATGGGTCCAGTGCAGGTAGTAACAGTTAGCGACTGACAATTAACGTGACCGTCATAGTTGGAGTTTGAGAGGATGGCATGGTTAGTTAGGGAAGGACATGGTCAAACTCATGAAGACCCACAAGGTGGCATAAAGAAATAAGCTCGTTGGTCCACATGGCTCATTTTGGTGCCAAGGATAGGTTGACTAGGTTGACCTTGCTGATTTGTGGGATAGGGACAAAGGAAGGTCAGGTTATCTTGCAATTTGATCTTTGTAATCAATTTCAACCACCTTGAAGTAAATACGAAACAAAGAGGAACACTCTACCCCTGATCCAACCTATTTACCTGGTCAGAGCATGGTTATGGTGCCATTTCTATCTTCTTAAGGCCCTATTTTGAATCATTGCATCAGGATTTGCCAAAAGATTAGATTTTCTTCAGATCCCCATGATTGTTCTTTGGAGGACTTCAATGCAGTGGTTGTAGAATAATTAAAGTTAGAGGACATCTCAATTATGCTTGAACTATAAAGGCAATTTTTGTAAATTTTGTAAAGGTCGATCATTCTCTGTTGTTCTCTGTTGTTGCTTTGCAATTCTAGGTTAACATTCCCTTTGCTTTTGAATTGCATGATTTCTGCCTTATCTCCTTTAGCCATTGGTGTGAAAGTGCAAGAACTCTTTTTCTCTCACTGGTGTTTTGTAAGAGATCTATGATTTGCATGACTGTATCTCCTTGGATCTATGAATGATAATATAAACAAATCTCTCTTTCCTTGTGTCATTCATCCTGGTCTTCTGATTTGCATGTGATTATTAGATTAAAGAAAGTCTAAATGTGTATATCCTTAGTTTCATTCTAGTTCAATAGTGCATATATGGGAAGAGATTGGTCTAAACACTCTATTTTGGTGCATCACCTCTTTAGATTAGATTAGGTAGATTTTATTTCATGCTCTCCTTCTCCCTTTTCCTCTCCAAGAGTAGTTAGGTGCATCCTGATAGTAAGAGGAAGCTGGCCTTCTCCGGAGACTCAACCTCATAGTTCAAGTCCCACAGCTTGGAGGTTGTTTCCATGTTTCACTAGGTTGTCCTCATGCATAAGCTCTTGACAAGGGTGCGAAGCTAAGTGACAAATTTTTTTGGCATGCCCGGTGGGACAAATAGATAGATTCAAATAAGTTTTTAGAACCTCCACCAGTCATACCAATAGTTTTTGGCACACCCGGTGGGACCCTAGTCAGAAGATTTAAAGTTTGCTGGTTAGCCAGTTGATCCTGATACACTAAGAATTTGGGTGTTATTCTTAGTGCCATTAGCCTTTGGAGGCATCCAATCAAACACCATGGTGACTCTAGTGAAAATCTATTGGTTTCAAGCAGAAATAGTGCTAGTATGTAAAGATCACCTTTGATCTTTTTGTGATTTGCAAGTTCTCTATGAAATTGCAGCTTTTATGAAAACTTTGTTATGGATTCATTTAATAGAAAAAGTCATTATTCTCCCCCATATCATGAAAATTTTATTCCTCAGCCCTCATATTGCCAATTTCAATCTCCACCTCAAGCTATTTATAGCCAAGCTACTCAAAACTTTGACCTTCCGCCTGCCTCTACTCCATTAGCCCCAACATCCTCAGTTGAAGAACTTAAAGATATATTGTTGGAATTTAAAAGAAGGATGGATTTATGGGATAGGAAGATAGACGAACAAGATGAGAAATTATTGGCCTTGGATAGACAAATTGAGCAAGTTGAGCTATTGCTAGACCTTGATAGGCGGCTTGATGAGGTTGCAAGGAAACAAGAGCTTGATAGACAACAAGAGGAGATGGCCTATCTCCAAGAAAAAGAAGAAGAGAGTGAGAAACAAAGAAATTTTGAGGAGAACCTTGCAAGGAAAGTTGTTGCAGCAAGAGGGCAAGAAATGAGGCTCCAATCAGCTCATTTTCAAGCCAAGGAGGTAGATTAACCCCCCCCCCCCCCCCCCTCCAAAATATGTCATCCCAAGCTTTAGGAAGCCCCCTCCCTTGCAATATCTTTCTATTGTAGTCCCTCCATCCCCTATGAGAGAGAGTTGGACTAGTCATGAACACCCCAAGCCTATTACTATTAGATTATTTTCAGGTGGGCTGGTTGTATGGACTTCTGATGGTTCAAATATGGAGTTTCGGGAGAGTGAGTCCAAACTCACAAAGATTCCATGTGAAGAGTTGCAGTCTATTGAGGTGAACAATGAGGAGGCTTCTGAGTCAAAGGAAGAGGACCAAATCCCCTCATTTGAAGAGTTTCCCTCTTTTATTGAGGAAGAAGAAGAAGACAACAAGGTTGTTCCTCCCCTTGAGGAACAAGTCATGGCTTTTGAGCCTTTGCCAGTGAATGAGGATTTGCTGCTAGAGGAGGAAGAGGATCATTTGCTGCAGAAGACAACCCTCTATGATGTGGAGGATGGACAAGAAGGCCTCAAGGATAGCTTTGTCCTTGAGAAGGAATATGCTAACCTGCATGAGGTTTTTCCCCAACCTATGCATATCTTCGAAACTACAATGGAGGAGATCAATGATGAGGATGATCTTTTGGATGAGTTGGATGCTCTCTGCTCTTCCATGGATATCGAATCAGTATCTCCTATATATGAGGAGCATGTTCCACAACAACGAAAAGTGGAAGATCACACCATACCAGTTGAAGACTATCATTGCAGAGCATAGTCAAGTGGTCAAGGATGATTCCTCTAGCCCTACACCATCAAGAGGATGCCCTATAAGGTATCTAGCTCTGCAACAAATCAGCAAGTTGCCCCCAGTCATGTTCACTCTAGAGCATGAGGAAGATTATCACAAGGAGGAGCAGGTATGTTTTGCTCCACAAGGTAACACCCCAGTGCTAGAAAGATTCACTATTTTCAGCATTGGGAAAGAGATATTTCATGCAATAGTGTGCTTGTTATACTTGTTGATCCATTTGGCTATCCTTTTGTATCGAACAAGAAATTAGTTGATAAGGAAGGGTAGCTATTTCAGCAAACCAATCAATGGTTTTGTTTGACCCCTCTCTTGGTAAATATTTGTATATAGTAGAGCAGTTCTTTTTTTTTAGCTTTTCCTTTTTTTCCAAGAAGTGCACAAGCACAGGTTTTGTCTCTGTGAGACAACAAGTTTTCAAGTTTTGAAGATCACAGAAAGAAGTTTTGGTCTCTGGTTCCAGTTGTGGAGATAAAGGTTTTTGGGTTTTCCTCTATCAGGTAGGGTTAGGGTTTCACAGTGCATAGGATCCACATCTTTTCAACATTGTAGCCCAATGGATGCTTCAGGCCACTGGTCTTATGCATATCAAGCTAGCATCCCCTATGAGTCACCAGAAATGTTGCTCATTTTTGCACCTCGACAATATTCAAATTTTAAATGCTTTCCCACCCAACAACTAGTTCCCAGGTTTAATGTTACTTTAATGCCTGAGAAACATCAAAAAGATTACATGATAAAACCTTATGATTTGCCTCCATGGGCCTACAAGTTCCTCATCATCAAATTAAGGTAGATCTATGGTTGATGCCATGTCGCTATGGAAATTTGCACGATGTTTTGCATTAGCAACATAGCGCCTTTTTGCCACATGCCGGGTGGGTCCTCCTTTTCCCTACTATTTCTTTGGCACTAGGTTTTACTAGGTTGATGGTGGGTGCTATGGCACTATTAGGAAATTTTTGTTCCTCATCGTTAGCGTCATAGCGCCCAAACAAAAAATGATATTATAGAAACATCAAGAAGACGGTGGGTCCCAAGTATGCTTCATTGGATACTAGTGATGAATTTGTCAGACACGTTGACAGTTGATCAATCTTTTCATTGGCTAAGGCATGACTGTGTGGAATGTGGGCCCTATGAGGACTTGTCAGATAGGTTGGCACTTGGCCAGTTCTCATTGGTTGGTACGCTAAGAAGTTAGATCCATCTTGCTCACTGTCAGATCTTAGAAAATTGATGGTAGGCGCTATCTTGCTATGGAAAGTTGCAAGGATTTTATCCATAGCAACATAGCACCTCAGCAATGCGTGACACAGATGACATCATGGGCCCACTTTCTTAGAAGGTATCGACAGCTTGTCTTCTATGGTAGTTGTCAGATGAGTCAGAGTACAATGAAGGCATCTCATTGGCCCATCTAGCTTACCAGATATACAGTTCTACAGATCTCTGAGCACCGTCCGATGTAGGTTGATCTATGGTTCTCGCTTCCTTGCATTATGGAGATGCAAAGAAATTAAATAATGTAGGAAAGCGAGTGGAGGGCACGTGTCCCATATGACATCATTTTCCTGCCCTCCTCACAGCTAAGTACTTGATAAGCCCTCACTGTCTGATGTGATATGATCGATGGCTGAGGCTTCCCTGCATTATCAAGATGCAAAGACTTTAAATAATGTGGGAATGCTCTTTTCCGCCACGTGTCTCTGCAGGACCAGTTTCTCTGTGGGTCACCAGTTGGATGCTATGTGTTGCTAGGCGTGATACATATAATACCAGGTGTGCTGATAGTGTTTCGTGGGCCCAAAATTTTAAAGGGAAAGTGCAGGAAATGATGAGTCTTCATGATTGTCAGATTAAGGAAGATCCACAGTGAGTGCTATCTCGCTATGAGAAGCTGCGAGGATGATACGCATAGCAACATAGCACCTAGGTGACACATGTCCTAGTGGGTCCAGTGTAGGCAGTAACAGTTAGCGGCCAATAGTTAACGTGAAGTTGGAGTTTGAGAGGATGGTATGGTTATTTAGAGAAGGATGTGGTCAAACTCGTGAAGACTCACAAGGTGGCATAAAAAAATAAGCTCGTTGGTCCACATGGCTCGTTTTGGTGCCAAGGATAGGTTGACTAGGCTGACCTTGCTGATTCATGGGATAGGGACAAAGGAAGGTTGGGTTATCTTGTGATTTGATCTCTGTAATCAATTTCAACCACCCTAAAGTAAATACAAAACAAAGAGGAACTCTCTACCCCTCGATCCAAAATATTTACCTGGTCAGAGCATAGTTATGGTACCGTTTACTTGGCTTGTCTCCTACTAAACATCTCAACAAATTACCCAAGCATCTATTCACAACCTCTATCTATCCATCTATTTGTGGATGGAATGTAGAACTAAACTTCAATTTATTACCCATATTTTTCCATAAATTCTTCCAAAAAAAACCAACAAACTTACTGTCTCTGTCAAAAATAATACTTCTTGGTAATCCATGCAATCTCACAATCTCTTTGAAGAAAATTTTAGCCACATGCTTAGCATCTAATGTCTTCTTACATGTTATGAAATGAGCCATTTTGGAAAATCTATCCATCACAACAAATATAGAATCATACCCCTTCACTGTCTTAGGAAATCCAAGAACAAAATCCATACTTATGTCACTCCAAGGTTTCTTAGGAACAACAATAGGTGTATACAAACCAATATTTTGACTTACTCCTTTTGCAACTTGACAAACTCTATAACTCTTTAAAATTTTCTGAACATCCTTATACATTTGTGGCCAATAACACTTCTCTTTCAGCAAACTCAATATTTTATCAATTCCAAAATGTCTAGCCAATCCACCACTATGATTTTCCTTAATCAAATTAACTCTCATAGAAATTCTAGGGATACACAATTGAATATTGTTAAAAAACATACCTTCTTGAATGAAATATTCATCATACTTATTAATGTGATCTATTAGATTTAGTGCCCTGCACTCTCTCCATGCCTTAGAAAAATCAGGGTTGGTATCATACAACTCTTTCATTTCATCAAAACCAAGAACTTCAATCTTCGTCTTAGTTAATAAATAAATTTTTCTGCTCAATGCATCAACAACTCTATTAGTAACTCCACTCTTATGCTTGATAACAAATGTGAAATTTGGCAAGTACTCAACTCACTTCATATGTCTCTGATTTAATTTATGTTGACTTCCCAAGTACTGTAAAGCTTTATGATCAGTATACAAGACAAACTCCTTAGGAATCAAATAATGTCTCCACTTCTTCAAGGCTTGAATAATAGCATACAACTCTTGAGCATAAACATAATACTTTCTTTTAGCATCATTTAACTTCTCACTAAAGAAAGCAATAGGTTTACCTTCTTGACTCAATATAGGTCCTACTGCACTACTACTAGCATCACATTTGACTTGAAATACCTTATTGAAATTAGGTAAAGCCAATATAGATAACTCAGAAACCTTTTATTTCACAGTCTTAAAACTCTTATCAACTCAATGTGTCCACTTGAATTCCTTTTTATCTCCTCTCATTTTTTTAGTCATAACATTACAAACGTAATTGAAATTCCTTATGAACTTCTTGTAGAAACTAGCCAAACCATGAAATGATCTTACCTCACCCACATTCTTAGGTGTAGGCCATTCCAAAATAGCTTTAACCTTCTTAGGATCCATCTTCAAACCATCAACTGAAATCACAAATCCCAAATACACAATCTCCACTTGCATAAAAGAACGCTTTTTCAAATTAATTAGTAGCTTCTCCTCTTTCAAATTCTATAATACTTGTCTAACATGCTCAAGGTGTTCTTCCTTAGTCTTATTGAATATCAGAATATCATCCAAATAAACAATCACAAACTTACCTAAAAAATCTTTTTAGAACTTCATTTATCAACCTCATGGAAGTACTAGGTGTATTAATCAAACCAAAAGGCATAACCAACCATTCATACAAGCCATCTTTTGTCTTGAAAGTAGTCTTCTATTCATCACCTTTACTGATTCTGATCTGATGATAGGCACTCTTTAAGTCAATCTTAATAAAATACTTTGCTACACTCAAACAATCCATTATGTCATCCATGCTAGGCATCAAAACCTATATTTCACTATGATCTTGTTAATAGCTATGGAATCAGTACACATTCCCCATTCTCCATTCTTCGTAGGTGCCAATACAATAATTATATCACATAGACTCAAACTTTCTCTGATCAAAACTTTCTGCAATATCTCATGCACTTGTCTATTAAGATTTTCATTCTTTGTAGGTGTCAACCTATATGGTGCTTTATTCGATGAACTAGCTCTTGGAATTAGATCCATACAATGACTTATACTTCTTATTGGTGGTAAACCATTAGGAATATCCTATGAAACAATCTCTTTACATTCATTCAACAATTTTTTAATTTCTTCTAGTACTTGGTTGTCACTTTCTACTATCACGTGATCATTACTACCAACACTCGGTCCTCTAGGAACTATATCAAAACAAACTTGATTCTTCTTTACTTCCTTTTCAAATTGCTTTCCACTAACCATGCAAAATTTTATTGTAGTACAACTAACCTCATTTGGACTTTCAATCAAAGCCAACAATATTTGCTTCTTCCCATTTATCCAAAGATAATATTAATTCAATCTTCCATCATGTATATTATATCTATCATATTGCCAAGGCCTACCCAACAAAACATGACAACAATCCATTGGCATAGTATCACACAGAACTTCATCAAAGTAATATCCATTATTGAACTTCATAAGGCATTGCTCACTTACCAATGTCTTATGCTCATCTTTGATCCATGAAACATGATAGGGCTTAGGATGTTTCAACCTCTATAACTGCAACTTTGTAACCAACTCTTTTGATGCCAAATTTGTAGAACTTCCATCGTTAATGATTACCTTGCAATATTTTCTAGTCATCTTGCATCTAAAAATAGGTTCCTCATCACTTCCCTTATTACATAGGATTCTTTTCACCATCAAATTTTCAAAAGCTTTAGGTCCACTTGGTGAAACCTCCTCATCTCCTTGAATCACAACATTTATGTTACCTTGTCTACTTTCAGAGGATGTACATTCAAAAGATCTATGTCCTTTACCACATCTATGTCCTTCTTTACCACATCTGAAACAATTACCATGAAAAATACCACTAAAATATGAATTACCTCTTCCTCAATAAGAACCAATACCTCCTCAGTAGGGATCACCACCTTTCCACTCAGCCTTTCCATTTTCATCATTCTTTCATTCAAATTTTCTTTTATCATGCACCAAACTATAAAATCTACCACCTTAACTATAAGATCTTCCTCTATCTCTCTGGAATCTACCACCTCTACCTCTTTGTCTTTGTTCATAATTTTTTGTCAAGATCTCCTTAGCTCTCAAGGCATATTAATATGCTTCCTCCACACTTTCCAATTTCACAAAACTTTTTTCATCTTTAATTCTAGATCTCAATCCATTTATGTACCTTGCAATTTTCTCAACATCATCATCCACATGTCCAATCTGATGTCTGTCATGTCCCCTATTCAAATAATTAAAAAAAAAAAAACTTTGTTAAGGCAGGCAGGCTCCAAAAAGGTGAAATTTTGGAAAAAAGGGTTAATCTTTGGAAACCAATGGACTAATAAATAAAAATTATTATTAAATTATATTTTATTAACCCCTCTTGGACGTGAGTTAGGGTTATGCCCTCTTTAAAAGGGGTTTGGAGGCATTTTGGGCACATTCTACATCTTGATTCTTGATAATTTTCTTGTTGTTCTTCAGAGGCTGCCAAACCTGTGGAGAAGGAGACCCAAGAACGGGAGTTTGCAGGTTTCCAGGAAGGCTAAGGATGGGAGTTTGAAGCCATTCCATGTGCATGCTCATACAGAGTTTGCCCTTGTGCTGAATAGTGCCGGTTTGGGTGTTTTCGGGGTTGTTTTTTGGTTTGAATTTGGGTTTTCAATCTTTGTAATATTGGTTGTTTGATTTTAAAGTCCTGATTTGAGGCTGGAAATATCATAAAAAATTAGTAAAGGGACATTTCAATGGTATCAGAGCCATGATCTTGCCAGCCTGAGGGTTTGTAGAAGTTGCAGCTCAGTTTTGACAACTACCCAGATCTTGCATGTCATATTTTATGATTGCATGCAACTAAGTGAAAGAGAAAAAAGATATTTGCAGCGAGAAAAGAATAAAGAAATTTTGATTAAACCCCCAGTTGAAAGAAAAAGTACAAAATCCAAGGAAGAAAAAAGTATGGCTGATCCAGATGAGATGGCAAAGAAATTCTTCCAAGACATCCAAAATACTCAGAAGCAAACAGTGGATGGTTTGGCGGAAACTAGAGAGGCTTTGCGGATATTGACAGAAAAATTACAAGGAATTGCATCTATTAATGAGAAAGGGAGCACTTCAGAGGAGCCGAGAAATGGGAGATCCACACCATCTAAATCAACCAAATCCATTTTCTTGCCTGCAGATGAGCCACCAGTACCAAATCCGGCCATTAATCCAGTGGAAGAGGTTACAGGTAATTTGATTACATTAAGAGCTACTTACAATGGCTTAGATGATGACTTTCGTAGTTCAGTTCCTTTTAGAGAATATGTGGATATGATGAACGCTTTGATGCCCAAGAAAGAGAATAGGAGGGAGCATGACACAAGTGGAAGAGAGCTCAAAAATAAAATAAGCAAGTTTACAGCGCCTACTTTTGATGGAACAAATAAAATTTCAGCTAGAGCATGGCTACAAAAATTACAAACTTTCTTCACACTTAACCCCATGAAAGAGAGTGATGCTATTCAATTTGCAAGTCTACACTTGGAAGATGCAGCCTATGATTGGTGGTATCATGGAATGACTACTCAAGGTCACGATCAGGTAACTACATTTGAAGATTTCAGTCAAAGGGTGATAGATAGATTTGACCTCAAGGATGATGAAGAGTACTTTAAAGAATTGTCAAAGTTGAAGCAAACCAAATCAGTTAATGAGTATATAGAAGAATTTCAAAAAGTGGCTGTTATGGTACCTGATATGAGTGAAAAGAGGATCATTTATCTTTTCCTTGATGGTTTAGAAGATTCTGTTAAGGGTTTGGTTAAGGCTTTCTCACCCTCAACCTTACAGGAAGCTATCAAAAGAAGCTTGCAACTTGAAACTTGCGTGCCTATAAAATCAATCACTAATCAAAAACCCCCAAATCTTTGGCAACATAAGGGAAATTTTCAGAAAAAGACTTTCCCAACACTACCACCAAAAGATGTGACAAATGTGGCAGAAAAGAAGGTAGATGAAGAGACTAGGAGTGAATTACGAAGGAAAAAGCTTTGTTTTACTTGTAGAGAACCATGGGTTCCAGGACACAGATGTTTGGGGAAAGGTCAAGTGCACTATATTGAAGTTGCTTCAGAATCTGATTCAGATGAGCATGAGGAATTTCATGATACTAAGGAAGAGGTAGAAGAAGAGAAAGTAAAAGAAATCAGCAAGGATGGCACTTTAGCAGCATTATCAAGAGTCCCAAGATACCATCCCTTCCGAATTCGAGGGGTACTAGCAGGGCAAAGGTTGACTGTTCTTCTTGATAGTGGGGCAACTCACAATTTTATTGATGAGGGATTTGTCATGAAAAGAGGGCTTAAAGCAGAAGATTTTGAGGGATTCAATGTTACTATAGCTGATGGATTCACTATGCCTTGCACACGGGTGGTGAAACAACTCAAGATGACCTTAGGAGATTATGAGTTATGTGATGACTTCTATGTGGTTGGTATTGGGGAGACAGATCTTGTATTGGGTGTTCAATGGTTGCACTCTATCGGAGGCTATTACATGAACCATCAAACTATGGAGTTTAAATTTCATTCTAATGGGAAAGAAGTCATATTGAGAGGATTATCAAATGGAGCACCTAAGGCGGTCTCTGCAAAGAGGATGGAGAGGACTTTTCGAAGAGGACAAGTAACATGGGCAGCAGGAGTCATAATCCAACCAACAAGCTCTCCCAAGAATCAAGGTAATTTCCATTTTGAAATTCAAAATATTCTTGATAAGCATAGTATAGTTTTCAATGACTTGCCTCCAGGATTACCACCAGATAGAGGTTTTGAGCATGTTATAGAGTTAGAACAGGGTGCCAAACCAGTTATAACAACCCCATACTACCATCCAAGAGGTTATAAGGAAGAAATTGAAAGAACTATTAAAGAACTCCTGGACATGGGATTCATAAGGCCTAGCTCTAGTCCATTTGCATCATCTGTGGTACTTGTCAAGAAAAAGGATGGTACAATGAGAATGTGTATAGACTACAGGGCTCTAAACAAGAAGACCATAAAAAATAGGTATCCCATACCACGCATAGATGAACTCATTGATGAGTTACATGGTGCTGTATACTTTTCAAAAATTGACTTAAGATCAGGCTACCATCAAATCCGAATGAGGAGTGAAGATGTGGAAAAGACTGCTTTCAGATGTCACTATGGGCACTTTGAATTTCTTGTTATGCCATTTGGACTCACTAATGCACCAGCAACATTCCAATCTTGTATGAATAAGGTATTCAGTCAGCATCTTCGAAAATTTGTTTTGGTATTTTTTGATGATATCTTGATATACAGTAAAACATGGGAAGAGCATCTAAAGCACATAGACACTATTTTGGGAATCTTGGAGCAGCAATCCTTCTATGCTAAGCTATCTAAATGTGAGTTTGGTTTGACAGAGATCCTATATTTGGGACATATTATAAGCTCTAAAGGAGTACAGGTTGATCAACAAAAAATCCAGGCAATTTTGGATTGGCCTCCACCCACTAATCTTACACAGTTGAGAGGTTTCTTCAGGTTGTGTAGCTACTATAGGAGATTTTTCAAGGGATTTTCTCAGCTTGCTGCCCCCTTGACTAATTTGACAAAGAAAGGAGCTTTTGTTTGGATAGAAGAGGCACAAAAAACATTTGATAAGCTTAAGGAGGTAATGAGTTCATGCCCTGTGCTTGCAATTCCAGATTTCTCTTTACCTTTTGTTGTTGAATGTGATGCTTCGAGAGAAGGTATAGGGGCTATCCTAACTCAAAGAGGACATCCAATAGCATTTGAGAGTCAAAAATTAAATCAATCAGAGAAAGGGTACTCCATCTATGATAAGGAAATGTTGGCAATCATGCATGCACTTCATAAGTTTAGACAATATTTGGTATGTGGGAGATTCATTGTAAAGACAGACCATAATAGCCCCAGGTTCTTCTTGAACCAAAGGGATTTGAATGATTGTCAACAAAAATGGGTAAGAAAATTGCAAGCTTATGATTTTGATATTGAATACATTAAAGGAAAGAATAATGTGGTTGTTGATGCTCTCTCAAGAAAGCCCACTTTGTGTTCCTTATCATCTATCTCTGCTGATTGGAAAGTCTCCATAATTTTAGAGTATGCTAAAGATTCATTTGCCACCAAGATTTTGGATAAGTTAGTGGATGATAACAGGTACAAGGTTGTTGATGAATTGATTTATTACAAGAACAGGATCTTCTTAGTGCCAGGGTCAAAAACTAAGGAGAGGATATTGAGGGCCTTTCATGACACACCTTTGGCTGGTCACCAGGGATACTTCAAGACATACAGGCAAATTCGAGAGTGGTTTTCATGGAAGGGTATGAAGGAGGATGTCCTTAAACACATTAAGGAATGTATGGTATGCCAACAAAGCAAGAGTGAGCAAAATTTTCCTGCAGGGTTGTTGCAGCCACTTCCTATTCCTGAACAAAAATGGGAAAGTATTTCCATGGATTTCATCACTGGGTTGCCCAAGGTTCAAGGTAAGGATTGCATATATGTGGTGGTAGATAGACTAACTAAGTATGCACATTTCTTTCCTATCACATCTGATTTCAAGGCATCACAAGTGGCCGAATTGTTCTTCAAGGAAATTTTTAGATTACATGGTTTGCCTAGAAACATTGTTAGTGACCGGGACAGTAGATTCCTCAGCTCTTTTTGGAAGGAGCTCTTTCATTTGGCAGGAACTGAACTCACTCCCAGTACTAGCTATCACCCTCAAACAGATGGACAAATAGAGATAGTTAATAAATGGATAGAAGGATATTTGAGGAACTATGTTTCAAATCAACAACATGCTTGGGTGAAATGGTTACACCTAGGGGAGTATTGTTACAATACATCTCATCACATGTCTATTGGTATGCCTCCTTTTCATGCTCTTTATGGTTACAATGCCCTTTCCTTTGTTGATCTAATACTTTCCGATAGCAGAGTACCCGCAGCAAGTGATTTCATCAAGCAAAGCCAAGACATAATAAGGTCCCTCAAGGATAATCTACAACATGCACAAAACCAACAAAAGATATATGCTGACAGGAAAAGGATTGAAAGATCTTTTGAGGTGGGAGATTTGGTATTTGTTAGGTTGCAGCCATATAAGCAAAGCACCTTGAAGAGAAGTGGGGCAGAGAAACTCAAGCCAAGGTTCTATGGGCCTTATAAAATCATCAAGAAGGTAGGAGAGGTAGCTTATGAATTGGAGCTCCCACCAAACAGAAAAATACATAATATTTTTCATGTATCTTGCTTAAAGAAGGTTCTAGGCCAGCAAACCATAGTATCTACAGAATTACCACCTCTTGATGATGAAGGGAAATTAGTTTTGATACCAAAAGAGATTTTGGATACAAGAGAGAAAAGGTTGAGAAATAGGAGCATCACAGAGCATTTGGTCAAATGGAAAGGATTACCACTAGAGGATGCAACTTGGGAGGGAGAAAATATTCTTAAGAATTCCAACCTTCATTGCTTGAGGACAAGCAATATTTGGAAGGGGAGGACTTGTCATGTCCCCTATTCAAATAATTAAAAAAAAAAAACTTTGTTAAGGCAGGCAGGCTCCAAAAAGGTGAAATTTTGGAAAAAAGGGTTAATCTTTGGAAACCAATGGACTAATAAATAAAAATTATTATTAAATTATATTTTATTAACCCCTCTTGGACGTGAGTTAGGGTTATGCCCTCTTTAAAAGGGGTTTGGAGGCATTTTGGGCACATTCTACATCTTGATTCTTGATAATTTTCTTGTTGTTCTTCAGAGGCTGCCAAACCTGTGGAGAAGGAGACCCAAGAATGGGAGTTTGCAGGTTTCCAGGAAGGCTAAGGACGGGAGTTTGAAGCCATTCCATGTGCATGCTCATACAAAGTTTGCCCTTGTGCTGAATAGTGCCGGTTTGGGTGTTTTCGGGGTTATTTTTTGGTTTGAATTTGGGTTTTCAATCTTTGTAATATTGGTTGTTTGATTTTAAAGTCCTGATTTGAGGCTGGAAATATCATAAAAAATCAGTAAAGGGACATTTCAATGTCCCATCTATGGAATTCCTTAGTATACTCCTTTACACAATGTCTCTTCATCTCAAATTTTGCATCTTTTGGAACAAACTAATTGTAAGAATTTTCCTTAGGAAAAAATCACCCAAGACCAAGAAGCTTAAACACTAGCACAAAATAGACCAATAGAGTATTATCAAAATAACAATATGATATTCAATTAATGTATAAGTACACTAGGAGGGCCTGAATATAAAGGCCTTTAGAATGCTTCTAGAATATCTAGTGGTTAGCAATATGATAAGCCTTACAACTAAAAACATATCCACCAAGAGTGGATTATCCTCTATTAAGCACAAGAGTTAGTGCGATGATGAGAGGATAAGCCTACAAAGGTGTGTCATGTAAATTTATGTTGTAGACACCATGTGCTTAACTAAGAGTGTGAACAACTATGTTGTCTACATGACAACTTAGTTAATTATGAAAAATCTAGTGTTGTAAACACCATGTGCTAAATTAGAGTTTCTTACTCCTATGTTGTCAACATGACAACTCATATGAGTACACATACTCCTAGGTGTATAACCTAATAAATAATAAAATAATACATTTATCCTAAGCAAAATTAAGTGTAAATGATAATTATTTACACTAACACCCCCCTTAAGTGTACTTAGGGGAATGCACTTAAGCTTACAAAATGCAAAATGGGTCCTGACTACAAGGTCATGTTAGGTACCCATGTACAAAAGCAATGCTCTACATACAAAGACGCAATGCAATCTCTCATAAAGTGGAGAAAGAGGAAAAACCTCATGGAAAAAAACCTCCCCCAAAAAGAGAGATAAGTTGTAGTGCCTCTCCCATTTGACTTCTATAAGTCATCCTGATGGATGCAACCTTGTTGATCTTTTGTTGTGATGGGTCATGATTGTGACCATGTGTGGTCTACACCATTGAGGTGATTGGATTTATGTTTCTGTATCAGTTGCTTTGATTATGCTTTGGACTGATCTATGAGATTATGATGTGATTTATGGTTCACTGAGGTTTGTGCTAGTGGTTACCAGGATTGATGTGGTATCATGAGGTTGTTCTATGATTACCTTGAGATGTGTGCAGAGATTGCACTGTGTACTTTTTACCATGCTACACTAGACTAGGTTCCTATAATAGTGGGTAGTCATGTTTATGACTATGGTTGCTTATGTGTTTTAAGTGCCTTTTTTTATTCTTTAATCAATCATTATTAAATGCTTAAGTATTTAGAAATGGATTGTTCATGTGGGATTATTTGGTTATGTGCTATGGTCATTTACCTTGTTATATTTTGATCTGTGGGATATCTATTACTTATATGATGATTTACATTTGAGACGACATGAGGGTTAGATGTTACTTTGATTTTAGTATCATAGATTTTAGACTGTCATGCTGTTCAGTTGATCATTTTGCATGACGATGCCATTTTGAGATGACAGTGTGTTTTATGATGATATCTGGTTATCTGGTATTTGGACTTACCTCTGATTATGTTAGGTGATGGATTTAATGCTATGTTTATTTACTTCATTCCTGCATTGTTATGCTTTATGTAAATGTGAGTGATGTAAATTATTTTAATATAATTAAATAAATGGTTAAATTAGGTGATTTAATGCATTTATTGCTTCGGCTATGTTATTATATGCAATTGCACTTGATCGTGCTATTTAGTGTGCAGAATTTATATCCCTGGCAGTGGCACATAGAGTTAGTGATTCAACCTTTCATATTTTACCAATGTCGTCCTTATATGGTTGATGTATCCTTAATTAAAGGTTTAATTTAAACCTTTCGGTGATTATTAAATCTGAACTCATTTGCATTAAGTGATTAGACAAGTGAGTGTGTCTATGCATTTAGAGTTTTGCATTGTCGCAAAAGTGGTTAAGGAGATTTCTGTGTTTTTGGGTTTTCAAGCTTTTTAATTGTTTTATTTTATTTCTAGCAGCTTTTCCATAGATGAATTCCTATTTTTAGGAATAGCTTATTTTTTTTTGGGTCGATTCAAGTTTTAACTAGGTTGGCTGGTTATTTTCCCTAATCGATTATTCACTCGAAAAGTGAATAAGTATCCAAAAAAAAATTTAATTCCTAACTTCTCACTTTTGAATTGGAAAGTTGGAGTAAAACCCAAAATCCTCTTCATGATGATTTACTATTTTCTTCGTTGTAGGAGCTATGGGCGTGGGATTGTCGTGAGGTTGAGCTCATTGGATCTAGCTCAAGGAAACCTTGGATTGCCATGATTTTCAGCCACTTCTGCTGGTGTTTTATTTTTCTAGTTCAGATTCTCATTTTGCCCTTTTGGCTGTGAGGTAGGGCTTTCTTGTTTTATTGTTTCTGCTTTGTTTCAGCTTTTATTTTTGGTAGCCATTTGTTTGGAGGCTGAGAACTAGTGTTCCCCTCCATTTTTGTATGCTAGTTCTACCCGGTTGGGCGGGTATGAACATTTTCCTATATTTCGGGATGAGAGTTTGGGATTTTGCATCGTTATGTTGGCTATTTTTGCATATGGTGTCTGTTTTCAATTATTATTGGATTTTTGGGGTTTTTGTGCCCAAAGGTCAAATGGGTTTTAATTTTGAAAGTTTTCCAAAATTTGGGGTTTTCACCTAGTTTTTTGTGTTGCCTTATTTTCTCGGGTTTTCTTGGCACAATGTGGGTCGTGGACTTGGATGATCTATTTGGATATTAGTCAGACCACTTTTGCATGTTTATGTTGCACTGAGATATATGTCGCACCTATAATCTTGATGTTGTGTTCGGTTGAGTGATTATATACCTAGTGTTATTATTTCTTTTAGACCTTTGCTGTTGTTTCATGAGCGCTAGGATTCGTGTAGAATCCATATTCTTGAATTGAGGCCGATTGAGTTTGTTCATGATGTTTGGTCTTGTTGCATCATTGGGATTTGTGTAGAATCCATACTCTCAGATTGAGGCCAGTTGAGTGATTTTATGATGTATGGTTTTATTGGCTTTGGGATTCGTGTACAATCCATCCTCTTGAGTTGCTTTTAGTTGGGTGTTTTATTTTGCATTATGTTCTCATCTTGTCCTTGTGTTGTGATCTTCATGATGGTGATGCGCCACACACGAGTATGTGCACGTACATATGTCGGGTGACTTGCGAGGCCTGATCTTCTGTGGCACTTTCAAAAGTTATGATCATTGGGGTTGGGATGGGAGTATGCATGCCCATAGGCACTTGTCATAGGATGAGCATGGGTAGGGTAGGGTAGCATATGGAGGGGGCTTCTATCTCATAGCTTGGTGACCTCAGTCCCATAGGGTTGGTGAAGGATAGGAAGTTTTAAATAAGTGATAACTAAATAAAATGTGTGTATGGTAATAAAACTTAAAGATAATAAAATGTTGTGTCGAGCCATTCCATTGAGAGATGCTGAATCCACATGATCCAAGCTTGGGCTTTTTGATGCCAAGCAACTCTCCATGATTTCAGTCCCTACTTAGTAGCCTATTGAGTGTCTGACCAAGACTTGTACTTCTTGCATTGTATTAGGTTCTTGATTGCAGCCATCATACTGTTTGGCATGAGTGTTAGCCTTGGATGTTTTTCTTGTGCATTTGTGGTTGAATCATTATCTCCATCAACATAGTGGGTGTGGACCTATGGGTTCCATGTGGTTGGGAGGCATAGCTACCTTCACCACTGCTAGGGATTGGTGTACAGAGATGATCTTTTGTCCCAGTGCAACCGTTGCTGGATGTTTTGACTTGGTACTTCAGGTTCTGGAGTATGCTTTCTTGTGATTTACACTTTCATTGGGATGCTTGTATATCATATTTAGATGATGTTATTTTATTCAATGCATTCCCTTATTTTGATGTTTAGCATATGATTAGATGCTGTGAATCGTTGTATTAGCATATCTAATGCTTAATGTTGTTTAACATGTGATAGGTGATGTTATCTACTGTAGGATTATCTTATGCTTAACTACTCGCATGTTAGATTATCTTATGTTTATATTGTTGCATGTTGTAGTAGTGACATCCCTATTACAATAGTACTGATGATCTGGTCGGTGGCTTGGGATGTTACATGCGAGGGATGGCTAGGATCCATCATGGTCTTATGACGCTATTGATGGTTGGGAGGAACTGCGGACTTAGTTTGGTAGTTTTTTTATTGAGATGTATTTATGTACATTATGATGTTGCTTTTGTTCACTATGATGTTTATTTTGGTATGTTCCTTATTGTTATGGTTTAGATGGATAGATGTTCCTCTTTCCTTCCTATTAGTGCATTCGAGTGTTCTTTTCTCAATTTGTGTGGATCCAGTACTCCCTGACGTGGAGGTTTCCTTATTTTTTAGCTTTTCATTTGCATTTTGTTGTCGCACTGATTTTTTTTCTCATGTGGAAAGATAGTTCTTCATGCGAGAATGTATTTCCTTGCACGAGAGAATACACTTCCTCGCATGAGAATTCAAATCCTTGCACGACGCACAATGAGTCTTCGCGAGTCCTTGTGAGAAGCCTTGCGTTTTCTTGCGTGCAGCAGTGCACTTACTCGTGTGAAACTTGGGACTAGTCTACTTTCTTGCACAATAAATAGGGGCTATCTAGGCTTGTCAGATGGAAGTTTGGAATTTTTTTTGGACACCCTTTTGGTTTTTACAGCTTCCTAGTTCAAAACAGATTTCCTAGGGGTTAAAAATATATCGTTTAAGTATAAGTTGACGTATATTTAATTCCTTATACTTAAGATACATTTTAATATATGCAAAAAATATTTTGAGATAGGTTTCAGACCTCTCGGAGAAAAGTTAAGGATTCTAAGAAATTTTAGGGCTTCAGAAATCCAGACTTAGCCAATTTTTAGGGCTTCAAGATTTTAGGCTTAGCCAAATTTTTGGTTTCTGTATTCTACCCCAACTTGGTGTTTTGTTTATGAGTGGCCATTTCTTGAGCCCTCATCATGTGTATTGTCATTGTTGGCTTTGTTTGTGTGTGTCAGTTTGGTAGTGGCATTCAGAGATTGGTTGGTTTATGAGATTGTGGTGAAGTCTTCCATTGCGATCTTTGTGATTCCTATATGATGTTGTCATGTACATTCATACTTGTAAAAAAAAAAATCTTGGCTTGATTTGAATCATTGTTTCCAAGGATCTCCGGGTGGGGAATTACATAAGAATAATAATGAAGATGAGAGAAGAAGACCTCAGATGAGGAAAAGATCCCTCCTCGAAGAAAGAAGAGAGAAGTCAAGGGAATTCCCTTTCTGAAACATCTTGCACCCCCAAGAGATCTCAAAAATGGATATACTTGACCTTAGTGAAGGGTTTGGTGAATATATCTGTGACCTACTCCACTATAGAACAATATTGTAATGCAATAAACTACTCATGTATCAACTCTTTGATGTAGTGCATAAAAATCTCAATGTGTTTGGTCTACTAATTCTGAATTGGATGTTTTGAGATCTCAATAGCACTTTGATTATCATAATGTATATGTGAAATCCAAAATCCTCCAGGATATGTTGTAACCAAATATCTTCTGTCACCACAGTGATAGCACCTTGATACTCAACCTTAGTTGAAGAACGAGCAATAAAATTTTGCTTCTTAATCTACCAACAAATGGGGCTAAAACTAAGGTGAAATATGTAACCTAAAGTAGACAAGTGAGAATCAAGATCCCTTGCATATTCTAAGTCAATATATCCAACTAGCTAAAGTCTAGCACTTACTGCATAGTGTATCCCATGTGTATGCGTACCCTATATGTAGTGCAAGATACATTTGGTAGCCTTCCAATGAAGCTCATGTGGCTCTTGAATGAAGTAAGAAACCATTCCAACTACAAAATCTATGTCAGGATGTGCATGTATCAAGTAGATGAGACTCCTAACCAACTGTCTATACAATGTAGTATCAATGAGTGGAGTGGAACACTTGACCTCTAACTTGACACCTGAAAGAAAGGGAGTAGGAGTAGGCTTGTAGTTACTCATGGGAAATTGAGAAAGAAAATCAAGAGCATACTTGGGTTGAGAAAGTGTCAGCCTTGTTGAAGACTACATGATCTCAATACCAAGGAAATAATGTAGTAAACCCAAGTTTGTCATATAAAATCTATCTTATAGAGAAGTCTTAACACTGGCAATGATGGATGAAGTACTTCTTGTAATGATCAAGTCATCTACATAAAAGCACAAGTATCAAGTGTGAGTCATCCCTTTGAAGAATGTAGATGTTCAAGTCTGAATGACACCTAGTGAATCCTAATGAGAGTGGGAAGGAATCCATCTTGGCATACCAATCTTGAGGAGCCTACTCAAGACAATAGATAGACTTCTTCAATCTACAAACCATAGTAGAATCCTGTATGAGTCCTTGTGGCTACTCCATATAGATCTCCTCAAGAAGATCACCATTTAAAAATACACTCTTCACATCCATCTGATGTACAACCCAACCATGAGATACAACAATAGCTAGTGTCAAATGAATGGAGTTCATCTTAGCGACTAGTACAAAGGTCTCAGTATAGTCAATACCAAGAACCTATGAGAAACCTTTGGCAACAAGTTTAGCCTTATGCTTATCTACACTTCCTTCTGCTATAGATTTGGTTTGACAAATCCACTTCCATCGAACCAATTTTCTTCCCTTAGGAAGGGGAACTATGTCCCAAGTGTTGTTTTGATCAAAGAGTTATATTCTTCCTCCATGACCTTGTCCCATTTAGGAATCCCTAATTCTTCCTTAAATGACTATGGATATGTAGCAATGAAAATATAAGCATGTAGAAATGATTTTTGTTGTGACCTTGTCCTCTGAGTATCTGAAGGATTCCCCACCAATGAACTTGTTGAATCAAGTGTTTGTTGTGCCCAATGAGGTCTAGTGGAAGAAGAATAAGGAATATCCTCAACTATTTGTGGACCCTACAAAGGTGGTGTCCTGTGAGTCAAAGTTGAAGGAATCTTATCTTTTGAGTCACTATCATTACTATCATCACTTTCCATGAAGGAGGAAGAAGGAGGAGTTGAAGAAGAGAAACTTGGACAATTTTCTTCAAAGTGAACACTCCTCTCAAAGAATATTTCATGGGTTTGTGGATCCATGATCTTGTATACCTTAAGATGGTCAAGATATCCAACAAATATACAAGGTTTTCTTTGAGGTTCCAATGCCTTTCATTTTTATGGAGGTATCTTTGCCCATGCTAGACAACCAAAAACATTAAAGTGTTTTATACTTTGTTTTCTACTACACCAAGCCACAAAAGGCATAATTCCATCTATTGAGACTTCTATTTTGGATGTAATTGGCACAACACATGACTTTTACCCAAAAAAGTTTATCTAGAGACTTATGTTGAAGCATACAAGTGGCCTTCTCCTTAAGGGTTCTATTCTTTCATTCAACAACACTAGTCTACTATGAATTGTATGCAACTAAATGTTTAAGATCAATACCCTCATGAGTGCAAAAGTCTATAAGCCTAGAGTTCACATATTCTTTTCCTTTATCTATTCATAGAATTTTTATGGATTTCCCTGCTTGATTCTTAACTTGAGCTATGAAGGTGATAAACTTATCAAACACTTCACTCTTTTCAGCTAGAAAAAAGACCCAAGTGTAGTGTGAAAAGTTACCAATGAAGGTGAGAACATAGCAAGCCTTACCAAATGATGGCACTAGAAATGAGCTAGCTACATCACTATGAACCAATTCAAGAATAGCAGTAGCTCTCCAAGACTTCCCCTTATCATATTTCTCTTTGGGATGCTTGCCTACTTCACAACCTAGACATACACCCTTTGAATACTTGGACTTGAGGTAGACCAATGATCATATCCTTGTTGCTAAGTTGTTGAAGGTAGTGATAATTGAGATGTCCAAATCTCTCATGCCATAGTTTAATTTGTGAATTTGAGTGGGTCAAAAAGGCAAGAAAAGTGGACTTAGGCACAAAATGAGAAAAAGAACAGTCTTGTCTCATGATTAGACTTTCCAATCACCACTATAGAATCATCATTGAGATTTTTCACCACAATTGAATTAGGAAGGAACTCTACTTTGTTGCCACATCCATAGTGAGGTATCTAGTAGATTGAGAGAAGGTTGGTGGTAAGGTTGGGAACATGAAGAACATCCTTGAAGATGCCATTGTCCAACTCAACATTACCTTTTCCTTCAACTTCTACTTGAGTGTCATTTCCCACATAGATGTAAGGTAAATTTGATGGTTTCAAAGAGGAAAATGCTCCCTTGAAGCTCCCATATGATGTGTATCTCCTAAATCAAGAACCCATTCCTCAAAATTATTTGTACTTTCTACCAAAGCATATCCCTTACCTTTTGAAGTGGTAGAAGATCCCTTATCCTTATAGGCATTTGGTACATCAATTTTCATTATGTTTAGCAACTCATCAATCTACTTATCCTTACACTCATGTTCATCATGACCATTCTTCTTACAATAGGCACAAGTTTTCTTCTCCCTTTTGTTGGAGTTGTTCCCCTTCTTATTATTTTTGGAAAAAGACTTGCCTTGTTGTGAAGAAGATTGTTGTGTGGAGGAAGATTAACATGAGGAAGATTTTTTTTTAGAGGAGGATTTTTGTGTGTCATTTTGTAGCTTAGCCTTCCACTGCTTTTGCTTCTTGTTTGAATTTTTACCACTTGAATTCCCTTCATTAGTGACCAAGGCTTTGGTCTTGGAAGATTGGATAATTCCCATGTTCACTAACTTTTCATGTTGTAAGACCAACATTCCTAAAAATGACTAGAATGAAGGCTTAGTGACGGCACTACCCATTGTTAATTTGTGAGTATTATAACTAGAAAAAAAAGTTGCATATTCAGGAGGAAGATGAGTCATTACATGTTTGATCAATTTTCCATCCTTGATGGGTTCACCAAAATCCTTAAGTTGTGCCCTATACATGTCTACTTGGGTAAGATAATCTTTGATGGTGTCGAAGTTCCTAGGATCCAATTTGAGAATATTGTCCTCAATGGTGTAGGCCATATCTTCATCTACTGTCCCATACAATGCTTCAAGTTTACCCCAGACTTCTATTTGATTGGTAAGGTTCCTGATGTGATATTTGATAGGATCTGAGATATTCTTTAACAAGGTTCCTAGGGCCATTTCTTGTTTGGATTCCTCATCTTCTTTATGAGACTCATCAACATCATCACTAGGTTTCTTTGTTGCACCAGTTACATAATGTAGTAAACCTTTTTCAGCCAATGGTTCCTTTATGTTTTCTTTCCAAGTAGCATATTTATTTGGAGTTAACTTTGAAAAAGAACCCATAATGCAAAAAAAGAGAGCACAATATCAAGGAGACACAAGAACACAATACACACCTCTCCTTTTCACTCAATAAGAAACCCCCCCTCCCCCCCCAAAATGAAAGATTTTGGCACTTCATACTTAGTGCATTTAAAAAAGGCCACTTTTCAAAATGGACAAAGTGGGCTTTTGATTTTTCTATTTACAACCTCCTCTTGGAGTTCAAATCTAGAACTTTACAATGTAGCTCAGAAATACAACAATTTTGAAGCAATACAATGCAAATTAGGACCTATTTCTGAAAGTGATATTTCTATCCACACAAGCCTATAATTTTATTATATATTGGGAAAGTAGATAAAAAATTAAGCACTTTCAAAAAAATGGAACCTGAAAATGTGTCCAAATAAGCCCGTACGAAGCACTTGAAGTTGCAAAATGCATGATTGGACAAGTATAGTCACTAAAAAATGCAATTTCTAACAAATCCATGCACCAAAAATAGAAAATAATAGCACCACTAAATTTTTTATGAAATTCTACCCAAAATAAAAAAAAGCACCTAATTTGGAGTCTAGATGACTGAGATATGGCCTCCCAAAGTCAGACTGTCAAATCAAAATTGAATGTGGTGAGGGGTTTTCAGAGGAAACCACTGTGTTAAATTTGACATCCAAATGGCCATTGCAGTAGTGCAATCTAGCTTGATGATGATGGTCAAATGACCATCAATTTTAATGCTGCAAAAAAGTGACATTAGCAAAAAAACCCATCTATCTTGATGACATAGCGAAGGGCATGGTAGGTTGAATTAGCACTGACTAGGCATACAAATCCATACAGATATGATGTGTTGGCAATGATGTGGTAGATTCATGTGTCCTTGCTGATTATACACTGGCGCTGACATGTTAGAGGGTTTGGAGGTGGCTACTGATGTGGCAAGCTATTGACTACTAAGTCAGATCTGCATTGATTGGATGTGTAGCACCTAGCAGAGGGTGACATGGCCATGGAGCTATCACGACTAACATGGAAACATTTGAATTGTCATTAGAGCTTGAATGTTGGTAGTTTTAGGAAGTGCAGAGTGTCGATGTCAAAAGCTTCTAGTAGTCATAAGTTGAAACATTGATGTCAGTAGAGAACTTAGAATGAAGAACGGAGGATGCCAGTGGGGAGGGTAATGAGTTGTTGAAGGGAATCTCTGGTGGGTGTTTAGTCCCACATGGTCAAGGTGTGGAGCTTATATGTGTTTTAAAAACTACTTGCAAAAGAAGGTAAAGTGGCTTAAAGGCCACTGATGGTGTTGAAGCCAAAAGTTGGGTTTGGCCACTAGTATTGATGAGATGTCATCGATTTACAATGTGGTTGCTAGAATTTGTGCTACACTACGATATGGAATATGTCAAAATCAAAGAATATTCCACCTGTGGGGGTCAGGATTTGACCACTCGATTCTTGCAAAAATATTTTCTCTACAGGCCTAATAGGCTAAATTTTTTTCAAACAAATAATCCAAAAAATATAGAGAAAATTACAGATCCAAAAATAAATTCCACAGATCTAAAATGACCATACCAAATTTGCAAATTAGGCTTTTCGGTGCCAGTTTGCAAATTTTTTTTTTCTCAATTTTGACTATTGCCCAATATAGGAAAATTTATAGTCAAAATTCATCAAATTGATGCTTTGGACACAATGACAAGGTCCGCTTTGACTCTTGATGCTCTCAATAACTGTGATACTCTAGATTTGAGTCAAGGTGCTTCGAGAGGTAAAGCAAGAAAATGGTCTCTAATGGCTATGTAAAGAGAAATTTCCTCAGATCTAATACCATGTAAGAATTTTCCTTAGGAAAAAATCACACAAGACTAGGAAGCTCAAACACTAGCACAAAATAGACCAATAGAGTATGATCAAAATAATAATATGATATTCAATTAATGTACAAGTACACTAGGAGGGCCTAAATATAAAGGCCTCTATAATACTTCTAGAATGTCTAGGTGTTAGCAATATGATAAGCCTCACAACTAAGCACATATCCACCAAGAGTGGATTATCCTCCATTAAGCACAAGAGTTAGTGCGATGATGAGAGGATAAGCCTACAAAGGTGTGTCATGTAAAATTATATTGTAGACACCATGTGCTAAATTAGAATTTCTTACTCATGTGTTGTCAACATGACAATTTAGATGAGTACGCATACTCCTAGGTGTCTAACCTAATAAATAATAAAATGATGCATTTATCCTAAGTAAACTTAAGTAAAGTTTAAATAATTATTATTTACACTAACACAAACTTGTAATTAGTAGGAAGGAATTTGTTCTTTACCTTGTTTACCATCTTCACCCAAGTTCTCATCTTTTCCTTTCATCTCCTTTGTCTATTAGTTTGCACATGCTCCCACCAAAGTGAGGCATGACATTTTACCTAGTAATTGCAATTTTCACCTTCCTATTATCAGGAGTGTTTTCATACTCAAAGAACTTCTCTATTTCAGAGATCCAACCAACACAACATTGGTGTCCAATTTTCCATCATAGGGAACAAATTTTATGACAAGCTTTGAATTTTCCCTGGACAACACTCTCAACAACCTTGCTTTATCTTAATCTTCTTCAAGTTTTGGATTAGGGTTTGGTGCTATTGCTTCATCATCACTTACATCATCAAGATGTGCTCCTCTCCTCTAGGCTATCTCCACAACATCTAATCTAGCTACAATTTGTCTCAATGTATCCAATATTTCATTATCAACATTTCTTCTACCTTGAACCATCTTTACAAATCAGATTCCTGCAAGATCATAACCCTCTGCAAGCCATAGGTCAAATCCTAGATCTGCTACCTATCAACCAAATTCACTTAGGGTTCTACACCATCCAATCACCACAAGGATGAACCTCAAGATCTGATACCACTTGGTGCAAGCAGTAACAAGACAACTAGGGACAAAGGTGGACACAACTATCCAATCCACCTTGCAAGAGTCAACACAGTGGAAAAACAACAACAAAAGAGTAACATCAAGGAGAGAAGGGACAAAATGCTTCTTGATTCATTAGATAATCCACGTACATGCCTAGCTATAAGGCCTTTTGGGTTATGGCCAAATACAAAATTACAACTTCCAGATTCATGATCCAACTTCAAGTTTGCACTTTCAAACTCATAACCTCCATACTCATCCTTTTCAAATTCTATGTAAAACTCAATCCTAGACCTCCTTAAATACTTATGTGGCCATAGGTTGGCCTCTCACAAAACTAAATCTTACATTAAATGCATGCACAACCATAAGTTGGCTCACATAAGATATTAACTACCTATACCAAAATTAAATGTGAGCAAGGTTGGCACAAACTGGATCTAGACATAGAGAACTTGACAAACAAAGACTTCACAAAATACTGGCACTCAATAACCACACAAGCTCGACATCTAAAGAGTCACTCTACATCAACTACGAACTTGACATCCTTCAAAACTTGGCAACCAGACAACCAAAGGATCACTCAATAATGAAAGGAATCAATTGACAACCAAGGGAATCATTGGGAAGAAATTAAGAACTCAACATCCACTAAATGCTTGACAATAACTAAATGCTTGGAACCCACTAAGAACTTGAAACCACCTAGAAAAATGAACAAAAGGTGCAAGATTACAAGGCAACTTAGGATGCTCTTGCATTATTTCTATATGCCTCTCTAATCTCATAGTAACCCACTTCTCCAATCTTTCACATGTAGCAACTTTATACATCGTGGATCATGATAACTTTAGATGGTATCAAGGATAGCACATCCATTGAGTCAACTTTCATCAAAGTCTTAGGAATAACACAAAATTTTTGTGGAGGAAAAGCATCACTCATCACCAATTGAATGTTACTTACCTCTACTTGGCTCTTTCATGCAGATGATGAAGTTTCCATATTTCTTTGTTAGGGTTTAAAACTTCTTTTCTCTAGATAACTTGACACAAGTAAAATCTTTTCTTGATCAAACTTCTGTTCCAAATTCACTCTTAATCACCGTAAGATGTTTTTTTGTAAATCACTCAAATTTCTTGTGCTCTTGAACTCTATATGCAAGGTGTGAAACAATACCTTCAAATTTCAATATATACTTCCTTTTACTCAAATTAGGGGCTCCATTAGTGTTGTAAAATCTGGTAGGTGGAATCCAATAGTCTTGATCGATATTTTTCCTTTTGAACTAGGTCTTCATTATAAAGCTCAGTCTATTCCATCTAACTCAATCTATACACCAATTTAGTGTGTGAAGTACTCAATACATATTGAAATTCTTGGTCAATATAAATTTTTTTACTGATGTTCAACACTAACAATGTAAATGATTCTTTTGCACTAGTCTTTACATAGATCTACTCTTATGCATCTTTACTTATGCAAATATGAACTTTAGCACATTTTTATTTTTAGAAGTGATGTAAGATATATCATTAAATATGTAGCTCCTTACATACTTTTCTTGATTATTTTGAGATGATATGATCACCTCCTCCATTAGATTGGGTGATCTCAACTCCATTTGTTCCACTGTTTCCATCTTCTATCTTTTTCTTCGAGGTTTTTTCATCTTCTTCATTAATGTTTGTTCTATATCCACTTTTCCTTTACCCTTGGTGTGATTGATATTTGATGTTGGTTCTTGGGTTTTACAATTTTTTCTTGAATTTCCAAACTTGTGATATTTGGAACATACATTGTTAGGTGCATAATTCCACCTTTTGTTAGTCTAATAGGGCCTTTTTTGTAATTTTCATTCATATGATCTATGTCCAAACTTTTGACAATTATAGCAATAACCTTCAAATCTAGGTCTAGCAGGTATGTAGTTCATCCTTGATCTACATTCATGTATTTGACATCCTTGCTTCGTGTAGTAAAAATAATAACCAATAAAAATAGGTTTAGGATTTTGCATACCATTTCTTCTTCTTCAAATGTTGGTAGTATGATCATGTTTTCCACAATTAGAACATGTTGGGTTGCCTTTTGACTTTTTGTTTCTTAGTTCTTCACTCTTGGAAGATTCTCCTTTCTTGGTAGATGAATGTTTCTTTGCATGACTTGATCCATGGGTGTTGTTAGATGATCTAATTAGTTCTTCAAATTATTTCATTGCTTCATTAGGATTGTTCAATTTTTTCACAAGTTATTTCTCAATCTCTAGTTCATTTCTCAATATATCATTCTATGATCTTAGATTTTCTATGTCTACATCCTTTCTATTCAACTCTTGTTTTGCAAGCAAAAGTTGATTCATCATGTCTAGTTGAGTTTTTGTAAGCTTCTTCACATTAGATGATATTTCTTCAAGTCTAATTTCTATTTCCCTTTTGTCTTCTTTAGTGACAACCTTGTCTTCCTCAAATTTCTGCTTTTGTTTGGAAACTTCACATAGCCTCACTAACTGGATCTTATGTTTCCTTTTAGTCTTTTGACTTCTTCATTTAGGATACTATTATTTTCTAGTAGATTTTTAATACTTGCATCACTCTCACTTGAATTTCCAGTTCCAAATAGTACTTGAGTATCAACTTCTTCATAATTCAACTCATTTATCTATATGGCCAACTCCTTTCTCATTTTTAGAGATTTCCTCAATTCCTATCTTGCTACCTCAAGTTTCTATAGTATGAGATGGATGTCAATCATCTGATTGTCAATAACTTTTCCCAGTTTGTAGGCCTCTATTTGCATGATCTGAACACCGAAGATATTAGGCTGTTTCAAGATAACATTTTCTCTAATACCAATTGTTGAAAGTCTTAATTGGGAAACTAAGATACTAAGAGGGAGGGGGGTGTGAATCAAGATCTATAACACTTTAAACCTTTTTTTATCTTTTAACTCAACTTCAGTGCATTCACCATATTTACCATCTCATATCTAATGCATGCATAAAAATTGTAAAATCAAACTTTAGTAACATGTAGATCTAATCTATCAATCACATGCATGAAATGCAAAGACATAACACAAAGATATGGTTACCCATAAACCCTCTAAAGTGAAGTAAAACTAGGTTGGGGATGACACCCACAAATCTTCATTACTATAGTAATAAAGTTAAGTTTTTAGGGTTACAATTTTGATCACTTCTGATGTTCTACCCTATGAGGGGTTTGTCCTATTAAAGGTTGTTAAGATTGTTAGCTCTTACCCTATGAGAGGATTTTACACTTACAACAAAGTAAGGACCTAATTAAGAGATTTGCAAAGATTTGTTAAGACCACTTTATTAAGAGATTATCCTTGATCCAATCTGTTAAAATATATTCAGTACCCAACCCTCAGTTTTCTTCTAATAAGCTATTGTTTGATCTCCTTTATTTAATATGATTCAATCTCTAATCTAATATTGCTTTATTGTCCTTCACTTCTTGATAAGGTAACTTCCTCTATTATACAATGTCAAAACTCTTTTGCATTCTCTACAATATTTGTACTTTCACACTTGATATGCTTGGTGATCACATGAATATCATGCTCACTTCTTGTCATCACCATCATGTCAAATAGGGTTTAGATATTCTTTATTTAAATATTTCTTAAAGATTTTTCTAGATGCTTCCATATTTTGCCTCTCCATTTGATTGGTCGATCACAACACATAGGGATCTGTGATCAAAGTCATAAAAATGTAATAACATATATAAGAAATTCTACAAGTATTAAATATCTTGTCAATGTTGGACTGAAATGGTTTACCTCAAATTTTTCATCATTTCTAACTTGAATATCAATTCTATGTTACTCAACACTTACTGTCTTTGATAGTTGGCCTTACTATACTTGTTGCTAATGTTTAGTCTCTACCATACTTGACACCTCATGTGTAACTTGACAATAATGTTCTTGAACTACTTGACAATCATTAGGCTCAACTTATACTAAAAATACTTGATGTCAAAAGACTTTCTCATCTCCTATAAAGATCAACATATAAATGTTTATTTACAAGTCTTTAGATGACTCAGCCTATATAGAGTAGCTCAGTCGTAGTGATGACCGTCTAAATCTTCCTACTATATGAGTAAGTGTTTGACATAAATATACAATAGTAGTTAGAGATACCAAAAAAAAACATTAAAATTGTGTGTAGTAGTAAAATGTGGAGCCAAAAAGGGAGATAATGATAGGGAATTATTGTAGTGAATGTTAGTCCTCAAATTTATTTGACTGATTTGATGCATTGTAAATAAGGTGTTAAAGAAATTTTAGTGAGTTTATTAGTATATTTAAGCATTTTCATACTAATATTTCTTATCCAATGTGTGATGTTACTATATATTGTATTTTTATCTTTAATTTACAAAATACACTATAGATAATATTTTGCTCACTAATTTTTCTTCCTTTTCATAATTTGTGCAATATTTCATCATTATCAAATTCAAGTGAGTTAATTTGAGAGAAATAATCAAATTGCTAGCATTTCTATTAATAATAGTGATGACATATCCAATTTAAACAAATTTAATATCCTAAAAACTACATCAAAATTAAAAATCATATAAAACTATAGATGAACAAGTGGTAGCCACATCCAAAGTTGTGGCTCCTCTATCTTGTATTTTTAGAGATTCTCATACTTGTACTCCACCTTATGAATCTTGTCATAATGTGTTATTGAAGCTAATGAATGTAAAAATGATTAAAATTCCTCCTATAAAACCAATTGATCCATCCAAACCTCCTTCTAGGTTATTTTATTTGAAATATTTCTATCAATTCCATCACCAACCTAGTCATGACATAAAAATATGTCTTATCTTGAAATATAGAAATATAGAGTTGAAGTGGTGTATGTTGTTGTTAAAGAAGATAATAATAATGAAAGGTACAAGGAAGAAAAATATCTTATTTCACATGTTAGTAAGAATGATACTTGGATTATTGATAGTGGATATTCACATCACATGAGTGGTGACATTACTAAGTTCAATAAATTTGAGGAGTATGATGGTAGAACTAATAAATTTGGAAATGATGTTCCATGTCCAATGAAAGGTAGAGGGCCATTGATGGTTAATGATAAAATGAGATGTGATAATGCATATGGGGTGAAATAACTAAAATATAATATGTCAAGTATTTCTCAATTGAAAAATACATGTCACAAGTTTGAATTTTAGGATAGAAAGGTGAAGATCTACGAAAATGAAGGAAAATTGATTGGAAATGGAGAGTAAATGAGAGGAAACATATTTTACCTAGATCTTGCAATTAGTACAGGCCTATATGTCAAATTTTAAGATTTTTGGTTGTGGCATAAGAGACTTTGTCATGTGAACTTTGATAACATTCCTAAGATAGGTAGAAAGAAGAAAGTTAGAGACTTACCGATCTTAGAAAAACCTTGAAATGCTATGTATAAACAATGTCAACTTGGTAAGATGACTAAATCTAGTTTTACTAGAAAAGAACATTCATCTAATGATATTTTGGAGTTAATTTACATTGACTTATGTGGACCAATGTGAGAGAGTTATTATGGAGAAACTATTTTATACTATTTATCGATGAATATTATAGAATGACGACAGTCATGTTTATGAAGCTAAACTTATATGTTTTTGATATGTTCAAATGGTATAAAGCTAGAGTTGAGAAGGAAACATGTAAACAATTAAAATTCTTAAGATATGATATATGTGGTGAGTATGTGTCTAATGAATTCACTAACTTTTGTGTTGAGCATAGAATCAAGAGACAATTATCTTCCCCTAGGATGCCACAATAGAATGGTGTAATAGAAAGAAGAAATAGATTAGTTTTTCATTGTGCCAGAACACTAATAATTGAAAAGGGAGTTACAAAAATGTATTGGATAGAGGTTATTATATTGTTATTTATAATCTCAACTAAATTTAGTTAAAGAAAGGAACAAACAAGACACCATATGAACATTGGTATAGTCATATACTGAATGTAAGTTATTTCAAAATATTTTGAAGTAAGTGTTATATTCAAATATGATACAAGAAATGGAAAATTTGATTCCAAATGAAATGAAGTTATATTCCTAGGTTACTCTATTAGGATAAAGGCTTGTAAATATTGGAATAAGATTATTGATACTATGATTAAAAATGAAAATATTAGAGTTGATGAGTTTATAGATAAGCATGATGTGGAAAGAAAAAAAGAACCTAAGGATTACAACAAGTTTGTGCTAGAGTGGGGTTTTCGTTGCACCAAAAGATTGATTTGTCAATGCCCAATACAACCACTCAACTTATAATACACATGAGTTAGTTAAACCCTTGTCACAAATCCTGAGGGGAGTGTTGAACAAATTTTTAACAATCTCCCTATTAGCATTACCCAAGGGTTCGAGGATTCAAACCTATGACCAAGCTCTGATACCACTTGTTAGAAATAGTTAATACTAAGTGGGGGGGGGGGGGGGGGGGGGGGTGAATTAGTATTCTACAAACTTTTTCCCACAAATAAATATTATTAATTACTTTATAAATTGCATATGAAAGTAAGCCAAAAATGTTGAACAGTAAATATAGCCATACACAAAGAGAACTCATAACACCATTCTTTGTTAATTAGGGAAAACCTTAGTGGGATGATACCCACAAGATGATTCACTAAAAAAAAATCCTATTAAGGATATTGACCCTATTAGGAGTCTATGAAATACATATAGTGTCTCGAGTCCTTGGTAAAGGACTAGGCTTTGTTAAAAGCCTCAACCTTGTAAGGAGTTAGTAGATCAAATACAATGTATGCAAGAAGAGCCCACTACCCTGACATGAAATATGTAGATAAGTTTCTCCACAAGAGTAGATATAAAAAAAATACTATATTACTATTGTATCTCTCACTTTCTCTGATCATACATTAGATTTCACATCACATAAGGATTACATGTCATTTAAGATTTCTTCACACATAGTTTGCATCTCATTTGCACACCACACTATTTATGCAAGATATGATCTTTACTTATATCTCACAAATTAATAAATCTCTGCTTAGTAGACCTTGATGATTTCACATGTTTGACCAAATATAAAATAAATTTGGGTAAAAATCTATGATGTTGGTCCAACATGATTAAGTAATTATTTTGTTTCAAAAATAATTCCTTAAGCTGTAGACTTCAACTAGCTTTTGTGCTCTATTCTGCTCATCTAATTACCTAAATTGATAATTTAAGTGTAACTTGCATCATATAATTTGCACCCATCTGTGCACTAACATACATCACCATGACACTATCATATATCAATCTTTAACTACGCATGTCCAAACACAAACTCTGTTATTTGTATATATACTATATATGTCTCTGTACTATTGCAACCTATCTAACACTTAGACAATTTTCTAACTTTGATTGCATAAATGAAATGCTAAATATATGTTGCCATAAATAAAAAAATTTAGACATTTATCTAGCCATATTGCCAATAATCTCCCCCTTTGACATTGATGGCAACATTTGGGAAAATTTGCTAAGTCTCAAAATGATGTCATACAAAAATTAAATACAAAAAGTAATTACACAAAATTGCCTTCAAAATAGAATATTTTATTCATATTTTGATGGAAGAAGTTGAAGAGGCATATAAAATTTATTCACCTCCCCACACTACTATATTTGGGCCCGAATTGTGATGGTAGGCCATTGTAATTGTGACAACCGCCCATTGCCCAAGCAACACTTATATGAATTGGCTCCCATCGGATGGGCATCAAACTTTTGCCAACACAAATTGCAATGGCAAGGGCTTTCATCACAATTGCAATAGATAAAGCTAGCATGAATTGAATCTAGATGGGGAAATACACTATCACAATTGTGACGGCTATCCATCAAAGATGCTATCACACGTGCGATGTGCATGCGACAATAATATTGTGGGATCGATGACTAGCCATCAAACCTATCCACCACAATAGCAATAGATTTATGGTAGAAATTCTTTTAGACAAATGGCTAGCCATCAAAATTGTGATGACTTGCTGTATTAATTTTAAAAAAATTGGTCAAAAAAGTAGAATAGCTATGATGCTCTCATAGCTCATAGTAGATTCACATAGCTAGTTGTTATGAAATCATGGTTTAATATTGAGCTTCACTTAAATTTGAGAATAGTTTAATATTCTGTACTAATCAAGGCCAACCATGTGAAGGTTCTTGCATTGATTTTGTTTGTAGCCTAGACATGATTTTGGAATTGCTTGATAGGAATTGTATGCAGTGCAATGAGAAAATTAAAGAGGTTGATGAACCTCTCTTTGAGTACGAGTACATATACTTTCCAATAGATTTCAAGTATATTAATTTTTCATTGATTTTTGTATTAAGTTATTAGGTTTTAAATATGTGTAGTTAATAAAAAGACTAATTTGGTTGTGATTTTCACAGAAATAGATGTTGTTTGGACTATCCATTTGTGAATTTTACATTGGCTAAAGCTACATGGAAGTTTTATAAAATATTCCACAACTATCATTGGGCTGAATTTAATTCCAACAAGATTTGTGAAATTACATATGCTAGACTTCATGTATTGTGTGATCTCAAGGAAAGCTTTATATATCTGCATGTGTTCAACTTTTTATAGTTTTTTTTGTTAATCTTTGTATTATCTATATTGAAATAACCTTTCACACTAGTGTTTATTATCTTTGATAAGGCTGCTATCTTTTAGAGGATCACTTTAGAAATGCTAGGCTTGAATGTGACACAAACAACTTCTTTCCATTAGTCTTTGATCCTCCCCATAATGGGTAGAATTTGACAGTCACAAGAATCATTCAGTCTCTCCCAAAAGATAAAAATAATAGGAAAACTAATTATAGGGGTAAGAGTGTAGCAGTATCCTGATAATGTTCATAATCAAAGTTGAATTTTAGAAATTGATTTATTAGGAAAGAACTCCTCCAACATTAAACATTCCATATATTTTTTTCTATTACAATTGTTAAATTTAAAGTTACTAGATTCAAAAGTAAATAAGATGGTTGATGTATATATTGATGTAGATAAGAAATTTGTGTTTGGAAATATAAGGGATATCAATGAATTTCATTAAATGCATGTATATATATATATAGAGAGATCTTTCTTAAGGTGCTTATTACGTCTTAGCACAATAGAAAAATTGATCTAACTATATACATATTCCATAATCTAAATGATAAAACAATAAAACTCACTCAACCTATATTAAGTGACTTACCTCAAAATCTTGCACAAAAACAATGTAGAGTTAATGGGCAATATGTATATATATAATACAAGTATGTAGGGGAAATATAATGCCCATTAATAATGACATTAACTCTTCCCATTTTTCCTAGTCTATATATATATGTATATACATACATAAATACATAGCTATACATACATGTATACATAGAAGTAGATGGTGGGAGAAAGAGGTAATTAAGGTAGAGATGCTGAGGGTGATAGGTGATATTCTAGTATAGACTATAAGCATGTGGATCATAGACCTTGAACTTCTCATCATGGCATAAGAAGTTATGAAGAAGAGAGTGGTGGAAATCTTTGTAAGACTAAATTTGATGAGAGAGATTCTCGAAACCCTGACAGGAGTTGAGAAACAATATGAGCGTAAATGATGACATTGATAAGATATGTACATTTAGAGGTAAAAATCATGAGGAAGACAGTAATAAATATAATTGTTAAGTCAATAATTATAAAATCATAATAGTCAGAGAGTGTTTGCACGAGCCTGCAAGCTCCTTGAGATATTATTTTGTACAATTTAGTATGTACATTTTATTAGATTTATTTTCTCTTTCTGTAGACATGTTATTAAGAAGCAAATGGTTTTATATTTTAGTTTTCCATTGACTCATAATTTGGTATGGTGGGTTATATATTAGAATTTGGTAATTGCAAGATTTATATTTTTCTATATTTCAAAATAGATTTCTATTTGTAAATTGACCAAACATTATTTCTAGGCTCACCATTTTGAAAATAATTAGAAGGTTTTTTTATTAATATCAACAATGTACTTCACTTGAAACTTCATTTTTACCTTAAATGAATCATACAATGAGAAATTTTGTTTGAAAAGTGTATGGGCCACTCATTTTTTGGTGGTACTATTTCTCAAGTTATTCAAAGTTAACTTCTTGTTGGTTCATGGTGGATTAGAATGTATCTAAAAGGAAATAGTGAATTTGTCAAGGTTTTGTGTCAAACTACTTGTTACTTATAAGATGTGACTAAAAATGAAAATGCATGTAGTAGTGGCGATTCTCACTCTTGTAATAATGTTGTTACTAAAGTCTTCATAAAACCAAACTTATATTGAAAAAGCAACAATAGTCTTGGTGAAATAAAAAGTACTTTACTAAAACTGACATTGAATTAAAATTCAAGAGCCATTTATTTAATCTTGTTTGTGATGTATATACATAACTTAGTCAAGCATAACCTAGTTGAGCATATTATATCAAATAGGAGAAGTTCCATCTTTTGGAATGTAGAACTAGTTTTGTATTCCAAGTATGTGAGGCAAACACGTGAGTTTGACCTTTTTTATACATATATACATATACATACATACTTATAATGTCATTGTTTAGAGGTAATGTCATTGTGGCAAAGGCATTTGAAAGGGAATGAACCTTGGGAGTTAACATATAATGTCTTGAAATAGTTAAGTACTACCTAACTATGTCCAAGGCATCTACGCACTGGAGGGATACTCTGCCTACCATGCTGCCTACATATCTATAACCATGAGATCAAGACCCTTGAACTAGTCACTCTAACAAATATCTAGTTTTGGTTTCTAACTATTTTGATGTAGATATATTCCTATAACCACTAGTGAGCTTTACTCACCTAGTACAACTCTTTTCCATCATACACCCACTTGAGAGAATCAGGTGGTTTTCTATAATTAAAATACCATAATAATACCCTAGTGCATTTTTTGTGTAGTAGTTTACAATGAATGTAAGGTTAACCTATATACATCCTAACTCACTCCTTATATAATTATGTTTAAAATCTTGTGACAATAATCAATGTAACAAAATCTTGTTTAGATGCACTTATTCCTTTTATTAAATATAAGGTTGATTCTTGGAACATCCATACATGTATAAGCATGGTAAGTTACCTGGAATGTCATGAGTTAAATTTTTTAAGTACCTAATGTCCTCATTGCCTCTTGCTACTCTCAGGGGAAGTCCATCTTCATTTCTCATGAGAAGTTCATCACAGGGGTACATCCAAGAATGTCCTCATCACCTCCTGCATAAAATGAATCCAATATTACAAAATGCCCCCTAAGAAATAATAGTTTAAGTGAAATAAACACATCAAAAATGAGAGAGTAAAAGAGGAATCTATTGACCAATAGGAATTTCCATTGAATCTATAGCCATGCTACTTGTTGAATGAGTTTTATTGTTTTTCTATTGTGCCAAGATCTCTTTATTTATATAGATAGATAGATACATACATACATACATATACACACACATATAAATATATATATGTATATATATGTATATACATACATACATACATACATACATACATACATGCATGCATGCATGCATGCATATATAGAGATCACAAGGGCATGACAACAAGATGTAGAGATCACAAGGGCATGTCAATAGAATGCATCGATCATTGGCTTTGTTCAAGTCCTAGTTTTAATGAAGTAACAAAATGTTCAATAAAACAAGTATGATGTAACATAAATGGATCATCTACTTGATCCTATTATAAATTTATGTGAATGCATCTGATCATTACCTGGATGATATTATGCACAAGATGATCTCTCAATCACCAAGAGATAATATAATCTGTAAGTACAAATTTTTGCATACTTAGTTTGATATGAATAGTTTCAATTGAATGCAAGGATAATTTCTTGTGGGAATTCAAGACATGAATGATTAATTTAATTTAGCACAAGTACTATGCAAGTGTGTATGTATGCATGTAAAGTAGTTCACATAGTGAACTAATATACATACACACATGCACATATGCACACTATCATCATAATCAATCATCCTTGAATTTGACCAAAGATATTATATATGAACAAGAGCACGGGGATCAAAAGGGCACTACAAAACAATGAAATGTAGTAATCACAAGGGAATGACAAAAAAATCTAGATCTCCATTGATCACCACCAACATTCATAGGTCTTGACCCTCTTTCATGTGAAACTCTTCACAATCAATCAAAACATATGGGAAATGATTAATGTTGTATTGTCTTTTATTTTTTTTGTTTATAATCCATAATCCACAATCCACAAGATCTCTCTATATACATATATACATAGACATATAGATATGTATGTGTGTGTATGTATGTATACATAAGCACATATATGTATATACATACATACATATATACATACATACATACATACATATATACATACACACATACATACATACATATATATACATACATACATACATACATGAAAACAACAATGCACTTTCTAAGAGTTTACAATTGTTCAAAAAAATTAATATTTTACAAGAAAATGTTGTTGAAACAATTAAAAAATGTCTTGACATGAGAGGTCCACAAGTAAGGGTGTTGACCAATCTTGAAAACTTAAATGCTGAAATGAAAGCTATCGATGATCAAACATCTATGCTAGTGGTAGATATTCAAAATTTTGATAATCAAAATTTAATGCAAGAGAGTGAAGGAGAAGGACTAACTTTAGAAAGAGAAGGAGAAGGAGCAACTTTAGAAAGAGACTGCACAATAGAAACAACAACTAGACAACATAGAGGATATTATGGGAGCCACTAGATAGAATCTAGGAATGTATTGTGGTAGGTACTATGACATTTGAAACACCAATTAAATTGGTGTAGTTTCTAATTAATTGGGTTGATTACTTCATTATTATATGATCCAATGGTAATTTTAATTATTATTTTGACATACATGAAAACATTATTATTCATTATTAAATGTACATACATACATGAAAACAATAATGCACTTTCTAAGAGTTTCCAATTGTTCAACAAAATTAATGTTTTACAAGAAAATGCACCTAAAGAACTGTTAGCTCATAAGAAAGAACTGATGAAATAATGCAGAAAGTGCTTGACATGAGAGGTTTGCAAGTGAGAGTGTTGACCAATCTTGAAAATTTGAATGCTGAAATGAAAGCTATCGATGATCAAACACCTATGTTAGAGTTGCAATACAATGTGAAGTTGATTTTAGATAGGGTAGAGGTTGATATTCAGAAGTTTGATAATCAAAATTTAAGGCATGAGAGTGAAGGAGAAGGAGTGACTTTAGAAAGAGATTGAAAGATAGAAACAACATCTAGACAATATTAAGAATATTATGGGAGCCATTAGATAGAGTCTAGGAAAGTGTTGTGATAGGTACTATGACATTGTAATCACTTGCAAGTGTCTTTGAGAATTTACAACCCGAATATCAAATGCTTATAAGAGTGTTTCAAGTATTGGGACAATCTCCCTATAATGATCCCAAGTATCAAATGCTTATAAGAGTGTTTCAAGGTTGGGAACCACTTCAACATCCTTTGCATGGTTTAGAGGTAATATAATTGTGGAAAAGTCTTTTGCAAGGGAAATAGTATCATGATTATGGTATTTACACTAAAGAAGAACTTTCCTCTTTGACTTCTTATGCTCAACTCTTCATTGAAGTTATTCTTCCAATAGTGAGAACAGCTACAAAAAATTCCTTGGAGCCAAGGGACCCAGAACCTATGCTACATTTTTTGGAGACATGGGAGAAGTTACTACAAGCTTCAGTACTTTATAACATTCTAGATCATATAGTGATGCCTAAATTAACAACAATAATAGATAATTGGGATCCTCACAGGGAGAGTGTGCCAATACATAGATGGTTACATCCTTGGCTTCCATTGTTTGGCCAGTGTTTGAAGCCTTTATATCAACCATTCTCTATAAATTAGGAAATGTTCTTTATGCTTGGAATTCAAGTGATGCATTTGCATATGCAATATTACCACCATGGAAAACTATATTTGATCTTTCTAGATGGGAACAATTGATTGCTCATTTTATTTTACCGAATCTGATGAGAGTTCTATAGGAATTTTTAATCAACCTAGCTAATCAACAACTAGACCCAATTTACTAGGTTATGGCTAGTTTCTTTCTAAAAGTATTTACTATGATATGTTTTTGTAAAATTTCTTGTGAACTCTACCCTTTTTCCTAGTCTGCATTATTTTTGTGAAGGATCTTGACATAAGTCACTTAGCATGGGTTGAGTGAGTTTTATTGTTTTATTATCTATTTTTTTGAATATGTATGCAATGGATCATTTTTTCTATTGCGCTAAGAGATAATTAGCACCTTAAAAAATATATCTAAATATACATGTTTAGAAGAAAATATAAAGAGGTGCATGTTTAGAAGTAAAAGAAATGAACATTTACATATCCCTTGAATAAAATGGTAGAGCTGAGTCATGATAATAAAATCAAAAAGCAAGGGCACAAAATGATAATGAAATCACAAAGCAAGGGCACAAAGATCACAAGGGTATGGCATGGAAACAAAATCGTAGAGCAAGGGCACAATAATGAAATCATAGAGAAAGGGAATGATAACAAAATGTAGAGATCACAAGGGAATTACAATTAAATTTTAAGGGAACAAAAATGAACTAAATAGATCATAACAACAAAATTGTAAAGAAAGGGCATGACAATTAAATGTAGAGATCTCAATGAAAAATGCAACAATCATACAAGCATGACAATGTTCACAACTCTTCACCCTTGTTCAGTGCTCTCAAACCTCTTTCCCATGCAACTCTCCACAATTAGAACAAATGGGGAATAATTTCTGTTGTGTTTTTTTTATATACTCATGGGGGAATTCTAATTATGATGCCAACATTGATATTGCAATGATGTCAAGGATAACTGCAAAAAAACATGAAAATCAACACAAATTACACCATCATCACAATTTGACCCCAAATTTTGTAGTGCCACATAGTTATTGGTATTGAATCCATGCAAGTGGATAGTATGGATATTATATTTGATGCCAAAGAGGATATGTTTGTATCTTATGGAACTAACGTTGTTGGCAACATCACTACCTACTCAAATGAAGAAGATGATGAAGAAGCAAAGAAAAATGTAGAGAAGAGAAAGAAAGAGGAAGAAGAAAGAAAGAAAGAAAGTTGAGGAAGAAAGTAAGAGAGAAGAAGAGAAGGAGAAAAGAAGACAAGAGGAAGAAAAGAACATTACAAAACTGAAAGTAGTAGCAATAATTCTAGCAGGAACTCTAGTAATAGCAATAACATTAATAATATCTAATGATGATGATGATCAGAAAGGGCTGATGAGCTCCTTGAGAAAATTACTTGAAGAGAAAAAATTAGTGAAGTATTTGGAAAGAATGAAGACAAAAGTCTTGGAGATAATGCATAAGACAATATACACAATTGTCACAAATCCTAACTTACATATAAAGGCAAAAGAACTAATGAAATCTTTTGATGAAGAATTCACAACATTGTATGAAATTTCTTCAGTAAAAGAAAAACCAAAGCATGATGCATCATTGTTTGATACAATATTGAATTTTTTTAGAAATGATCTAAAAACATTGGATATGTTCATTAAAGAGTTAAGGAAGAGCACATATGAATGTAAAAAGTTGTGTGGATAGTGTGAAATGTCATACAATTACCTATTAGATTTTGATAATCAGGTCAAAGGCCAAATGAGTAAGCTTCAAACACTCACTACCAGATTGTAGCTACTAGAGGCAAACATTGAAAATTTTGGAACTAAAATGGAGAAGATTCACAATGCAATTAGAGGAATTGAAACTGATAAGGAGAAAGTAATAAGAAGATTCTCTACCATTAGAAAAAAATTTCACCCAAAATTAGTATTTTGTAGAGGCAATTGGAGGAGTGTCTTGTAGCTAAGGCCTCCTATAATAAATTTTCCTACATAGTCAATGAGAATTGGAAGAAATATTTTGAGAGACTAAAACTTGGTTTTATAGATTGTACAACCAAAATATCAACTTGATCAGAGAATGACAACACAGTTTTGTATGCAAATTTTGACACCTTTTTCCATTTACGTCAAAGCGGGAGAAGTATTTGTAAGGAAAATTGTATATGTATATGTTTTTAAAAGAAAAGTATGCATATGTAAGGGGGATCTTACCTATAAAAAGGAGTGATAAGGAATGCAATGATCCATCAAAACATGAATAAAATTTTCTATTTTGAAGGCAATTTTGTGTAATTACTTTTTGTATTTATTTTGTTTTGTATGACATCATTTTGGGACTTAGCTAATTTTTCAAAATGTTTTCATCAATTCCAAAGGAGGAGATTGTGCAAAATATGGATAGATAAATGTCTAAATATTTTCATTTATGGCAACATATATTTAGCATTTCATTTATGCAATTAGAGTTAGAGAATGGTCTACGTGTTAGACAGGCTGCACCAATGCAGAGACAGATGTAGTATGTATGGATGATAGATGTTGAGTTTGGATATTCATAGTCAAAGATTGATAGATGATGGTTTCATGATGATGTATGTTAGTGCGTAGATGGGTACAAACTATATGACACAAGTTATAGTTAAATTACCAGTTCAAGAAATTAGTAGAGCAAAATAGAGAATGACAACTAATTAAAGTGTACAACTTAAGGAATTATTTTGAAAACAAAATAATTACTTAATAATGTTGGGCTGAAATCCTAGATGTTTAACCAAAGTTATTTTATTTTTGGTCAAACATATGAAAGGATCAAGGCCAACTAAGCATAGATTTATTAATTTGTGAGATATAATTAAAGATCATATGTTGTGAAATAATGTGGTGTGCAAATGAGATGTGAACAATATGTGAAGAAAGCTTAAATGATATATGAGTCTTATGTGATGCAAAATCTAAAGTATGATTATAGAAAGTGTGAGATACATTAGTAAGACAATATTGCATGTATATCTAATCTTGTGAAGAAACCTATCTACATATTGCATGTTAGGGAAATGGGCTCTTCTTGCATACATTGTATTTGATCTACCAACTCATAACAAGGTTGAAGCAACTCCTAATAGGGATGAGGCTTTTAATAGGGCATAGCCCTCTAATAAGGACTTGAGACACTATATGTATTTCATAGACTCCTAATGGGGAGATTATTCCTTTTAGATCCTCTTTTCTCTACCAAGGCTATCTCTTACCATACTTAGTGTCTCTTCTCTAACCCTAACCTAGAGGATTCTATCCTAACCCACTTCTCGTAAGAAACTCACCAATAAAAAAGCTTCACTCTAACTCCCAAAACCCCAACTATGCACCTTTTTACTTAACAAGCCAAAACTCCACCAAATGCTACTAGGATCCTAGAATCAAGTTTAGACCTTCCTCTTGATATTCTTGTCACATTTCATGCAATTTTGTATCATATTGCTAGGTCCCACACACCCACAATCCATTGTTGCTTTGTTTGTCTGTGTAGCCCTAAGAGCCCCTATTAGTCCTCCTAGAAACAAGGAATATTCAATAACTTGTAAAATATCTTAACAAGTACTATTGATTCCTTCTATACTTTGTTTCCAATTAACCTAGGTTCAAAGATTTCCTATGTCGTAGACTCCATGGTGTCCGTATAGTACATTTTTAGAAAATCCCTATTTTGAGGGTTCTAAGGGAAATGACATCAATCAAACTTAGAAATTGATCTAGATCATGCATCACACCTTCTCCTCTAGTTTTTTTGACACCTAACACCCTACTCCACCATTTCCCAATCAAGTTTGGCACATTCCAATCCACTGTTTATACTAGAACTCACTTGCAAGCATCACCTTGTCTTGCTAAGCTTCCATAGCTTACCTAGGGCTTGATTGCAATAATAAGAATTGTCTCCTACAACCACAAAAATTGATATCTACATAATGTACATATTCCATTACTTTATTCCCAAAGGCCATAGGTTTTCAAGCATGGGAACTCAAGTTTTAGCCATTTTAGTGGAACACTATCAAAACTAAACAACAAGAATGAAGAACTTAGACAATTTTGAAAACCTAATAAAATGAAGTTTCATGATCAAAAAAATATTACACAGAGCTATCCCATGATCATAAGCATCTAGTCTATCTAAAACAACAAGAAAATCAATCAATTTCTTGAACCAATCCTCCAAAAGCACATTTTTTGTTAGTAAATTCTTATCATTCCATTAACTGGCCGTACATATGACATAACCAATCCTCAAAAATTATTTGAATGATGTTTAGACATAGTTCCCTAACCTATCATACCCTTGGGTCAAGTTAAAAACTCCCACCTTTCCTTTTCCTAGAAAAGTGCAAAAATTATCATTACAACTTTGCAAAAATTACAAAGTTGTCAATGAACAATTTGATAGATTTTTGCAATATGGCTTCTTGGACTTCTAAACTAACCCAATTTGACTTCAAACCTTGTAAAATGTTACAAGAACACCTAAATACCACTTCAAAACACTCCTTATCCCATTTAAAGGTATTTTTCCAAAATTTTCCCTTTAGAGCAATTTGAGCATTTCTAGGATTCTTAGGACTTAATTGATAAAATCATGACTCAAGCCTAACTCCTACTTATTCACACCTTCTAAACCTACCATGGGACTTTTTCCTTAGTCCTTATTCATATAACGGTTGTCTAGACCATTCACAAGCCAAATTTGTTTTAGGGTTTTGCCCTTCCCAAAGGTGTTCCTACACTATACTCTCCCTACAAGAAGAAGACTAAGGTACCTATGGAGAGATAAAATCCTTGTTGATGCCATGCTTCTTGAAGTCACTCTCACTAATCCAAGTTTCCTCATCTTTAGAGGTATCTTTCGATTTCACCTTATGCTCCTTGCAAACTTTGTTCCTTGTGCTCTTTTTCACCATAGAGACCAATATCTTCTCTACTTGTGGTTGTTTCCTTTCAGCACTTGTAAGTCTTATATGTCTTTTTTTAGCTCTTCCTAATACTTCACTTCATTAATATCTAGACTCTTGTAAGGCATCAAGTCTTTGACATTGAAAATGGGAGATATAAGCATGTCTTTGGATGGGTTAATTTTGTAGGCATTGGAACCATACTTTTCTAGCACCTTTCATGGTCCAATCCTCTTCATTTGTAACTTTCTTGGGATGCCCTTCTATAGCCTAGCTTTATTCAAATAGACCCTAACCAGGTCTCCTATTTGAAATTGTAAGTCTCTCCTTCCTTCATCCTTCTTTTCCTTCAACTTCTAATTTTCCTCCATCAAGGTCTTCTTAACCTAGTCATGTATCTCCTTCATGGATTGAACAAAATCCTCATCATGTCCACTAATGTAGTCATGTGCTAGTAGTTCTCCCAACTCCATTATGCCCCTTGGATGTGACCCATACACTATTTGGAAAGGACTCTATCCAGTTGTTCTATTCTTGCTATCATTATAGGAAAATTCTACCTAAGGAATTACTTGTTCCCAACTCTAACCATATTCTTTTCTAAGACACCTTAATAGGTTGTCTAGGACCCTGTTAATGATCTTTGTTTGCCCATCTATTTGGAGATGGTAGGCAGAACCATGAGCCAATTTTTCACCCAATCTCTTCCATAGGGTCTTCCAAAAATTCCCCATAAACTTGATATCTTTGTTAGCCACAATGCTTATTGGTAGCCCATGAATTCTACCCACCTCTTTAAAGAATAGATTAGCTATTTTGCTAACATCATGTGTTGTTTTGCATGGGATGAAATGGCTCATCTTCTTGAATTTTTCAACTACCACAAACACACTATCTAATCCAAGCCCACTATAAAATCTATGCTTATGCATTCCCAAGGCCTACTAAGAATGGGTAGTGGATGATAAATTCCTAAATTAGATGAGGTACCGTTTGCTTTTTGACATGTGCCACATTGTTCTACATATCTCCTCACATCCCTTTGCATCTTGGGCCAATAGTAAAACCATTCGACTAGGTCTAGGGTCTTATTTAGGCCAAAATTACTACTCATGCTTCCATTGCGTTCTTCCTAAATGGAATTTTCCCTCATGGATCCCCTTGGGATACACAACTGCTGGCCTTTCAACAATAAAGCATTCTACAATGTATATTTAGAAAATTGACAATGGAAATGATTTTCAAAATTGGTACATACCTTGTATGCATCTGAGAAATCAGTATCCTCACCATATATGTCCTTGAATCCTTTTATCCCTATGCTTTGCATCTTGACTTCTTGAACTATCAACAATCTCCTACTTAAAGCATCTGCCACCTTGTTATTGGTGCCCTTCCTATGTTTGATTGTAAAAATGTAGGATTGTAGGAATTTCATCCATTTAATATGTCAAAGACTAAATTTCTTCTGTGAATTAATAAAACTCAATGCTTGGTTTTTAGTGAAGATAACAAATTCATTAAGCAATAGGTAATACCTCCATTTCTTAAGGGCTTGAACAAGTGCATAGAGTTCTAAGTCATATGTTGAGTATATTATCTTGGCCTCATTGAGAAAAATTCCATAGGCCCCCCTTCTTGGTTTATACCACCCCTACTACTATGTTACTGGCATCACACTCTACCACAAATAGTTTCTCAAAACTTGGCAAGACCAACACTGGTTGGTTTTCCACCTCTTTGTTCAGCCTTTCAAAACTCTCATTTGCAATTTTGGTCCATGAGAATTTTTTCTTCATGCCTCCCTTGATGGAATCATTCTTTGATGCACAAATTTCACTAAACTTCCTCACAAACTTCCTATAGAATTGTTCTAGGCCATGAATTTTTTTGACCTTAGTAGCAGATCTAGGAGTAGGTCAACTCAAGATTGCATCTACCTTACTCTTATCCATTTTCATACTTCCTTAGGAAACTATAAAACCCAAGTACACTAGCTTTCTTTCATGAATTCACTCTTCTCAAGGTTCATTGTCAACTTCTCCTCTTAAAGTTTCCTCAACACCATTTTCAAGTACTTCATATGCTCCTCTTTTGTCTTGTTGAAGATAAGGATGTCATCCATGTATACAACAAAAATACTCCTTTTTAATCCTTCAAGAATTCATTCATAACTCTCATGAAGGTGCTTGGTGCATTGGTAAGACCAAATGGAATTACCAACCACTCATAGAGACTCTTAGTAGTTTTAAATGAATACTTCCATTCATCATCCTTCTTCATCCTAATTTGATAATACCCACTCTTAAGATCAATTTTAGCAAAAATGCCTAGCTCGACCAAGATAGTTCATTAGATCATCTATCCTAGGAATAAGAAATCTATATCTAATTGTAATTCTATTGATTTACCTAGAATCTATAAACATTCTCCACATACCTCACTTTTTAGGGGCTAGGACAACTAGGACTGCACATGGACTGATGCTCTTCTTAATTAGGCCTTGATCAAGCAATTCTTGGACTTTCCTTTCTATCTCTTTGTTCTAATTTGGTTTCATCTTTTATGCAACCTTATTTGGAAAGATGCACCTTGTGTGAAGTCAATTTGATGATTTATGGATCTGTTTTGGGGTAATGTTAGTGGTGCTCCATCACATATAATATCCTTGAACTGATCTAGTAGTTTTTGGACTTCTGCAAGTATAGGTACTTGTGTTGATGCCTCTTCTTCTTTTGGCTTCACAATGATAGCATATCCAACTCCTTCACCTTCCTTTAGGTCCTTAAGGAAATCTTTTCCACTCATCACTAATGTATTGGAAATGGCCTTCTCTATCTTGTATTCTTTCAACAATGATTGTATCCTATAGGTGACTCCATCCTTCTTAAAGGAATATTTGTTTTCCTTACCATGGTGTATTTCCTCCCTTTCATACTACCACAATCTTCCTAGAAGAAAATGGAAAGCATCCATTAGAATTACATCACATAGGATTCTATCTTGGTACTTTCCAATGGCGATGTCCACCCATAATTATTTATTGAGAAATATATTCTACCCTTTATTCAACCAAGTTACCCTATAAGGACACACATGCGAAATTTTTGTCAAACTAATCTTGTGCACTACTTCATTTGATATCACATTATCAATATACCCTAAGTTTATGATCACCCTACATATCTTTCCAAGTACCTTACAAGTAGTTGTGAAAAGTGCCCTCTTTGTTTATATTCTTCCTTCACTAGCTCCTTGACCAAAACTCTCCTCAACATTAGGTTCTCTCATTTCTCTAATTTAAGATCCACCTCATTTGAATTTTGTACATAGGTTATTTCTTCTCACCATAGGATGTTGATGCCTTCTTTGGACACCTATAGGTAGGATTACCTAACTTTCCACATTGATAACATTTCATGTTGCTAAAATGTGATCCCTTGTTGCTATTCCCATCCCTTCCTTTGCCACCATTGTTGGAACCTATTCCTCTATTGGTGCCTCCCCTTTGACTGATTTCACTAGTTTTATTAGTCTATTTGGACTCACTATAGCTCCTCTACTCATTGGTCTTTCCACTAGAACCACCCCTAAAGTTTCCTATAAAATTTTTACTCCTGCCTCTACCTTTAGAGCTTGAGTTATTCTTATTTCTTAGCTTTTCTTCCAACTTTCAAGCCATTTGAAAAAAAAATATGCAAGGTAGTGAGGTTGAAAAAAATTAGCTCATCTTGTACAACCCACATAAGGTCATTTAGGTATCTTTCCACCTTGATGATTTCTGCCTCTTGTATCCTTGACCTTAGAGCTAGTTTTTGGAACTCTTCAATGTAGGAAGCCACATCAAGATCATTTTGTTTGAGATTCTACCTATACTTGTGAAGTTGAATCACATAGTTCTCTAATAAATAAGTCTCCTTGATCTTTACTACCATAGACTTCAAGTTGGCTACTGGTTTCTTTCCTTCAGTCTCTCTTTCCTCTTACACAAACTTCCACCAAGTGAGTGCCTAACCTTTTAATTTTGACTTTTAAACCTTATCCTTCACATTCAAAAATGATTCTCAATGCTCTCAATCCATTCTAGAACTACTTTTATATCCATATTCGCATGGAACATTAGAATATTCTCAAGACTTTTTCCTCCAAATGCTTTGAGGGCCTTGAGGAATGGTTCTTTTTCACCAAGTGGAGGATCAAGTTCAGGAATCTCATCTTAAAAATATACCTTTTTCTTGCCCTTATTGGTACATGTATCTTCATCTCCTTTTGCAAGATTTGCCTCTTCTATTTCCTTTAGTTTTTCCTTCATCTCTCCTATAGCCTCATCTAGAAACTTAGTTTTCTCATGCATGACCTTCTTTTGCTCATCTACCTCCTTATCCAATTCTACATTGGTCACCATCTTTGTAGATCCACTTGATTCAGTAGGAAACAACATACCACCACAAGCCTTAATCTTATGGCTCTGATACCAATTTTGATGGGAAGCTTCTTTTTAAAGAGATTCTTTCATCCTTCACCAATTCCTATGTGCATAAATTGATTCCTTAATAAAATGGACCTAAATGGGCTTGTGTGGGAGATTTATAATTTTTTAGGCATACTCCAACCATTAATGCAATGTCTCATCATCATGATTGACATAGTATTATCTATTTATAATAGTTTGTATATGTTTATGATGATGTACCTAATACATAACCTATACACTTAACTAATTCATTGTGATGATATATTGAGCAACAAAAAAAAGAAATTGAAAAAAAATAGAGGAATAAAAAGTTACAAAAAAGATTTATCGAGTAAGTATATTCATTAACTACAGCCATAGAAATAACAAGCTGAGATGGGCATTGAGCTCCAATTGAGTGAAGATAATGTTGGAGATCAAAGAGTTGAACTAGTTTTAGAAAAAATGTGAGAAGACTATAGATCTTAGATTGGTTTTGACAAGTGAGTGTCAACACACTTAAGCTATTAACTTAGTTGATGCCAAACTAGTAATACATGTTGAGCACATGTGAATATTAGACCATGCTGAGTTGTAATGAATGTCGAGTCACTCATGTGCCAAGTCACTCAAGTGCCGAGTAGATAGACCATGCTGAGTGATTCAAGTGCCAAGTAAATAGTGGATGTTGAGTAATGCAAGTGCCGAGTGAGAAGCAAAACTACAATGCATACTGGGCACTAGTGACTTCATACGTCGAGTGACACAGTTTTGACATATTTGTTTGTAATGGCATAAACAACTATGTAAACCATTTTTAAGTCAACCTAAGGATAGATTATGATCTTTTGGAGATAAGGACAAATCTATATTTGGATTCCCTATGTAATTACATGTAGCCAATCAAAAAATGGGAAGGTTTAAGTGATAAAATGGATAAATTTCAGCCATAGATTCATACCTAACCCTAAGCCACTAGAGACTTCTTAAGGAGGACACAGCCCTAAAATCTTAATAGTGTATGATGGATAAATGATCAAATTCAAAGAGTGAATGAGATAGTTTATAAAACATTCAAGGTAACTTAGAAGTAAGAGTGAATTGTAGAATCAATTAGAGAAGAATAGAGAATATAGAAGGATATAGCATTGAGACATTAGATCATGAAGGATTAATTAGAGATTGTGTAGAGGTGATCTGTTATTAGGAAAGCAAGTGCCAACTACAAGATCTATGCTGAGACATTTTAATAGGCGATTTCAGTTAAATATCTTAATAGAGTAGTCCTAATAGGCTGTATGAAATCCTTTAATAGGGTGCTTACTTAATTGTAAGTTGAAGTCCTTTAACCAATCACACTTTTAATAGGGTGTTGAAATCCTCTAACAAGGTCAGACTTAACAGTCTTTGTAAGCCTTTAATAAGGCAGGCCTTTCATAGGGTAGACCATGATTCATGGTCAAATCATTGTAACCTTCATTGGATACACTTTATTATTGCAGTAGTGAAGATTTGTGGGTGTCATCCCCACCCCAATTTTACCTTCTCATTTGGAGGGTCTCTGGATAATAATATTTGGTGTCATGTATATGATTGATTTCATGTTTACATGATTTAGATGCTTATGCTTTACATGTTATTTTAGCTTATTAGTTAATGCATGTAATGAATGATGAATGAATGGTGAAATTTTTATAGGTCCAAGTCTAAATTCTTGATTCACCCCCTCTCAAAAGTTTACTCTCTTCCCACTTGTAATTTGAACAATTGGTATTAGAGCCTAACTCTTTGAAAGAGAAGCTTTGCAACTTTGAGGAAAGATCTTGAAATGGAAGTCTACAAGTTGGGAAAGACTATTTAGAAATAGGAGATTGAAATACATCTCATACTACATCAATTGAATGAGGAAAGAGAGGAACTGAAAAAATCCTTGAAGAGAAGGAAAGAGATTTCTATTGTAGAGAATGAAACACTATACAAAGAGATAGACACTACCAAGCTATTTGTAGATGGTTACTCTAATTAATTTGATGTAGTAGTTCTAGATCTAATGGAAAATAATAGAATCCAAGCCGAGGAAATTAGAAACCTCAAGCTAGAGCAAGAATTACAAGCTATACTACTATGTGAGGTGACTAAATATAAGAAGAAATCCTTGGAAGACAAAACCATGATTGATGAAGAAAAAAGAATTTTGGCAAATAGATTGAAAGAGAAGTCAATAGAGCTAACCAAGATCTCCAACATGCAATTGGGTACTCTAAGTCAAATGATGAATTACAACTATGAATTGAATGTCAAGGACATTGAGATAACTACATTGAAGTTGCAATATGAGCAATTATAGAACCTAAAAAGAGAAAAGGAATTTTTTGAAAGTCTTAACAAGCCAAATGAAGCCATCAAATACTTTGAGTGATTATTGAGACCCCCTAGATCCAATAAAGATACATCAAGATTGGTCTACACAAGCACTGAAGAAGGAGAATCATCCAAAGTTTCTAAAAAAAGAAACATCAAAGGTAAGGACTCCAAACTGACTTTTCATAATTGTGGCAAGAAAGGACATATTGCTAATGTATGCAGGAGCAAGAATACAAATCAGAATGTAAAGCCTGAGAACATGAATCATTTTCATAAGTGCAACAAGCAAGGTCATTAGGCACATGAATGCAAAACCAAGACCATGCATAAGAAAAGATTTGAAGGATGTTGCTACAACTATAAAAAATATGGACATAAAGCCTTTGAATGTAGATCCAAATCCATGTGGTCATCAAACAAGCCAACAAAGGTAATAAACAATGGAAACTTTTATAATTGGGATTATAATACAAGATATAGATGTCATTATTGTTAAGAATATGGACATATTCCTAAGAATTGCATTAGGACACACTTCAGTGGTAATTACAAAAGGTGTTTGAGTCAAACTACATGTTTTAGTTGTTTGAAAACTAGTCACATTAGTAAGCATTGTCCAACTAGGTCAAAGGCAAAGGCAAAGGAAAGGCAGATGTTGAACACATCAGAGATGAGATGAACAAGACATGGAAAGAGAAAGATGCTTGCAGTACATCAAATGAAGAAGGGATCACTTCACCCAATGGTTCAAGTGATCACACCTCATCAAACTAGGCAATCAAGAGGTATGTGGGACTAATATTCAAGTGTTATATCATACATCAATTCCAAAGGAGATAGTACTAAAAAGACTACATTAGCATGAACAAAGATGCAAGATGTTGAAAATTCAAGTTAAATCTTCAAATTTTTTATGTTGTTGTCAACATGAAAAGTCTCATATGTATGCCAAGCAGAATACTAGTTGATGCCTAACTCATAGTAGCTGTCAAGTGATGGAAATATCAATAGATGTTGAGTAATTCTAAAAATGGTTGATGCCAAGCTTATAGCTATGTAAGAACTAAGCATTAAATGCAAAGTTTTTGAAGGGTATATGATTTATTTCTACTCATTATTCATCATTTTGAATTCAAGCAAGAGCAAGCAGAGTAGAAGGCAATTTAGAAACCTATCCAAAGCATTTGCAAAAAATCCAAAAACAATCTCACACTACTTTAAAAGATCTCACAAGGTATTTATCATAAGCCAAGCTATGCAATTTACTTTTGCATAAACCTTAGTTTGACAAAATGGCATCTAGCTCAAAAAATGTAGAAGGGAAGGAGGTTTTGAATTTCCAGCTTGCCAGTAATGAAGTAAAACAATCAATATTTAAAGCCATTCCTAACATATCTTATAAACAAGATCCTTCTAGTGCTTTGTCAATGATCCCGCCAAAAATTATCATGGTGCAAGATGTTAGGAAGTGTTACAATTGCAAAATAGGAGGAATAGGATATATGGAAATTACAGATGCATATAATAGATTTTGTGAGAATGGTGTTTTGAAGGAGGAATACAAAATCATGGAGAAAAAGGGTTTGAAACAAGCCCTAATTTTTTTGAATGTGTTCAATACTGAGTGGATAAGAATTGTGCTAAGCATAATTCATGATGGTTCTTTATGGCTAGAAGGAGGACTGATAAAAACCACCGAAAGAATAATTCATAGGGTTACTAGCTATCCAACCCCAAATCAGCCAAAGACACTCAAAAGTGACTCCAAGGAAATAATTGAGAAGAACATTGGAGTAGTTTGGAATAAAAGAGGTATGACTATAGATACCATCACTGATCCACTATTAAAATTTGTTGTAAGGGAAATCTCTCATAAATTCTATCAATCTAGTAGATTGAATAGTGTACCATACATAGCTGCGTATGTTGGCTACAAAATTGTAAAGAAAGATCATAATTATGATCCAGTAGAGCTACAACTACAACAACTGATGAAAAATCTTGTAGCTATTAGGAAAACAAAGAGTGCACAATGTAAATTTGATTCAATTCTTGTTTGCATATTCTTTTATGTATAGAATATATTTCCCTCTTTTGGTACTATAGGATGGAAGAGAAATAGGTCAATTGCAAATCAACGTGTACATTGAATAGATGGGAGAACATTTTTAAACATTGATGACAAGTTATTTTGAAAAATTTAAGAAATAAATGAAGAAAAGAGTGAGGATATTAGTTTCTTTAGTTGAACAACATTATAATGACATATGTTTTCTTGTTGATGCTGATTACACTTTTGTGCAAGCTGCCACACCAAGGGTGAGATGGTTAAGGCCAGTTGGGTATGAAATCAATGTTGATGAAGCTTCAATAGCAATCATAACAATACTAATAGAAGAAATGGATAAAAGTGCAAAGATATTTGGTAACTATGAAATGGTAAAGTCAAATATTACCATGGAGTTGAAAACTACCTCCACACTCAAAAAGATAAGCTAGTGAAGAAACTAAAGGCCAAATTTGGAGAACGTGCAGAAGAAGTAGAGGATGAAGAGGAAGAACAAGCACATGCACATGAACCTCTTGCATTGACTCAAGGAATGGGAGAAGACAAGGAAGAGGAGAAAACTAAAGGTTCCAAGGGAGAAGAAATCAAGGAAGTACCTACTCATGCCGAGCCAAAGAAGAGAAAGGCTAAAGCACAGCCAATGGCAAAGGCAAAGAAAATTGTCAAACCAAGCCTAGCCAGGGCAACATCTCCTACCACTAGAGAAAGAACACATGCTACAACTCAAAAGGCCAAGGAAAAGACTAAGCAAATAGAGAAAGGTGGCCAAGAGTAGAAAAGGCAAAGAAGAAAATATGGGACACAACCAAATTCAAATGAGGAAAGGACATAATCAGATGAAAACAACCAATTTAAAGTAGTAAGTCACAATCCCCTGTCTGATCTTGAAAATTTATGTTAAAATATCAAAAGCAATGCAGATTTATCTAGTTTGAAACATATTAATTTTGATAAATTAGGAAAACAAGAGAAGAATCGAGTGGAAGAGGCATTATATGCCATGATGTCTAAGTTTAAGAATACTCCAGTAGAATTTGCTAACACAATACCAAAAGGTTTGTATGATATTGTTGAGAAAAAGTGGCATTATTGTTTAAATTTGGAGAAATAGATAAGAGAAATAACATTAGCTCAAGTAATTCTAGAGCTAACAAAGGGATAGATTGCTAAGGCTATCAAAAGATATGTTGTTAGGTTTACACCTAAATATAGAGCCTTCAACATTCTTCAAAATAATATTGAAGATGTGGTCAAGAAATCAACCCAAATATGGAAACTTATCTATGCATTGACCACTATGAAACAAGGAGAAGCTAACCCTTTAGACGGTAAACTTGATGATAAGGATGAGGAAACTGATGATGAGAAGGAAAATGATGATAAGAAAGATAATATAGCTAGGGAAGAAATTAAAAAGAAAGATGGTAACAAAGCAACAACTAAGCAACAACCAGATAAATGGAATGTGTAGGAAACACAAATTCCTAATGTCATTCCCCCTCATGTCACAAGAATAACAACTAAGACCATAATTGTTGAGGATTTTTTTGATACTTCACCTCAGAACATTAATCCACTTACTATAGAAGATTTGAAAAATATTTTAGACCAATCCACACTCGAAGAAAAACTCTATGAAAATCTAGTTTTGGTTAGTGTAGAAGAATTGAAAAAGGTAGTAATTGAGGTTACAAGGGAAAAATTGAATACAAAAGAACCATCTTTTGTCCCCCTTAGTAGTGTATAACCTTTAATTCAAACATCAATAGACACATCTACTAAGGTTGACACAAGTGTCAATGTTGATACTATTGAGAACAATCAAGAAAAAGAAAAACATACAACTAAAGGACAATAGAAAATAGGATATATAGATTCATCTATACCTAACACAGGAGCATCCTGGGTTGAACTACTATCCTGCATATTTTTAGTTTTATCTTGCTGCTAAAATTGTGTTCTACTGAAACTGTGTATTTTCATTTTTGGGTGCCTGTTGCAAACCATGTAACTAATTTTTCATAATGAATAGAAGGCTGTGAACTTTAGGGATTGAAGAGGGCCTAGAGATCCAAGGTGCAATTTCTAACTCCTTATAGGTTGGGAGTTATGGCAATTCTCTTGAAACATTGATTTCTAGCAATTCTATGGGATAATTTTCTATGCTCAAATTTTGGAATGGATGTGCACTTTTCCTTGATGAATTAGACTTTGTGTACTTAAGTAGTTGTAGAGGACCTAGATATCTACCCATAGTTTGAAGTGTAAATTCTAACTCAATCGAAGCTAGGAGATATCATGATTTTTCTTGGACATCGATTTCAGGATAGTTAATTGTTGATGCAGGCCAACTTGTGTATTTAATATTAGGTTTATTTTCATTTAATATTTTCTAAGGGCAAACTTGTGGCTTCTCCATGTTCTATAACGATCTACAAGATATTTTGGCTAGTATAAATAGAGTGTTTAGGCTTAGAACTAGGTAGTTTTTAGGCATTTTTGAAGAGAGGATTGGGAGTAGAACTGGAAAGTGCAAATATACTATTGGATCTTATATTTGAATGTATTTATATTTGGCCATAACTTAGAAGGCCTTATAGCTAGGCATGTATGTTGAATATTTGAAGAATCAATGAAAGTATTTTACTCTTCTTCATCATTTAGTTTTTATTCTTTGTGTTTGCTTCTATTGTGTTAACTCTTACAAGGTGGTTTAGAGAGCTGGGTGTGCCCTTGGCTCTAGTTTTCTCTATCCTTCCTTGTGTCAGGTGGTATTAGAGCTTGAGGTTCATCCTTGTGGAGATTGGATCATGTAGAACCCTTATTTGGATTTTCTTGTAGGGTTTCAAATCTAAGGATTTGGCCTATAACTTGTGAAGGGTTATAATCTTGCAGGAACCTAATTTGTAAAGATGGTTCATGGTAGAGGAAATCTTGGAATTGAAACAAATTGTAGCTAGATTAAATATTTTGGAGATAGCCCAGAGGAGAGGAGCACATCTTGATGATGTAAGTGATGATGAAGCAACAACACCAAACCATAATCCAAAACTTGAAGAAGATCAAAACAAGGAAAAATTGTTGAGAGTATTATCTAGGGAAAATTCAAAGCCTACTATAGAAGTTGTTTCTTATAATGGAAAATTGGATACCAATGTTGTGTAAGATTGGATCTCAAATATGGAGAAGTTCTTTGAGTATGAAAACACTCCTAATAATAAGAAGGTGAAGATTGTAGTTACTAAGCTCAAAGGTCATGCTTTGCTGTGGTGGGAGCATTTGCAAACTAATATACAAAGGAGAGGAAAGGAGAAGATCAAAACTTGGTTGAAGATGGTGAACAAGGTAAAGAAAAAAAATCCTTCTTGCTGATTACCAAGTTAGCTTGTTGAGAAAGATGCAAAATTTAAAATAAAAGGACATGATTTTGAAAGAGTATATAGAGGAATTCTATAGATTGGACCTTAGATCTGGACATCTAGATGATGATGTTGAGAAAATTGCAAGTTACATTAATGGATTGATATCTGGAATTCAAGATGAAATAGGTTTTGTAAAATTGGAAAGTGTAGAAGAAGAATATCAATATGCCTTGAAAGTTGAGGAGATATTGACAAAGAAACATGAACAAAGAAAAAGAGGTAGATGTGGTAGATTCTAGAGAGGTAGAGGTAGATCTTATGGTGAAGGTGGCAGATCTGATAATTTTGTGCAAGATCAAGACAAATCTAAATGGAAGAATGATGATAAAGACAAGACTGAGTGGAAAGTGGTAGTTCATACCGAGGAAGTATTAAATCTTATCGAGGAAGAGGTAATTCTTATCCTAGAGGTGGTTTTTGTGGTAATTGTTTTAGATGTGGTAAATAAGGGCATAGATATTTTGAATGTAGATCTTTTGAAAGTGGAAAGAATAATAGAAATGTTGTGATTCAAGAAGACATTGAGAGTTCACTAAGTGGACCTAAGGTTGGAGAAAATTTGATGGTGAGAAGAAGCTTATGTAACAAGGGAAGTGATGAGGAACCTATCCTTAGAAGATGTCTTTTCAAGTCTAGATGTAAGATGGCTGGAAAATGTTGCAAGGTAATCATTGATAGTGGAAGTTCTACAAATTTGGCATCAGAAGATTTGGTTACAAAGTTGCTATTACAGAGGTTGAAACATTCCAAACCTTATCATGTTTCATGAATCAAGGATGAGCAAAAGATATTGGTAAGTGAGCAATGTATTGTGAAGTTCAAGATTGGACATTATTCTGATGAAGTTTTGTGTGATATTATGCCCATGGATTGTTGTCATATTTTGTTGGGTAGACCTTGGCAATATGATATATATTTTGTGCATGATGGAAGATTGGATCAATATAATCTTTGGATAAATGGGAAGAAACAAATATTGTTGCCTTTAATTGAAAGTCTAGATGAGGTTAGTTGTACTACAATAAAAGTTTACATGGTTAACAGAAAGCAATTTGAAAAGGAAGTAAAGAAGAATCAAGTTTGTTTTGCAATAGTTCTTAGAGTACCGAGTGTTGATAGTTATGACCAAGTAGTAGAAGTTGGTAATGAAAGAGTGATAGAAAAAAATGTTGAATTGTTGAATGAGTATAAAGATATAATTGCTGATGATATTCTTGATGGTTTACCTCCAGTAAGAATCATAAGTCATTATATGGATATGATTCCTGGAACTAGTTTGCCAAACAAAGCACCATATAGATTGACACCTACAGAGAAGGAGGAACTTAATAGAAAAGTGCATGAATTGCTGCAAAAGGGTTTGATCAAAGAAATTTTGAATCCATGTGTTGTACCTACTATATTAGCACCTAAAAAGAATGGAAAATGGAGAATGTGTACTAATTCCAAAGCTATTAACAAAATGACAATGAAATATAGGTTTCCTATGCCAAAGACAGATGACATAATGGATTATTTTGAGTGGAGAAAAGTATTTTACAAAGATTGATTTGAAGAGTGGCTATCATTAGATCAAAATCAGAGAAGTTGATGAATGGAAGACTACTTTCAAGACAAAAGATAGTTTTTATGAATGGTTTCTTATGCCTTTTGGTTTGACTAATGCACCTAGTACTTTCATGAGGTTGATGAATGAAGTTTTGAAAAGATTCTTGGGTAAGTTTGTGATTTTTTATTTGGATGACATTCTGATATTCAGTAAGACTAAGGAAGAAAATCTTGAGCATATTAGATAAGTATTGTAGAGGTTGAAAGAGGAAAAGTTGCTGATTAATTTTTAAAAGTGTTCTTTTATGCAAGAGGAGATTGTGTATTTGGGATTTTTGATTTCAGCTGATGGATTAAAGATGGATCCTAAGAAGGTTAAAGTAATTTTGGAATGGCCTACACCTAAGAATGTGGGTGAGGTAAGATCATTTCATGGTTTGGCTAGTTTTTATAGAAAGTTTATAAATAATTTTAGTTCTATTTATAATGCTATGACTGAGACAATGAGGGGAGATAAAAAGGAATTCAAGTGGACACATGGAGCTAATAAGAGTTTTGAGACATTGAAACAAAAGGTTGCCAAATCACCTATATTGGCTTTGCTTGATTTCAACAAAGTATTTCAAGTTGAATGTGATGCAATAATGCAATCGAAGCTATATATAAATATTTAAACCCATTGCTTTCTTTAGTGAGAAGTTAAATGATGCTAAAAATAAGTATTATGTGTATGATCAAGAATTTCATGCTATTGTTCAAGCATTGAAGAAGTGGAGACATTATTTGATTCCTAAGGAGTTTGTGTTGTATACTAATCATAAAGCTTTACAATACTTGGGAAGTCAACATAATATCAATCAGAGACATATGAAGTGGGTTGAGTACTTGCAAAATTTTAAATTTGTCATTAATCACAAGAGTGGAGTTACAAATAGAGTTGTTGATGCATTGAGCAGAACACATTTTTTCTTGACTAAAATTAAAGTTGAAGTTCTTGATTTTGATGAAATGAAAGAGTCATATGATGTTGATCCTGATTTTTCTAAGGTGTGGAGAGAGTGCAGAGCACCAAATTTGACAAATCATGTAAGTATGATGAGTATTTCATTCAAGAAGGTATGTTGTTCAAAGGAATTCAGTTGTGTATTCCTAGAAGTTCGATGAGGTTGAATTTGATTAAGGAAAAGTATAGTGGTGGATTGGTTGGACATTTTGGAATTGATAAGACATTGAGTTTGCTAAAAGAGAAGTATTATTGGCCACAAATGTATAAGGATGTTTAAAAATTTATAAAGAGTTGTGGAGTTTGTCAAGTTTCAAAAGGAGTGAGTCAAAATACTAGTTTGTATACACCTATTATTATTCCTGAAAAACCTTGGAGTAATATTAGTATGGATTTTGTTCTTGGATTACCTAAGATAGTGAAGGGGTATGATTCCATATTTGTTGTAGTGGAAAATTTTTCTAAGATGGCCCATTTCATACCATGTAAGAAGACATCATATGCTAAGCATGTTCTTGAACTTTTCTTTAAAGAGATTGTGAGATTGCATGGATTACCAAGAAGTATTATTTCTGACAGAGACAGTAAGTTTGTTGGTTATTTTTGGAAGATTTTGTGGAAGAAGATGGATACTAAGTTGAAGTTTAGCTCTAAATTCCATCCATAGACAAATGGATAGATAGAGGTTGTGAATAGAAGCTTGGGTAATTGGTTAAGATGTTTAGATGGGAATAAGCCAAGTAACTAGGAGATGGTATTGGCACAAGCTGAATTTGCATTTAATAATTTTGTGAATAGGAGTATAAGGAAGACACTATTTGAGATTTGTACTAGAATGCAACCTAGAGTAGTATCAGATTTGAGGGATATTGTTGGTGAAGAAAAAAAAAGTGCTACATGAGAAGAATTTGCTGATTTTATGAAATCTTTGCATAAGGAAGTGAAGTTGAGGATAGAACAAAGTAATCAAAAGTATAAGGAGAATGCTGATCAATCTAGAAGACATCATAATTTTCAAGTTGGTGATGAGGTGATGGTTCATCTAAAGAAAGGAAGATTTTTGGTTGGAACATACAGTAAGTTGAAGATGAAGAAGTTTGGGCCTTGTAAGATCTTGAAAAATTTGATAGTGGAAATGCCTATGAAATTGAGTTAGCTGATGACATGGATATATCTCTTATATTCAATGTTGCTGATTTATACAAGTATCATGAGTTAGATGATGAAGTTATTTTATTAGAGGACTATCCTAAGAATAAAATTGAAGAAGTTGAATAGATATTGGATCAGAGAATTGGTAAGAGCACAAGAGGAAAAGATTACTATGAATATCTGGTGAAGTGGAAGAATAGACCTATGGAAGATGTTTCATGAATTTCACAATCTGAGTTGGATTCAACTCAAGTTGTGACATCTCAATGTTCAATAATGTAGAAGCATCCTAGGTTGCACTTCTATCTTGCATGTTTTCAATTTTTATCTTGCTGCTGAAATTGCATTCTACTGAAATTGTGCTTTTTGGTTTTTGGGTGCCTATTGCAGACCATGTAACTAATTTTTCATAATAAATAGAAGGATATGAAATTGAAGGATTAAATAGGTCCTAGATCACTATCTATTATTTAAGACACAAGTTCTAACTCTTTATAGGTTGGGAGTTATGAAAATTCTCTAGGAACATCAATTTCTAGCAGTTTTGTGCAACAATTTCTGTACTTAACTTTCAGAATGGATGCACACTTTTCCTTGATGAATCAGACTTTTTTCACTTAAGAGATTGTAGAGGACCTAGATATTTACCCATAGTTTGAAGTGAAAGTTCTAATTCAATCAGACCTAGGAGATATCACAATTTTTCTCAGACATCAATTTTAGGATAGTTAATTGTTGATGCAAGTCGACTTGTGTATTTAATGTTAGGTTTATTTTCATTTAATATTTGTTGAGAGAAAAATTGTAACTTCTCCATGTTCTAGAATGATCTATAAGCCAATTTGGCTATTATAAATAGAGTTTTTAGGCTTAGAGATAGGTAGTTTTTAGGCATTTTTAAAGAGAGGATTTGGAGCAGAACTGGAAAGTGCGAATTTGCTATTGGATCTTGGATTTGAATGTATTTGTATTTGGCCATAACCTAGAAGGCCTTATAGTTGGGCATTTATATTGAATATTTTAAGAATCAATGAAATTATTTTACTCTTCTTCATCCTTTGGTTATTTTTCTTTGTGTTTTCTTCTGTTGTGTTAACTCTTGTAGGGTGGTTGGAAGAGCTAGTGTGCCCTTGGCCCTAGTTTTCTCTATCCTTCCTTGCGTCAATACCTAAAGCATAGGAGCAAGGTGCTATTCAAGTCATAATGATAGATCAAAGCAAGCCTAAGGAACATGAGAAAACATCTAAGGTGAAGGAACAAGAAGTCATCCAAGCATTGGTAACTTTACCAACATCTAACATTCCTTCTACATAAGTTGTTTAGAAGCCAAGCACAAAAACCATACCATTATAAATCTCAGTGCCAAGCCCTAGCTCATCAAAGGTTGATAAGATAATTAACTATGGAGACATAAGCCTTGATGAAGAAATTGTGATTCCAAAGTTTGACTATGACACTATGACATTCGAACGAATAGGCATATTACAACAGGCCTTAGAGAAGGAAAAACATCAAGAAATGCTCAGGAGAGAACATAGGTAGAAACAAGAACTCCAAGATATTAAAGGACATATTTTTAGATGAATTTAGCCTACCAACACCTAAAAATACCAAGCTGATAATAGAAAAACTAACAGATATAGTGGAAAAGGTCAGCAATGAAGACCTTGATACAACTACAAAACTTTTAGAATGGTGTGAGAAGAAGTTCCAAGGAAAGGTGAATGAGAAAATATCAAGTGAAATATAACTAACTCAACTTGCATTAGCAACTAAGATTAAAGAGGTGAAGAAGGTACTTGAGAATATATTTTAATTATACAAAAAGCTATGTGATCCTACACTCTTCACTCAAGAGACCAGGAGCCATATTTTGAGTCTAGAGAGAAACCTTAACATATTAGGTACTAAGCTACCTCAGAACCCAGCTTAAAGTGAGAAGCATTTTAGAGAATTGCTTCAAACACAAAGTCAATTAGCTATATTAATAGCAGATGAGGCTAGCACAAGAGTCAAATTGACATATATATAGGCATCTGTTACTCCACAAATGGAGATACTACACAAGGAACTAGGTTATGTTGAGACTCTACTAAAGACAATCCCCAATATTTCTACCTTAGATAGCCTAGTGCACCTTGTTGCCAAGATTGCAATCCAAATCAAGTCATTGGATGTTGCATGTGACAACTAGGATGTACATTCAAAATCATAATGGAATTCCATAAATCCTTTTTGCACAAACACACTATAAGTGTATAATCCATTTAACATAAGTGTCAAAAAGGGGGAGAATAAAGAGAAAGGGAGAGAGATATAACATGGGAGAGATGTAATACATGGGGAGAATAAAGGAAAGGAAGAGATATAACATGATAAACATATTTGGGGAGTATCATAAAAAATTGAGAAATAAAAAAGGGGGAGTAGAGTTACCAGAGTTATATCATTGGGGTGATATACATCTTTGGAGAGTAAAACAATAAACAGATACAGATAAATAGATACATATATTAGCCAGATATAGATATCAACCAAGATAGAGCATATCAGATGAAAGAGTATCAGATACAATAGATTGAAGTTAGAAAGGAGCACAGATTTTTGGATACAAATCATACACATTAAATCAGGTGGAGTTATCACTTTTGAGGTATATAGGTTATGTGGAATTTTGAAATTTTGAAGTTTTGTATAATAAGCCAAGTCATGGATATGTTATGCTTAAGAAGATTAAGGATGATTATTTTATATTTAAGTGTTTTTAACACTCATGTCAAAGGGGGAGATTGTTGATCTTAGATTGGTTTTTACATGTAAGTGTCAATACACTTAAGCTATTTACTTAGTTCATGCTAAACTAGTAATACATGTTGAGCACAACATATAAATATTAGACCATGTTGAGTTGTAATAAATGCCGAGTCACTCATGTGCCGAGTCACTCAAGTGCCAAGAAGATAGACCATGCTAAGTGACTCAAGTGCCCAGTAGATAGTGGATGCCGAGTAATGCAGGTGCCAAACACAGTGACTTCATATGCTGAGTGACACAGTTTTGACATATTTGTTTGTAATGGCACAAACAACTATGTAAACTATTTTAAAGCCAACTTAAGGATAGATTATGATCTTTTGGAGCTAAGGACGAATCTATATTTGGATTTCTTATGTAATTACATGCAACAATAAAAAAATAGGAAGGTTTAAGCAGCAAAATGGATGAATCTCAGCCATAGATTCATACCTAACCCTAAGCCACTAGAGTCTTCTTAAGGAAAATGAAACCCTAAAATCTTAATAGTGTATGATGGGTGAATGATCAAATTGGAAGAGCGAACAAGATAGTTTACAGAGCATTCAAGGACTTAGAAGTAAGAGTGAATTGTAGAATCAGTTAGAGAAGAATAAAGAATATAGAGAAGGATACAGAGCTAAGACATCAAATCATGAAGAATCAATCAGAGATTGTATAGAGGTGATTTTTTATCATGAAAGCAAGTGTCAACCATAGGATCTCTATTGAGACATTTTAACAGGTGATTTTAGTTAAATCTCTTAATAGATTAGTCCTAATAGGCTATATGAAATCCTTGAATAGGGTGCTTACTTAATTGTAAGTTGAATTCCTTTAACTAGGCACACTTCTAGTAGGGTGTTGAATTCCTCTAACAAGGTCATACTTAATAGTGTTTGTAAATCTTTAATAGGACATGCCTTTCATAGGGCAGACCATGATTCATGGTCAAATCATTGTAACCTTCACTGGATACACTTTATTGCTATAGTAGTAAAGATTTGTGGGTGTCATCCCCACCCTAGTTTTACCTTCTCATTTGGAGGGTTTTTGGGCAATCAGATTTGGTGTCATGTGTGTGATTGATTACATGTTTACATGATTTAGATGCATATGCTTTACATGTTATTTTAGCTTATTAGTTAATGCATGCGATGAATGAATGGTGAAAGTTTTATGGGTCCAAATCTAAAATCCTAATTCACCCCCCCCACCCACTGCCCAACCCCCCCCCCCCCCCCCCCCAAGAAGTTTACTCTCTTCCCACTTGTAATTCCAAAAAATACATCACTCACAAGATCAAATAATTGGAGACAAAAGTGTTGGAGTCTTGACACGAAGTAAGTTGAAGGACAATACATGTCTAATTTTTTATTTTGAATTGAGAACTATGAAAGATGGCCTTGAAAATAATGATTGGATCAATGCTATGAAGAAATAGACCAAATTGTTAAAAAAATACATGGACACTAGTACAAATACCCAATGATAAGAATGTGATTCAAACAAAGTGGGTTTTTGGGAATAGCCTAAATAAGAAAGGAGAGGTTGTAAGGAACAAAGCCAAATTAGCTTTGAAAGGTTATGCCCAAGAAAAAGTGTTGATGTTTAAAGATCATTTTTTCCAAATGTAATAACACTGCCATTGTTATTGGTGTGTTCCAAAAGCATATTTGAAGACTTATAAAAGTAAGAGGAGGAGACATGTCTCTATGGTTAATCATCATTAGATACTAATAATATATTAAAAATAATATAATATATATTATATTATATAATACATTACATGTATACAAATATTTGTCTAAATGATGATTTACCATAAAAAATTGTATCTCATTATTGAATCAATCTAATTGAAGCTACAATCTTGACATGTTCTCTTAGCTAGGTAGGACTTCTATAGCTCACATTATGCTCTCAAGTATATGAAGAGATATTATCTCAGTATGATATTCCTAGAATGACATATTTAAGGATATCAATATATATCCATTAGCTTAGATGTTATCTTTCAATATAATCTAAAGTATGTTTCAATAAGTAATATCAATCATATGATATTCATCATACTTATATTCTTTTGGTATGTGCACTGGCATCAAATTTGATTCCTACCAAAAGAATATGGTATATCCTATTAGGATATGAGTTATTTGATTTTTGGTACTCTAAGGCAACAAATTAATGTAGTCTATCAAATAATAAGAATTCACAATGTCATGGTCTCTATCATGAAAAATATTATGATCTCTAGCACTCTAGAACAACAAATTAATGAAGTCTATCATGATAATAGGTCAAACTATTGATAAGATTGTCACCTTACAATAGATACCTTCCATATCCACACACACACACACACACACACACACATATGTATGTATGTATGTATGTATGTGTGTGTGTGTGTGGATATGGAAGGTATATTTAAGGATATCAATATATATCCATTAGCTTAGATGTTATCTTTCAATATAATCTAAAGTATGTTTCAACAAGTAATATCAATCATATGATATTCATCATACTTATATTCTTTTGGTATGTGCACTAGTATCAAATTTGATTCCTACCAAAAGAATATGGTATATCCTAGTAGGATATGAGTTATCTGATTTTTTGTACTCTAAGGCAAGAAATTAATGTAGTCTATCAAATAATAAGAATTCACAATGTCATGGTCTCTATCATGAAAATTATTATGATCTCTAGCACTCTAGAACAACAAATTAATGAAGTCTATCATGATAATAGGTCAAACTATTGATAAGATTGTCACCTTACAATAGATACCTTCCATATCCACACATACACACACACACACACACACATGTATGTATATATGTGTGTGTATATATATATATATATACATACATATATATATATATATATACATACATATATATATATATATATACACACATATATGTATATGTATATATATATATATATGTATACACACACACACACACACACACACACACACATATATATATATATATGAATGAAAGATTATCAAATTTCATGACATAATCCACATACGCAAAATAGTAGCCACCATGAACCAAGTTAGATGGTGGTACAAGGCTTTCACCTCAATTCTTTCTCACAAAGAAGAATGCATTACAAGGAATTTCACTTTGAACTTTTCTCTTATAGAGAAGAGGTCACACTTCAAAATTCTCCCTTTGAACAATGATCCTAAGAAGTCAGGTCCTCTAGTTACTCCCTTAGAGCTCTCTTCACCTAAGGATGCCTATTGAGCTCCCTCTAAATCTAATATTAATCTTTTGACTTGATGGTGATAAGTCATTACTTCCTCATGATGTACATAGGAGTAGGCCCATCAAAACCATGTAATCACACACATGTATTTCTAAACTCCCTCTGAATACCAATCTTCTAAGCTCCTACATTTCCTTTGAATAAATGTCAAAATCACTCTTAATATAGAAGGATACTCATAATCTCAATCATTGAGGATATTTTCTTCAAGAGACTCATTTTATCTAGCTTGATAATTAGTTGACTAATGAATTCTAGATCACAACTTCTTTGGAGCTACTGTCATAAGATTTAGTTTGCACAACATTTGACAACATGCGTAAAGTACCAACCTTCTTTTCCTACAAGAAAATCCTCATACATAAAGGAAAAGATCAAGGAAAATAACTCTTATAGAATATATAGAATTAAAAATAAGAGAGAGACTATAATGAGTAGATAAATGTAATACTCAAGGATAAGAATACTTATCTGCACATGAGGCTCTATAGGCATTTGAGAATGGAACATCTCCTCTCTGAAGATGGTTCAAGTGGGAATGAAACATCATTAAATTTCCACCCTCGATGTAAAATTCCTTCTCATTCCATTTTATAGAGTTATAACATTTATTCCAATTTTCTTTAGGAGTGAATAACAAAGAGAAGAAAAACATTATAATCTACTAAGTCAGATTTTAAAATACTTAATCTAATATATAGAGTTTCAATTGAATGCAAGAATGATTTCTTTGTCTCTGAGGTATATGAAATAATTATTCTTATTGAGAACAAGAAATGAGTATGTGTGCATTTATGTCATTCACATAGTGAACTAACATACATACATACTTTCACATATGTATATAGTCAATACAAGCAATCATTCTTATATTTGATCGAACCTTCTATGTATCAATAGTTTTGAACTAAAAAGTTCATGGTTTGTTTGAAGCTCATGGCTTTAATGTATTCCATATGTGTAAGATTCAGATAGGATCTAAAACTAGAACAACTTTCATGGTCAAATTATATGATGCTTTTGTTTTTTCTTTATTGTTTTGTGGTCTCTCTTCAAAAATTGGACTTGTTGCTAAATGACCAATGATTAATAATGTATGATTTCAAATTGAAATTTTAGTTACACATATTGAGCTTTTTGTGTCCCCAACTCTACTTCTTGGGTTGGTTTATTCTCAATTCACTTAGTAACTAAGACCAATAGTTTAATGTTTGTTATATTGGGCTTCTTTTTGCATTTCCACACGGAGTTTATACTTAAGAGCATATAGGAATCAGTTTTATGATTTCAAACAAGTGATGTTCAACATCAAATTTAGTTTGAATTAATTGATTTATGCATGTATATGTTTCCACTTAATTCTTTTGATCTATAATATTTGATAAGAGAGAATCCTTAGAGATAAGCAATCGAGTTATCTGATGATGAAGTGTTATATATTAATTTCATTTATCCATCCTCCTTTGCGTAGATAGTACTCATTCCTTCTATTCTTCTTTTTCTACATCTTTCTCTTCTTTTTTTTAGTTGGATGACATTGATATCTCCCCCCTTTTTTTTTATATCCATTATTTCTATGAGATTTTCTACTATCTCTAGTGCCTTTCTTATCTTGTCTTCCTAGAATTCTTCAACCCACTTGTTGGAGTGTTTTATTAACAACTCTAGTAATTTTTGAACTTAGTAATGAATAAGCTCTCTCAAGTGACTAATAATCTCATTCTCCAAGCCAATGATTACTATGCAACCATCCTTAGATTTATTATCATTCTCTAAATCTAAGATGTAAGAATCAAAGACACACTAGCACACATCTTTGACATCCATCTACACAGTCTAGTAATTCATTCATAGGCTCCAATGATTCTCTACCCATTCTCCTATATCTAGAATGATGAGGAACAACCAAATTAATGTGACAATAAATCCTAAAATTATATATTATGAATTGAGCTTTTACCTATTAAATTCACTCTTTGCATAAGTGTTTGGTCCTTTGTACATTTCTCTTACAATATTGCTCCTTTCTCCTTTATGAGATGTCTTCTTAAAGCTATATAAAATTGGAATAAAAATATATTGATGTCTCTTACTCCTACAATAACATTTGTAGATAGACCATTCAACTATTCACTGGTCATTTAGCTAATTATATTCCTTATTAAAAAAATTGTAGTCTAAACAATCTTCATTTTACTGATGTGAGCCCAAGTATAGTAGGTACCCATTTCTTGGTTGATACTCATATCTCATTCATTAGTTGTAAGTGAAATTTCCAATAAGAAAAGTATCTTTTCTATGTGATGAAGGGTGCTCCCCTTAATACCATAAACCAAAATAGAAATAAAGAAACAACAAAAAATGTGAGAACAAAATACAAACTTCTTATTTGCATTGCAAATGTAGAATTACAGAATTCACAAGTACAAAATGCTAACTCACATGGGCCCCTTCATTACAGTAAGCTACACGACAAGTTGCAGACTATCACCTAGAGTTGTCCTAGACAAAGTTAGGGCCTTTCTTAAATAGGCAATTTTATGCTGCTTGAGAAGGTTCTAGACATTGAAACTTAATACCTAGGGCCGATAGACCCTAACAATACATATAGAGTTAGCCAAATACATCTTTGACAATTATTTTAGATATTTCCAGTAGCCCAACTTTGAAAGACCATAACTCATGAACTGTTCCTCCAATTAGCTATTACAACCACTTTTTAGAAATGCTAGCTCCTAATCTACAGGCTCAAGGTGGTCCAAGTGCCCTTCCATCAAGTTTTTAGACCTCATCTAGGCAATCTAAGGCCTCCAATAGTGAGCCTAAATATTTTTCTATAAAATTTTCCACCGAAAATCCACAATAACTTCTTTGATACTTAAGTTGGAGCATTGAAATTTTGATAGAAGGCTTATAACTCTAAAATGAATCTTCATGTAGAAAATGAGAACATTTTGAGCTAATATGACAAACTTACTAAAAATAGCAAGTTCTCATAAATAGTATCTACCCTATCTACTAGTCCTAATTAAAATATAAAAGATTGAAATGAAAATATGTTTGGGTGATGCAAGATTTCTCTTACACCTAGCATGCTCCTACATCAGACTCCTAGGGTAATTTGAGAAGTGACCCCATTACGTCTCAATTGTTTAGAGGAAAATGAAGATGATTAACCTTTTCCTTTTCTAGCCATGATGAATCCTCTACTAGCCTCCCTTTCCATTTGACCAAATATTCCTTATAAGTTTTGTTCCTAGTACTTTTTCCAACACGACTGTACAGTATATCCTCAGTCTCCTTTATAGCCAGACTAGCTATTGGAATACTCAACTATGCTTCTATAACTTCATCTCCATCACCTCCTTCATAATACTCTATCAAATCTAAAATATTAAATATCAATAAAATATTCAATTTAATAGGCAACTCCACTTCATAGGCATTTCCAGAATCATGCCTTTTCACTATCTTGCATGGTCCAAATTTCTTCATCTTCAGATTATTATATGTACCCACTAGAAAATGCTTCTTTCTCAAATGAACCATGAAGTCATCTCCAATCTAAAATTCCTTATACCTCCTTTTCACATCTATCTTAGCCTTATACTATGCATTCATCTTTATGATGTTCTTCCTTACCTCCTCATGGATGTTCTTCAAATGTTTAACAAATTATTCTGCTTCAACACTACTTATCTCTCCTTTACCCAACTACCTCAAGTCAAAAGCATTTTAGGGACTACTCCCATTTACATTATAGAATGGTGATTTACCAGCATAATAGAATTATTATATGTAAACTCTACTTGTAGTAAAATCATATCCCATCCTTTTGGTTTATCTCCAATCAAGCATCTCAGCAAGTTTCCCAAACTACAATTTACAACTTCTATTTGTCCATTAGTCTATAGATGATGTAATGAAATAAACTTTAAATCTGTCTTCAACTTCTTCCATAATGTACACAAGAAATACCAATAATTTTGGTATCTCAATTTGAAACTATACTCTTTGGTAGACCATGTAGTCTCACCACTTCTTTGCAAAATAACTCTGCCACATTAACAACATCACTAGTCTTCTTGAAAGGAATAAAATGTGCCATCTTTGAAAACTTGTCAACGACCACAAAAATAGAATCATGCCAATGCTAAGTCCTTAGTAATCAAGGTACAAAATCCATGCTAATATCCTCCCATGGCTCCTCTGGTATAGGTAATGGCCAATACAACCTTGTATACTACAACTTTGGCCAGTAATAATGCTCAACAACCAAAGCTATGGTTTTATCTCTACCAAAATTTCTAGCCAACCCTCCACTATGCTTCTCCTCAATGAAATTCTCTTTCATTGAACTTTTGGGAATGCACAACTGGCTTCCTTTAAACAACACACTATCCTAGATCATGAAATCTAATCAATTTGTCCTATCAAGTGTAATAGGTTCTGTACAAACCTTCCATGCATCACCAAAATCAAGATCATTTAGATATAAAGTACTAAGTTCCTTGAACCCAACCACCTCTATCTATATTTTTGTTAGCAAAAGTTGTCTTCTACTAAGAGCATTTGCAACTCTGTTAGACTTTCCACTCATGTGTTTCAAAAAAAAAGTATAACTCTACAAAATCTCAACCCACTTCAAATGTCTTTGGTTCAATTTTTATTGACTATTCAAATATTGTGAAGCTTGATGATCACTATAAAAAAAAAAACTCCTTAGGAAGAAGATGCTATCTCCACTTCTTCAATGCTTGAACTATAGCATAAAATTATTGATCATAAACAAAATATTTTATTTTTGTATCATTCAACCTCTCACTAAAATAAGCAATAAGTCTACCTTCTTGGCTCATAACAACTTCTATTGCAGTACCACTAGCATCAAAGTCTACTTGAAACATCTTTTTCAAATCAGGAAGTACTAAAATGGGCTTCCCAGTAACTTTCTATTTCAACAGATTAAAACTCTTATCTGCTCCTATAGTCCATTTAGATTCTTTCATATCCCCTCTCATAGTTTCAGTCAAGGGTGCAAAAATACTACTAAAACCTCTTATGAACTTTTTATAATAACTAGCTAGTCCATGAAAAGATCTTACCATTGTTGCACTCCTCAGAGTAGGCCATTCAGGGATAGCCTTCACTTTCTCCGGGTCCATTTTTAGACCTTTTGTCAAGACTACAAATCCTAGGTATGCCAACTCCTTTACAAAACTACACTTCTTCAGGTTTATCAACAACTTTTGTTCCCTCAAATTATCAAAAACCTTGTGAATATGGATCAATTGCTCCTCCAATGTCTTACTAAAGATCAAAATATCATCTAGGTAAATAATGAAAAACTTACCTAGGAACTCCTCTAGTATCTCATTCATGAGCCTCATGAAAGTGCTTGGTGATTTGGTTAGTCCAAAAGGCATGACTAACCACTCATACAGTCCTTCTTTTGTCTTGAAACAAGTTTTCCACTCATCACCTTCTCTAATATGAATCTGATGGTATCCACTCTTTAGATCTATCTTTGTGAAATACTTAGCTCCACTCAAATAATCCATAATATGATCCATCCTCGGTAATAAAAATTTGTACTTGATTGTGATTTTGTTGATAGCACAAAAATCTGTGCATATCCTCCATTCTCTATTCTTATTTAGTGCTATATAGCTAGTACAACACATGGACTTAGACTCTTGAATTAACCCCTTCTCCAACAACTCATGAACTTTCTTGCTCGATCTTCAATTTATATTGGTGTCATTCTATGCATTTCCTTGTTTGGCAAATTGGCTTCTAGAACCAAATCCATCTGGTGACTGATCTTCCTCATTGGGGGTAAACCATCAGGTACATTATCTAATACAATATCAGAAAACTCTCCCAACATATATGCAACTTATATAGGTGCCTCCTCTACTTCTTCTTTACTATCTTTAGGAATTATAGAAAAACACATATGCTCATGCTTCATACCTTTGAGAAACTCTTTTCGATCAATAAAGCATATTCTGGTAGCACTACATACCTTTTCTTCTTTCTCCTTCAATGAATTCAACTTATGTTTCACTCCATCCTTGGTCAGAGTGTAGGTATTTTCTCACCCATCATGTACAACATGCCTATGAAAATTTCATGACCTATCCAACAACATATGACATATGTCCATAGATATGATATCACATTATACCTCATCCTAGTAGCTTCCAATCTTGAACTTCACTAAGCACTACTCAGTGACCATGACCTTGTGGTCATCTTGCACCCAAGAAATATAGTATGGGCACAAGTGTTTCTATCTCTTTAGCTCCAACTTGGTGACCATCATTTCAAATACTAGATTGTTTGTACTTTCACCATCAATAATCACATCACAAAAGTTATCTTCATATTTGCACCTTGTGCAGTAAAAACCCTTCTTTAATAAGGTTCATTCTCACCCTCAACAAGGCTCTCTTGTTAACTAGGACTTCTCCTCTTTTAGCATCTTCAAAATGTGAGGATCTACAATCTTCATCAACATGTGCAACTCTGGCCTAGCCTTCTTTTCTTTAATCTATCCTTCCTTGGTACTAGGTACATTCAAATGCTCTATGCCTTTCTTCTCCACAGTGAAAACATTTCCCACAAAAGACTCCTCTTCTAGATCCTTGTCCTCTGTCTCTTTCTTTTTTATCTCTATTGTTTTGATCATGGAAACTATCAAAATTATTTCTCCTCTAGTTTTGACTACTCCTCCTAGCCTCATCCTTGCTTTTTAGATCATCATTATAGCCACCATAAGATTGTCTGCCATATCTTCCACCATGACCTCTTTCGCTCTCCTTATTGTCAAACTTCTTGTTCAATTTTTCCTCAACTCTTAGGTAAAATTGGTATGCCTCCTCAATACTATTAATTTGAACTAGACTCAACTCATCTTGAACACTTGGCTTTAACCCATTAAGATAATGGGCCACTTCTCCTTATTAGCTTCTACATGGCTGGTTCTAATGAGAACTCGGTAGAACTCTTGGGTATACTCTTGAGCATATTTTCCCACTTGCCTCAACCCTTGCATCTTCTTCAATAGATCAAGCTCATAATCCATGGGAATGAATTATCACTTCAGTTTAGCTATCATCCACTCCCATCTAGTGATTTTTCCCTTTTCCTTTCTATTTAGCTCCAACTAAACCTCCTGCCACCAAATCTCCACATGTCCCTTTAGTTTTTCCTTTACAAACTTGACCTTTTCAAGATCCTCAATATCTTCATATTCAAAGTACTCCTCCAGTTAATTGATCCAATAGATAAGCTCCTCTAGGTTAATATTTCTCAAAAATGTGGGAACTTCAAATTTAGGTCTTTTTCCAATCTTGGAGATGGCCCTAAAAAGCCTTTCTTCCTTTGGTTTTAGAATTGCCTCTACTTTGGAATTTTCTTCTACTTCATCCTCATCCTCACTTTCATCTCTTACAAAAAGATTTATTCCTCTACGTATTTGTTCTTCCAATGCTTGCATTTTTCTTTGGAGGGCTCAAAAACCCTTAGGTGTAACACCTATAGCTCTACCACCACACTCTCTTCATGGAGGCATTTTTTTGCTTCTACTAAAACCCTAGTGCAAACTACCTCACAATCAACAATCTATCTACATGCTCAACCCAAACCATGGTCTTGGTGTGAACTACCTCATAGTCAGTGATCTATCCACATACTCAAGAACTCTATCTCTAATATCACTTGATGAAGGGTGCTCCCCTTAATACCATAAACCATAATAGAAACAAAGAAACAAAAACAAATGCAAAAAAAAAAATATGGACTTATTATTTGCACTGCAAATGTGGAACTATAGAATTCGCAAGTGCAATATGCTAACCCACATGGGTGCCTTCATTATAGTAATATGCTAGACAAGCTATGAACTATTACCTAGAGTTGTCTTAGACAATGTTTGGGCCTTTCTTAAATAGGCAATTTTATGCCACTCGAGAAGGTTCTAGACATTAAAACTTAATACCTAGCGCCAATAGACCTTAACAATACATATAGATTTAGCCAAATACATCTTTGACAATTATTTTATATATTTTAGGTAGCCCAAATTTGAAAGACCATAACTCATGAACCATTTCTTCGATTGGCTATTATAACCACTTTTTAGAAATGCTAGCTTCTAATCTGTAGGCTCATAATGGTACAAACACCCTTTTGTCAAGTTTTCTAACCTCATCCAAACACTCTAAGGCCTCCAATGGTGAGCCTAAAGATTTTTCTACAAATTTTCCACCAAAAATTCACAATAAATTCTTTGATACTTAAGTTGGAGCAATGAGATTTTTATGGTGGGATTATAAGTTGAAAATGAACCATCATATATAAAATGAAAAAAATCTAAGCTCATATGATAGACTTACTAAAAATAGCAAGTTCCCATAAATAGTAACCACTAATAGTCCTTATTAAAATAGAAAAGACTGAAATGAAAATATTTTTGGGTGATGCAAGATTGCTCTTACACATAGGATGCTCCTGCATCACTATGCCTTTATGCTCATACTGTATTCTCTTAATCTCCTTCTAAAATCCTTGTATTTATGAGTGTGGGTATGTACATTGTGATTGTGTTGAGCAAAATATAGGAACATTCAAAATTGCCAATGTATTGCCTGAGCTATGCTTTTTCCATTCAGATTCTTGATTGACCACATAATATATGCTAGTGAGCACTTATAAGGAAATTTTGATGACAATGCTAGCAGTGATCATGGTGTTAGTTTCCAAACTCTTCCATTCCTTCCCCTGCTCATTGGTGAGGTTATAGATTTATTTTTGGATCATTCACAAATTATAGGTAGTCTTTTGACAAAAATGGATATAAATCTAAATTGAATATGTATTGATGTTTCTTTTCAAATCCTCCTCCTAAGCCCCCCACATATATTTGATTCTTCTTTGTTACATCAAAATTATCCATGTGATGTAGGGGCATCTAAGGTTCAAGGCTATTTACTCAGATGTGGGTTTTGGTTGAGATTTAATTCTATGGGTCAAAACTTTTGACTCGAATGTGGGTTTTGGCTAAATTTTTATAGGAAGTTACATTAGAAGGATTTATTTGGATTTCCAATGGAGCTTAGCTTGATAGGTGGCTATTTTGACATTTTACCAAGAGCCTAAAATATCGCCTTGACCTTTAAATTTGGTTTTTTGTGTTTTTTCCAATTTTTTTGGAAAGTTGTATTTGTAATAAATCTAAAATTATATTTTTTATTTTGTTGATTATTTGGCAATTTGTCTTGCCTTAGTTGGTGGCTTTTCTTGGGAAAAATCAGAATTTGTAGGATGAGTTTTAAAAATTACCAAAATGGAAAAATCTATTTTTCCCAAAAATCTACTAAATATGGTAATTTTTGGAATTGTAAGAAGTACATGATTTATTTCATTGTAGAGGCAGAGTAGAGTTGTAAAAAAAAGTTTTAATAAAGAATTATGGTATTCTAAAACATTTTTCTTGTGTTGATTTTTGATTATTCATTGATGAGATTGGATTACATCATTTGGTATTAGAGCAGTAAGATGGTTGGGAGAGGAAGAGGAAGAGGAAGAGGAGGTGTCAAGTTGATGCAACCATTAGTACTAGATATGTAGAGGGAAATTGAATGACTCAATGAGTGACTAGATAATCAAAGAATACAAAGAGGAAATGAATCTGATGAAGAGGGAGAAAATATAAACAAAAGACTGGGAGAAATGAGCTATGAAGATAGAGTTCTTAAGGCTTTAGAAAGAAGGAGTAAAGAAATAAAGATTGACATTTCAGCCTACGCTTGTAGTCTTAAGCCAAAATAACTAATAGACTGGCTGAATGAGATGGGGAAATTTTTTGAATGAAAGCATATCAAAGAAGAAAAGAAGATGAAGTTTGCATGCACAAAACTAAAAGGACATGTAATGATATGGTGGGATCATGTCCAATAGGAACGAGTTAGAAATGAAAGGGAGAAGATTAAGACATGGATCAAGATGGAGAAAAATCTAAGAGAAAAATTCTTACCCATGAATTATTCACAAACCCTCTTTCACAAATTCTAGAATTTGAAGCAAAACTTGTCTTCAATGCAAGACTATACAAATGAGTTCTACAAGCTATCCATGTGCATAGAGCATCAAGAAAATAAAGAGTAGATGGCTATTAGATATGTGAATGGCCTAAAATTCTCTATTCAAGATGAACTGAGCAAGCATCATGTTAACAACATGGAGGAAGCCTACCAATTAGCTCTAAAGGCTGAAGAAAAGTAGAATAGCAAATATATCCAGAGGAATAGAGGTGTTCAAAGGGGTACCTCAACTCCATTTTGGAAAGGTTCTAATAATGGTTGAGGAGAGAGTTTTCAAGGTTATGAAATAAATATAGACACTAGGCAAGATCCTCCAAATCAAGAAAGAGGAAGGGGGTTTCAACAAGGTCAAGGCTATGGAAGTGGAAGAGGTTGGGAAAACTAGAGAAGACCTCTTGCTTGTTTTAGGTGCAGAGAAGAAGGCCATAGGGCTTTTGAGTGTTCCAATTTCAATGTGTAGGATAGAAATCAAGGAGGACCATCCAAAGTGAACCTATCCAAGGCTAATAATGAATTTGAATAAGAAGTATCTCTAGATATAGGAGAAAAGCTCATTATGAGAAGGAGAAAAGCTCATTATGAGAAGGAAAATGATTATTATAGCCAAGGAGGATGTAGAGGATAAAGGCATCAATGATTCATGGCTCAGGACCAACACATTTTAGACAAGGTGTACCTTAGGGGGAAAGTTATGTCAAGTAATTATTGATGGAAGTAGTTGTGAGAACATGGTCTCTAAAGAAATGGTGGATAAACTAAATCTCCAGTGTGAAAAGAATCCTCATGCTTATATGATTGCATGGTTTAAAAAGGGAACTAAAGTCATAGTAGATAAGAGGTGCCTTGTTAAATTTTCAAGAGGGAAGGTTTGCAAGGATGAGCTATGGTGTGATGTGATTCTGATGGATGCATGCCATGTCCTCTTGGGTTGTCCTTGGTAGTATGAAAAAAATATTATTCATAATGGGGAAAAGAATTCTTACAACTTTTGGAAGGATGGATCTAAAGTAGTCTTATTACCTCTCAAGGGTGATGGAAAAACTGAAAGTATGGTTTCTAAAAAGGAACTTGTCAAGGAGATGAAAGTGACAAGGTGTTGTTATGCATTGGTAGTACAAAAGGGGAAAGAGGCATACTTGATTATACCACCAAAGCAGCTGTAGTGTTGGAAGAATATTTAGATGTTATTCTAGAGGAGCTACCTAATAGACTTCACCCAAAATGAGATATCTAACATCATATGGATCTTATTCCAGGAGCAAATCTTCCCAATCAAGCAAAATATAGAATGAGTCTAAAATAGCATGCAAAACTAGACAAATAGGTGACTCAGCTCATACAAAAGGGCTTAGTATAGGAAAACATGAGCCCCTATACTATCCTAGCATTATTAACTCCAAAGAAAGATGGAACACAGAGGATGTACATAGACAGTCAAGCCATCAATAGGATAACCATCAGGTATCATTTTCCTATCCTAGGTTTGGATGACATGATCAATATTTTTTCTAGAGCAATGTATTTCTCTAAGATTGATCTACAAAGTGGGTACCATTAGATCTACATCCAAGAGGGGGATGAGTGGAAAAAAACTTTCAAAACTAGAGATGGTTTGTATGAATGGAAGGTTATGCCTTTTGGTTTATCCAACATACCTAGTAATTTTATGAGACTCATGGACACTGTGTTGCATCCCTACATTGGTAAGTTTGTAGTAGTTTATTTTGATGATATATTGATTTTTAGTACAGGAAGGGAAGAACATCTGCAATGCCTAAGGATCATATTGGGGGTATTGAGAAGAGAAAAGCTCTATGCTAATTTGAAGAAGTGTAGGTTCATGCAAGAAAGCTTGGGTTTTGGGGGGATTTTAATTTCTACAAATGGTGTCAAGATGGATCCAAAGAAAGTTTGAGCCATTCTTGAATGATGTAGTCCATGTAGTATCACTAAGGTGAGAAGTTTTGATGGCTTGGATACTTTCTATAGAAATTTCATTCATAATTTCAGCAACATTGTAGCACTTGTGATACACTATACTAAGGGTCGGGAGTTTTCATGGATGAAAGAGGTTGAAGAGAGTTTCCAATACCTAAAGAAGAAGGTCACTAAAGCTCCAATACTAGCACTGCCAAATTTCAAAAATATGTTTGAAGTAGACTATGATGCCTCGCATGTGGGCATTGGTGTTGTATTCAACCAAGAAGGTAAGCCCATTGCCTTTTTTAGTGAAAAATTGAATGATGTGCAAAAGAAATATTCTACATATGATATAGAATTCCATGCAATTGTGCAAGCTTTGAGGCACTGGAAGCATTATCTAGTAGCCAAAGAATTTGTATTATTTATAGATCATATTTCTCTAAAATACTTGAACACACAAAAAAATTAAACACTAGACATGCAAAGTGGGTCTCTTTCCTATAGGGTTTTACCTTTGTTTTGAAACATAAATCAGGGAAATAGAATCAAGTTGTAGATGCATTGAGTAGGCAAGTTGTTCTTTTGACCATCATGGAAACAAAAGTGGTTGGCTTCAATGCAATCAAAGGCTTTTATGAATCTAATAGTGACTTTTGGGAAGTTTTTGATCAGTTGAAGAATCTAGTACCTAGGCATGCATACACTATTCAAGGTGAGTATCTAATGCAAGATGGTTACTTATTCAAGGGGAAGTAGATGTGTGTTCCTGTAGGCTCAATGTGGGAAAATATTATTTGAGAATTTCATAGTAGTGGTATGGCTAGGCATTTTGGGAAGGATAAAACAATAGCTTTGGTGGTAGATAAGTACTATTTTCCAAAGATGAAGTGAGATATCACCAGCTTTTTGGAGAGGTGTCAAATTTGTCAAGTAGCCAAAAGGCACTACCAAAATAGTGGATTGTACATGCCATTACTAGTACTAGTAGGACCATAGATAGACTTAATTATGGATTTTGTATTGGGTCTACCACATACACAATGAGGTAATGATTCTATCTTTGTAGTTGTGGACGCATTCTCAAAAATGGTTCATTTCATTGCTTGTAAGAAAACTAGTGATGCTACTAGGGTGGTCGAGTTATTCTTTTTTGAAATAGTCAGATTGCATAAGGTTCCAATACTGATCACCTCTGATCAAGATACTAAATTCTTGAGTCATTTTTGGAGGACCTTATGGAAGAAAATGGGAACAAAGTTATAGTTCAATAATGCTTACCATCCATAAACTAATGGACAAACAAAAATTTTCAATCATAGCTTGGGTAATTTGTTGCAATGTATTGTTGGAGAGGAGCCCAAACAATGGGATTTGGTATTGCCCCAGGCAAAAATTTCTTATAATAGCTTAGTGAATAGGTCAACTGGTAAGTCACCATTTCAAGTTGTGTATGGATGTAACCCTTAGGGTGTTCTCAATTTGGTGTAGCTTCCCTTGGGTGATAGAGTCAGTGATGATGGAGAAGCCTTTGTAAAGTAGCTCTACCAGTTGTAGGAAGATGTAAGACAGAAGTTGCAGGGCAATAATGAGTGATATAAAGCTTCTATAGATGTCACTCGAAGGTATCATGCTTTAGTGTAGGGGATCTAGTGATGGTTTATCTCAAAAAGGAGAGGTTTTTCTACCAGGACTTATCATAAATTGAAATATAAGAAAATTGGTCCTTGCAAGATTTTAAAGAAGATTAATGATAATGATTATGAGGTAGAGCTCCCCAGTGATCTTGATATATCTCATGTGTTTAATATTTTTGATTCATATACTTTTCATGGTGATGATAGCTCTATTGAAAAGTAGGATGTGGTAGACTAGAAAAACACTATACCAATCAAAAAAAGAGAAAAGGTTGGATAAATTCTAGACAAAAAGACTATTTAGACTCACCAGGGTGTCTACAATAGATATCTCATGTAGTGGGAAAGGTTGGCACTAATAGATAGCACTTGGATTATGGAATGGGATTTGCAAAAGCTAGATGAGCCTAAATGGAAGCAATTTGAGGATCAAAACTTGTAGGAACTTTGTTCTTTTTAAGTAGGGGAGAATGGTGCAGGGGCATTTCAGGGTCAAGGTTGTTGACTCAAATGTGGGTTTTGGTTGAGATTTACTTTTGAGGGTCATAACTTTTGACTTGGATGTGGGTTTTGGTTGAAATTTTATAGGAAGTTGCATTAGAAGGAGTTATTTGGATTGTTGATGGAGCTCAGCTCAAAAGGTGGTTGTTTCAACATTTTTCTATGAGCCTGAAATATCACCTTGACCTCTGAATTTGGTTTTTTGTGTTTTTTTCCATTTTTTTAGAAAATTGTGTTTGTAATAATTTTGAAATCATTTTTTTTGATTTCGTTGATTAGTTAGCGACTTTTATTTCCTTAGTTGGGGGCTTTTCTTCAAAAAAATCAAGATTCACAGGATGAGTTTTAAAAATTACCAAAAATGGAAAAATCCATTTTTCCTAAAAATCTATCAAATATGTTAATTTTTGGAATTATAATAAATAGGTTTTTTATTTCGTTGAAGAGGCATAGTAGACTTGCAAAAAAAGTTTTAATGAAGAATTATGGTATTCTGAAACATCTGTCTTGTGTCAATTTCTAATTTATTCATTAACGAGATTGGATTACATCACCATGTGACCATTCCATCAAACCAATATGAGAGGAAGTTGCATTAGGAGTTATTTGGATTTTTTATGGAGCTCAGCTCGAAAGGTGGTTGTTTCAACATTTTTATGGGAGCTTGAAATATTGCCTTGACCTCTAAATTTGGCTTTTTGTGTTTTTTTCCTATTTTTTTAGAAAGTTGTGTTTGTAATAAATCTGAAATCATTTTTATTTATTTTGTTGATTAGTTAGCAATTTTCCTTTCCTTAGTTGGGGACTTTTCTTCGAAAAAATCAAGATTTGCATGATGAGTTTTAAAATTACCAAAAATGGAAAAATCCATTTTCCCTAAAAATTTGCCAAATATGGTAATTTTTGGAATTGTAATAAGTAGGTGTTTTATTTTATTGTAGATGCATAGTAGACTTGCAAAAAAAGTTTTAATGAAGAATTATGGTATTCTGAAATATCTGTCTTGTGTCAATTTCTAATTTATTCATTAACGAGATTAGATTACATCACCATGTGACCATTCCATCAAACCAATATGAGAATTCATTCTATGGACTTTAAAATAACATTATGATTCTTCAAAGTATTCCATGATAATACAAAGAAATTTTGATTTTATTATCTTTAATTATCATACATTGATTACCAATAAACATAATGATTTACATAACATGTTTCAAATGTAGTAAGCATAATTTCACTTTATTCCACAAAAATTTTCATGCCTCCATTAATTTAATTAGCTTATTAGATATAAAGGAAACCATATTTAGGAAGGTCTGGACATTCCTCAATAAGAAATTTCTAATTTGATACCATTTAAATATGGATCTATAATTATTTAATGTGATACAATATCAAGAACGTTGAGGACATTCTTACTTTAATGTGTCTTATACGATCAATGAAAAATTATATGTTTTCTTCTCCATTACACTTCTCTGTGTCTTATGTATAGCTAGTTTCTAGGTCTTTTCATTTGCAGCCCTTCTCTAATACCATGTTGATGTTTAAAGATCATTTTTTTTGTAAATCTAATAATACTACCATTTTTATTGGTGTGTTCCAAATGTAGATTTGAAGACATATAAATATGAGTGGAGGAGACATGTCTCATGAAGAGACATATCTCTATGATTAATCATCATTAGATACTAATAATATATATAACCATATATAAAATATAATATAATATATATGTATATAATATATATGTATATAATATATATGTATATAATACATTATATATAAGGATACTTATCTAAATGATGATTTACCATCAACAGTGTATCTCATGATTGAATCAATCTGACTGAAGCTACAATCTTAATAAGAAGGAATTTATTATGGTGAGACTTTTGCCCCTATTGCTAGATTTGAAGGAGTTAGAACCCTACTTTCCTATGGTACTTACAAGATATTTAAGGTGTATCAAATTGATGTAAAATATGCATTTTGGAATGAAATCCTTGAAAAGGAAGTCAGCATTAAACAATCAGAAGGATTTTTTGAACCTGATCAGATGAACCTAGTTTGCAAATTGAACAAAGCTTTGTATGAACCGAAACAAGCACTGAGAGCATGGTATGAAATATTTCATTCATATTTGATTAAGATTGGATTTTTAATAACTAGTGAGAACAGTAATTTGTACTTGAAAAGTGAAGCTAAAAATATGGTATTGATTGCTGAGATATTTGTTGATGACATAGTATTTGGTGGTAATTATTTTCTATGTAATTTATTTGTTGATCAAATGAGCAAGGATTTTGAGATGTCTATGTTTTTTGAGATTAAATTTTTCATTTGATTACAATTTAATCAAACACAAAGAGGTATATATGTGACCTAGTCTAAATGCATTAAGGAGATCTTGAAAAAAATTGGTATGGATGAGTAAAAACTAGTTGGTACACCTATGATCACAAGTTTTAAACTATATAAGGAATATAGCACCACTAAACTAAATGAGACACAATCTAGATCAATGATTGGGGAGTTACAACATGTACACATTACACTTGATATTGCACACATAGTTGGTATAATTGTCGGGGAGTTACAATATGTTGTACATAGTAGACCTGATATTGAACATGTAGTTGGTATAGTTGTAAGGTTTACCTCTAATCCTAAGGAAACACATATGATTGTAGTAAAGAGGATATTCAAATATCTTAAAGGAATAGAAGATTATCATCCTTGGTATAAGAAAGAAAGTAATTTTGAGCTAAAAGTTTATATTAATGTTGATTGGGTTAGAAATGTGGATAACAAAAAGAGCACTAGTGGTGGAGATTTATTTTTAGGAGAAAGATTAAATACAAGGTTAAGAAAGAAAATAATTTTAATATCACAATCTACTACTAAAGTTGAGTATGTTGTTGTTGTAATTAATTGTTCAAATATTGTTTAGATTAAAATTTTTTTGGAAGGAATGAAAGAGGAAGTTACCAAGCCTATTACTATATGTTGTGATAACACAAGAGTGATAAAGATTTTAAATAAAGATTTTAAATAATCCCGTGATGCATGTAAAACAAAGAATATATCTATCAAGTATCACTACTCGAGGAAACAAGTACAAGAGAAGCAACTGAGTTTGGAGTATGTAAATCCAAAGGAACAAATTGCTTATATCTTTACTAAGCCATTGCCTAAGGATAATTTAGAGTATCCAAGAGATAAGTTGGGGGTACTTCCCCTAGCCAATATTCAATTAAAAATTATGCATGTTGCATTAGTTCATGGATGAATAAATATATCTTTGTGGAGTTAATGCAAAAGTTCACACTTTAGGAGTAGTTCTAAAGTTGTGAAAGTGATTGCAATGAAGCTTTTGAAACAAGTACATGTAAGGTAAAAGGTATAACTACAAGGTTTTATGAGTTTATACTTGGAACTTATATTTACCCTTTGCATTTCTATCAAAGGGGGAGAGATACAGTAAAGGAGAGAACCTATAATATGAGAGAGATACAACAAGGAGGAGAGAATCAGTAAGTAAGATGTTGAGAATTAGAATAATGAGTAGAAGAATGGATTTTAATAAAAGGGGTTAAATATGTATGAAGATGTTGTTGAACCTAATATAGAGATCATGGAGCTAGAGAGATGAAATGAGTTAACTTATGATTGTTTATGTGTTATACAATATTTTGTCATGAAATATCTTATGTAAAAGGTTTGAGTTTGTATGTGTTTCCATCAATGCCAAAGGGGGAGATTGTTGGATATTGTTAGCCTAAACATATAATGTACTAAATGCATGTGGAGAGTCATATCAATTGGTATGTTGTCATTCATGTCAATCCTTAATTGGTTAGACATTATGCTAATTCACTAGAGTGTCATATCATTTGATTGATGATCAAGAGGATTTGAAGAAACTATGTTGATATGAGTATGATATTCAATGGACACTTGAATGAATTAGACTATGATAGTATAATGTTGGTTTGATTGTTTTACATTAAGTGATGAAGATCATATATGAGAAAGATAGTTTTCTAGGTGAATGAAAAAGTAAAGTAATAACCAAGATACTACATTTGTCATCAAGAAATTATAGTTATTATCAAGCACAAGGAAATAAGTGAAAGAAACAATTATTATCAAGAACATTAATGTTAACAATGTGTAGTATTTCTTGAGAAAGATAGTGTTAATGGAGCATGGAAAAGAAGACTAAAAGAATGAGATGGAATCCAAAGCTAACATTTGATGAAAATAAGGAAAGTTTGAGAAGCAAAAATGATAAGGATAAAGTTAGTTATGAAATCAATGGCTAGAGAAATTCAAGAAAGATAGAATGGAAGAGATTTACTATTTTTAGAATGAGTACAAATTTTTAGGTATAACAGTATTTACTAAGTGACAAGATACAATGAACTTTAGGAAAATGAATATCTAACAAATATGTTTAAGAGGCAAAGTGGATGGATTAGATTAAGAGTTGAAGAAGGAAGATTTCTATTTAAGGGATGAGCATGAAGTTCATTATTACTAATGCCTGAGAAGAAGAAGAAGAAAATGGAAGACAGGTATAACTAAGCAAGTTGCATTATGAAGATAAAACAAAAGGAAGTGTCAATTTGAGTTGTGAAGTGTGTGGATCAGCTTGAATGAGATCAATGAAAGTATTTGAGCTAAACAAAGATTTGAACATGAAATGTAGCTCTAAACCTAATAGATCAATTTATTGTTAATTTCTTACTTATATAGTAGATAAAATCTCTTAGCTGAGTGGACCTAATAGTCTAGTGAAATCCTATATGATAGCATTCAATAGTAATATATTTAAGTCCTTTAGAGAAGACCACCTTTAGAAATGTCAAAGAGTGATAAGGTCTAGATGATCTTTGGTGTAGATCCTATAAAAAGGTCATACATAATAATGTGAATGTAAACCTTTAACAAGGTTGGATCATAAAATAACTCACATCAAAAGAGTGAAAATTTTGGGTTGCTAGTTCCTAGGTGGTTTTTCCCTTTAGATGGTTTCCACATTAAATAGTTGTGTCAAATATATGTGTAAATAATTTTGATGTTCCATGATTATTTCATGTTATACACTTAATGTTGAAGGTTGTTATACACTACAAATTAATTTTATTATTCAGTAGAAACTGGTAAATATCTCTGATACTCTGTATATATGAAGGCAATTAATAAACAAGATAAAAGTAATATTTTATTTAGTTTATCTTATAAAGTTGGATACAATCATAAAGCTAATAATTTGAAATTTTAAAGTATTAAGATTTTAAAATGGTATTTCATGGGCCTAAGAGATAATTGATTCAACCCTCCTCTCTCAGTTATCTAAATCTAATATACTATTGAGAAACCTCCATCTCCCATACACATTAAGTATGAAGAAAAGGTTGACGAGGCCAATCATATTGGAAATCAAGTTCAACATGTTAATGTTGGAAATATAAGAGGAGTAACTGAGAGGGGAGTGGTGAATTAGTTACCACAAAAATAAATCCCAGATCCCTTAGATGTCAATACAAATCAAAACATAAACTTTGATTAAACTATATTCCATTGTTACTTGGCAAACACATAGACACTTAGTTAACACTAGAAAATACTTTAACTCAACAAGCACCAAAAATCAACTGTAACTTGGCAATAACTAAATATACTAATTTTAATGTGATTAACTATGATTAACCTTAAATTTACCTTAGTTGCATATACATAAAAGAAATAGCATAAAAACAAGTGACACCAATATTTAACATGGAAACCCAATTTGGGAAAAACCACTAATTACAACTAGTTACTATTTTAACTCTTCTAAAGTGAGCCTTGTTAGGAGCCAACCCTATTAAAGGTTACAAAACACACTTTTAGGTGCGACCCTATTAGAGGATTGAATCACCCTGTTAGGAGTGACCTTGTTAGACCTTGTTAGAGGATTTACAATTAGCTATTAAGCCAACTTTGTTAAAAGATTTAGATCATTGCTACAATGGTTAGAAAATAACAATGAGATGACCTAATTTTTTATGTAACTAAACTTCTGATTACAAATCTCAATTTTCGCTTTAATACTTGATCTTTCCTGATCAAATGTATCTTTGTAGCTCCACAAGGATATTCCTTTTATCCTTCTAATTTGCTTCCTCTAAGCATCTTCAAATCTTCTATTTTCTTCCACACATTCAATCCTCAACTTGACCTTATATTTATATCTTACATATTATCAAGTCAGCTTGAATACAACTTAGAATAATTAATATTCATATCCTCAATTAGCTAGAACCAACAAAAAAAATCAATTAAACTTAATATGCCAAAACAAGAAAATCCTTCATTAGCCGACCATGCATGGTAGACACTAACAAAAATAGATTTTCCTTCATTAACCAAGTAAGCTCAGTTAACATTGGTTTTAATGCCAATTACTTTGTCTTGTAAGTGAACTCGATATACCCTACCTTCTATGAATTCTCTTTGGTAACTAAGTGAGCTTGGTTAACACTCGTTTACCTTCCAACTTTTCTTTGTCTTTTAAGTGAACTCGGTAGACACTAACTTCTGAACTTGGCATACATAGGAATACTCAACAGACACAAGGAATTTTGTTCATTTCCTAAGTGAGTTTAATAGATACTGACTGGCAATGATATGACATTTTGTGTAATATCAAAGACAATACACACTTAACCAATTGTTTTCAACAATTTCCCTCTTTGTCATTGATGACAACACAACATGTCATAATACAATGAAATTTTTGGAGCAAGAATAAAGTAAGGAAAATATCCTTAGTTTCATTTTGAGTCTCATCCATGAGAACTCCCTCTATCAGTGTGAACTCCCCCTACCTTTAATTTCTCCTCTATCAGAATTATTTTATCTTAAACATCTTCTGATAGCAAACTCTTCCTTTTTGATATCAGACCAAATTCATTTTGTTCCTCAGATATCATTATTTTTTTTTTTTTGTGAAATGTGTACTCTCCCTCTTTATAATTTTCTTTTGTTATATGACAACAAACTCTCCCTCTTTGACATCTCATGCCAAAGAAAATATTCAAAGAATATTAGTGTACCTTATGTACCAGTTCATATGCAATGTTCCCTTTTCAATACTACATCAACAAACTGATCTTCAACATGCTTTGGTTGATGAATCACTAAACTTTATTTAGTGAGCTTCAAATATGAGAATGACCCCTAACTTACCTATGAGATACAAAAATGCATCCTTATGTAATGGCTTAGTGAATATGTCTGTGATTTGTTCTTTAGTATTCACATATTCCAATCTTACCTCTTTATCTTGTACCAATCCTCTTAAAAAGTGATATTTTATAGAAATGTGTTGTTTAAAATATAAGAGGAGTAAATAAGAGGGAAGGGATGAATTAGTTACTACAAAAAAAAATCCTAGATCCTCAGATGTCAATACAAATCAAAACTCTGATTAAACTATATGCTGTTGTAACTCGACAAACACACATGCACTTGGTTTACACTAGCAAATGTTGTAACTCAACAATAACTAAATATACTAAACTTAATGTGATTAACCTTAAGATTAACTTAGTTGCATACACATAAAATAAATAGCATGAGCACAAGTGACACCAAGATTTAGCATGGAAACTCGATTTGGGAAAAACCACCAAGTGCAACTGGTTACTAATTTTCACTCTCCTAAAGTGAGCCCTATTAGGATCCAACCTTGTTAAAGGTTATAAAACACACTATTAGGTGTGGCCTTGTGAGATGTCTTTTGCTAAAAATATTCAAGACTATGCTAGGTTATTGAGAGGGGAGGGGTGAATTAGTAACTTCTAAAACTTCAACAATTTCAATTCTTAATCCAATAAACCAATTAGCATTTAATTCATCACATCTGATCTAATTACATGCATGAAAAACTAAAAACATGAAAGCATCCACAACACTTGAACACAAAGATTTGGTGACCTAGAAACCTTCCAAATAGAAAGTAAAACTGGGGTGGGGATGATACCCACAAACTTTAGCATTGTACTATGAAGTTGGCCAGTTAAGGCTTACATTGATCACTTCTGATGATCTGCCCTATTAGGAGCAAATAGGACTACTAGGTCCACCTTGTGAGAGGATTCTACAAACACACAATGAAGTATGCAATCAGCAAATAGTTTTATAGAAGACTGTTAGGTCTACCTTGTTAAAGGATTTTGACTAGTTCACCTATTAGGATGAAGTAGTTGATCTCTGATTTATAACTAGGTTTATTGATAGAGATTCCTTGGTGTATTGATCACTTTTCTATGATAGATTTGTCACTTCTTCTCCTTATGCTAATATGGCCTTTACAATTCTTTATCTGTTGTATATGTTTTCACATTTACATTCTTGCACCTTCATGCTCTTGCTTATATTTCATTACATTGGATATGATACAATACATCACATGTATATACCAATCCAATTTACAAAATTACAAAGTTATCCATGACACAAGTTAACACAAATATTACAAAGTCAGCCCATATGAAGATACTTAGGTTTTGAAGACTAACTCGGTGAGGTTCTAATACCCTACATCCACTGTCATTGCCTGAAATCATCATGCTCTTAGTAAATGTAGAAGCTCGGTTCATAATGATCACTTTCAAGTAGTCTTGAACTTGGTCTACACTGGTGACTTGGTAGATATTGTGCAACTCAACAAATACTAAATCACTTGGTTACCATGAAGTGGCTTGGTTAACATTGTCTTCACATTGCATAAATTGAGAACTTAGGAGATACTACAATGCTCGGTAACCACTGGCTTCGCATCACATGAACTATGAAATTGATAACCACTGATAAACTTGGTATACACCAAAATGCTTGATTTGAACTGCTAAACTTCATACTAACTGAATATGTTCAATAACCACTGGAATTGGTCCAAAGGACTTAGTAGCAACTGTAAAGCTTGATGGCTACTAAATTACATGAAAAACACTATAAACTATTCAATGAGCTTGGTAGCTATACAAAATTTGAATATGTGTGTGTCACTAATAACAAACTTGATTGATATGTCAACAATATTTAAGACACTTCAAATTGAAATGCCACCTTGTTAGAGGATTTATAAATAGTTGTTAAGCCAACTCTATTAAGAGATTTAGATCATTGCTACAATGATTAGAAAACAATAATAAGATGACCTGATTTCTAATGCAACTAAATTACTAATTATAAATCTCAATTCTAGCTTGTATATTTGATCCTTCCTGATCAAATGTATCTTATCATATCAAAAATTATATTCTTCTTATCATTCTAATTCTCTTCCTCTAAGCATATTCAAATCTTCTATTATGTTCCACATATTCAATTGTCAACTTGACTCAATATTTATATCTTACACATTGTCAAGTCAGCTTGAATACAACTTAGAATACTTAATATTCATCTCCTCAGTCAACTAGAACCAACAAAAAAATCAATTAAACTTAATATACCAAAACAAGAAATTCCTTCATTAGCTGACCTTGCTCGGTAGACACTAACTTAGAAACAATTTTCCTGTGTTAACCAAGTGAACTTAGTTAACAGTACATATTCACAAAGTTCTTTTGTTAATTGAGTGAGATCAATTAACACTAGTTCCATCCAAAATTTCCTTCATTAACCAAGTGATCTCAGTTAACACTCAATTTATGAAAACTTTCCTTTGATGACCAAGTGAACTCGGTACACATTGTCTTCTAAAGTTGGTAAACTTTGGAATGCTCGGAAGACACAAGAAACTATCTTCATTGATCGAGTGAGCTCAGCATATACTAACTAGTAAGAATATGACATTTTGTGTAACATCAAAGACAATACATGATTAGTCAATTATTTTCAACAGTCTCCCTCTTTGGCATTGATGGCAACACATGTCATAATATAATGAAATTTTAGAGCATGAATAAAGTAAAGAACATATCCTTAGTTTTATTCTTATTTTCATCCATGAGAGCTCCCTCTATCAGTGTGAACTCCCTCCATCTTCAGTTTCTCCCTCTATCAGCAAAACTCTGACTTTAATATCTTCTTTTAATAGGAAACTTTTCTTCTTTGATATAAGACCAAGTTATCCCTCTTTGACATCTCTGGAAGTATATACTTTCCCTTTTTATAAAATTTCTATGAGATATGATAGAAAACTTCTCCCTCTTTGACATCTCATGCCAAAGACAATATTTAGTGAATATCAATGTACCTCATGTGATAATTCATATGTAATATGCCCTTTCTAATACTACATGAATTGACTAGTCTTCAACATGCTTTGGTTGATGCATCACTAAACTTCATTTAGTGAGTGTTAGATAGGGGAATGATCCCTAACTTACCTCTTAGATACAAAAAATGAATTGTTAGATAGTAGGTTAGTGAATATGTCTATAATTTGTTCTTTAGTATTCACATATTCCAATCTTAGCTCTTTATTTTGTACCAATTCTCTCAAAAAATGATATTTTATAGAAATGTTCTTGGTTTTGGTATGTATCACAAGATTCTTGGATATATTAATTGCACTAGTGTTATCACAGAAGATAACCACTAGATCCTTGATTTCTATTTTCATACCTACCAATAGTTGCTTGAACCAAACAACATTGGAAATATTAACTATTGCTGCCACATATTCTACTTCTGTTGTGGACTGAGAAATACAATTCTACTTCTTTCTTGTCCAAGATACTAGTCTTTTACCAAGAAAGAATGCTCCACCACTTTTTATTTTTTTTGTCATCAACACTTCCTTCTTAATCATCTATGAATGCTTTCAAATTCAAATTGACTCCTTTTTTGTACCATAATCCATAGTCTTCAGTACCTTTCAGATATGTCATGATTCTTTTGATTGCCATCATGTGATTTTCTTTGGGATTTTCTAAGAATCCTACCACCATACCAACTACTAATATAATATCAGGCATTGGGTGCACTAAATACTACAAATTTCCAATAATTTATTTGTATTTGGTTTGATCTATCTCTTTGGAATTATTATTTTTCAAAAGCTTATGTCTAGTAGACATAGGTGTTCTAATAGGTTTTGAATCTTCCATTCCAAACTTCTTTAGTATCTCCTTGATATATTTGGATTGAGTAATATAGATTTCATCTTTCTTCTATTGGATCTACAATCCAACAATTTTTTTTATCTCCCCAAACATGGAAAACTCAAATTGTCTTCTAAAAATGCCTTTCATAATTCATAATTTCTTATAAATAAATTTTCATCTACAAATATTTATGCCAACACAATCTTCTTGTCTGATCTTTCTTGATATACAAATTGTTGTTATCATGTGTTCTTTGAAAACTAGTTTTTATCAAGTAGTTATGAAGTCTTTCATACCAAGCTCTGGGATCTTTCTTGAGACCATACAATGCTTTTTGCAATTTGCAAACCATATCTCTTTTTCTATGATCTACAAAACCTTCAAGTTGTCCTATGTAGACTTCCTCATCAAGAATTCCATTTAAGAATGGAGATTTTACATCCATTTGATAAACTTTAAATCCTCAATGTGTTGTATATGCTAGTAAAGTTCTAACAACTTCTAATCTTCCAATAGGAGAAAAAGTTTCACCATAATCAATACCTTCTTCTTGAGAATAACCTTTACAAACTAACCTTTCTTTTTTTCTTGAAACTTCTCCATCTTTATTTAGCTTATTTCTGAAAACCCATTTTGTGTCAATTACATTTTTATCCTTGGGTCTAGGAACAAGAGTCCAATTATTATTATTCTTTATCTATTATATTTCCTCATTCATAGCTTCAATCCAACTTTCATTAACCAAAGCATTTTTAACATTTCTAGGTTCAAATCTAGCAAGCAAACATGTACCTTTCAATTTGTTTCTCGTCATTGTTCCATCTAACTTTTCTCCAATGATCTAATTAGGTGCATGATGCCTTCTAACATAGGTATTTTGGATTTAGAATTTGTTCCATTAACATCTTCATCATCTTCTATATCAAGCTTAGGCCCCATTGTCTATGACTAAGGTCCATTAGACTCGATTTGCTCTGGAAATAGCTTGCTAGTTTTTTACTACAATTCAAGTCCTTTAGATTGTGACTTGAGTTCCACTATTGCAACTCAGTAGCTTTTGGGGACTCAGGAGGTGAGGCCTCCTAACTTCCAAATAGATTTGGCAATGTATTAGGTTCATAATAATAAAACCTTCTGTAATCCTCAGGTTCTTTGTTTCTTTCTTCTTCATTCTTTTCTGCAAACTCATCAATTCTCACATGTGTAGTTTCTATGATCTTATGAGTTGACAAATTCAAACATTTGTATGCTTTAATTTTGTAGGAGTATCTTAGTAATATGCCTTCATCACTTTTGACATCAAATTTACCTTTCCTAGATTTCTTTAAGATATAACATTTGCTACCAAATACATTCAAATAACTTACATTAGGTTTGTAGCCATACCATAGCTCATAAAGAGTTTGATTTGAGTCTTTCTTCAATTATACACTATTCAAGGTATGAATTGTAGTACTAATTGATTCCTTCTAGTATTTGATTGTAACATTCTTTTCTATCATCAAGGTTCTTGCATAATCTATGATGGATCAGTTCCTTCTTTCAGCTATACCATTTTGCTAAGGTATACTAGGGGCTGATGCTTGTCTCTCGATTCCTTTTCCAATACAAGATTCATTAAACTTATTTTAAATTATTTCACCACCTTTATCTCATCTCAAAAATTTCAACTTCTTTTAATTTCTTTCTCTACTCTTGCTAGATACCACTTAAACTTTGGAAATGCTCTAGATTTTTCTTTTAGATACATTACAGTCATCATTCTAGAATAATCATCAAAAAATAGAATAAATTAATTATCTCCACCATAACTCTCTATTCCAAAAGGCCCACAAAGGTTTGTATGGACCAACTCCAAGATTTCTTCTGAATGATAGTTCTTTCTTTTGAAATTAGTCTTTCCCAACTTTTTAATTTGACAATTTTTGCATGGACCCATATCAGGTTTCCTTAGACTAGGAATACCTCTTATGCTTTTGTTCTTGCTTATTTTGATTAGATTATCAAAGTTTACATGACACAACCTTTTATTCCTCAACCAACTTTCTTCTACTTGAGCAATAAAACTTGAACTTTCACTGAGATCTAGGTAAAATAGATTACATTTTGTTTGTTTTCAAGACCCATCTAGATTTCCTTTTCCATCCAATAGTTTGGCCTTCCTATTCATGAATTATATCTTGAATCTAATGTTATTCAATTGTGCCACACTAAGTAGATTATGCTTTAGTTCTTCAACTAAATAAGAATTATCACATCTAAGTTCATTGGTTAGTAAGATACAACCTTTTCCCTTTATACAACAAGGTTCATTGTTTCCAAATCTCACATTACCACCATTTTAATGTTCCATGTGTTCAAATTTTGTTCTATCATTAGTTATATGATATGAGTAGCCACTATCAATAATCCATGTATCATTCTTGCTAACATGAGAGATAAGTGTTATTTTATCTCCTTCATCATTAGATTCATCTTTCACAGCAATATATACAATTTCATCATCTTCACTACTATCTCAATCTTTAGCTATAAAACAATATTTCTTACCTTTGTCCTTGTAGCCCTTGAAGTTCTTAAAATCCTTCTTGCCTTTGTACTTGTGTATATTTTCATCTTTTTCTTCTCTATTTGGGTACCTTGCAATAATGTATCCAACTTCTGCACAAGAAAAATAGATCAGAGGAATCTTACCTTTATATTTTCCTTTGCCTTTGGGATACCTTCTTGCAAGTAATGATTCAATGGCTTCAAGATCATTGTCAAAACTATCTTCCTCTTCACTTTTAGATTTTTTTATTTTAGATATTTTAGCTTTCTTCTTGAGTGATACCTTTGCTTCAAATGTAGACACAAGATTGGTAGAACTAGGATTATAATTGTCATAGTTATCTAGTTCAAATGTTGTTAATCTTCCAACTAGAGCTTCCAAAGTTATATTGTTATTTGGACCACATCTCATTTCTTGAATAGTAGACACTCTAATTGCATAGATAGGAAGAAAGGTTCTGACTACCTTGCTTACCATTGTTACAACTTCAATTTTTCCACCAGAGGCTTTGATAGCACTGACACTAGCTTTGATTCTTTCAACATATTTTGCAATATTTTCATCCTCTCTCATTTTCATCTGATAAAACTAACCTCTCAACCTTGTTTCCTTGGCTCTTTATATATTATTATCACCTCCATATATATCCTTCAATTTGGTCCACATTTCATGAGCAATAGCGCATCCTTTGACTTTATCAAATTCAACATATTTAAGAGTTGATGTTATATCAATCATCATGATGTGATGATTTTTATTTTTAGTAATTTCTTCTATAGATATTATACTAGTAGGAGATTTATAAGAAGTGTTTTAGTATTTTAAACCTAAATCACTAATGGTTGCTAGATGAAATTTCATAAGTTCCTACCATGCTACAAAGTTGTCTATGTTCAACTTGAGAATCTCTCTTCTGTAAGACATCCTAACCTTTAGCTTAGGTCCTTGAAACCTTCTCTGTCAGCACCAAAAGCTCTGATTCCAATTATTGGAAATATAAGAGGATTAACTGAGAGGGAATGGGTGAATTAGTTACTACAAAAATAAATCTCATATATCTTAGATGTCAATACAAATAAAAACTCTGATTAAAATATATTCTGTTGTAACTTAGCAAACACACATGCACTTGGCTTACACTAGAAAATGTCATAACTTGGCAATAACTGAATATATTAAACTTAATGTGATCAACCTTAAGATTAACTTAGTTGCATACACATAAAATAAATATAATGACACAAGTGACCCCAAGATTTAATGTGGAAACTTAATTTGAGAAAAACCACCAATTGCAACTAGTTACTGATTTTCACTCTTTTGAAGTGAGTCCTATTAGGAGCCAACCTTGTTAAAAGTTACAAAACACACTGTTAGTTGTGATCTTGTTAGAGGATTTAATCACCCTATTAGGAGTGGTCTTGTGAGAGGTCTTTAAGACACTTCAAATAGAAATTCTACCTTATTAGAGGATTCACAAATAGTTATTAAGCTAACTCTATTAAGAGATTTAGATCATTGCTACAATGATTAGAAAGTAATAATGTGATGACCTAATTTTTGTTGCAACTAAATTATTGATTATAGATCTCAATTTTGGCTTGTATACTTGATCCTTCCTAATCAAATGTATCTTTTTAGCTCAAAAAGGATATTTTTCTTATCCTTCTAATTTGCTTCCTCTAGGCATCTTCAAATCTTCTATTATGTTCCACATATTCAATTCTCAAATTGGCCCAATATTTATATCTTGCAAATTGTCAAGTCATCTTGGATACAACTTAGAATAATTAATATTAATCTCCTTCATCAGCTAGAACTAATAAACAAATCAATCAAACTCAATATCCCAAAACAATAAAATCCTTTGTTAGCACCCTTCTCGGTAGACATCAACTCATATATGATTTTCTTATGTTAACCAAGTGAACTCAATTAAGACTACATATTCGCAAAATTTCTTTGGTAACTAAGTGATCTTGGTTAACACTAGTTCCATCCAACATTTCCTTCATTAACCAAGTGAGATTGGTTAACATTGAACTTCTGCAAACTTTCCTTTTACAACCAAGTCAACTTGATAGACACTATCTTTTGAACTTGGCAAACTCTAGAATACTCAATAGACACAGGAAACTATCTTCATCATCCAAGTGAGCTTGACATACACTAATTGAAAATGATATGACATTTTTTGTAACATCAAAGATAATACACAATTAGTCAATCATTTTTGACATGTGTTTGGTTTTGGTATGCATCACTAGATTCTATGATATATTAATTGCATTGGTGTTATCACATAATCTAACCACTAGATCCTTGATTTTTATCTTCATACCTACCAACAATTGTTTGAACCAAACAATATTAGAATAATTAACTACTACTACCACATATTATGCTTTTATTGTGGACTAAGAAATACAATTCTACTTTTTTCTTGTCCAAGACACTAACCTTTTACCAAGAGACTACTCCACCACTAGTGCTCCTTCTATCATCAACACTTCTTGCCTAATTAGCATCTTTGAATGTTTTCAAGTCTAGATTGTCTCCTTTCTTATACCATAATCTATAGTCTTTAGTATCCTTCATATGCCTTATGATTCTCTTGATTGTCATCATACGGTTTTCTTTAGGATTTGTTGAGAATATTTCCACCATACCAACTGCTAATGCAATATCAAGCCTTGTATGCACTACATATTGCAATTTTCCAGTCATTGATCTATATATGGCTTGATCTATCTCATTTTTGGAAAGTTTATTTCCAAGAGACATAGCAGTTCCAACTGGCTTTGAATCTTCCATTCTAAATTTCTTTAGTATCTCCTTGATATATTTAGACTAAGTAATGTAGATATCATCTTTCTTCTATTGAATCTACAATCCAAAAAAGAATTTTATCTCTCTAAACATAGATATCTCAAAATTTATACTCATCTCTTCTAAAAATTCTTTGTACAAGTCATCACTTTTAGTAAATAAAATATCATCCACAAAGATTTCTGCCAATAAATTTTTCTGGTCTGGTCCTTCTTTGATATATAGGTTGTTGTTATAATTTTTACTATGAAAATCAATCTTTATCAAGTAGTTATGAAGACTTTCATATTGTGCTCTAGGAGCTTGCTTGAGACCATATAATTCTTTGTGCAGTTTACAAACCATATCCCTTTTGCTAGGACCTACATAACCTTCTAGTTATATGTAAACTTCTTCAAGAATTTCATTCAAAAATGTAGATTTCACATCCATTTGATAAACTTTGAAACTTTTTTGTGTTGCATATACTAGTAAAGTCCTAACATCTTAAAATATTGCAATAGGAGAAATTTTTTGTCCATAATCAATACCTTCTTCTTGAGAATAACATTTACAAACTAACCTTTCTTTGTTTCTTGAAACTTTTCCATCTTCATTTAGCTTATTTATGAAATCCCACTTTGTGCTAATCACATTATTATCCTTGGGTCTAGGAACAAGAGTCCAAGTTTTATTCCTTTCTATATGTTTTATTTCTTAATTCATTGCTTCAATCTAACTTTCATTATTCAAAGCATCTTTAACATTTCTAGGTTCAAATTTAGTAAGCAAACATGTACCTTTCAATTTGTTTCTTGCCATTGTACCATTAGATTTGTCTCCAATGATTTGATCAGGTGCATGGTGCCTTCTAACATATCTTGCTAATACAAGTACTTTGGATTTGGAATTTATTCCACTAACCTCACCATGATCTTCTATATCAATTTTGGTTCCTATTGTTTGTGATTCAGTTCCTTCTGATGACTCGGGTTGCACTAATTGCAACTTGGGTCTTTATCAATGTATCAGGTTCATAATACACAAATCTTTTGTAATCCTCATGTTGTTTTCTACTTTCTTCTTCAATCTTCTATGCAAACTCATCAATTCTTTCATGTGCACTTTCTATGATCTTATGAGTTGATAAATTTAAACATTTATATGGTTTGCTTATACAAGAGTATCCTAGAAATATGCCTTCATCACCTTTGACATAAAATTTTCCTTTCCTAGATTCATTCAGGATATAACATTTGCTACCAAATACTTTCAAGTAACTTATATTAGGTTTGTAACCATACCATAGTTCATAAGGAGTTTGATTTGAGTCTTTCTTTAGTTGTACTCTATTCAAGGTATGCATTATAATACTAATTTCTTCCTTCTAGTATTTGATTATAATATTATTTTCTATCATCAAGGTTCTTGTACAATCCATGATGGATCTATTCCTTCTTTCAGCTATACCATTCTTTTGTGGTGTACCAGGGGCTAATACTTGTCTCTTAAATCCTCTTTCAATGAATAATTCATTGAATTCATTAGAGATGTTTTCACCACCTCTAGCTAATCTCAAATACTTCAGCTTCTTTCTAGTTTCTTTCTCTACTCTTGATAGATACCACTTAATTTTTTGAAAATCTTCAAATTTTTCTTCTAGATACATTACAGTCATCATTCTAGAATAATCATAAAAAAAAAGAATAAATAACTTATCTCTACTATAACTCTCTATTCTAATAGGTGCACATAAGTTTGTATCAACTAGCTCCAATACTTCTTTAGAATGATAGTCCTTGCTTTAAAAACTTGTCTTTCCCATCTTACCAATTTGACAATTTTTGCATAACCCATATAAAGTTTCCTCAAACTAGGAATACCTCTTACTCTTCTGTTCTTGCTTATCTTGATTAGATTATCAAAGTTCACATGACATAACCTTTTATGCCACAACCAACTTTCTTCTACTTGAGCAATAAAACATGAACTTTCACTAAGATCTAAGTAGAATAAGTTACCTTTAGTTTGTTTGCTAGACCCAACCAGATTTCCTTTTCCATCTAGTAGCTTGGCCTTCCCATTCTTGAATTCTACCTTGAATCCAATGTTATTCAACTATGCCATGCTCAGTAGATTATTCTTCAATCCTTCAACCTAATAAGCATTATCACATCTTAGTTTATTTGTTAGAGAGATAAAACCTTTTCCCTTTATGCAACAAGGTTTATTATTTCCAAATCTCACACTTCCACCATCATAATGTTCCATATGTTCAAACTTTGTTTTGTCACCTACTATGTGATGTGAGCAACCACTATCAATAATCCATGTATCATTTTTGCTAATATGAGAGATGAGTGCCATTTTATCTCCTTCATCATTAGATTAATCTTTTACAACAATATAGACCATTTCATCATCTTCACTACTATCTAAATCTTTAGCTATAAAACAATTTTTTTTACCTTTTTCCTTGTAGTCTTTGAAGTTCTTGAAATCCTTCTTGCCCTTCCACTTTTTATGCTTCTTTTCATCTTTGCTTTCTCTGTTTGGTCACCTTGCAACAATGTGTCCAACTTCTTTACAAGAGAAATAGATTAAAGGAAATTTACCTTTATACTTTCCTTTTCCTTTAGGATACCTTCTTGCAAGCAATGATTCAATGACTTCAAGATGCTATCAGAACTATCTTCCTCTTCACTTTTAGATTGTTTTCCTTTAGATCTTTTAGCTTTCTTCTTGAGTGATACCTTGGCTTCAAATGCAGACTCAAGATTTCTAGAACTAGGAGTATAATTATCATAGTTATCTAGTTCAAATGTAGTCAATCTTCCAACTAGAGAATCTAAAGTTATATTATTATTTGGATCACATCTCATCTCTGAATAATAGACACTCTAATTACATAGATAGGAAGAAGGGTTCTGAGTACCTACTTACCACTGTGATATCTTCAAATTTTCCTCCAAAGGCTTTGATAGTACCAACACTAGCTTTCATTCTAATATATTCTGTAATTTTTTCATCCTCTCTCATTTTCATTTGATCAAACTAACCTCTCAAGATTTATACCTTGGCCTATTTACATTATCATCACCTCCATAGATATCCTTTAGTTTGATCCAAATGTCTTGGGTAGTAGCACATTCTTTGACCTCATCAAACTCTGCATAGTTAAGAGTTGGTGGTTGCCATATGTAACTTGAATAATTGGTGGTTGCCATATGTAACTTCATAAGTTTCTGCCATGCCTCAAAGTTATCTCTATTCAATTTGGGAATCTCTCTTCTATAAGACATCCTTATCTTTATCTTAGGTCCTTAAAACCTTCTCTGAAACCACCAAAATCTCTGATACCAATTATTAGAAATATAAGAGGAGTAATTAAGAGGGGATGGGTGAATCAGTTACCTTAAAAATAAATCCCAGATCCCTTATATTTCAATACAAATCAAAACATAAACTATAATTAAATTGTATTCTGTTGTTACTTGGCAAACACACAAGCACTTAGTTAACACTAGCAAATATTGTAACTCACCAAGCACTACAGATCAATTGTAACTTAGTAATAACTGAATATACTGATCTTAATGTGATTAACCTTAAATTTAACTTAGTTGCATATACATAAAATAAATTACATGAACACAAGTGACGCAAATATTTAATGTGGAAACCAAATTTGGAAAAAACCACCAATTGCAACTAGTTATTATTTTCACTCTTCTAAAGTGAGCCTTGTTAGGAGCCAACCATGTTAAAGGTTACAAAACATGTTGTTAGATGTGACTCTATTAGAGGATTTAATCATCCTGTTAGGAGTGACCTTTTTAGAGGTCTTCAAGACACTTCAAATACAAATGCCACCTTGTTAGAGGATTTGCAACTAGCTATTAAGTGAACTCTGTTAAGAGATTTGGATCACTAATACAATGGTTAGAAAGTAACAATGTAATGACTTGATTTCTGATGCAATTGAATTGTCAATTATGGATCTCAATTCTAGCTTTAATACTTGATCCTTCCTGATCAAATGTATCTTTGCAGCTCCATAAGGATATTCATTTTATCCTTCTAATTCACTTCCTCTAAGCATCTTCATTTCTTCCATAGATTCAATCCTCAAGTTGACTTTATACTTATATCTTACATATTGTCAATTCAACTTGAATAGAACTTAGAATACTTAATATTCATCTCCTTAGTCAGCTAGAACTTAAAAACAAATCAACTGAACTCAATATGAAAAAACAAGAAAATCCTTCATTAGTTGACCCTGCTCAGTAGACACTAACTAGAATAGATTTTTCTTCATTAACCAAGTGAGCTTGGTTAACACTAGTTTTCATGCCAACTACTTTTTCTTTCAAGTAAACTTGGTAGACACTTCCTTCTATGAATTCTCTTTGGTAACTAAGTGAGCTTAGTTAACACTCATTACCTTCCAACTTTCCTTTGTCTCTAGATTGAACTCGATAGACACTAATTTCTAAAATTGGCATAGATAGGAATGCTTGACAGATATAGGGAATTGTCTTCATTGCACGAGTGAGCTCAAAAGACACTGACTAGCAATGATATGACATTTTGTGTAACATCAAAGACAATACACAATTAACTAATTTTTTTCAATAGATAAACCTAAACCTCAACCTCAAATTTTTTTTTGCATTACCTATGATCATGTTGACATAATTAAGGTATCTAATGGTGTTCTTTACATTTTATCTTTTTATTAACACTTACAATGGTTTCCTTTATTCTTCCCATTAGTTGGTGGTAAAAATTTGGATACTACTTTAGTCTCATTCTTATTATCAATCAATTTCAAATTAAATTTGGTCTTCCTTGGTTTACCTCCATGAAACCCATGGCTTCTATGATTCATAAGTGTATTAAACTTCCTCATTATGGAGTTATCATGACTTTTAACCATATTTTAAATCAATCATCCATTTCTTGAGACTATATTGACATTGATTGCTTTTTCCCTTCCATGCATCAACTGACTAAAGCTCATTCCAATAATATTTTTTTTATTATACCAAGGATTAAAGATTCAAAAGATTTTTAAATTTAGAAAACTCGAGGATGGTCCTTGTTGTGGTCTTCTTCTTATAGCACCTATTCCTCCTTTACATGATTTTGTTCCACCTCTTATTTCTTACACACATCTTCCTCTTATAATTTATGAACCTAGTGTAATTCCTTTGGTTATTCCTCCTAAAGAAGCAAATAACCTAATGTTGTTTGATCCTATTACAAAATAAATATCTAGTAAGACCAAACATAATCAGAGTGCTTGTGATCATCGCCACAAGCATAGTGCTAGAGACCATGAACATGCTTCTCAAAACATTTCTTCACCTAATAAACCTCCTCATATTTCATTTCCCTTTAAAAAACTCATCCTTGAACCTATTTTGGAATTAAATTTAAACAAGGAAAAAATAAAAAAACATGATAATGCTATTGTATCATCCATTCTATTAAAATAAATATAGACAAAGAAAATACTCTTGATTCTCATGTTCATGATACTAACAATGATATTCATGCTACTGATGTTGATGATATATATATGAGACTATTGATATTGATCATTATTTACCATCTATGATTTTACAACAATCATTTATCACTCCTGGTATTGAATATAATGACCTATTTTTATAACATGGTCCTTGTTTGGAATTGTAATACCACAAAATTAGCACATTGCCAATGTAACCAATTATGGTCTATTCAATCATTTCTAAGTCTTATTGTACTAGGAAATTTTGATTGTAATACTCGCTACTTGATTTAAGTGTTAAATGCAGAAAACCCTAATCTGCAATAATCACACTCTTTATTGAATTCCTAAGTATTGACTCAAATTAGCTACATTAAACCTATTGATCAAATTTAATTAAATTATAAGTGTTAATACTTTAATTAAATTAAATTACTTCTTTAGATAATGTACAAAGAAATTAAATGTATTTAATTTAATAATATCCTCTTTTTAATTATTGAATTTAATTATTCAATTAATTAAAGTTTTGCATTTATGATGTCATATCTTATTTTATTAAATTAAATAACCTCTCCAAATCTTCTCTTAAGTTCATAAATGGAAATGCTGAGTGAACTATCTCTCAAAATGGAATTAATTTAGTTAACTTATTCTCACACTCAAGTGACACTCAATTAACTCTCTCACACACTTAGAAGAGAATCAATTAACTCTTCATCACATTCAAATGAAATAATTAACTGCATCTGTACAAGGAAGTTTCCATTCTAACTGAGACTCGTCTTCAATCTTGATCATTCATTTCGACTAATCTTGACCATAATTTAATCCTGGGATATATTTAAGGAGTCTTCAATTCCTCATTACAGAGGTTGAATTGAATTGTTATCAAATTAATGTTGGAATAGTTACTCATTTTCATACATCCATAGCTTAATTTCTTGCATATTAATTACATTTCTTAGCTTAATATGCATACATATAGAATAATATGCTTCTTTTATTTCTTAACTTAACAATGCATTTTGTTTAGCCTTAAATATTACATTCTCATATAGTTTACAAAATCCTTTGTACTAGAAGTCTAGTTGCCAGCCTCTCGTTCTGAGAGTAATGACAAAATCCATCTAGTTAGGAGGCAATAGGTCAAACTATTGGATTACTCGAATGAATGATTCAATGTTCATTTCGAGATTCTCTCTTAGGAAATGACCTTGTTGAAGTGTGTGTGAGGATTAGAGGCCCACATTTCATGCATACATTTCTAGTGCCCACTGTGGGGCCAAGAAATCAAGTTTTTTGGCCTCATTTACTCTATTTTTCTGCTTTTTTAATTAGTCTATCACTGTCATCTATACAATTTTCTACATTCTTCCATGACAAGTCTCATTTTTGCTCAAAGAACTTTTTTCCCCGTTCATTACACTTCCTTGTGTGAAAAAGTGTATAAATGCATAGTTTCTCATGTGGTACACATCATTTTCTCGTGCAGGCCTATGCAGGATTTTGTGCAAAATTTTACATCAGTACATGCAAACGGTAGTTTTTAGAATTCAATTTTATCATTATGTTTTGAATAACAATGTTCTCTAAAGTATTTTGTTTCTAATTTTTGGTTTACAAATAGGTTGACAGTGGTTTGCAGGACACTCATCAAAGACACCTTTATCAAAACACTTGAAACATATACTGATTGTGTATTTACAAGATGCTTGTCAAAGATAGGCATGTCAAAGACTCATTTCAAACACACTTAAATTTCATGTCTTCTTTTATAGCTTTTCACAAATAGTATAAATAGGGCTTGTGAACTTTGTAGCATGCAAGATAGGGGAATAGGGGATTATGCACTTTACTACTTGGAAGTGATGCCCAAGAGTAAATTAAAAACATAGAAACCTCTTAAAGATGGTACCCGAGGGAGGCAAGCAAGTTAGTGGTTCTCCTATATGAGTCTTTTCTATGAATGGATGATGATTTCCTTTTAGGAGGTCAAAATCTTGAGAAAATAAAAGTTGGGATCAATTAAGCTAACTTGATGATTAACATGTGTTTCATTTTTGGGCAAGGTGATGAGGTAGAGGAGTATGCTCTTTCCCCTTGAGAGAAATTAGAAACTTCGACCCTTAGATATAAAACACTAGCTTGAGTCAACACTTAGAAGGCTTGCCAGAGTGATCCAACCTTTAGGAATGACCCAATTGAGCACACTTCTTTTGCTAGAGATTCCAGCTCACTATAATAAAGAATATTTGTTAAGCAAAAGACTCCAAAGCCATATTAATTTTCTCTTCTTTATTCTAATGTCACATATCAAGAAGAGGTTCTGTAAACCGCACTAGCCAATGTCAGTCCCAATCTTGCTAGTCAAGTGTGTGCATTTATAGATGTTGGTGTGGGCTACTGGCCTCAACTTTTCTTGTGAATCCATTAGGGGTTAATATGAATAGAATCCAAGTAAAAACCTCTTAATTAGTTTCTACCCGGTTCACCTCTAAAAGGGTGCATAATCTTTGTGCAAGGAGGGGGAAGAATCTCTCCTGTAGATACTCACCATAGACATTTACCTAGGTGTTGGAATGTGGTATAAGTGCTTGACCCCTACCAAAAGGGTGTTCATTTAGTGTATATGTTATCGAGTCCTTGGAATACATGAAAAATATGGGTGCCCTCTAGTGGGGTGACATGGCTCTGTGAGGCGAGCACATGCACATAAGTTGTGAGACAAAGGTTTTTCTTTCTCTACCATTTTTGGTTTTAGGGATAGTGCATGTATTTCTTGAGCCTTAAACTTGTCCAAACTTATCAAAAAAACTAAAGGTTAGGACTTCCCCAATCCCTTTGAGTTGTTTTGTCCTCAGTTGGATTGTTTGTGATTACTACTTGCTTCTCGTGTTTATCTAAAACAACTATCTTTTTGAAAACCAAATGTTGTCCAAAACTTGAACTATCTTGCTATCTATCTAAAATCTATAAAAACAATCAAGAATCTATTTAGAACTGTCTAAAACTTGCAAAATCTCTTTAAAATCCAATCAATATTGTCAATCTCTCTAGATTCTCACACCTAATTTTGAGAAATTTTGTGCAAGAAAATACCTTGTTAGCACATCCTCATGCAACTCTATGCAAGTAGTTGCATGACCCTCTATGAAACTCCACATGAGATTTTGTAAAACATTGTCTTTTCATGCCAAAATCTTGTCTTTTTGCCAATCTAGCACATCCTTGCACAACTCTGTACAAAGTCCCCGCACGAGAAAACTGTCCAAAAATTATTGTTCTAAATCTTCACCTAGTTCTTTGTGCTTCATTACATGGTTTCTTGGGAATTTTTGCACAAAATATTGTCCTTGAAAACTGTGAAACTATCTATTAGAGCTATATATGCTCTAAGTTTGATCTGTATCTACAATATTTTACCACTTCTCTATATGTAAATAGTGTCAAACAATGACTTCTTACTTAGTTGACAACTTGTGATCTACATGTAAACTAGTCTTGTAACTTATCTATCATTTTCTTGTCCTTTTGTGTTTATCATACTTTGTATCACAATAGTCATAATATTTGGTTGTTCTAGCCATTACTCAAATGACTCATACCTAAGTATGCAACACTCTTATCTCACCTTTTGAGACTATGTTCTAGTGTGGTCCTTGTGTAGGCTTTTTCTTTTTGTCCTTGTCTATGACTATAGCAACAAGAAGTGGAAACATATTTTATCCCCTTAGACTAAGATGAGGTAGAGCTAGGGGTTGTTATCATGGTAGAGGTTGCTTCTCAGTTTATATATGATCTATCTCTAGCTCATCTAGTTAGGAGTCTTCATGATCTCCTTCACCTATTAGATCACCTCATGTTCAAAGAACATTTTCTATAAACTTACAACAAACTAGGAACCCCTTGTATCAAGAGGATTCCAAAACTAGCAAAGGTCATACATCTCCAAACAACACAACTGAATTTGTATTCAACTAACCTTTCCAACCAACATACATTGAAACTTATCACATTCTTAAAATGGCTTATCAAGGACCAGAACCTAGAGAATATAGTAGAGACCAAGATCAACACAGGAATGAAAGACATAAGGAACCTTTCACTAATAAGAATGAGGAAGAAGTAGAAATATTTCCTAAACATGTCAAAAAATGTCATAAGGACAAAAACTTCTAGAAATTCATGGAAATCTTGCTTAACAAAGAGAAAGAGAAATACTTTCTCAAACTTTCTCAAGAGGGAGCCAAGCTACCTCATCACTTTAACATTGAAACTATCATTACACCTAAAGAGGGAACTAAAATGTCTAAGTTTAAAAAACAACTAAATATCATGCAAGAATAGTTAGTCCAAATGATGCATGATAAAGACAAACCTACAAAAAAATACACCCTCGATGATCTTTGTCCATTTCCTTTTGACAAGAGTATAGACATGCCTCCTTGTTCAAGAGGAGTTGAGTTACCCAAGTACGGTAAATAATTTGGAACTTTTGAACCTCAAGATCATTTACAAGAATTTAGGGCCTTGTCTATGGAATTTATGCATGATCAAACCTATCTAATGCATCTATTCTCACCAAATCTAGGTGGTCATGCTATGGAGTAGTTTTCATGCTTACCTATTGGTATCAAAATGTTTAATGAGATTTCCAATCTATTCATCCAACAACACTCCCCCAACATACAACACCTTGTTAAAATACGAGACTTGTGCAATCTTAAACAGAAAGTTGGGTAGCCTTTCCTCACATTTCTTTAGAGATGGAGACAACTTTACAAAATACTCACAAAAGATTCATAAAATGGAAAAGTTTAATATCTTTATGGATAATCTTCTACCTGACTTTGGGTATAGAGTTCAACTTCAAGGTCCACACACCTTTGAAGATATGGTCATAGAAGCTATCTAGATAGAGAAATTCATGGTCAAAAAGGGTGAACTAACCCTTCAAAAGGACACTAAACAAGGATCCACCTCTAATAAGGAAAAATCCAAGTATGTGAAGAAAAATCAATAGGTCATGCATGATGGAGTTGTTGACAACATTACTCCTATACTTGTTAAGGAAACTTTCAATCTTACAAACAATCTCAAAGCATCCAATAATGTTGAGAAACCTCCTTCTAAAAACAAGACATTTGGAAACAAACTGAAGAACTCATCTTGGGTCACATGCCCAAAATTAAAACATAAACCTCTTAGTGAACCTTTGGATGTGGTCTATGATACTTTTCTACAAAACAAGCTAATTTCTCTCTTGGATAACTCTCATCCTTATGATCCACAACTATGACCACCATGGTGGAATGAAACTACATTTTGCAAATATCACTAGAACAAGGGTCACAAATCTAGCATTGTATTAACCTGCATCATAAAGTCTAAGACTTAATTGATGATGGTGACATTGTTGTGTATGGGCATAATAAGAACTTGGATCACAAGGCTTTCAAAGAGCCACTCCCATCTTATAAAAAAGGAGAAAACTCAAAAAAAAACCTAATAACAAGGTCAACTATACATACTTTAATGATGACAATGTAATCAACATGGTTGAACTAGTGGATTTTGAGTATTGTGATGTTATTACCATTAAGGAAAAACAAGATAACACTAAACCTAAGCCACTATTTGTCTTAAGGGGCCTTGCTTTTAATACGTCTGACAATGAACCATCACAATCTTGTGCCAACATTGTTATGCATTCTCATGCTAAGTTGGTACTCAAAGGCCCTACACCTTCTGCTCTTGATTCAAAACAATAGAAAGACAAACCCCTTACTAGTCCATCTAGAAAAGGAAAAAGACTTGCAAATACTTCTACAGCTACTAGCTCTAGTATCCTCGATTAGTTATAGTGAAAAAATACTTTAGATGATGATCTTTGAACTACTCAAAATCTTGCCTTCTCATAGGTAGATTCTTGACAAAGCCCTCACTGAGGAAAGCATACCTCAAGATCTTGATCTTGAGAAGTTCCAATCTATGGTAGGTCATCTGAACTCACCTTACTATGTTTCTTTCTTTGAGGAAGACAAAAATTCATTGATTCATCCACATAATCAACCTCTACAAATTGAGGTCATGATACACCAAAAATGCATCTATCATGTGCTCATTGATAATGTAGTTGGTTTAAACATTGTCTCTATTTCTTTGCTCAGACAATTGGACTATTCTAAAGAGTCCATTGATCCCCATCACAAGATAATAATCAAATCATATGAAAAAGTTGAGTGAAAATATTTAGGTCTTGTGGTGTTACCTCTTCATGTTTTTCCTATAGAAAGGGATGTCACTTTTTAGGTCCTCGATGTTCCCTTAGCCTATAACATATTGCTAGGAAAATAGTTGATACATGAGATGTGAGTTGTGCCTTCCACTTACCATCAATGCATAAAGTTCCCATTTCATGGCTCTGAAGTCACCATGCCTGCAAGTACTAGCTATACCTATAATATATTGAAATCTATTGAAAAATTTGTACCTACTAATAGGGAATGTATGGACCATCATGATAACAAGCTAAAGTAAATCAAGTAGTCTCTCAAGCTGAAAGAAATTGGAATGGGTGAATATCACATAGAACTAGTTTTGTCTTTCACATCTCTTCTTGAGTCACCCCATCATTATGGGAGACCATCTAAACTGAAGAGACCTTTTGTGTTAACAGCTCAAAATAAGTACAAAGGTAGCTTTGTCAAAGCTACTATACCACTTGAGGAGGAAAGTGAAAACAAAGCCATTGTTGCATGGATATACAAAGAGGAAACTCAAATTGATCTCATAGAAGAATCTTGTGAAATTACTCTTAAAAAATATGGTCCAAGTCTTAAACTCATGAAACACTTTGACTACAATGGGACTAGTCCCATTGGATGCAACGAAAATGGCTTAGTTGATCCTATCAAAGTGATAGCTAGAAGGAACCAAGATATATCTAGTCTAGGCTTCAAGAAGATCCTCTTCCATCTAGGGATTAACAAATTTATACTAGAACCCAAGAGTTCATCTAAAAATGAGTCAAAAGTTGAGTCCAATGACCATGTAGACAATGTTGATGATGAGGATCCTTATCCAATTCCTAATGGTCTTGCTAAATTCTTTGTAGAACCAAATGACTTTAGACCACATGTCAATACCATAGATGGTGATAGTTATTCTTTTGATGACACTATTGATTCTCCTCATATCCAACAAGAACAAGGAGAGTCTAGTCATGCTTTACTCATTGAGTACCATTGTAAAAATCTAGATGATAAAGGAGAATTTGTTCCTATCGTTGTAGGGGAATTCTACATTCTGTCTCCATGTAGTATAGATTCTTGAGAGTATGAACTTGATTCTCTCTTAGAAGCAACTATAGATAAAGACATAGATCAATTTTATGTCTATAAAAATCTACTCAAAGTAGGTGAAACATCTAGGGTTGGGTCGGATGAGTTTTATCCAACTAGTGTCCTTGAGTCTTCAACTAATGACATTAGTGCTCAAAGACATTCAAACACACTTGTGGATGAAGTCACTCTAGGTCTCAAATTATTTGTCGAAACATTTAATGATTATACCATGAATACAATTAAACCCACCACATCTCTTTCACTCACCTATCTCGAGCTCATAGACTAGAACTCTAATGCATCTAGTGAAGTCCCCACATTCTAGAATGACTATGCTCTTGCCTACTACTTAAACATTTTCGAACCTATAACATCTTCCACCATCAAACAAAGCATTAATAGGACTGAAGTTGACATCAAATATCTCAGTCACACAATAAAAAAGAAAAGGAATAGAAGGTCTGATGGTGAAAACCACATTGTGGTAGTGTCAAAACTGAAAATAATAAAAATAAAAGACATATCCAAGGGTGAAAAGCTCTCTAAGGTGCCTATGGATGAGATATATGATGCACTTCCTAGTCATTTTTAGGAAAGATCATCAGTGTTGATAGAGCCAACATAGTTGATAAACTTGGGAATAAGGAACATCCTCACATGATACATCTTGCACAATCACTATCTCCAGAAGAAAAAGAGGAATTCATTGCTTTCTTCCAAGAGAAAAAGATAAACTTTGCATGGACATACTCAAACATACAAGGATTAGATCTTGATCTCATAATGCATCACTTGTCTATTGCACCAAGGGTTAAACTAGCCAAATAGAAACTTAGGAAAATGCATCCTTATGTTGCATTAATTATCAAAGTTGAATTAGAAAAGATTCTAAAATCTATTTTCATGTGTGTTATTGATTATGTTGAATGGATTTCTAACATTGTTCTAGTCTCCAAGCATGAAAAATCTATCAGAATCCATACAAATTTTTGAGATCTAAACTTAGAATGTCTGAAGGATGATTTTCCACTCACTAACATTGATATGATAGTGGACATGACAACAGGATATGAGATGTGCTCACTCATGGACATATTTTTTGGTTTTAATTAGATCAAAATTGCACTAGAAGATCAGTAAAAGACTAATTTCACTTGTGCATGGAGAACTGTCTATTGGAACATGATGTCATTTGGTCTTAAAAATGCTAGTGCCATGTATCTGAGGGTAGCCACTACAATTTTTCATGACATGATACATAAAAAAATGGAAGACTATGTGGATGATACTCTAGTTAAGAGCACAAAATGCAACACTCACCTTCAAGATTTGGGACCTATCCTAGATCATATGGAGAAATTTAGATTAAGACTCAACCCTAAGAAATGCACATTTGGTGTAACATCTAGAAAACTAATTGGCTACATTGTCTCTACAAAAGGAATCGAGGTTGATCCAAAGAAAGTTCAAGCTATAATAGACATGCCTCCACCCTATGATATTAGTCAAATGAGGGGCTAACAAGGAAGAATTCGATCCATTCACAGCTAGCAGATAGATCACAACCATTTAACAAGACTCTACATAAAGGTGTGAAATATAATTGGAGCCAAGATTGTGATCAAAACCTAACATAGATAAAAAAAAACCTTTCTAATCCACCAATCTTGATGCCTCCTATTTATGGGAAGCCTCTTATTTTGTACATCTCAGCAACCGAGACATCTTTGGGTATCTCACTATCTGAAGAAGGCAATGATAACAAGGAAAGAGCTATTTACTATCTGAGTCATGCATTGATCTCTTATGAAGTGAATTATAACATCATTGAGAAGGCCTTCTTGACAATTCTCTTTGCTTCCCAAAAGTTGAGACACTACATGCTCGCCCATACTACATGACTAGTTGCTAAAATTGATCCATTGAAATACTTACTCAACAAGGCAGCTCTAATAGGGAGGTTGTCTAAATGGGTCATGATCTTGAGAAAGTTTGGCATTTAGTATGTTGAATGGGAGGCTATCAAAGGACAAGTGATTGCTGATTAGTTAGTAGAGGCACCAATGCAAAGTCTTCTTTCACTAAGCATTGACTTTGCCGATGAATCAATTCTAATGCTTACACACCAAACTTGGATGATGTTCTTTGAGAGTTCTTTCACATAATAGGGATCCAATGTTAGGCTACTATTCATAACACCATAGAGTATTCACTACCCAAGGTGTACAATATTCTATTTCCTTGTACAAACAATATTGCATGAAGATTGTAGTTGAATGGAGAGTAGATCAATTGAACATCTTTGGTGATTCCCAACTCATAATCAACTAGGTCAACAATATATATTAGATAAAGGATGAGAAATTGATCCCTTTTAAATGTCTGGTGGATGACTTGAAGAATTTTTTTACTCATATCACCTTCCAACAGATTCCTTGAGTAGACAACAAAGAGGCTGATGCCATGGCTACTCTTGCTTCCATGTTATAGATGTCAGAGAATGATCTTTGACACGAGTTCCTAGTGGAACAATTACTCTACCTAGCCTATAATTCTTCTAAATCTTGAATGATCTATTCTATTATAGGACATGACTCATCCTACTACCTCCATATATACTCCTATCTATGTGACCAAACCATTCTGGATGGTCTAACCTAGAATAAAAAATACCACCTTATCTACACTACTTCATGGTATGCTATTATTGCTAACGACTTGTTTAGGAGAGGTCTCGACAAAACACTCCTTAGGTGTCTAGAACTTGATGAGTCCAAATGGACATTAATTTATGTCTACAAGGGCATTTGTGGATCTCACTCTAATAGCTTAACACTAGCTCATAAACTTATTAGAGTTGGTTATTATTGGCTGAATATGGAGCAAGAGGCAATCAAATATGCAAAGTCCTTCAAACAATGCCAACTGCATGGGAATCTGATTCATGCTTTGGCTAGGGAGCTAATTCCATTTATCATGCTATGGCCATTCCAACAATTGGCCTTTGATCTTGTGGGTCATATTCACCTGTCTTCTTCTAATGGACATAAGTTCATTATTATAGCTACAAATTACTTTACTAAGTGGGTAGAGGTAGTCCCTCTCTATAAAAAATAAAAAAATTGTAGCTTTGTTCATCATGATGTACATCATATGTAGGTATGGTTTACCTTCCTCCATTATTACTAACAATAGAGGACAATTTAAAAATAAGGATCTTAAGGAGTTGTGCAAAAAGTTTAGAATCACACAACATTGGTCTTCTATTTATTACCCCTAGGGTAATGGTCAAGTGAAAGAATCTAACAAGGTGACCCTTAAGATCTTGCATTGCACAATTAACAAATCTAGAAGGGACTGGCACCTTCAGATTAATCCAAATTTATGGGCTTACAAAAAAGAATCAGAACTCGAATGGGTACAATTCCCTTTGCTTTAGTATATGGATCAGATGTTGTGCTTTCCATTGAGGTTGAGATTCTCAGTTTGAGAATCTTCATGAAGGGCCTCATTACTGATGAAAACTATAGAATATCTTGGCTTCAAGAGCTAGAATTGTTAGATGAACATTGGAGAGTGGTGTGTGATCATCTTCGAGCTTATCAGCAGCATATATCTAGAAGCTACAATAAGAAATTTAAGCCATGTGACTTCCAATTGGGTGATCTCATCCTTAGAGAAAACCCTAAGAATTAGCAACAATAGGTACAAAAAGGGAAGTTTGAACCCAACTAGCTTGGTCCATACATAGTTACTACAATGTTTGGATCTGGTGCTTACCAACTTTCTACATCAAAGGGAGAGCTGCTTAGGGAGCCCATCAACACTCTCCATCTAAAGTGCTTCTATAGTTAATCTAGTCCCAAAGGCTGTATGTATATACTTAAACTATCCTAAAAAAAATCTAAAAATTGAAGTCCTAAAAAAATTATTAAGTTGGTGAAAACCTAGCAATAGGTGCCTTGGTAATAACAAAAAAAATAAAAAATACAATTTTTTTTTTAAATCAAAAAATTTGAAAAAAGAAAAGAAAAGTGGCATTGATGAAAACCTAGAAAATAGGCATCATGGTAGCAAAAAAAAAATCTCTGCCAAGAAAGTGAAAACTTAGTAAATAGGTGCCTCTTGTTTCAAATGCTATATCTTGCAGTGCATCTTTTGGCTTCCTACACAGTTTCTTTCCTACTTTAGTTTGATGCTTTCGCTCATGTATACATGGATTGAATCTTGTCATAAGTTGGGTGCCACACCCTATAGTGTCATTCTAGACACCTAAATCTGATTACATAAATAAATAATCATATTTAGTCATCTCGTAGGACATTATTGATTAAATATTTACTATTTAATTAATTAATTATCATCCCCTAGTTAATTAATTTATTAAATTAACTATAGTCCAATTGATAAAATCAAATGATAACCCAAAATCAATTTATCAATTAAATCCCTATTGCCTCTATTAAATTGGATAATTCATCAAATCTATTCAATTTATTTCCATATTCTCATTTTATTAAACAAATCATCTAATAAAATATCTAAAATCCTAAGAGCCTCCCTAAACCCTATCCTAACCCCTAATCCAACTCATTCACCCATACTAACCTCACTTAGCCTCCTAACTAACCCATCCCATCAAAGCTAAATCACACTTACCCCCTAACCCCCCTTCTAAGTTAATCTTAATCTCCCTCCTAAACATGTGACAACTTTAAGCATGGGTTAAGATTTGCTAACCCAAACCAAAGTCAACAATCTCATCCTCACCCTCACCCTCCAACATTTATGACTCTTACACCTCTTACACCTCCCTTAATGACTCTTACAAAGCATTTATGGATCCCTTATCTCTTGAGCCTCCTTTGTTGACCATCCACCTTGCCCTCCCTTTATCCAATCACCCTTTGACAAGTGTCACCTCCCTATTGGTGCTAAACAAGCACAATCCATGTGCTCCCTTTTGAGTGCATCCTGACCATCCCTCATCATTTCATCATCATGAAATCTTGGCCCTCCATTTCTCCAACCCTTGGCCTATAAATTGAACCTTCTCCATTCACAAAATAATCGACCTTTCATGCAAAGTTATAATGCTATTTTTTGAGCTCATAAACTACCAAAATACCATTATAATGCTAAAATCACTCCATCCATCCATCTAAGCTTGAGCATAACTTGTGAGCATACATCCCCTCTCATTAGGGACATAGCTTCATCATCATGAGAAGTACTTGAGGAGTTTACCATCTTTGGTCTACTTTCCTCAAGTTTTTCTTCTTTAGTCCTATCTTAAGTGTTAGTTTTGTTTAGTATGGTTAATGCTTTCTTTAATAGCTAGTATTCAATTTACACTACTAAACTAGGTGATACATTTTGGCACGCCCGGTGGGACCCTGCATTTGGGTCAATCTAATCAATTTTTTGACTTTTTGTGTTAAACTAACCAAAGTAACCTTGTTTGCCTATTTTTTTTGTGATAAATTCATTGATTTTGTTGCAAGTATGCAGGTCATCCTTTGGAAATTGCACTTTTGGCCATCTAAGCATTTTTCATTTTTGAAAACCTAAAAAATTAGCTTGTTTTGCGATCTTGTGACCCTAGGAACATGAACCAACGACTGTGGGATAGCTGTCATAAACCCATGGGAATGCGAATCTGCAAAGGCGGGATCATTTTTTTCCTAACCATTGTTATAACATGTTAAAAATAACCTCTACATTCTCGCTAACAAATCCCCCTATGGGAACATGAGTTTTTAACAGTGAGATCGCTGTAAAAACCTACGGGAACTCTTGTCCAAAATAGTCACACCCAGAAAAAACAATTTTAACCTTTCAACTTCAATCCTGTCGACCCATCTATCTGTGAGAATACGTTCCATAAACCTGCGAGATCATTATTTCGCAAGATTGCTTTGCAACCTTTTAACCCGCAGCCTCATTTCTTGCACTTTTTTTCACCAGTCCTGTGTCACATTCCCACGAGTTTTTTCCACATTCCTGCGCCTACAGGATCGCTTCTTAAACCTACAAGTTTGCTGTTCTAACTGCTTGGTTCAACTTTTTGATAGTTTTTTGTGCAAGTTTTAATTGTGACTTATTTTCTACAAGTTTTATCATCATATCTTTAAGCTCATAATCATATCTTTAAGCTCATAATCAAATCATAATAATATTTTCAAAAAAAATAAAATTTAAAAAACTATAAATCAAAATTTGAATTTTAGTGGTTTTGTAGGATATGGACTATTCTAAGTTGATTTACGCATATCGAAAATAACAAAAAAAGTTAAATTTTTTTTTAACCATAGTTAAGCTTTCATTTTGAAAGATTTTGTGTGACTAATCAAATTATTTTTTTGTAGCATTGCAGTTTGGAACATCTTACAAACCTAATCATGTTTCTTGTAGGTTTTTCTTAGAATGAACTTGCATGTTTAAACACATCTTTCATTGAATGAATGTCACTCAAATCACTCTCAAATTCCATGGACTAAAATCAAACTTTTATTAGAATGCATGCTTAAAACAACAAACACAATCTTGAATTCCAAAAATCAAATCATCACTGCAATACCTCACACTTCAAATTTGGGCATAAAACACTTTAACTCAATCTTGAATGCCTAAAAATCAATGAACATTGCATAATTTTTGACAAAATTCAATGATGCTTGAATTTCTTATGTTGACAATCTCTCGATTTCCATTATGTTGACAACGTTGTCAAGTTGAAATGAACGTTGTATGCCATAATCACAAGTGTATTCAATCATAGCTTACACAATCTAAATCATCAATTGGAATGAAGGCATGTCTTTTAAACCCAAGATCGTGTATGTGGTCTTGTTTTCCACTTTTTAGGAGGCCTACTTGGGGATTTCATCACCCCTTGGGATGACCTCAACTCTAGCATTCTGGTGGAGTATAAACATTGGGAGGTGAATCGAAAGACACCTTTCTTGGAAGCATAATCTTGTCACTCTTGGCTAAGCCCCAAAGAACTTTATACCTTTGGGAAGTGAAGGTGGAGATTTGGGTTACCATCTCCTCCCAGCTGAGTGGCATTATTTTCTTTCATCTACAGATTTGGATCTCACATACCTTGCGTATATCGAGGACACCCCTAGCTAATCTTGTATATCCTAGCAAACATCTTATAGGGCTATTGGTGTGTTTTATGTGCTTGTGTGTTCAACATCCTCCCCATGTTTTAGAAAAAATCAAATCATTTTGCTAAAGAGATCACTCGTCTATCCTTTGAAATAGTTGTTAGCAAGTCAATTCGCAACAACCCAACCATTGGTCAATCATTCAACCCAAATGAAGGGCATACTTAGCGTAGTCACTGCCTCATCCAAGATTCATCCAAGATTTTAAGCTTTCCTCTAGTATCATCATTCCTAAGGTCTTCCATAGAATCTTCCTTTTTCTCTTCATGTCTTAAATATGCAACATCCCATCCCTACCCAATTCATCCTCCAAATCCAAATCTAAGCTTACCAACTTATCCTAATCTGCATTTTTGTATTCATCTTTCATCCCCAACACATCATGTCACAATCCTATTACAATGAGTTTGGTCATCCCACCTTTTCTCCCACTCCATCCTATTCCAATGATGATGATGATCTTGTCAACTACGACGAGTATATTGAAAGCCTTAGAGATATTCCTCCAAACATCTTCCAAAATCCAAACATTCCTCTCAACTACTCCATCCTTCCTCCAAACATACCCACTAGTACTCCTTACCATGCCTTTGACAATGGAAATCCATTATTATCCTCATCCTTACCTCCTCCTTATATTGACCCCACATATTCCTCTTATACATCAGTCATACCTCCATCTTCCTGCACCTTCATCTCCCAATCTCCACCATTCTAGAACAATTCTAGTAGCTACATCCCTTGTCCAAACCCCTTTCCAAATCCTCCAACCAATCCTAGTCATACAACACATCACCTCAATCCCCTTACTCCTCCCAGTCCAACACACTCATCTCCAAGGAATTTTACAAGGAAACCCAAAGCAAATCTATCTCCCACACCCATCATTCCTCTTACATCATCCTATTGCTACATCCCTATCGCATCCACCCCACTTATCAAACCCCTTCCATCTCCTACCTCCCATCCATCGAATCCCTCACAATCCTATCCACATCACCTCCTCCTAGCATTACCCAAATCCCATGTAACAAACCTACTGAGTCCCTCCCCCATCATCTCATCCCCATTGAAGAACCTCCTACCCGTCCATCTACCTCACTTAAAGAAAGAATCCAAACTTCTCCTATCATACCATCCACTCCCACCCATTCCTGTCAAGATCTTGTCCAAAAGCATGTTGAAATATCCTTCAACACAATAGAAGATCCCACCATCCCACTTATTCCTCTAAATGATCCACTTTTACCATCCCCTCCATATCTAAATCCTACCATCACACCTACTCCATCTCAAGATCCATTTCCATCAACCCATCCAACTCAAGATCCTATCCTTCCATCCCCTCTACTTCATGCTCATACAAATCCCATAATCCATGATGATAGATCCATCGAAGAACAACTAACTATCATATATGAAGCTTTGACTCCTTCAGCTAGTAATGGACTCACATCTTGTGTTCCAAATAATGAACATCATATTAAAGAAATAAATAAAAATGTATCTCTAGATTTTGGTATCCTTGCTATTCTTGCATGGTTGCAAGTCCTTCCATCTCCACCCCAAAGTTCCCATCCATCTTATTCCACATCTATTTTGGTCCCTTATCCTACTCCTTATCTCCAACCCTCGTTTTTGGGTCCATATATCCCTTATCCAAATCCCCCACCCTTTCCATCCATCTTGGGTCCTTACATACCTAATATGAATCCTTTATCTCCCCCATCTATTTTGGGACCTACACCTTCCCCATTTCCATCTATTTTGGGCCCATACCCTTCATTCATTTTGGGCAATTATATCCATCCATATCCTATGTTCCAATCTATCCTTCCCTCCCCTCAAATCCACAAGCTAGATCACTAAAGGCACTCATCCTTGAATCCCTATCACTCCATCCATAATCCCTCCATATCCCCCATGCTCTTATTCCCATCCCATGGCTAATGAAGGCATATTGGATGCCAAATTAAAAAAGCATAAATCTACACTTCCACAAAAGTCAAAGTTTCGACATGTCCCTTCTAAAATACATGTTCAAGAAGAAAAAAATTTGATCCAAATCAAAGAAAAAGTCAAGAGGCCACAAAGGCCCAAGTTGCAAAAGTAAAAAATCATGTGGATACCCAAGATGCTCATAAAAGAAATGCATCTCAAAGAAAAATCTCAATTGGCATCCATTCATGCTACTCAAAAAGCCTCATCCATTCATCCTTTATCCAAATCTCCATATATACATCCTTCATCCGCCCAACACTCTCTTAGTCCATATGCTTCTTATCCTAAATTTTCAATCCTCCATCTTCCAACTCTAATTTTAGTCCTTATCTTTCCCTTCCTCCATTTTCTCCTCAAACTCACTCAATACCATCTTTCCCACTACTTTATCACCTCTCAAGGTGTGTGCCAATGATGATCTTTCCATTTTCCTCATCCATTTACCCACAAGCCTTATGTCTTCACATCCATTATCTGCCAACTCCCACCCACCATTCCACTTGTTCAATCTAATCTTTTTCTCCCCATCCTACCAACATCTATGAGTAAAAATGCATCAAAAAAGTCAAAAAAATTCAAAAAAACAAAAAAATCATCCATTGGTGAAAACTTGGCAATTCAAGTGCCCTAGATAAGTACCATGATGAAAACTTGGCAAACAAGCATCATGCATAATCCCTCCATCCAAATGCTCTGTACACCAGGGGGCACGTTCCATCACCCATCATACCCATCTCATCCCACCATACCAACCACATCCTATCCATTTCACCCACCATCCTCCTTTGGCTCTTGATAGAAATAAAGTCCACCACTAGATACATGCTTTTGGTCATCCCTTTGACATCAATTTTCCATCAAAATTTGTATCCACCTATCCTTTATCTACCCATTCTTTCATCCATCCAATCCCTCCATTGGCCTCATCCACCAATCCTACTTATTCTCTACCTCATTAACCTTTCACATTGTAGCTTTCATCTATCTCCCTCATCCTCTTGTTGACCAATATTCAATCCTGCTGCATCCCTCATAAAAAATCCTCTTGAATAGCATATTATAACTAGGGGAACTCTATTCCTTGGAGACCATGTCATGTCCATCTTTCCATCAATCCTTATCTTTTTGCATTCCTCTACCCACATCTCTCTATCCACTATTCCCTTTTTCATCTATTCTTGCATCTCCTAGCATTACCTCCATCTTTCCATCACCCAGTACATCCCTTGTCATTGGTATCTAGCCCTCAACTATCCCTCATCTTGAGCTTCCATTCACTATCCTCTCATCGTAAGCTTATCATCCACTCTCTTCTCATCCTGAGCCTTCTTACTCCCACTATCTTAAGCTTTTCACAAACCATCTTCTCCTTTTGAACTTTTCATGCCCTCTATCTCCTTATCCCACGCTTTTCCTCTACGTCCCCATCTCAAGCTTTTCATACACTATCTTCTCATCCCAAACCTTTCATCCACTATCTCTTCATCTTTATCTTTCCTATCACTATCCTATCATGCTACACTTTTGTTCGATAATCCCTTGTACATGTTTGGATTTTTCAGCTATCTATTCCTTGTGTATTAGTCCTTATCTTGGTCCCATTGTATACCTCTCATTTCTTCGCGTCAGTTCTTGCTTGATCACAAATTGCAATTCTCTTGGTTAGGTGCTTTAGTGAATCCTCGTCTGTGATCCCTTGTCATCAAAATGTTGTCCTCAAGAGTTCTGCTTGCCTAGCTCATCCTAGTCCTTGATATTACCAATAGATCCTTTCAGGATGCATCCTTCCTCTCATCTGATCTTGGTCTATCAATATCTATTCCTATTGATCTGTTTGGCAAAAGGTTCACCTTTTTAGGGATTTACATTTTCTTTCAATTTATTTTCTTTTTAGGATTTCAAGCATGATTCTTAAATTATCTCTTTCAAGTGATTTGGGTTGTTCCCTCCTCAAGGTCACCACAATCTTTTATATCATGGTGTGCTATGAATGGGGCAATTCAAGTGCAAGGTCTTGATCAAGTCTTTCATCTTTTCTTTTCTTTGTACTTTTGGGTTCCCCAGTATCATTCCCACTCTAACTCTTCCAGGATTCATGTGTGATGCTAGGGAAATCCTTGCGTGTTTTTTTCACATTAGTCCTCTATAATATTGGTACAAAGGCCTTGATGTTCTTAGTAACCTTGGCCTATCTCCAATATTCCTATATCAAAATTTATGCTCAACTACATGGTGGTCTTCCCCTTTGGAACACCCCCCCACTCAAGGTTCAATCAATTACATCAAAACATCATATCCCATCCTATTCAAACATCCCCTCCTATCAAAGCATCCTATCCAAACATCTCATCCTATCAAAGAACCCTATCCTATCCATGCATCTTATCCAATCACTCCTGCCATCATGATCCAACCAATCTCTCAATCCCATCATATCCAATCTTTCATTCATCATAAGCATAAGCTCCTGCATCAATCATAATCATAGCTCCTCCATCCATCATAATCTTTGTCATCATCAATCTTCATCTTAGCATCATAATCTTCCCAACCTTACCATCTTCTAAATCACTTCCGTGGGTTAATTTTCAATCACCCTCCCTCCTCTCCCTTAAACCATGTTCTTAACCATTCCTTATCCTTGTGCACAAGGTTTTCCTTTGGATCATTCTCCCATAGTGAGAGTTTGAGCTTCCTTCAAACCCCTCTTTTAGCCAGTCTCCATCCTTCTACTCACCCTCATTTCTTGTACTTTTCAAGAAGCTTTCGGGTCTCACCTTCTCTCCCCGCCACCTTCTTGAGGGGGCATCATGCAGTCCATTCTCTCCTCTTCTACTCAAAATTGGGGCAACTATGTTGCTTTAAAAAGTCTTCTTCATGTCGTGTATGTTTGAACTTCTTTGAAATAGTGTTGTTTCAACACTATGTCAAAGAGGGGAAAAATGTAGAAACCTAAATCTGATTACATCAATAAGTAATCGTATTTAGTCATCTCCTAGGACATTATTGATTAAATATTTACTATTTAATTAATTAATTGTCATCCCCTAGTTAATTAATTTATTAAATTAACTATAGTCCAATTGATAAAATCAAATAATAACCCAAAATCAATTTATCAATTAAATCCCTATTGCCTCTATTAAATTGGATAACTTATCAAATCTATTCAATTTATTTTCATATTCTCATTTTATTAAATAAATCATTTAATAAAATATCTAAAAGCCTAAGAGCCTCCCTAAACCCTATCCTAACCCCTAATCCAACCCATTCACCCATACTAACCTCACTTAGCCTCCTAACTAACCCATCCCATCAAAGCTAAATCACACTTACCCCCTAACCCCCCTTCTAAGTTAATCTTAATCTCCCTCCTAAACATGTGACAACTTTAAGCATGGGTTAAGACTTGCTAACCCAAACCAAAGTCAACAATATAATCCTCACCCTCACCCTTCAACATTTATGAATCTTACACCTCTTACACCTCCCTTAATGACTCTTACAAAGCATTTATAGAGCCCTTATCTCTTGAGCCTCCTTTGTTGACCATCCACCTTGCTTTCCCTTTATCCAATCACCCTTTGACAAGTGTCACCTCCCTATTGGTACTAAACAAGAACAATCCATGTGCTCCCTTTTGAGTGCATCCTAACCATCCCTCATCATTTCATCATCTTAACATCTTGGCCCTCTATTTCTCCAACCCTTGGCCTATAAATTGAACCTCCTCCCTTCACAAAACAATCCACCTTTCATGTAAAGTTATAATGTTATTTTGAGAGCTCATAAACTACCAAAATACCATTATAATGCTGAAATCACTCCATGAATCCATTGTTGAAACCTTTCCTCGTTCACTTCATCCATCCATCTAAGCTTGAGCATAACTTGTGAGCATACATACCTTAAATTAGGGACAAATCTATTGCATCATGATGCTATACCATTAGGAGCCTACCATTCTTGGTTTGCTTCCTTTTTTGGTGATAACAATCAGTCCTATCTTAAGTGTTTTCTTATTTAGTTTTTGTTAATGCTTTCCTTAATAGCTAGTATTCAATTTTCACTACTAAAATAGGTGATATAGTCATAGGAATATCTTTCGCGTCAATCACCAGCTGTTCTAACTATTTCTACCTATTGTTGCTCGTGTTATTTTTAAGACTTCTCATTGGAAAATCTCTCACAATAGTCACCAATTGTTCTAACTACATCTGTCTACTATTGCTCATGTCACTTTTTTGAGATTCCTCTAATGGAAGATCACTCTCATGGAAGATCCCTCTCACATCAATCACCAGTTGTCCTGACTATGTTTTCCTACTATTGCTTAGTTTTTTACTAAGGCTCTTATTGTTGAAGATTCATCTTTGACTTTAGTCACCAATTGTCCTAACTATGTCTATCTACTATTATCACCCTATTGAAGAGATTTCTTTCATGTATGTTTTGAACACTAACACTTGACATCAATCCTATGACACAAAATTGAACCCAAAATGATGAACTTTTTTGTGATATGCTGAGATTTTCTTTGTTTGTTTTGCTTTCTCTTTATCATGTCTCTTTGAGAAACTTGATGATGTCACTTTTGACTAGAGTTGCAAGGACTAGGGTAATGATCTTTTCTTTTCTTTCTATTTATGGTTTAGTTTCAATGATCTAAAATGTCCTTATAAAAGGGGTATCTTCTATAAGAGTATCCATCTCATATTGGATGGTCTTGTGTACCTCAACTCCTTTTATATAGACTCTTCATTGAAGTTGGTTCTTTTCCTTTCTTGTCTGAGAGAATTCTCTATGCTACAGTAAATACTGATCCATCCTACTAAGTGAACATACGGGTCACTGTGAGTATAGCTAGTACACTTCTCTCTCAGGTTACAAATGCAAGGGTTGTTGTGGATAGAATACTTACTGATTACTTAGCATAAGAAGGATTTTTCATGTGTCTAGTGCGTCTACACACAAGAAACATTCTAGTCATCCTAGCATTTATGCTATGATGCTTATATTCACTTGCTTCTTGTGCCTCAAATTCTTACATTTAATCCCAACAAAACTAGAACATGTGTCATATTCATATTTTTATGATTCTAATGTCAGTGGGAATTGTATGATATGTGGAATCTGGCTAAACACTTAGTGATGATAATTATCAAAGCTTGGTAACTAGACCTAGGGGTACATCTAGCCTAGGCTTCTTCAAAGTATCATGCTTCTTCATGATTGCACAAGCATTCGGTTCTTTGGTTTGTCCTCTCAATCTTCAAGGAGTACCTATCATTATTAACAAAAATGGAATATTGCATGAGATGTTAGTTCATTCAAATTTTGCATTTCATACATACTATCATGATTCATCTCATTTACACTACATTCATACATAAAATCAAATTTGCATTCACAATCATAAGCATAAACATCTCATGTATGATAAAATCAAAAGATAGAAAGATGACACATGAAAATGGTACTCGAATCAAAAAATATCATATATATATCAAGTCAAAAGTGTACATTGGTGTAAAAATGGATGCTACTTGAGTGTTGTTAGTCTCAAAATGGTACAAAATGATGCTAGCACATCAATTGATACATAGCAAGTCTAAAATTGGAGCAAACTAAAGTTAACTCTCTCCTTCCCCCTCACCTCCCACTGGTGGCAAAGGAGGGGGAGGAGGAGGACAAAGAGGAGGAGGCATATAAGGTCTCACTAGAGGCCATGGTCCCCCTGAATCTCATGCATATTGTGAAAGTTTGGGCACCTACTTTTCCTCATCTAGTACAACTACCGCATATGCTGCAAAACAATATGTTGAGATAGCTAAGTATAGCTAGATCTCATCTTGATGCTGCTCAAATCTTTGAGTATCTTGCCCTAGCTACTCTTGTAGACTGTGGATCTCATGATCTCGCTTTGCAATCTAGGTATCCCTCACTGGAACTTGAATATGAAGCTCACCCAATTGCCACTACATAGTCCACACCTATTCTCTTACTCTCCTAAGGGCCTCCTAGGTCTATTCTAGAATGTCTCTACCCTATACTCCTACAATAGGCTGATCCTAAATCTCCTCTTCATCTCCACCCTACTCTACCTACTCAGCTAGCAAGTTGGCTGGCCACTCTGCCTCTGTCCATGGCCACTAGGTGTCTCCTCCAATGGCTCCTAAGGAACCCATCTCACCTTGAGGAATCTCTATCCTATATTTCTACCACTAGCACCTAGATCTACTCTCATCTGCTAAGGAGGAATATGTACCCACTAGATCTGTAAACTTAGGGAAGGGATGACTCACAAAGCAGGCTTGATATGTGAGATTCATCCCCTATCTACCATTACTGCTAGGTAATCCCACTGTGTTGCAACTAAGTTGCACACATTAATCATCAACTTGCCTTGGTCTAATCTCAAGGACCACACATAGTCTAGATCTATCGCAAGTCATGCATACGAGAAATACTCTTGCAATATGTCCTATCATCAACCATACTATCTCCACACACATGTCAAAGGAAATCTTTCAAAAATCTATATAGATCAACCTATTAGTGGTCAAGAGGTGAACATGTGCCCCAACTCTTGAGGTGCATTATCCCAATCCTTTTTCTCTCTCCATGGCTGCCATACTATTGCTTCCAAGTCATCTATTCGGCCTCTCCACTACTCAATCTTCCTAGAGTTGTCTGGGTCAACTAGCCTCCATACCTAGATATGTAGGGCTCTATGGGCTATTTCTCATCTACAAAAATAGGCATCACCACGAGCAAGTGCTCCCATGCCCATATCTAAAGAACATAGACCCCAACGGCCATGCTCTTACTCTCATGGTACATGATCTCGTACATTTCATGGAACATGTGGGAGAGCATTAACTAACCCTACCCATATCTCTCTAGAGTCTTTAATATCATCTATAACATCCAACCCCATCCACACTCTAATCCATGCTTAGCTCTATCTGACATCAAGAAGTAGCTAATGAATATGCCCAATACTGCTAGCAATTTGTGAGTGTGCCCATATGTGTGTACTAGATCCTATGTGATGGATCGACCCATGATCAAATCCTCCTAAAAGATGGCCCTCAGTGCCTTTGTGCCTATTTATGAAAATATGTCATAAATAACTCGTGGCTCATGGAATGGGATGCATAATATCTGATAGATATCCTTGGGTGTGATGGTCATCACCCCCTGAGGAAAATGGAAGGTGTTCATCTCTAAATAGAAACTCTCTGCCAGTGCAGTCAAAAGGCGGCGATTCACTAGTACTACTAGGATCTAACAAAGATAGGATAATTTGAGTCTATTAATATGAGCCATGTCAACATCATCAAGCTGCTACAAAAAAGCTTTGTAAGGCAGGTAATGGGACCTAAATCTAACATCAAGAAAGACAACTTACACACACGAACACAACAGGAAAATGATTAGTATTGTTAGTCAACAGTTTTTCCCATGGATGTTCATTTATCAAAACTAAGAAAAGAATGTAAACTAACAAATGAATTCCTACTTGAATAATTTAGGAATTCTCTGCTTAAAATTTCTTCAAATGAAACAGGTGCAGCTACCTTTATTGCGTTGAAAGTTTTAACTAAATAAACTCAATAGAGTAACTCTCTAAGAATGTAATCTACTAAAGATGTTGGAACAACTTATTTTATCTCATCAATATGAAACAAACTTTAATGCAAAAGAACCACTCGACTTTAATTATCAAAATGATCCACATAGTTGAATAATTAAATTATAGAGCAGGCAAAATTTCATGAACTCATTTCCCATAGAATTTCCAAATTTAGAATTCACATTTTAAAAATCGATAATAGATGTAGCTAAAAGCTCAAATAGTATCCATAGAAATACTAAAAATAAGTAGACAACAGTACCCACTTACAAAGCTCTCAACCCAAAATCAAACAATAGAATTTGAAGTCTCTGTTGAAGTTCTAAAATGTTACTTATAAACTGGAAATAAAACTGTAAACAAAAGTAGTTTTGTCTACAAGCCTACTGGAGAAATTCAAACCCCTCAAACAATACTCATTATTACATTTATAGGCATGGGGCTGGACTTGAGCCAAAAATTACCCCACCGGGAGTTAATTGTCTTTTGGAATACCTAATAACTGAAAACGTAAGAAAACCAAATGGTAAAGAAACTATAGCTAAGCAATTCTTGATCAATTTCAACTATCGCCACCAATCGCTCCTCTTGCCAGCTTCCACATTTTGTAGACAATTGAAAAGGCAGAAATAATGGATTGATGTGGAAGACCAATGTAGGCGAGCCTTTGTTTCCAAATTTCCTTCATCTTTTTTAATTCAGCAACCTTTTCTTCGTGCATCTCCAAGTGCTTTAGGTTGATAATTAACATAGCTTCAGTGTGAGCCACGTTGGAGAAATCCTGCTTGACTGGTGTCCTTTTGTCCTGCCATTCCTGAAATTTCTTTTGCACTTCTTTGATTATCTCATCTGATTGGGCAATGGAGTCATCTTCTCTTTCCATGAATTGTTTCATAAACCACTTAAGGTCATTCTAAATAATTTGATGTATAACTTTAAGTTCTTGCAATGCTTCTTTGATTTCAGATACCTCTTGTGCCAGTGCTTCATTTTGCCATTCAATGCAATCTTTTATGACATGCAAAGTTTTTTCATCAAGACCTGCTACAGGGCATTCAGCTTGAAATTTTTGCAACCCGAATTCTTGTACATCCTCTAGCGATATTACCACTTTGCCCAGTTATTCTTCTCTTTTTCATATCCATCGTTACTCGCCTCCACCTTTTTAGTAATATTTGATATCTCCTTTGAGGCATGATCTAAAAGTCCAATGTGTTTTATAGTATTAAGCAGAACATCTTATACCCATTCACCTGCTTCTTTAGCTACTGCTTTGTATTTGTGTAAATTCTCCAGTGATTTCTGGTTGGTTGCAGAGGATACGTCAACAATGGCTGACATCTCATGGATCAACTTGGCTTCGAGATGCAAGATAGCGTTAATATACTGTGCCATGTTCTTAATTGTTTCCTTCATCTCATGCTTATCTTGCCCGTCTTTCCACACCCTTTCTACGATCTTCTTGTTGGATACGTGGAAGAATTTCATATCTGTCTCGCAGTTTTCCTTTCCAAGGTTGACCTTGGTTATCTGATAATCCTGAGGAGCTATGGAGTCTTGAGCACTTCCATCAGGTGGTGTTGTTATCTCAGCTTCCCATCACCCTGAAGTTTTGTCAAAGTTGATCCTCGACTCTGTTCTTGCTTTTTTCACTTTAGGCATCTTACCAAGGCACTTGCTAACTAGGTCATCAATTGGCATGGATATGGGAAAATGCTTCTTTTCTTTTCCATTGATGTCTCTAGCCATTTGGGAGTTGCCTGTTCTTTTTCTGCAGTGGAGGAAATATTGACTATAGTGAGGTTACCCTGTTGATTGTTGGCGATCGCTGACAAGCTCTGAGTCTCTGGTAAATTTTCTGCCATAGGTGGGTCTTCTGTTGCCTCAAGGTCAAAAGTTATAGTGCTCTTACTTTTAGTGATCAGTGCCTTCTTCATACTTGATTGAGTTATCCTTTTAGTCTTCGGAGTCTCCTCTTAAACTTGAAGTTGAAGTGTTTTCGAAACTACTTCAACTTCGACTTCAAGTGGACCTGCAAAAAATTTAGGGACACTTTGATTAGTTTGCTTTTGGGCAACTCTTTTATCTCTGCTCCTTGAAGATTTCTCAGAAAAGCTTGGAGTAACTGTCGCCCTTGATTTTATCCATTTGGCAGTTCTGGCTATCACATCCTTGGTATGAGCATACACATCATTCTCTTCTCTTTTCTCCCAGTCGATTTCCAGAATAGGCATGCATTCAATTTGATCTATGTAAAATTGATCAACTATTTCCTCAGAGTCATCATCCTTCAACCCATAGGTATCCAGATCCATGTTGAACATGATGACCTTCTTAATGGTTAAGCGTGACCAAAGCCTCTTCCTCACCTCAAATTTGTTGTGGCAATTTGCCTAGAAATCCTCTAGCTCTGGGGAGTGAAACAGAGTAAACACATTTTTGACATTGTTTCTGGTAAAGCCGGTGTAATCAAAATTTAGCTGAGAGGTGAAAGGTTTAAGACACAAGTAGGTCAATGACTTGGCTGATAATAGAGCTTCTTTCACACTAAGGCATCTATAATGTCCAATTTCAATCAAAAAGAATACTGAAGAGGATTTTTCAAAAATTTGAAAGGACTCAACGAGAGAGGCAAACTGTCTACACATTTCTAATAACACCATAGAGTCTGAACAGTAGCATGGTAGTTTCAAGGGTTCACCAAAAAAACCACCTACTTTGATATAGGTAAATTTGGAAAACTGAATAAAATAGCAACCATAAATTTGAATAGCTTGTTTGGCTTCCTCTGACATCCTATCATTCTCTCAACCTTGTAGTTCAAAAGCCAATTTCCCTAAAAAGACATCATTGATTTTCTTAAATTCTTTACATACTGTGTCTTCTTGGAGGTCACTGTAATACTAATATATAGGCATGTCATCTATCCAAGGTGAATGTGAGAGAAAATCCCAATCTTTGGATGCCGCTAGGATGTAGATCAGGTAAGAAGACAAGAAGAACGGACCGTAGTTGGTCACATTAATCAGGCCCTTGTGCAAGTTCTCAGCTATAAGGTCTGACCAATCAATGAACTTGACTCCCTCCACTATCTTCTATATAAAGAAATACATCCAGGATTCCCAGTGGAAAGCATGTTCATTTCCTTTAATTCTATTCAACAGGAGGACAATATTTGCAATCTCTTTGATGAAATGCTCGATAGTCAGTGGTTTGGGTAATCTAGAACCTCCCTCTGCGGGCTTCAAGAGCCAAGACTGAGCAATCTTGGTGTCATAGCTGGTTTTATTTTTTGCATACAAGCGCTCAGCCTCCTCGAATTTCCAAGGCTCATAGGATTCTTTATGAGGGATTCTGAGGGTGGAATTTACACTGGTTCTATTGATTTTGACAACTACTACTCTTGAGGCTTTCTTAACACACCTCGAAACAGGGTCGAAATGATTTGCACACTCAAAGATACATTCAGGGTATTGGATAGCAGCAGGAAAAGCAGCGGCTTCTAATAAACCACTACCAACTAGCCTTTGGTAAATGGGACTTGATAGAGAAGTTGTCTCTTTTGACAACTTCAGGCAAATTTTTATTAACCAAAAATGTATCATGAATTTCAGGCAAGGAACTGAGTAATGGAGGCTTCTCCAATTTGGGCATTTTTGGCCGAAAAAGTGTCATGATTATTATGATAGCAAATCTACAGAACCAAGTTTAAAATACTTTTCAAAACAAAGCAAAGCACAACCAAAATGCAAGGGAGAAATGGAGATGCACTTATAGTTTGACAAGGACATAGCCCAAAATTCACCTTTCTCACCCAAAAGTGCCGAGATTTTTTCTTGGAGAAAATGAGATGAGTGGGAAAGGGTAATTACATGCATTTAAAGAATGACATGGACAGAGGATCGCAAGATGGATTTAGCAAGTAAAAATCATGATTGCTCATTCGTGTGACATTCATCGAAAAAGGTGACGCAGGTGTTCTTGTTTTAAATACCTTGTCAAATCCGCACGCACCTTCCCATAACAAGTAATCATTAAATGACACCATTAATACTCCATAAGTATTGCTCAGAGAGAATACGTGCTACTTTAGATTTCTTTGTATATGACTTCAGGTGCTTTGGAAAAACATAATGCTGGGACCCACCTTGGAATGGCTTGGCAATCTTTAATCTACATACAAAATTGTTAGTAGACAAAATCAACACTAAAATTTAAGTTGAAGTTTTGAGTGATCGGCTTCAACATCAACTTGGACTTCAAGCTTACAAAGATAGACTCGATAAAACTAGTGTGCTTATTACATGGTAGACCAACAAGACTTTGAACCTAAAGTTGAAGTAAATTACAACTTCAAGTTCAACTTCAGAGGGATGACTTGGGACCAAAATTTGATAGGTGATGACTAAAATTACAAGCTCTAACAATCGGCTCCTATTGGGGAATGAGACTGAAAGGATCATGAATGAACCCAAGTCTAAGGCTTGCAAAATGACTCAAAAGACAACAACCCAACACACCAAACTCAACAAGAAAGGAAAGAAAGCCAAAAGACAATATTTACAATGAAACGCGACATAGACCTAAAGATGATACAATTTGAGATCTTGCCCATTGAAGGATAAGGGAAGTTTATCACCATTTGGATATTGCATCTTGAAGGCATTTGAACCTAGTTCCTTAGATATTTCAAACGGTCCTTTCCATAAGCTTTCAAACTTAGAATGAGCTCCTTTAGGTTCTTTCCTTTTATCCCATAGTAGGACTTGATCTCCTTTCATGAATTTTCGGGGTCTTGGTTTTTTATCAAAAATCTTTTTGACTCTTGCCTGGTGATTTGTGATATGATCTACTAGTTCCCTCCTCTCTTCTTCTATCTTTTGGAGATATAATATTCTCTTCTCAATGGAAGACTGAAATACCTCTCCTTCAATTGCCTTCTTTAAATTCAAAGTGGATAATTCCAGAGGCAGGGATAGTTGTGCTTCAACTCCATATACCAATTCGAAAGGCATCATACCTATGGATTTTTTAGGAGAGGTTCTGTTAGCCCAAACTGCTTCATACAACTTCTTGTGCCAATCTTTTCCTTTTTCATCCACCAATTTCTTCATAATGTTGACCAAGTTTTTATTTGTGGACTCTACTTGTCCATTGCCTTGAGGAAAGTAATTCGAAGAATGTGACAAATGGATTCCATGATCATAGCAGCATAACTGGATCTCTCTGGATGAAAAATTTTGTGCATTATCCGTCACTATTTTGCTGGGAGTGCCAAAATGGGTCAAAATGTTTTCAATCAAAAATTTGCACACTACTTGTGAAGTTGTTGCTTTAACCGGAATGGCCTCTACTGATTTTGTGAAATAATCAGTAGCAGTGAGTATGTGTGTATGTCCTGCATTTGAAGCTGGATTAATGGGTCCTATAAAATCCAACCCCCATTGTTGAAATGGTTCTTCTATGATCACTGGTTTCAAAGGCAAGGCGGCTAACTGTGGTTTTCCAGTAAACAATTGACACTTTTCACAATTTCTAACCCAGTGATAAGTAGCCTAAAACATACCTAGCCAATAATATCCACTTCTTAGGATCTTGAATGCTGTCACTGTTGATGAAAAATGGCCCCCACAAGCTCCATCATGGAAAGTTCTCAGCAACTTATCCTGTTGATCAGTGTCAATGCATCTTAGAAACATGCCATCTAGCCCTCTCTTATATAAGGTATCATCAATTATAATAAATTTAGCTGCTCTATGTTGAAGTGTGCACCGGTCTTTCCCTTTGAGGTGATCAAGACACCTTCCGTATGTTAGGAAATAGGCAATATCTGAATACCATTCATCCTTGAGACTTACAAACAAACAAGAGGGACATGATTCTTCTCTCTCTCCTTCTACAATGAGTTTACACAGGCCTTGTCCTCAGACTAATTTAGTTGGGCAGATATCCAAGTCAAATTCTTGGACTTTTGCTACCCATGTTGCTTGATTGTTGACTGCTACATCTTGTTGTGTGAGAATGCTTTTGACTATTGTGGATGGCACATATACTATAGAATGAGAGTGAAAAATGTAATATCTGAAGTACTTTACTGCTTTTACTACAGTGAATGTTTGTTTTTCAGATAATGAGTAGTTGAGATCATGTTTCTTTAGAGGTATGCTCATAAAAGAGATGGGTGTCTCTTCCCTTTTATCATTCTTCTGAAGTAGCATGCCTAATAGTGTGTGCTCAGAAGCATAATAGTAAATTATAAAATCTCTTTTAAAATCAGGATGAAATAGTGTTCGGGCTTTTGCAATAGCTTCTTTTACATCTTTGAATGCTTTTGATGTTGGTTCATCCCACTTGAAGTTTTGCTTCTCACTAAGTAACTTAGCCATAGGTTTGACAACCTCTACAAAGTCTAGCATGAATTTTCTCAAAAAATTGATCTGTCCAAAGAAGGATTTTACACCATTTCTATTGACAGGGAGGTATAATTTTTGAATGGCTTTCACTCTTTCTGGGTCAATTTTGATTCCTTCTTTTGAGACCATGTGTCCAAGTAACTTCCCTTCGGTCACAGCAAAAATTGATTTCTTGGGATTTAATGAGATTCCATGATCTCTACATCTCTGGAGCACTTTCCTCAAGTCTTTTAGGTGTTTCTTCCATCTCCTAGAAAACACTATCATATCATCTAGATATACTGTAATACATCTGTCCAATAAATTACCAAAGGTTGAACTCGTAGCTCATTGGAAAGTGGCACCAGCGTTTATTAAGCCGAAAGACATTCTTTTGTAAGAAAAAGTTCCCCATGGTGTTGTAAATGTCATTTTGTGTTGATCTTCTTTAGCAACCTATATCTGGTTATAACCTGAGAAGCCATCTAGGAAAGACATCATTTCTGACCCAGCAACTGTTTGAAGAACTTGATCCATTATTGGTAAAGCAAAGTTGTCTTTCAAACTAGCTTGATTAAGATTTCTGAAATCAACACAAATCCTTTTTTCTTCATTTTTCTTTCTAACTAGCACTATGTTCACCACCCATGTGGAATGGTGGATTGGGAAAATAATTTGAGCTTTAAGCATCTTATCTATTTCCCTGAATATGGCAGCAGAAACCTTTGAATTATATGTTCTCAATTTTTGCCTAAAAGGAGAAGTTCCTAGTTTCAAAGTAATATGGTGTTTTTATTTACCATTTCTAAAAGTTTTCAAATCATCATAAGACCAGGAAAAATGTCTATATATTCTAATAGGAGCTTTATGAATCTAGCTTTCTCACCTTCATCACAACAGGTTACCAGATTGATGATTTTGGGGTTATGCTTATCACCTAGATTCACTTTTTCATAATCAGCATTTGGATCTTCTCTAGGTTTTAAATCCTGAGCTAGGAAGGTATCTTTCCTATCGAAAAGCTTTTCAAGCTCAACTAAGCCTTTAGGTATAATATTCCCTTTTAATTGCACCATATTACCTTCTTCATGTAGATCAGGACAAAACTCTTTGCATCCTACATCTGAACCTTCAAAGTAATTCATAGAAAATTTTTCAACACTTTGCAAAAAGGCATTAATATGAGCATCATCTTTGAATACTTGCCAATTGCTATTATTATCAGGAACACTTGGCCTATGGATGATCTCCACTGAATACTTCTGGTCTATGAAATCAGGATGAGGAATTAACAAAGAAGCTGAAACTGCTAAGGAATCTGCTTTGTCATTTAGCTCTTGAGGAATGGCTTCAATTCCAAAGGCATAAAAACCTTCAATTTCGTCCCACACGTGGTTCTTGTAATGTTTCAATCTCTAATTTTTTACTGTAAACATGCCTTTCACTTGTTTTACAATTAGCTTTGTATATCCTCTGGCTTTCAACATCTTTATGTTCTTCCTCTTAACCTCTTCGATGTTGAGGAGTAGGGCTTCATACTCAACTGTGTTATTAGTATTTTCAAAGGCAAGCTTATAAGAAAAAGGAAATTTCTGATTATCAGGTGATATAAGGACTATACCAGCTCCAAATCCATTCAAACAACAACTTCCATCAAACTCGAGAATCCACAACAAATCTTCACCCAATGGCTTCTCACCTGTTTTCTCATCTTCAGACAGAATTAAATAGTTAGCAAAATCTGTCTCCTGATAAAGGATTTGAGATTTGGGGTCATCAGATGGGAAGACTATATATTTAGATTTGGTTTTAGGTAATAGGGTTACTTTCTCTTTCCCAATAGGCACCACAGCTTGAGACCAATCCATCTTAACTTCCCCTCCTAGGTCTCGACAGAAAGTTTGACTAAGAAGCATGCCATAACTTGTGGGGATATCCGCTACTAGGATGGTGAGTTTAACCCTTTTCTCTAGGTAAGCAGCTAATGCCACTTGGGCATCTTTAATTTGACCCACCAATGGTACCTATTTGGAATCCATGGAATAACATTTGCCAAATGTTTTGGTTAAAGGCAGATCTAAAGCTTTTGCTACTGCTGCTGGCATTATGTTATCAGAAGCTCCTGAATCTATGATGCAGTTACTCAATTTAAACCCATGAAGAAAGAGGGAAACATAAAATTGATCAGGCTTGCAGTTATAAGAAGGTTCAGGACTAATGGAGTCAGGTTGAATTACCTCCTCCTGATCATGAGACTTTTGTGCTTCTGGTTTCTTTCTTTTGGAGAGATCTTTTTTGTGTTCAGCAACTACTTCACTACCTTGTGAGACCTTGACTTCATTGATTTGCTTAGCTACTTTATCAGGGGATGACTGGTTAACATATTCAATCAGCTTATCAAGTTCACTGGGATTCATTCTTAAATATTTCGCAGGAGAAATTTGTATCTTGGATGTTTTACAAAACTCCATGATGTCAAACGACGAATTAGGATTAGATACCCTTTTTAGGATTTGAGGAGTAGTTGTAAAGATAGGTGATGACTTATTCTCATTACCCCCTTTTACTTTTTGCTCTTTAGCCTAAGTTGGAATTGAAATACCTTTGCTATGAATATCAACTATTGCAGTTCGTTGCCCTCAGGTTAAGACCAAACATGAAGCTTCTTCTAAGGTTAATAAGATATCATCACCTCTATCAGAATCAAATTCGTACTCAAGGTAATAATTTACGGAGTCGTCAGGTTCCTCAAAAGATTCTTCTTCTATTATCACATTAGTTGAAGCCACCCTTTCTGCTTCTAGTTGCTGATATCTAATATTTTTAGGGCAAGAAGTTCCCTCATGGTCATTTGTAAGATGGAAGACACACATGTTGTTTTTGCCCGGTGGAGCTTCAATCTGTAATCTTTGTTGACTTGAGGGTAATGCAAATCGTTTCCCCTGATAACTACTTTGGCCTAGATATTTCCTTGGGATATCTTGGTATGGTGTGTTCATTTTAGGGAGTTGTTTCTTGAGAGTCATCACATCGTTGATTAACTTTTGAACTAATGGGTTTGACTTTTCTGAGGAAGGTGATTGAGTTTTAGAACCTTGCATTTCTTTCTTCCATTTTCCTACAGCTAAAAGATCATCTTCAAGTTCAATGGCTAATCTTTGAGCTGCCTCAACATCTGCTACTCTGTTTCTCCTCAAATGAAAACTAATGTTCGAAGGCATTGCATTAACAAAGAATCCTTTACGATTTTCATCATTGGGTCTCTTGGTAGCAGGATTTTTATGAATTATCTTATTGAATTTTGCTACAAAATCCCTCATGGGTTCCTGTACCTCCTTTTTCAATTGAGTCAGTTGAAGTAGCAAGGTATGTTCATCTTCAGAGGATTTGAATCTATCCTTGAAAGAAGTATGCATATGATTCCAGTCGGTAATAGATCCTTGAGGTAGATGATGAAACCAGTCTGCCACATCATCAATTAGAGTTTGCACAAATAATCTCACAGCTACATCTTCATGAGCCACAACAAGGACAACACATGAGGTATTAAAGGCATTAAGGTGCTCATCAGTTGATTTCTTTCCATCACCATAGAATTTAGGAAATACATCTTTTGCACCTTTAGGAAGTGGGTGTAGGTTACCTTCAACAGCTAAGGGGCCCACTTGTGCACCCCAAGGATTAGCAGCCATCATAGGGAAAATGAGGTGCAAAGGCTGGATGTTTAAATGAGAAGGTATTAATGTCCCAGGTAGAATTAATGCTTGAAGGTTTACAACTACAGGAGTAGGTTTGCTAGGAGAAGTTGGCCTACTTTTTCTCTTGATGGACTTCTTTCGCTTCTGAGAGAGATCAAGGGAAAAATTGAGAATTTTTACAAACTCATAAGATTCATCAATGAATCCCTTCCTTTCTTCGCTTCGAGTATACCTTTTGCTAGCCAGCTTATCGTTGTATAGGTTAATATGTAATACTCAGAATGCTCTTGGAACTAGTCTATCCACTATTGCTTCCTCGTTAGCAATAGGTACACCCCTAATGAGTTTGGATCTTTCTTCCTCTCTTTCAAGCACTTGATTAACTTGTGTAAATTTCTCTATGCTTGTTCTGAGTTTCCAGGCTAGTGCACTTAAGTCAAAAATGATATCTTCTTGTGTGTTATCGAACCCTAAGCTTGGTTGAAGTACTGGGAAAACTTCATGATGTGATAACACCATTTTATCATTCCCCAGCGGAGTCGCCAAAAACTGTTAGTGAATAGTTTTTCCCATGGATGTTCATGTATCAAAACTGAGAAAAGAATGTAAACTAACAAATGAATTCCTACTTGAATAATTTAGGAATTCTCTGCTTAAAATTTCTTCAAATGAAATAGGTGCAGCTACCTTTATTGCATTGAAAGTTTTAACTAAATAAACTCAAAAGAGTAACTCTCTAAGAATGTAATCTACTGGAGATGTTGGAAAAACTTATTCTATCTCATCAATATGAAACAAACTTTAATGCAGAAGAACCACTCGACTTTAATTATCAAAATGATCCACATAGCTGAATAATTAAATTATCGAGCAGGCAAAATTTCATGAACTCATTTCCCACAGAATTTCCAGATTCAGAATTCACATTTTCAAAATCGATAACAGATGTGGCTAAAAGCTTAAATAGTATCTACAGAAATACTAAAAATAAGTAGACAATAGTACCCACTTACAAAGCTCTCAACTCAAAATCAAACTATAGAATTTGAAGTCTCTGTTGAAGTTCTGAAATGTTACTTATAAACTAGAAATAAAACTGTAAACAAAAGTAGTTCTATCTACAAGCCTACTGGAGAAATTCGAACCCCTCAAACAATACTCATTATTACATTTATAGGCATGGGGATGGACTTGAGACAAAAATTACCCTGCCAGGAGTTAATTGTCTTTTGGAATACCTAATAACTGAAAACATAAGAAAACCAAACAGTAAAGAAACTATAGCTAAGCAGTTCTTGATCAATTTGAACTGTGCCACCAACCGCTCCTCTTGCCAGCTTCCACGTTTTTTAGACAGTTGAAAAGGCAGAAATAATGGATTGATGTGGAAGACCAATGTAGGCGAGCCTTTGTTTCCAAATTTCCTTCATCTTTTTCAATTTAGCAACCTTTTCTTCATGCATCTCCAAGTGCTTCAGGTTGATAATTAACATAGCTTCAGTGTGAGCCACATTGGAGAAATCCTACTTGACTGGTGTCCTTTTGTCCTGCCATTCTTGAAATTTCTTTTGCACTTCTTTGATTGTCTCATCTGATTGGGCAACGGAGTCATCTTCTCTTTCCATGAATTGTTTCACAAACCACTTAAGGTCATTCTGAATAATCTGATTTATAACTTTAAGTTCTTGCAATGCTTCTTTGATTTCAGATACCTCTTGTGCCAGTGCTTCATTTCGCCATTCGATGCAATCTTTTATGACATGCAAAGTTTTTTCATCAAGACCAGCTACAGGACATTTAGCTTGAAATTTCTGCAACCCGAATTCCTACACATCCTCTAGCGATATTACCACTTTTTCCCAATTATTCTTCTCTTTTTCATATCCATCATTACTCACCTCCACCTTTTTAGTAATATTCGATATCTCCTTTAAGGCGTGATCTAAATGTCCAATGTGTTTTATAGTATTAAGCAGAACATCTTGTACCCATTCACCTACTACTTTGGCTACTGCTTTGCATTTGCATAAATTCTCCAGCGATTGCTGGTTGGTTGCAAAGGATACGTCAACAATGGCTGACATCTCACAGATCGACTTGGCATTGGGATGTAAGATAGTATTAATATACTGCACCATGTTCTTAATTGTTTCCTTCATCTCCTGCTTATCTTGCCCATCTTTCCACACCCTTTCTGCGATCTTCTCGTTGGATACTTCAAAAAAATTCATATCTGTTTCACAGTTTTCCTTTCCAAGGTCGACCTTGGTTATCTGATAATCTTGAGGAGCTATAGAGTCTTGAGCACTTCCATCAGGTGGTGTGGCTATCTCAGCCGCCCATCGCCCTGAAGTTTTGTCAAAGTTGATCCTCAAATTTGTTCTTGCTTTTTTCACTTTAGGCATCTTACCAAGGCACTTGCTAACCAGGTCATCAATTGGCATGGATATGGGAACAATGCTTCTTTTCTTTTCCATTGATGTCTCCAGCCATTTGGGAGTTGCCTGTTCTTTTTCTGCAGTGGAGGAAATATTGACTATAGTGAGGTTACCCTATTAATTGTCGATGGTCGCTGACAAGCTCTGAGTCTCTGGTAAATTGTCTGCCATGGGTGGGTCTTCTATTGCCTCAAGGTCCATAGTTATAGTGCTCTTACTTTTAGTGATCAGTGCCTTCTTCGTACTTAAGCGAGTTATCCTTTTAGTCTTCGGAGTCTCCTCTTGAACCTGAAGTTGAAGTGTTTTCAAAACTGCTTCAACTTTGACTTCAAGTGGACCTGCAACAAATTCAGGGACACTTTGATTAGTTTTCTTTTTGGCAACTCTTTTATCTCTGCTCCTTGAAGATTTCTCAAAAAAGATTGGAGTAACTGCCACCCTTGATTTTATCCATTTGATAGTTCTGGCTATCACATCCTTGGTACGAGCATACACATCATTCTCTTCTCTTTTCTCCTAGTTGATTTTTGGAATAGGCATGCATTCAATTTGATTAATGTAAAATTGATCAACTATTTCCTTAGAGTCATCATCCTTCAACCCATAGGTATCCAGCTCCACGTTGAACATGATGACCTGCTTAATGGTTAAGCATGACCAAAGACTCTTCCTCACCTCAAATTCGTTGTGGCAATTCGCCCAGAAATCCTCTAGCTATGGGGAGTGAAACAGAGAAAATGCATTTTTGACATTGTTTATGGTAAAGCCGGTGTAATCAAAATCTAGCCGAGGGGTGAAAGGTTTAAGACACAAGCGGGTCAATGACTTGGTTGATAATAGAACTTCTTTCACACTAGGGCATCTATAATGTCCAATTTCAATTGGAAAGAATACTAAAGAGGATTTTTTAGAAATTTGAAAGGACTCAACGAGAGAGGCAAACTGTCTACACATTTCTGATAACACCATAGAGTCTGAACAGTAGCATGGTAGTTTCAAGGGTTCACTAGAAAAACCACCTACTCTAATATAGGTAAATCTGGGAAACTAAATAAAATAGAAACCATAAATTTGAATAGCTTGTTTGGCTTCCTCTGACATCCTATCATTCTCTTGACCTTGTAGTTCAAAAGCCAATTTCCCTAAAAAGACATCATTGATTTTATTAAATTCTTTACATACTGTGTCTTCTTGGAGGTCACTGTAATACTGATATATAGGCATGTCATCTATCCAAGGTGAATGTGGGAGAAAATCCCAATCTTTGGATGCCGTTAGGATGTAGATCAGGTAAGAAGACAAGAAGAACAGATTGCAGTTGGTCACATTAATCAAGCCCTTATGCAAGTTCTCAGCTATGAGGTCTGACCAATCAATGAACTTGACTCCCTCCACTATCTTCTATATAAAGAAATACATCCAAGATTCCCAGTGGAAAGCATGTTCGTTTCCTTTAATTCTATTGAACAAGAGGATAATATCTACAATCTCTTTGATGAAATGCTCGATAGTCAGTGGTTTGGGTAATCTAGAACCTCCCTCTGCGGGCTTCAAGAGCTAGGACTGAGCAATCTTGGTGTCATAGCTAGTTTTATTTGCTGCATACAGGCGCTCAGCCTCCTCGAATGTCCAAGACTCATAGGATTCTTTATGATGGATTCTGAGGGCAGAATTTACACTGGTTCTATTGATTTTGACAACTACTTCTCCTGAGGCTTTCTTAACACACCCCGAAAACGGGTCGAAATGATTTGCACACTCAAGGATACATTCAGAGTATTGGATAGCAGCGGGAAAAGCAGCGGCTTCTAATAAACCAATATCAACTAGCCTTTGGTAAATGGGTCTTGATAGAGAAGTTTTGGCTCTTTCGACGACTTCAGGCATATTTTTATTAACCAAAAACGTATCACAAATTTTAGGCAAGGAATTGAGTAATGGAGGCTTCTCCAATTTGTGCATTTTTGGCTGGAAAAGCGTCATGATTATTATGACAGCAAATCTATAGAACCAAGTTTAAAATACTTTTCAAAACAAAGCAAAGCACAACCAAAATGCAAGGGAGAAATGGAGATGCACTTACAGTTTGACAAGGACACAACTTGAAATTTGCCTTTCTCACCCAATAGCACCAAGATTTTTTCTTGGAGAAAATGAGATGAGTGGGAAAGGGTAATTACATGCATTTAAAGAATGACATGGACAGAGGATCATAGGACAAATTTAGCAAGTAAAAATCATGATTGCTCATTCGTGTGACATTCATCAAAAAAGGTGCCACAAGTGTTCTTGTTTTAAATACCCTGTCAAATCTGTACGCACCTTCCCATAACAAGTAATCATTAAATGACACCATTAATACTGCATAAGTATTGCTCAGAGAGAATATGTGCTACTTTAGATTTCTTTGCATTTGACTTCAGGTGCTTTCGGAAAACATAATGCTGGGACCCACCTTGGAATGGCTCAGCAATCTTTAATCTGCATACAAAATCATTAGTAGACAAAATCAACACTGAAATTGAAGTTGAAGTTTTGAGTGATTGGCTTCAACATCAACTTGGACTTCAAGCTTACAAAGATCGACTTGATAAAACTAGTGTGCTTATTACATGGCAGACCAACAAGACTTTGAACCTGAAGTTGAAGTAAATTACGACTTCAAGTTCAACTTCAAAGGGATGACTTGGGACCAAAATTTGATAGGTGACGACTAAAATTACAAGCTCTAACAAGTATCATCTAAAAAAATAAGACGAAAGAAAGTGCAAAATTACAATGAAAAATCAAATTTCAAACATTTAAATTTATATTTTACACAAGAATTTCATGTGAAAATGTAGGTTCTTGCACAAAAATTCATGTTCTTGTGTGAGGTTGCACATTCGTGTGAGGATACACTTGTTAGCACAAAGAGTGATCAAGAAATAAGGGAAAAAAAACTATTTTTAGGGTTTTTCACACAAAACATGGGTATCTCAAACATGAAAAAACCATAACACTAGGTGAAGAAGCACTGGCTTGGTACTTCTTCACGTGAAAGGAGATTAGGCTCGTGTGAGGAGAGACATCCTTGTGTGAGAATTAATATGGCTACAATTGAAAACATCCTAAAATGACCTAAAATACCTTGAAAAGCATGAAAATTGAAATGTAAAGCAACGTTATCGATGACTCATAGGATGTCCATACTCCACTGACTAGCTATGTTGTTGGGAACCCTCGAGTCAGTGAGACTACATGGGGACCACCATCTTTCTCCTCAAAGCTCTCTTCTCCACATAAGACAAAAGCACAAATGATTTGAAAATGACCCTTTGGGCCCTTATATATGTTTTAACCCAATTTTTCAAAGTGCTTTGATTGGCATGAAAATCACCCCTAGCTAATTTGGCTGCTTTGAACCCATTTTCGGGATTAAATTCAAAATTTGACACAATTAAGTAGCTCAAAATTGTATTTTAAAATTTTGGGACCAACGTGATTGAACGCTTGTTCAGTCCATCTTTCTGATACTTGGTAAATCTTGGAATCTTTTCAAATTACATTTTCTTCAAAATTTCCATTTTTTTTGGAAAAGTCAACTCTAGTCAAACTTTGGTCAAACTTGGTTTTTTGAACCTTGAAATCACTTTGAATTGACTCCAAATTTTCTTTAGATTCTTCGGATCTATTCTACATTCTTCTAAATCTCTAATTTCTTTAGTATCTCTCAATCTACTACTGTATAGCACTAGTTCATGTGTCATCATTCGATTTCACTCTCAAAGGGGCAAGATGATTACATCATTGAATCATTTCAAATTTGACATCAATTCAATCTAAATCTTATGTCCTCATCACTTGGGGCATCTTGTTCCATTGTATCTAGCATCTATGTCATCTATCTTATCTTTTGATCAATTCATCAATCTTATGATAAGTTCTTGTCAGAGTTCGATGGACAAGTATCGGGATAGTATAATTCCTAACTCTTAAGGACCAAGCCTCATTCTAGGGATGATTCTATGACTCTTAATATACCTTGTTACCTTTTATAGACTATTATTTAGGTATTCTATGTAGACTCTAGGGAATTAAGCTCCATTTTAGAGATAATTCCAAATTCTTTCTAAGTATTGAGCTTCATTTTGGAGATAATCCTTACTCTTGCTAAGAATTAAGCCTTGTTTTAGGGATGATTCTAAGCTCTTTCTTTTGATCACTGTTCAGTGGAAAGGTATTGGGATAGTCTAAAACTTGACTCCTGAGGACTAAGCCTCATTCTAAGGATAATTTTGTGGATCATGATTAATGGGTGAAAGCACAAACCTGTGTCACCATTTGTGATATTTGGAGGGGTTACAGCCAAAATAGTTTCAGTCGTAACGGTTATGGCCAAACAAGTTTCGGTCATACATATGTGGCAAGTTTCCTCGTTGACGTGGCATGCATAGTTACGGTCGAAACACTTTCGGTCAAAATGGTTCTGGCCATAACCTCCAAGTTTTAAATGACTCAAAATATCATAAAAATAGCCAAAAAGTGATTGACGATAATTTTATATGCTAGGGGGTTACGACCGAAACCCTTTTGGCCGAAAGAGTTATGGCTGAAACTGTTTCAGCCAGAACTACCTATGTGGCATCCTAGGTGGCAACCACACAAGCAAAAATAAGAACTTCTACAAACTTCTCACTTTGAAGGCCAATTTGACTTAGTAAAACTAAAAATATAGTTTTGTAGGTTTCAGAGTCAAGATTATGATTATATAAACTTTTTAAAATTTTGATAATGGATAATATGTTATAATTTGAAAATAGTACAAGTAGGTATTTTAAGATTTAGGAAGATGTCTATTCAAAAATAAGAAAAAAATAGTAAATCATGTTCAAAAATTATTATTTTTTAATGCTGCACTAGAGGAGAGAATCTTCTTCAAGAATATGTAATTTGTTTTAAAAAATATGTAGATTTGATGGAAAAAGTTTGACGGGAGAAAAAAACTATCAATTTCTGATAACTTTGACTTTGACTAGTTATAACTTAAAAAATATTAGTTGAATTTCAATTTTTCTTTTTTGGTGCACTAGGTATACATGTTGACTCTAACGTATTCCAAAATCAGACCAAAATATGAATATTTTCATAGATTTGTTTGACGGGAAAAAAACTCTATATTTTCAGCAATTTAAAAAAATTAAAAAATAGATAAAATTTTGACTCAATTTTTTTCAAAAAAATTACACACATAAACGTCATCTAATTTTACACATTTCATTAGTTTACATCATCTTCAAATTCTAAGCAAAAATGCCACTTTTATGTCATTAAAGTTGAAGACTTTAAATTCTGATATCATTTCTCCTTTATAAAAGGTGACACAGGTTTGTGCTTTTACCCTAATCTATCATCTTCTTATAGATAGGTATTAGGACAGTCTAAACCCTGACTCCTAAGAGTTGAGTCTTGTTCTGAGAACAAATCTTTGTGCTATCAATCTTGGTATCTAAGTGTTCTATCTGGATCCCCTAAGGTTAAGCTTCATTTCAGAGATAACCTTTAAAAGCTTATCAATCTCAATATTTAGGTGTTCTATTTGGATGCCCTAAGGCTAAGCTTCATTTTGGAGAGAACCTTTAAAAGCTTATCAATCTCGGTATCTAGGTGTTCTATCTAGATCTCCTAAGGTTAAGCTTCATTCTAGAGATAACCTTTAAAAACTTATCAATCTTGGTTCTAGGTGTTCTACCTAGATCCCCTAAGGTTAAGCTTGGTTATGGATAACCTTTAAAAGCTTATCAATCTTAGTATCTAGGTGTTCTATCTGGATCCCCTAAGGTTAAGCTCCATTCTGGAGATAACCTTTAAAAATTTATCAATCTCGATATCTAGGTGTTCTATTGGGATCCCCTAAAGTTAAGCTTCATTATGGAGATAACATTAAAAAGCTTATCAATTGGTCTCTATGGCATCAATCTCAGAACCAATCTTACTTCTTGGTCTATATTCTCAGACATCTGATTTCTTTGAATCCAACACACTACTCACACATTCATTCAAAGAGGGGCAAATGTAATACCCCAAAATTTGTACATTGCCATGTTAACCAATTATGGTCTATTCAATCATTTCTAAGTCCTATTGTACTAGGCAATTCTAATTCTAATACTCACTACTTGATCTAAGTGTCAAACACAGAAAACCCTAATTTGCATTAATCACACTCTTTATTTAATTCCTAATTATTGACTCAAATTAGCTACATTAATCCTATTGATCAAATTTAATTTAATTATAAGTGTTTATATTTTAATTAGATTAAATTACTTCTTTAGCTAATGTACAAAGAAATTAAATGTATTTAATTTAATAATCTCCTCTTTTTATTTATTGAATTTAATCATTCAATGAATTAATGTTTATGCATTTATGAGGTCATACCTTATTTTATTAAATTAAATAACCTCTCCAAATCTTCTCTTTAGTTCAAAAATGGAAATGTTGAGTGAACTATCTCTTGAAATGGAATTAATTTAGTTAACTTGTTCTCACACTCATGTAAAACTCAATTAACTCTCTCTCACACTTAGAAGAGAATTAGTTAATTCTTCATCACATTCAAATCAAAAATAGTTAATTGCATTTGCACAAGGAAGTTTCCATTCTGACTGAGTCTCATCTTCAATCTTGATCATTCATTCCAGTTGATCTTGGCCATTGATCAATTCTAGGATTCTAATTAAGGAGCCTTCAATTTCTTATTATAGAGGTCAAATTGAATTGGTATTGAATTAATGCTAGAATAGTTACTCATTTTCATACATTCATAGCTTAATTTCTAGCATTTTAATTACATTTATTAGCTTAATATGCATACATATAGAATAATATGCTTCTTTTTTTTCTTAACTTAACAATACATTTCATTTAGCTTTAAATATTGCATTCTCATATAGTTTACAAAATCCTTTGTACTAGAGGTATGGTTGCCACCCTCTCATTCTGAGAGCAATGATAAAATATGTCTAGTTAGGAGGTAATAGGTCCAACTGTTAGATTACTTAGATGAATGATTCAATGTTCATTTTAGAATGATCTCTTAGGTAATGGCCATGTTAAAGTGTGTGTGAGGATCAAAGGCCCACATTTCATGCATACAGGAACTAGATATTGTTCCTTTGGTTGTGCTTAAATTTTTTCCTCTTGCGAGTTCCCCACCTTCCCTAAACACTATAAACTAACATATGGGGGTAGGAAATACACTTTATCATCTCCTCTTGTATGGTTGATCTTTTTTTTTCTCATCACAATGTGATTTCCCAATGATGTATTTCTTATTAAATATTTTGTTTAGATTTTTAAAAGACCCTTGTTTCTATATTAACACAGGATGATTTAGTAAATATAAATTTCCTAATCATTCTTCTATTTGTCTCATACTTATTCTATATATTGTACACATGTCATTATTTGTGCATGTGCCTTTGTCTTATGTGTTTGGGATGATGCAAAATAATAGCACCTATTATTTTTGGTCTTCATGATGCTGACCCAAAAAGACTCTTCTTCGTAACTCTCGTACATCTTTCTTCTATTTTGTTTTAGTTCTACTTTCTTTATGGAATACTAATATTTAATTTTGACATAATACATTTCATATTATCATATGATCATAATGACAAAAGAGTTTGTAAATACCTTATGTGCTTTCATTTTTGTCATGTGCTTATTTACCTTGATTTGTTCTTTCCCAGGGGCATTTCATAGTGGAAATATTTTAGTGCATGCATGTACACTATATTATATTCATTTCTCTTATTAAGGTGTTTTCAATATCTTTAACTCAGAGGGATACACTCTACTAACCTATTGTGCGTGCACACACACACGCACACACACACACACACACAATTTATATGCTATTTTACAATTGGATCCCATATGGACATACAATTCTTAACAAAATGTACCTCATATTCCTTCCAATACCTTATGGGCATAAAATCCTTAAGAAAATATTAGCCTCATTGGATCCCTTTTGGACAAACAATCCTTAAGAAGATCCTAGATGAATTGACTAGCATGACACATAGACCTTTGTAGAGCTTTCAATGCTATTTTTTGTGGTTCTTTACTTGTGTGATTCATAGTGTTAAATAAAATATTACTTGGAAAAAGTAATCACACTCCCCCCACCTCTATTTCTTCTCAATGATGTCTCCCTTATCTTAGTCTTAGATTTGATGAATACTACGTCACTTAAGGAATTGATGTTTCCTTTTCTCTTTATCTTTGATGATACCATCTTATGTATTTGATCAAACATATAGTGAGAATAAGTTTTCCTCATACTCTTGCTAAAGTGGGGATAAATGTATATTCCTAAAAAATTAGCACCCATTACTTTACAATCTCTAGGATAAATTGGTCCCCATTTTAGTGATTACCTTGATTATGGATGCATTTATTCTTGATTTACCACTTTTCTTTATATTTTTCCTTGTGCCTTTAAATGCTTCTTAGATCCTACATATTTTACTCTAAATTAACCTTTTTGAGTATAGGTAAAAAATGGTTTGACCTATACCTAGGTGATTTAATTTTGGCAAGTTTTGAGGCCCTATATAAAGTATTTTATTTTTCATGCCCAATGAGGTTGAGCTCTCATGAATTTGACCCCAAAATCACCACAAAAGGAGACCATTCATTTTCATATCTACAATTTTTATAAGAAACCATCTAAATATATCTAAAAATTCCACAAACTATCACATCATTCTAATATGTCAATGTGTTCATTCAATTAATCATCTCTTAAAAATTCAAGTCCAAGGTTAATCCAAAGCAAGAAAGCTAGTGATGAAGGTTGGTCCCCTTAATACCACAAAAATATAATAGAAAAAAAGAAATAATAACAATTTGTGAGAAAAAAATATGGGCTTCTTATTATCATCGCAAATATGAAATTACAAAAATTTTGAAATACAATATGCAAACCCACACAGGTGCCTTCTTTACAATAATTTTCTATAAAAGTTGATGAAAGCCAACTTCATAGCTTGCCAAGATCACTTGCATGCAAATAACTAGATAAAGGGAAACCAAAGAAGGAAGAGGTGGAGCTTGGAAAAAATAAATGGACTAAGTGAGAAGATATTGAATGTGTTTCTATACAATATTGACTTGAAAATGAGTTGAGTTGAGAAATACAATGATAGCTCAAATATAAAGGTCTCAAGGAAGCTTGTAGAACAAGCTGGAAAGTGCTAGAAGATAAGGTTGACAACTAAGCATATGTCTACAAAAGGTGGGATATCCTAGATCAAGGTGAGGAGATAAGTATGACTTAGATAGGAACAAACTCCCGTGTTGTCAACAAATCCCAAACTATAACTAATAAATAAATGCATTAACCTAAGTAAACTTAAGTAAAAGAATAAATAATTAATAAATGATTATTTACTCTAACACCCCCCCTTAACTGCAACTTAGGGGAATGCCTTAAGCTCACAAAAACTAAGATGAAATGCAAAATGGGTCCTGGCAACAAGGCCATGTTAGGTACCCATATACAATGCAAAGAAATGCAACCTTTGAAAATGGGAAAAGAGGGAAAATATCATGGAAAAAACCCTCCCCCAAAAAGAGGTAAGAAAACCTAGTGAAGGACTAAAGAAGTCTCCAACTAGAGAAATGTCTCAATAAATAAGAACAAGAGAAGATCATGAAGAGCATCACTAAAGCATGAAGAAGCCACAAACTCTATCATCAAAAAGAAAACTACTGATCTAAAGAACCTCTATGGAAAAAGAAGGCACAAACTAAGCATGTCTATATGGTAGATGATCCATCTCACCAAAATGCATAGGTAGCCAACCACTACAATCACCTAGTATATATGATCAACTACTGAATACATAGCTCACACTATCAAACCATTGAACCAAGGAAGTATTAGAATAATAAAATAACCCCCTCTTAATGTAGATGGGGTGAGGTGACAGGCAACTGAAAAAGTAAGTCAAAATTCTCTATAGAAAGAACCAAGAATGACAAGAGAGGTGAAGAGGTACCAACACCTATAAAGACACGGTCACTAACTCTGCATTGGGCTAATGTCATGGAAGGAAAACTCAATTGAAAAAGGAAGAGGGAAAAAAAATGGCAATAACTATCCCCCCATTGGTGATTTATAAAATAGTGCAAGTACAACTATCTCAAAACAATGTTTATGAACCCGAAATGCAAGAGTGACACTTTATCTTAGTGCATTTTCATAAAGATGCTTACAAATGATATCAAAAATGATCAAAAATGGAAAAAAGCTAATACAAAAAATAGTACAACCCAAAACAAAAGATCTCATGCCATGAAAATGATCCTTGGACCTAGAACACCCAAGATATCCACCATAGAGCAAAAATGCCAAAACATGATAGAAAGAGCATGGGGCAGAATTTGAAGGAAATGATAGCATTTTTAAAAACATGCCAAAACCAAATTTCCAAAAATATAATGTTTTCAAAAAATGGAGATGGAATGTAAAAGATATGCTTTTCAGAGTGAAAAATAGAACTTTAGAATTTGACTACAAAAATGAGCCACAAAACTACATCAAAACCAAAAAATGCCTACACCAATGTCTCTATCTTGGAACCAGATTTTTAGTGCTCCTTTTGGATTGGAAAAATACCTCTACATTCTCAAGTTATGGCCAAAAAACTATGAGTAGGTCAAAAAAGGACCTGGAGTGCTTGCAAGGGTTCTAATGAAGGCTAACATTAGCATTCCACTATGTTAATATTGACAACCTAGGGGTCGTCACAGTAAAAAAAAGTGACATGTGGCATCCATGTGGCAAGATGTTGATGTGGTAAGCTAACATGGTAGGGGCCACGTGGCACCTGTAGAACTCACCAACAGTGCACAAGATTCCACATGGGCTGCAGGTAGTAGTGGTGTTGCAAGTGGGTGGCGACAAGGAGTGGCTAGCAGAGGTGGCCACAAGGGCAACAAAGATGAGGGGCACTACCGAGAGGGTGGTTGGTCGAACGAGCAGCGACGGTTGTGAAGCAGGGGTCACACTATGGTTGCACTACCAGTGGTGGCGGTGCCTATGTGGTGCACGGGCGACGCTATGGTGGCCACTAGGTGGTTCCATGGTGGCACACTCTACAAAAGTTTTTTTTGTTTTTTTTGTCTGCCCTGTAATAAATGTGTCCATACAGCCTCCAAGCAAAAATTTTTTACCTCCTGGATCAATTGTGTCCAAAATGGACAAATTTTATATGGATCCTAACTATAATGGGCCTTTTAAACTCAATGGTAGTGTCTATTTATGCCTAAAGTGCACCAAAAAAATGCTCTTCCCCCAGATCGAAGAAAAAATCACAAAAAAACTAGGGTTTATGTCTTCGAATCACAGCTTCAAAAAAATTTCATCCAAGAAGTAGTAGGGAGGCTCTGATGCCATATAGAAGTTGATGAAATCCAACTTCATAGCTCACCAAGATCACCTGCATGCAAATAACCTACTGAAAGGAAATTAAAGAAGGAAGATGTGGAGCTTGGAAAAACTAAATGGACTGAGAGAGAAGATATATCAAATAAAGAAAAATGTATTGCTATACAATATTGACTTGAAAATGAGTTGAGTTAATAAATGCAATGAGAGAGCCAAAATATAAAGGCCTCAAGGAAGCTTTTAGAATAAGCTAGAAAGTGCTAGAAGATAAGGTTGACAACTAAATATACATCCACAAAAAGGTGGGATATCCTCGATCAAGGTGAGGAGATAAGTATGACTTAGATAGGAACAAACTCCCATGTTGTCAACAACTTATAGACTACAACTAATAAATAAATGCATTAACCTAAGTAAACTTAAATAAAATAATAAATAATTAATAAATAACTATTTACTCTAACATTTGTAACATAGAGCTACAAACTATCACCCAGAGTTGTCCTAGACAATGCAAGGGCATTCCTTAAATATGCATTTTTACACTACCTAAAAAAAATTCTAAACATCAAACCCTAACCCTTGAGACTGAATAACTCTAAAATTACATATAGAGTCAACCCAAAACACCTTTTGACACTTATTTTAGAAATTTTGGTTAGCCCAACTTTCGATGACCACAACTTTTGAACCATTGCTCCAATTGGCTATTATAAATACTTTTTGGAATCCTCAACTTCTGATCTACATGAACTAACTTGTGCAAGCTCTAGTCAACCCCATTTAGGAGCCCATACGAGGCTTCTAAGTTCTTCAACAGTGAGCATGGAGTTTTTATACCAAAATTGCACACCATGAAAAATCCACAATAAATCCATGAATACTCATGATATGAAATTAAGCCTTAACTAGTAGGCTGATATATCCAAGATGAACATCCACCTCTGAAATTAGGATATTCGAAGCTTGTATGACTGACTTACTAAGTAGCAAGTCTTTATAGACAAAAAATTTGCACTGAGACAACTCTTATTCAAGAAACAAAAAAGAAATAGTGATGTTGCTATCAGGATATAACTATGTAGTTTTTGAGGCAAACTCATTGACCCATATATCATGAGTTGTGATTCACGCATGAATCTATCTCTCATGAGAATAAATGGAACACTTAGCACTCATTGGACCTAGGTGTTTCTCATAGAGGTGAAGCATTAGGACTTCCTGAGAGGTTCCAGTGTATCACTTCTATGAGCATCACCTAGATCTAATGAGTACTAAGTGTTCCATTTACTCCCATGAGAGATGGATTCAAGTTTGAATCACTACTCATGATAAATGGATCAATGATTTTTACTCTAAAAATACATATTTAAATCCTAATATCAATATCAAAATTTTATTTTTTGTGGAAAATGTCTCCTACTTATCAAAATAAAAAAATTGGGTGATGTGAGATTGCTCTTACACCTAGAATGCTCCTTCATCAAAAACTCAGAGTAACTTGAGAAGTGACCCCATCATGTCTCAGATGTTCAAATGAAAACCAAGATAGTCAACCTCCTTACTTGATAGCCATGATGAATCTTCTACCATCCTCCCTTTCCATTTAACCAAGTACTCTTCATAATTTTTATTCTTTTTACTTTTTCTAAGACGACTGTCCAATATCTCCTCAGTCTCCTTTGTAGTTGAACTAGCTACTAGAATACTCCATTGCACTTCTAAAACTTGATCTCCATCACCTCCTTCATAATAATCTATCAAATATTAAATATCAAATACTAATGAAATATTTAGTTCAGCAAGAAACTCCACTTCATAAACATTTCCAAAATTGTGCCTTTTCACTATCTTGCGTTGTCCAAACTTCTTCATTTTTAGCTTATTATATGTACCTACTGGAAAGTGCTCATTTTTCAAATGAACCATGACTTCATCTCTAATCTAAAATTCCTTATACCTCCTTATTACATATACCTTAGCTTTGTACTGTGTATTCATCCTAATAATGTGCTTCCTCACCTTCTCGTGGATATTCTTCAAATGTTCAACAAATTCTTCTGCTTCATCACTACTTATTTCCTCTTAATATAACTATATCAATTTAGAAGTGTTTCTAGGACTTCTCTCATATACAATATGGAATGGTGATTTACAAGTACTCCTATTGACATAATTATTGTATACAAATTCTACCTATGGAAAAATCAGATCCCAATCCTTCAGTTTATCTCCAACCAAACATCTTAGCAAATTACCCAAACTTTGGTTCACAACTTCTTTTTGTCCATTAGTTTGCGGATGATGCAATGAACTGAACTTCAAATATTTCTTCAATTTCTTCCACAATGCATGCCAGAAATACCCAACAAATTTGGTATCTCGATCTAAAACTATACTCTTCGGCAGACCATACAGTCTCACCACTTCTCTAAAAAACAACTCTATCGCATGACCAACATCACTAGTCTTCTTGCAGGGAATGAAATGTATCATCTTTGAACATCTGTTAATAACCACAAATATGGAATCATGCCCTTGTTGTATCACTGGTAAAACAAGAATGAAATTTATGTTGACATCCTCTCATGGCTTCTCTAGTACATGTAATGACTGATCGAACTCAATATACTTCTTTACTCCTTTTTCCATCTGACATACTCTACAAATTTTCTCAAGCTTCTTCACACCTTGTTGTAATTGTGGTGAGTTATAATTTTCAGTAACCAAAGTAATGACATTATCTCTACCAAAGTGGCTAGCCAATCCTCCACTATGCTTCTCCTTGATGAGATTCTCTCTCATATAACTTTTTGGAATGCACGATTGACATCCTTTGAACAAAATAACATCTTGGATTATGAAATCCAATCAATTTTTCTTGTCAAGTATAACAATTTTTGTACAAGCCTTCCAAGCTTCATCAAAATCAAGATCCTCTTGATACAAATTATTGAGTTCCTTGAATCCAACTACCTCAATCTACATCTCTATCAAGAAAATGTCTTCTACTAAGAGCATCTCCAAATATGTTAGACTTCACACTCCTATGTTTCAAAAAAATAAATGTCTAACTCTATAAAAACTTAACCCACTTCAAATGCCTTTAGTTCAATTTTCCTTGATTATTCAAATATTACAAAGCTTGATGATCAGTATACAAAAAAAAACTCCTTAGGAAGAAGATAGTGTCTCCACTTGTTCAATGCTTGAACTATAGCATAAAATTCTTGATCATAAAAAATATACTTTATTTTGGCATCATCTAATTTCTCCCTAAAATAAGAAATAAATCTACCTTCTTGGCTCAAAAAAACTCCTATTGTAGTACCACTAGCATCACAATTTACTTGAAACACCTTGTTAAAATCTGGAATTACTAAAATAGGATTCTCTATAACTTTCTATCTCAATAGATTAAAACTCTTATATGCTCCTATAGTCCACTTAAAGTCTTTCCTATCTTCTCTCATTGTTCCAATCAAAGATCCATAGATACTACTAAAATCTCTAATAATTTTTTTTGTAAAAATCCAATCCATGAAAAGATCTTACCTCAGTCATACTCCTTGGAGTAGGCCATTAAATACTAGCCTTCACTTTATTGGGGTCCATTTTTAGACCTTCTGCTAAAACTACAAATCCTAGGTACATCAACTCCTTCACAAAATTACACTTCTTTAGACTTATAAACAACTTTTCTTCCCTCAACTTATCAAACACTTTACAAATATGCATCAAATACTCCTCCAATGTCTTGTTAAAGGTCAAAATATTATCTAGGTGAACAGTGACAAACTTATCCAAAAACTCCTTCAGTACCTCATTCATGAGCCTCATGAAAGTGCTTAGTGCATTAGTTAGCCCAAAAGGCATGAATAACCACTCATACAATCCTTCCCTTATCTTTAAGGTAGTCTTCCACTCATCTCCTTCTTTGATACAAATTTGATGGTATCCACACTTCAAATCTATCTATGTGAAATACACAACTCCACTCATAATGTCCATAATTTCATCAATCATTGGCAATAGAAATCTATGCTTGATTGTGATCTTGTTGATAGCTCAAGAATCTATACACATCCTCCATTATCCATTCTTCTTTGATGTTAATATTAATGGTACAACACATGGGCTTAGACTCTCTTGAATTGACCCCTTTTTGTAACAACTCATGCAATTGTATTTAACTCTTCACTTTCTACTAGTGTCATTATGGGTGCTTCTTTGTTTGAAAAATTGGCTCTTGGGACCAAGTCCATCTAATGATTGATCTTCTTCACTGGGGGTAATCCATCAGGTACATTATCTGACACAACATTAAAAAACTCTCCCAATAAATCTATAACTTCTATAGGTACCTCCTCTACTTCTTCTTTACCATCTTTTGGGATTACAACAAAATACATGTGCTCATACCTCATACCTTTGAGAAACTCCTTCCCATCAAAAAAATATATTATGGCAGTATTGCATACCTTTTCTTCTTTCTCCTTCAATGACTTCAAATTATGTTTTTCTCTATCATTTGTTAGAGTGTAGGTGTTTTCCCACCGATCATGTACAAAATATCTATCAAACTACTATGACCTACCCAACAACATATGGCATATATCCATAGGTATGATATCACAAAGCACCTCATCTTGGTAGCTTCCAATCTTGAACTTCACTAGGAACTTCTCATTGACCATGACCTTGTGGTCATCCTACACCCAGACAATATAGTATGGATGAGGGTATTTATGCCTCTTGAGATTTAACATTGTGACCATATTTTCTCACATTAGATTGTTAGTGCTTCCACCATCAATGATCACATCACAATAGTTATCTTTACATTTGTACCTTGTGTGAAACAAACTCCTCCTTTGATCATGCTCATTCTCTCCACTTAGCAAGACCCTACTATTAATTAGGACTTCTCCTATTCTTTAGAATGGGATGATTTGGCGTCTTCATCAACATGTGCAAGTCTATCTTGGCCTTCATTTCTTCTATCGGTCCTTCCTTGGTGCTAGTAATATTCAAATTCTCTATGCCCTTCCTCTCCAAAATGAAAACATTTTCCATTAAAACCTCCTCTTCTAAATCCTTTCCCTCTTCCTCCTCCTCTCTGATCTCTATTATTCTTATCATGGAAATTATTAGAATTATTTCCCCTTAGGTTCTGACTACTATTGTTAGCCTCATCATTATTCTTTTGATCATCATTTTGGCATCCATAGGACTGTCTACCAGATCTTCCATAGTGACATCTTCCACTATTCTTGTTATAAAATTTCTTGTTCATCCTTTCCTTCACTCTTAGGAAAAACTAGTATACCTCTTCAATACTATTCATTTGGACCAAACTCAACTCCTTCTAAATGCTTGGCCTCAACTCATTAGGATAGTGAGAAAATTTCTCCTTGTCAACTTTTGCATGGCCAGTTCTGATAAGAACTCAATAGAAATCCTCAGTATACTCCTGGACAAATCTTCTTGCTTGCTTCAACCCTTGCATTTTATTTAGTAGGCCAAGCTCATAATCCACAAGAATGAATTTTCTCTTTAATTTAGCTATGATTTTCTCCCATCTGGTGATTTTTTCCTTCCCTCTTCTATTCCACTCCAATTGAATCTCTTTCCATCATATATTTGCATATCCCTTTAGTTTTTCCTTCACAAACTTGACCCTATCAAGATCCTCAATATCTTCATACTCAAAGTATTCCTCCAATTTATTGATCCAATTGATCAAATCCTCTAGGTTAAGATTTCCTAAAAATGTGGGAACCTCAAACTTAGGTCTTTTTCCAATCTTGGAGATTTCCTTGAAAAGTCTTTGTTCTTCTAGGTTTAGAACTATCTCTTCTTCAACATTTTCTTCTTCTTTTCCTTCATCCTTTCTTTCATCTCTTATGAAAATATTTATCCCTCTACGTATTTGTTCTACTAATCCTTGCATTTTTCTATGGAGGGCTATAAAACTCTTAGGTGTAACAACTACAACTCTCCCACCACACTCTCTTTGTGGAGGCATTTTTATGCTTTCGTTAAAACCCTAGTGCAAATTTCCTCACAATCAGCAATCTATCTGCATGCTAATCCCAAACCATGGTCCTATTGCAACTACCTCATAGTCAGTGATCTATTTACACACTTAGGAACTCTTTCTATGATACCATGTAATGACCCATTGGGGAACCCAAAAGAAATAAACCTAATATGTTACAAATTTAAGTGAGCTACTATTATTATAAAGTTTATACAACATCAAAGTAACAATGCAAAAGAAATATACACAAACACAACAATGACACATACAATTACAATATATGTTTCATTCCTCAAGGGTTCCTTCACATTGAGTAATGTTTAATATTTTTTATTAATTATTTAAGTCTTAAGTACAATATCCATAATCATAAAAATTTAACATCTTAATCTCATAATAAAATGCATGAATACATTTGATACAATAAAATACATCTAATGGATAGCATCCATGACACATGTCATAGGGTATGTGAAAATAGATACAAGTACATCATAATACAAGATACATGATAAAATTTATATACATCAATTGAATAAAAGTCTCCAAGATAGGGATAAGAATGATACAGGTGCAACTACATCATCAACCTTCCAACATTTGTAAATTTGAGGTGGACCCAAATGATAAGAAGTCACTACCTCCCAACCACATGGCTACCAAGTTGGCTTTCCACTCCCACCATGCAAAGAAGATAATGAACGATCCACACATAACTAATCAAACCTTAAAACATTCATAGGTAAGGAATCTTAATACCCAAATCTTCCTCAAGGGTAACATAAACTAATAAAGAAGAAAAGATAACCAAAGTTAAAAGAATGCTCATCCAATACCAACACTTCATACCAAGCCAACATACATGTACCAAGTATATATCGAGTACCAAAATCATGTGATAAAGTCCACAAAAGATATCCACCTTAAGTCAAAAGTACAATCACCATGAATCACCAATCACCATCAATGAAAGTAAACACCAACAATAAGTAAAACAACAATAATTGCACCACTAGAGGCAAATACAAAATCTATGGAGGAGACTCAGGATACATACTAGGGAGTTTAATCACATGGTCAAACTACTTGAGTTACCCTAGACCAGTCTCTCATTAGACCCCAAACCCTCAAGAATTGAGTTACCTTGGACTGGCCACTCTAGACCTTAGACCCCCAATGTGACACATGTAAAACCAAAATACCCTCTCATGAAGATGAGAAAAAACCATTCATACCTCCCACTAGGTATCATCTCATTCCTATCCTTATCTTGTACAAGAACTCAAGGCATGGGTGAGACACATCTCTAACTTATCTTTTTAATGTATCTCAAGGAAAAAGGCTAAGAAAGATATTTATATTACTATGCTATGACTTTTTACAAAACTTACAATAGATTACCTAGTGCTAATCACTTTGGGTCTCGGAACCCTATTGTAAGCCACTCCCAAAGACACATACCTAGATAACCTACTCTAAGCACATAAACCACAATTGTGTCCCATACTACAACACCCATAATTATAGAACTCAATTCCTTAACATGAAACCCAAAAATAAGTTGGTTCTCAAAATCCAAGTCATCATATATGTTGACCAAATAAATCTCATAAATAGAAGCCTCAATTTTGAGTCATAAAGTACATCCTAACATCTACTCAAATAACCATCATAAAAGAAATCTAAAAAGAAAACTCTAATACACATCCTAGTTTGGCCAGCTAAATAGTTCACATAAAAGCCATCACAAAATAAAATATCACATTAAAAATTCCAAAACCCATCACAAAACAAAAACCACAAACCCTCAAATAAACAAACATCAAATAATACAAGCTTCCATCGAATAATTTGGATTAGATTATTTTTGAAAGTTTTGTTTGAATATATAAAGGATATATAAGTGTAGATAAATTCAATATGTTAATTATCTAATAATTTTATAATTAATTATTATTATTTTTCAAATCAATAATATTTAACAATTAAGATTAAAAAAATTTCAAAGTTCATAACTATGAGTTTTTATGCATTTTCTCTATGTAAATCAAATGGTAATTTAAATGTTATAATTTCATATGGAATGATATAGATCTGCAATATATATCAATGAATGATAATTTAATTTCACATATCTTTCATTATTACCAATCCTATAGAAAAATTCAATGGTGTAAAATGTGAATCTTCCTAGCAGCACTATTCATATTTGGTTACCGGTTTAGAAGATTGAGCATAACTTTTGTTTTAACTATTAAATCTTCATAAAAATGAAGAAAAGTATTCATAATAGAATTATTTAAAATCACAAAGAAGATATTTTCCTAACAATATATTTTGCAAAAGTTATAAATGATTGTTTGTGTGTCTCTAATTAAAAAATCAAGCTCAAATAGGCCTAGTTTTAGCATGACGGTCAAAATTTGACCATGTTTATATAAAATAATCATATATTATTTTTATATATGTTAAATAAAATCTAAATGGATGTCTAAAATTATCTTTACATTTTTGATAAAAATATATTAAATAAAATTTATAGCAAAATCACATGTTTGAAACCCTCAAACTGACATGCAAGTAATTGCAAACAAATTTATTCATAATCAAGTAAATAACTATACATTTTAATTAAATTTATGTAAAATAGTCAAATAATAATTATAAATACCAACAAAATAATTATTTTAAATCTTCTCTCCTAAGGTTTACAAATGAACTTTCTTAGAATATCAATTATGTGATAAACACATTTTTTAATAAAATTCTACTAATATCTATCTACCAGAAAATTAAAGGTCTTCATTCAAATTCAAAGCTAAATCACAAGCAAGAAAGCATAGAGAGTACAATCTTTCCAATAGAGATTGCAAAGAGACTTCAAAACCCCTGATGGCACTCAAAATTGCATTCCCATTTTGGGTGTCCATTCCAAATTTTGAGTCATTGTGAACCCCTATGAATACTTTTCATGCTTGTGTCTCAGCTATTTTTTTCAATTCTAAAAGGTGTTTTATCTTTCTAACACCCTCCATTCAGCCTGCATATACATTCTATGATGGTAAATTGACATTCCAAGCCATTCTGTAATGTCTCATTTTGAGCAATGTTCAGTTTTAAAATTATGCCTATGTGTCAAAAAGTGATAGGAAGGCAACATTATGAGAGAAGGCACTTCATACCAATAAAAAAAATGCATCCACTTCAAGCTTTATGCCACATCCATGCAGGAAGAGGAGAGCACTCCATTTATTTTTGGGCATATCAAAGAAGGGGCATGATTGAAAGAATTCATAGGTGCAGAGTTCCATGGCAAAGACGATGTGTAGGGGATGTAGGTATTATATCCCACATTGGGGATGAGGGAGAGTTTTCACCTTTTTAAATGCACAAACACACAATAGTAAGTTGCCTGCAAAAGACACATTTCTTCATGGTAGGCACAACAAGTAGATGGAGAGGCTCGTGTGCGCGACCATTTGGCATAGAAGTCAACATATTTTGAAGGAAGATGTAGGTCAAAGTATATGCCATGTGGAATCTCTGAGTACCTCATCATGAGGTTGTAAAACCAATAAGGAGCATCTGTGATCTTACGACGAATCATAGGATTCCCACAAAAAATTTGGAGAGTTGCAATATTACGTCAAGGTCAAGAGATCAAAAGGCTCATTGTGAAGAGGCTCAATGTTACAATCACATCGTGAGATCAGGAGAGATCAAAATAAAAGTGCTACGATGCTACGATGAGCCCCTCATCATAAGATTGGGATACAAAAATTAGAGGCTTGTGATGCTATGAGGTATGTGATCTCATGGCGCTGGCATAAGATTAGAAGAGGCAAGATCGAAGAGTTGTTCTATCATACAATGGTTTCATAGGATCGTGCGAGGGGATAAATGGGCCTCTGATCTTACAATTTTTGTAAGGTTGGGAGGAAATTTTAATAGGATATGATATTATGACACCCCAAAGGGCTTCGATGCTATGACCAATCATAGGATTGCCAAGTGAAATTTGGGGGTGTGCGATGCTACAATGAGCCTTTCCCATGTGACCAAAGGTTGGAAAGTGGATGTCTTCAATGCTATGACATTGGCGACAATCGTAATATTGTAAAGGGGATTTTCAAACATTTCAAATGCATAATATGATGTGGGGCCTGCTTGGGTAAAATTAGTGAATCAAAGGTGGACATGTGGCATCCGTAGATTTCAGGGAAAGGAAAAATGAATTTTCAAATGAAATTCAAAAAATATTTTCAACACTTAGATTTTCAAATGGTTTAAATATTTAAATGATTTAAATGTTTCTATATAGTTTTGACTATATAATCATTTAAATTTTTATGTTAAAGCTCTATTAATGGCTTGAGAGCCAAATTTTCAATTCAGTCTCAAGGGCACGAGTATCATCCAAAATGTATAGTGTAGTATATCGTTGGAACTAGGAAGAAGTGAATTTTTTCATTTTTATAGTTAGATTTTGTATAGATGTGAACTAGAAGCAGCTACAGGCAAATTTGTGTTTCTAGGGGCTTCTTAGTGAAAAGTGCAGATTTATTGTTGTAGATGAAATTGCAATCAGATATAGTCTAATTTTTATCAATTTTGATCTCATCAACAAATTAAAGGGAGATTTGATGGTTTTAAATGTAGTTGGTTGCAAATGATGTTTTTAGCAACAACACAAGTTGATTTCACGGCAAAAGTAGATGTGACTAGCTAAATCAAATTTTGAGCCTCCAGCTTAGATTTGATTTATACCTGATATTTTCTCCATAAGATATTTTGCTAATTGTTTAAGTGAGATATATCAGATATTTGTGCATCATTTATGGTTTTTGGTTATAGGCAGATGAAGAAGATCAATTTCAAAAACTTCAAATTGAAGACATTTTTATTAGGACACATGTTAAATTTAGCTTCCAAATTTTGAAATATCTTCTCTCCTATATATCTTCCTTTTCTGCTCTTTGTAAGGATTCCAATTTTTATAACTTGTGAGACTACAAGGTTTGCTCTAGTTTTATAGTTGTGATACCAATTTTCTTAGTGTTCTTCTATTATGAACAACATATTGTATTTCTTTTGAAGCATTTTCATATTATACAGTCATTCATTTTGTATTTACTAAATTTTGACATATAGATGATGTATTGGTTTCAAGGAAATTAATGCAAGAGTTTAACCTTCTTAGTTTCATTCTGATTCTCATCTCCTTCTTCGATTATTTGTAATGTTTTGTGTTTGAGAATGAAGAGCTTTAACTTAGTTGCAATCCCTTAAGTTTGTAGGTCTAGATAAACTTGCTAGTGGAACAAAGATCCATGTAAATGCTTGTTTACATTGACAATGTTGTAGGTTACAATAGGAAGATTTTACAATAAGTATAAGAGTTTTTATGAAGATTGATGTCTATTTGCAAATCAAAAAGATAAATCAAATGTCTGGATATACAAGTATATTAGGATATCCATCTATATGTTAAGGTTTAGTTGATACCCAATGGATAAGGGACTAGTCAGCTTGGAGGTTACATGTTCTCTATTGTTGCATACCTAAGTTATGTTGAGATCAAAACTTTAATTGAATATCTTTCCCTTTATGTTTAAGAATTAAAAGATTTTTCCCTCACTTGGTTTATCAGGTTCATGTGTTTTGTTATTAGCTATTTCACCCATGAATACTTGCATAAACATAGAAGATTAAGGGATTTTATCTATTTTCTAGAATTAGTTGTATGCCTTTACATTGGTACCATATAAAGAATCTGAGGTCCACCTGCCTAGGTCATACAGAGCCTGAAGAAGAAGGAATTATCCTTATAGTTGGCCCAAGACTGCAATCAAGTGCATCCATTATAGGAATTTGCTAACCTTAGATGTATTGGTCTAGTTTCTTGGTTATTTTCAAAACTATTAAATCAGGAGCCAACAACCCCCACCTTCAAACACCAAGTTGATTTTTTAAGAAGAAGAAGTAAAATAAATTTTAGACTTCGCTCCCTAACTTTGAAAAAAAATCCTTTACTTCAAAATTTGAATGCATAACCTGTAAATTGTCTTCTAAAATCTTTTTTCTAAATAATCTTATTGCTCTCCAAATATCTTCTCACTCAAAATGACAAGAATGATCTCTTAATAAAATAAATAAATAAAACTAATAAAACTAAAGTTTCTAAAATGAGTAAACTTACAAAAGGTAACTCAACTAAAATAAAATAATAGTTTTTCTTTATTTTCTTATATTTTTAAAATAAATAAAATAAATTTACTTTTTTAAAAGAAAAGAAATATATAAATATATATTTTTTCCTTTCTTTTAATATTAAATAAACAAATATTTTTTATTTATTTATTTTCTTTTCATAAAATAGATTTATCTTATTATAATGAAATAAATAAATATCCTTTCTTTTAAATTAAATAACATATTTCCCACTCAAAAAAACTTATTTTAGTTATTTTAATTAATGTACAATTAAATTGTATATAATTAGTTTAATCATTAATAATAATTAAAGCTCACTAATTATGTACAACTCTAATATTATTATCATTGATTAAATATTCATGATAAATCAGTATTTAGTCTTTAATATTTTAATTAATCCTTTTTCCAACTTTCACATTAAGGTTGTTTAAATAAAGTTTTTAAAATAAAAAATACATATTTAATTAATTTAATTTCCCAACTAATTAAATATCCTGATATTATAATTCTTCCTTTTATTTAATTAATATTTAATAATTCTAATATTATGTGATTGATCTAAACATCATAATTAAACCTTTTACCAAATAAATAACATAGTCAGATCCACATCAACAAAACCATTCCAAACGCAAACTCAAACAACACACACAAAGATAAACTTGTGGGTTTAAAAATAGGTAGAGTCATATACGAGTCCTCCTTGAAGGACAAGTGTTTAGGCCATGGATGGGATTAGCCTTGATCATTATCTTCTCATTCATACTATTGATTTATTGTGATAGGGCATGCTCATCCTAGAAATTCAGGGAAGTTGATGCCCGGTACTTTCAAGCTGCATAAAAGACAAGAATGTACACATGTGCACACACACACACACACACAAACTAGACAAACAATGAAAGGGAGTGGTACATTGTGTAGATCTTGACTAGTAGGTCACTATGACTCCCTCCCTTAACCACATTAGACACATTAGACAAAATGGTAAAATAGACATGCACACCATACACATGCAAGTATGGGATAAGTACCATAATGAATCATGTGTCAACTCATCATATGCTTAGAAATAACAATGCATTACTATGAATGTAAAACATTCATCATTAAAGACATATCATCTGACATCATTATGAAAGAAATCACATTTACTAACTAAAAATCATTAAAGCAACCTTAACACCTAAGTAATCATAATCATTAGACAACACATGAAATATAATCAACTATGTAATCATAAATGATATTTTGAAGTCATGAAATAACATCATCCAATATATCTTTGAGACTAACAAATGTATGAAATAATCCTAAAAGAGGTCAACATATATAATATAAAGAAAACTATGGGTGGGCATTACATACCACTTGATGAAGGTTGCTCACTTTAATACCACAAATACATAATAAAAACAAAGAAATAACAACACTTTGCAAGAAGAAAATATGAGCTTCTTATTATCGCCACAAATGTAGACTTAAAGAATTTTGAAATACAATATGCAAACCCACATGGGTGCCTTCCTTACAATAATTTGCAATACAGAGCTACAAACTATCACCTAGAGCTATCCTAGAAAATGTACAATCATTCCTTAAATAGGCATTTTTACACCACTTGGGAAATTTCTAGACTGACTAACTATAAAATTACATATAGCATCATCCTGATACACCTTTGACACTTATTTTAGAAATTTTGTTTTGTCCAACTTCAAAAGACCATAACTTTTGAACCATTACTCTGATCAGCTATTATAACCACTTTTCATAATCCTCAACTTCTATCCTATTGGGCCTAACTTGTGAAAACTCTAGTCGACCCCAATTTGAAGCCCATTTAGGGCCTCTAAGCTCTTTAATGGTGAGCCTAAAGTTTTTATACCAAAATTTCACACCAAAAATCCACAATAATACCCCAAATTCTCATGATACGGAACTAAGCCTCAACTGGTAGGCTAATATATCCAAGATGAACATCCACCTATGAAATTAGGGCATTTTGAGCTCATATGATTGACTAAGTAGAAGCCTTTATAGACAACAACTCTACACTAAAACAAATATTATTCAAAAATAGAAAGGAAATATTTTTGGGTGATGCAAGATTTCTCTTACACCAAGGATGCTCTTGCATCAACTAAGATTTTTCTCCAAGATTTGAAGGCTTCTATTCATTATTCTTCTTCATTCATCCTATCATGAATACATACATTCATGTTCTATGATTTGGAAAGTATTGATCTATTGTGTAAAACATAATCCATTCAACCATTCAACATATATATAAGAAAGTATACATCTTTTTGGATATAGAGAACACAGATCCATCCTCAAGGGTTTGACAAGTAAGGTAACACTTACATTTATCTTGTTTTGAATTCTTTATTTATCTCATTTTGAGGTTAATTTCTATAGAAGGTCTTGAACAAGGAAATTCACTTTTCCCCAATAATTTCCCATTTTCATGTGTGTAGGTGTACATTCATGGAGTATTAGATTCGAACATAGATTTAGAAGAATAGTTTTAGTCATAGTCCCAATACCTTAAATTTCATTCCTCCAAGGTATAGGTCAAACTAAATTTTAACTATAATGGTATAGGTCAAACAAGGTTTAAATTGTTCCTACAACACTCAAATTTTCATGGAACAAAGTCCTAGTCTTCACATTTTTGGATCCTAGTTTTTTCCTTGTTTTAGGGCAGATTGATAAAGTTCCTACAAATCTAAAGTTTCTTCACCTAGTAGATCTCAATGTGATTACATATTCACTCTTCTTATTTTATATCACTTACTTTCACACACTAGATTGAATATCTTGTTATCTATAATTTCATAAGTGTTTACTTTATTTACATATATGATTCTATCTATCTTTACAACTCCATGCACTAAATGGAAAGGACCCTAGAATCAACATTTCTTTTTTGGTATAGATCATGCATCGTCACCCTTAGATCTAATTAGGTTTTGATAATCGTATTCTTATCTCTAAATGGGGGTTACATTTTAGTTCCTCTTCCAATATATGGTCATAAAGTGAGAGTCTACCATTAATAACCATTTTAGACCATACACGTCCAAACATAGATCAAAACTACATCTTTTTAAGGATAATCCTTAGGGAACACATGGTTGGTAGCCAATATGGTGTCATCTAAAATTGAGAGGTTGCATAAGGCCAAATAAAATAAACAAGATAGTCAATCCTTTTCTATGCCTATATAAACAAATATTCTACCCTTATTAGCTTCCATCATATAGCTAATTATATGCCAATAACATAATCTTTTGTGACAATGGATGTTTCATCATTAGTTGGGCCCATAATATTTTCTTTTGAAGTTAAAATTAGTAAGAAATAAAATCATCCACCCCAAGAAGAAAATTTACAAAAATAATGAGGAAGGGTCCCACCATACTAGAACTGATGATAGAAGTGCCCAAGGAAACTAAGGAAGAGGATGATGCAAGCCAATCCTCAATCACAAGGAGAATAAGATGAGATAGTTCTACCATGAATACTTCTTGAACTCTCAATCTTTGAGAGTATTCTTCAAAAGAGAAATTGTTAGAGACTCCTCTTTAAAGTGATGACCAACCAAAGAAACCATTGGAACAAAATTTTACCTCACAAGAGAAATATTTGAGAGGAGGGAATTAAAACCAAGAAAATAAGAAGGAAGGTCCCTTAGGTCTCAATGAATTTTGTATCTTATATTTTTTGATCTTAAATGGATGGATAAATAGTTTGAATAACCTCTTAAGGAGTACATGTATATGAAAAAGCTAAAATACAAGGTATGCTTGATGATCTATACAAGAAAGAAGATAAGAACAATGATTATGAAATCACTATAAACACTAAAGATGATATTATAAATCCTACAAGAACCTAGGAAGATACAATTATAGAAGTAAATTAGTCTACCAAATAATGAGAAATAAATAAGAAAGAATAAGAAAAAATAAATTCCCCTCCTTAATAAGAAGAAAAAAAAAATAGTCCTCCTTTCATATACATACCTCCACCACATTAGTTATCATCCTCACTACAATAAAATGAAACAAATGATCAATAAGGCCTTTTTATGGTGGGAAAACATTGGTCTATTTTTGAAAATTTAACATTTACATGGCTGGCCAAATTTATTCATCCATAGAAAAGGGCATACAAGGAGGTAGACAAGCTTGACTTCCATGTAGATGAAAGAACATTTTGAAAGAAGAATCCTACCTTAAGAAAAGGAAAACATGTGCCATGAGCAACTAAAAATAAGAAAGGTGTTGGAAAGCCCAATTTTCTACCCTGATAGTGGATGAGTCAATATAAGAATTCTTCAAAGATGATAGAGAAATTAGACAATAATTCATAACCTAGGAAGGAGAGAAGGCATTAATAGGCCTCATGTTTACCTCACTTTTTAGAGTTTGATGCTGGTAAGCACAAAAATGAAGTCTTGTAGATAGAATAAAATAATTTAAATTCTCTCATTTCTCATCTAGTAGGTCCCATCAACCTAGATAAGCCAACAATGATCTCACAAGAAACACTAGATTCTTACACACAATTTCCCTAAGTGGACCATTTTTGAAGGTTGGTACATAGTAGAGAGAAGACATCGAGTAGACAAAGAAAATTTTCATATAAGGGAGACATTTATTTTCCACCAATTAATCAAAAAATATTTAACAATTTTAGGAGATATGATCTTCAATGAAAAATAAATCAAGATATAATAGATTATGATTTTATGGGAGGAAACCTAATTTGAGAATAATTAAGAAGACCATCATAGAGAAGTTTCTCTTAGTTGTAGTTTTGGATCTAGAGAGATTTTATTTTTTACTAGTTAGAGACTATTAATTTAATTATTTTATGGTTCAAAAGAATTCAAATGGTGTTAAAGAATTACAAGAAAAGATGATTTTTTTGGATAGGGATTAATCTAAGTACTTTAATGTAGAGAGAAAAAGATTGTGTGAAAGCTCTATCTGGCACATTTTGACAATTAGAGTAACACAGTTGATGAAAACTATAAACAAGATAGTGCAAGAATTGAAGGATCTTTTACACAGAGAAAAACCTATTGAATCCATTAATTGGATGACAGAATCCAAATATGAGATATTAAATATGAGAAAAAAAAGTTTCCCTAATTTGAGTGTACAAGGAAAAAGCTAAAGCACGTTAGGAGGAACCAATAACCTCACCTAGAAGTTAATAATATGCCAAATGTAAATAAAGTAGTATATGTGGTAAATTCATTCAATGAATCTTTTCTAGACCTCATAGAAAATAAATAAAGCTACAAAGATAATTTTAAAGATCTATTTTGAAGGTTTTAGCTACCTAGGAAAACACAATAAAAAAGTGTTCATAGTTTTTTTATTTTTTCTAGAAGTTATTTGACATTGAATCTTCTTTTAGATTTTTACTTTATTTCCCTTAATATTCTCCAAGATTGAGCAAACAAAGAGTCCTTATTTTCTCTTGTTAAAACTTAGGGGAATTACACAAAAGGTGGATTTGGGAGAGCTAAGTTAGTACACACTAAACTAGAGACTCATCCCAAACTTGAAAGTTTCACTTTTGTTGAAATGAGTCATTTTGAGTTGTATATATATATAAACCCTTGTGACTCAATTTTAGACCATACTATAATATTTTAGGAGTAGTTTTGGATAATTAATTTGATGTTTTAATAATTTGTACACCTAGAAATGCGAGTTATAGGTTTGATATATTAGTAATTTTAAACTCTATAAACACCCAGTTAAAAAGGGTTAAAATATATAATTTTAACAAAGAATACATTTGGTGTTGCAAGATCAGTCTGTTTGGTTGTTACATAACTGAGGGGGTGAATCAATTATATCCAGTTATCTCATAGCCCCTTCAAACATTTCAATACCATCAAAGCATCATAAACATGAACCAAAAAAATTCCAATACATCCAATCACTTGGTAGAAACATCCAATTTAATACTAAACTCACACATCCATTTCTTTCCAAAGTATTATCAAACTACTCCTTGCATTACTAACTATGAGTAAATTTCTAGTTATTACCTAGTGATATATTAGTTATTACTGAGTTGTAGTAAACTATAAAAACATGTAAAAAAATTGCAACACAAATAAAATTCAAAATAATTTTGACACCAGGATTTTTAATGTGTAAAACCTATTAAGGGAAAAGCACCTGGGACTAGCAACCCAATTTTTACTCTTTTGAATTGATGTCTGTTAGGAGACTACCTTGTTAAAGTTTACATACATTTGTTAAAGTGACCTTGTTAGAGGATTTTACCAAAATATCATCTAGACCTTATCACTCCCTATCCTTGACTAAACAAAGTGGCCTAATTCAAAGGACTTGCAAACATCACTAATCAATGTTTAGGTCCACTCATTACTTTTGAGATTTTCTCGTACAATGGTTAAATAGTAAAAATATAAAGTGATTTGTTAAGAATAGAAACTAGCTTTGCTTGTTCAGGTATATGTTCTTGCTCTTTCTCTAACTTTTAGTCACTTAGTTGAATTTGTCATCCACAAACTCTTCTTCTTTTCTTCTCTCTACTCTGCTTAGTTCACTTAGATCAACACTTCTTTTCCTTCAACAACTTCTCTCTTCATAGCATCCTTTAATCAAATCTCTTTCATCTTCATCAACTCATGAACAACATCACAATGAAATCATCAACCACTTTGAATAAACAACCTAAATAGTCTCATTCTGCTCAAATAAAATTCTCAATGCTTCTAGATCTTTCCATCTTTTTCCACTTAATCAGAACCATTTCTCTTAGGTTTTCAACATAATTCCTTCATACAATGAACTTAGACAATTAGAAAATATAAACTTTCTTAGAAATTTGCGTCCATCCTTACCCTTCTTCAATTTCCTTCATTAGATCTTTCTTAAATTTTTTGCATCATTGATCTTGCAAAAAACTTTGACCTCTCACATAAGACTTACTTAAACTTCCCAAATTTCCATTAAAAGTTAGCCTCAAGTTCTAATTTTCCAAACTTGTTCATCTGACTATCACTCGATAAACATTACATTTACTCAGGAGATATATAACTTGATTAATACTGACTCAGTTGAGAAACATTTTGTTCTTCCTTATTTTCAATTGCTCAAGATACACTATAGTCACTCAGTGAATACAATCTCCCTTATCAATTTCATGACTCGCTTAAGATTGTGATCTTCAATACTTATTAACAATACATGGTTATAAAATAACAATATTATCCATCTCATTCAAGTACCCATTAACTACCTTACATATCAACTCTATCTTCTTCATACCTTCTTCATATCCTCTTCATCAATCTAATGATATGAAACTTTACCAAGTTAGCATAATGTCTAGCCAATTAAGACTTTGATCCATACAATATTTGAACAATTGATTGCAACAACAACATATTCATCTTCAGTAGTAGATTGAGAAATACAACTTTGTTTCTTGCTTATCCATGTGATCAACCTTTCTCCTAAAATGATTTCCTCCACTTATTCTTTTTCTGTCATCAACATTTTCAGCCCAAAATAAATTAGTGTACACTTTAAGATTAAAATTATCCTCTTGTTTAAACCATAGGCCATTATCTTTAGTTCCTTTGAGATATATGTGTTACAAACTTGAAATTTGTCATGTTTGTCGTTGTGGTAAAAGATCGGCCTGTTAACATTTGATACAACCACATAACTTATAGAACACAAGAGGAGGTTTATCCACGTCACAAATATCAAAGGGAAACTTTGGCTATTAATCCAAAAAAATTCCCTCATCATTATCCAAGGAGATTTGAACCTATGACCAAGATATGATACCAATTTTTAGAAACTTGAAAGTCATCGTGTTTGTCATTGCACTAAAAGATCAACCTGTTAACATTCAATACAACCACACAAATTATAAGACACATGAGGAGGTTAATCCATGTCATGAATCTCAAAGGGAAACATTGGTTACTAGTCTAACAATTCGAATATCCTTTATACATTACTCAAATGTGTTTCCCTTGGATTAGATGAAAACCTTGCAATAATTTCAATAGCTGGGGAAATCTTTGGTCTACTACGTACAATATATTGTAGCTTACCAATCATAGATCTATAAAGTGTTTGATCAACCTCACTAGTAGTGTCTTCCTTTGACAATTTCACTCTAGTTAGCATAGGTATACCAACTGTTTTAGACTCATCTATCCCAAATATTTTCAAGATTCCATTCAAATACTTGGATTCAGTAACATAAGTTCCTTTTTTCATTTGATAGACTTGTAATCCAATGAATTTTTTTGTCTCTCCAAACATTGGCATTTCAAATTTAGTACTCATTTGATTAGAAAATGACATAATCAAAAAAAAATTTACTCCAGATATTATATCATCAACAAATATTTCAGCAATCAAGACCATATCTTGTGCTTCATTCTTCAAATATAGATTATTGTTTTCACTTGTTCTAGAAAATTCAATCTTAAATAGATAAGAGTGTAACCTTTCATACCATGCTCTTGGGGCTTTTTTAAGTCCATAATGTTCTTTTTTTCAACTTGCAAACCATGTCCTTTCTAGGTTCAACAAATCCTTCAAGATGTTCAATATAGACTTCCTCTTCAAGTATTCCATTCAAAAATGTATATTTTACATCCATTTTATATACCTTGAATTTCTTGTAGGTAGCATAAGCCAATAGATTTCTTACACCTTCCAACCTTGCCACAGGTGAAAATATTTCACCATAGTCAATTTCATCTTCTTGTGCATAACCTTTGTAGACCAATCTAGGCCTATTTCTTACTACTTCTCCATTCTCATTCAACTTGTTTATAAAAATCCACTTTGTTCCAATCACATTCTTATCAACTAGTCTTAGTACAAGTGTCCAGTTATTTTACTTCTCAATTTGACCAATCCCCTCATTCATATAATTAATCCAATATTCATCATCTAATTTATCTTTAACTAATCTAGGCTCAAACTCATCTATTAAACATGTACCTTCTCTCAGTTTGTTTCTTTTTTATACTCCAACACTTCTATCTCCAATTATGTATTCAAGTGAATGCTTGATACAATGCTCTCCCTTAAATAGGAAAATATGATGTGGTATGGCCTTATACTACTTAAAATACACCATAATGGAGTCAAGAGAGTTCTCTACACCTTTGGAATGAAGTTACTCAAAAGCATAGCCTAGGCACCCAAAAGAGTACAACTAGGTCTAAATGCATAAAATCATAAGATACTAGGTTTATGCTTGCAAAGGGAACCTATAAGTTCATAGGGGAATGGAAAGGTTCCTAAATATTCAAAAAATTCAAAATGGTGGGTTTGAATAGCTTAGCTTGTTCCCAAAGGCTATGGATAGCAAAATTGTCTTTTAGGCCTAGGAGCCTCCAATTAGCCCTATCAATGAGGAAATTAGGGTTTAGTTTGAAATTGTTCCAAAGGAATAAAAAAAAAAATCATAGATGGATACCCTTTTAGAATAATCTTTAGATTCCAAACTTCCAAACTCCCAACTGGTCAAATGATTACCTTACCAAAAATGCAACAATTACCCTTGTTAGGCCTAATTGCTAGGGTTTGTGAATAAAGTATGAATTAGGTGATTGATGAGGTTAAGCCAAAAAATTTGAAATATATATGGATATACTATAGATAATATTCCACCCTTAGAATGGTTTCATCAATTCCCCAAGTGCATGCAACACTTCAATACATGTTGTCCTACACCAAACACATAGAGATGCTTGGCCTAGGCTTGCTAGAAAAATTAGACGCTTTTATTTTCATCTCCCATCCTTCAAGAGTCCTAGATTAAATCCTCCTAAATTTAATTTTACCAAGTTTAATGAAGTTCCCATGGTGGGAATGCAAGTTAGGGCATTTTTGCTAAGACTAGTCACTAAATGGAAGGTTTTGGTGCCCTCAAGAAAGAAACTTAGATAACTTTTGTTACAAAGCACTTAAAAACCTCAAACCACTTTAACATTCTACTAAAATGTTCACAATTCAAAATAAACCATTTATTTTCATGTACCAATCCATACCAATTTGTACAGTCATGAAATGCAATATTTTACAAGGAAAAATGGGATCTTTATTTGATTCAAATTGAAAAATTACACTCTTTTTCTTCCACCCACCTAAAAGGGATATTTGAAGACTTACCCAAACTAATCCAACCTATTTTAAAATTTTATGACCCTTTGGAATCAATTATGTAAATGTTGACAACTTTTTGCAAAAGTTGTCAAGCAACTTTTCTTGCAAAATGCAACTTTTGGCAATTTTTGCAAATTGCGCAATCCAACCCAATTAGAACCTTCTCCTTATACCTGAGGGGCCTAAAAAATATTAGAAAACCTCTAATAACTCCTAATATATGCTAGTTCTAAGATTTTTCCTTTGACCATAGTCAAAAGCCATGGTTTATAAAACACCAAATGGGGACTAGGTCTTACAAATAGGCTTATTTCATTAACTATTTCTAACTATTAAAAATGTCTCTTATGAACAAATTCCCTTGAGTAGAAATTATGAAGAGTAGCAAAATATGGATTCTCTAGAGAGTGGAGGGATAGGTGCTCATACACCATACTCCCTTGCTTGAAAAACTCAAGTCCCACATGATGATAGTTGTTAAACAAAAGTGCCATGCTTAGCAATGCATTCTTCACTCATCCATGTAACATCTATGTCTAGAAGAATCTTCTACTTGATCAAATAGTCTGTCTAGATCTTCTTTCTTCACTTCTTAACCACCTTGGATTCCAAAATCTTCTTGTCTTCTTGATCTATTTATTGAGTCATTCAATGCAAATTTTGCTTAAGGGAGGATCACATCCCATGTTTGCTCATGTTTCTTTGATAGAAGCCTCAAAGGTTTCCTAATGATCTATTTGCAACTTTAGTCTACCCATATATTTATGGATGGTAGGCAAAATGAAAGATAAATTTTTTCCCAACTTCTTCCATAAGGTCCTCCAAAAATGACCTTGGAATTTCACATCTCTATTTGAGATAATGGGTGTTGGTAATTCATGAATCCTAACCACTTCTTTGAAAAATAGGTTTGCAATGTGAGAAGCATCATTAGATCTCTTACAAGGAACAAAGTGAGCAATTTTACTAAATCTATCTATAATACCAAAAATTCTATCAAAACCTTGTCTTGTCCTTGGAAAACCCAAGAAAAATTCCATGCTCACACTATCCCATGGCTTTTTTGGAATATGTAAGGGCTAATAAATACTTGCATTTGTCCTTACTCCCTTGTCTCTTTGACATATTATGCAAGTTTCTACAAACTTTCTGACATTAGTAGGTAGCTTTTGCCAATGATAGTTTCTTCTTAGGAGTTCTAAAGCTTTGTCAATCCCAAAGTTACCTCTTGATGTGCCACAATGCTTTTCTCTAATTATATTTTCCCTTATGGAGAATCTTGGAATTCAAATTTGTCCTCCTTTGAATAGTAGACCATTTTGTAACAAATATTTAGAGTATATTGTGTTATATCCATCAGATAGTGTAGAACAAACCTTATGTATTTCTCCAAAGTTTGGATCATCTTCATATAGATGAATAAGGGCATCAATCCCAATTCTTTGCACTTGGCCTTCTTCCATTAAGGTGACTCTCTTGCTAAGAGCATCTTCTACCTTGTTTGTAGTACCTTTCTTGTGTTTGATTGAAAATGTGAAGGCTTGGAGTTGCTCAACCCACTTCATGTATCTGCAACTCAACTTGTCTTGGCTATTTAGGAAGCTTAGTGCATGATTATTTGTATAGAAAATTAATTCCTTAGGAAGCAAGTAGTGTCTCCATTTCTTGAGAGCCTAAACCATAGCATATAGTTCTGGGTCATATTTTTTGTATTTCTTCTTGGCATCATTGAGTTTTTTAGAGAAGAAAGCCTCTAGTCTTCCCTTCTGATTGAGAACTCCTCCTCTAGAAAGGTTTCTTGCATTAGTTTCCACTATGAACAAATTGTTGAAGATAGGTAGTGCCAAGATTGTATATTGTACCCTACATTTCAATTATTCAAATGCCTCATCTACTTGAGTTGTCCATTGAAACTTTCTCTTCTTACCTCATTTAATGGTATCCAATAGAGGTGCACATATATGACTAAAGTTTTTGACAAATTTCTAATAGACAATTTCCAATATATGGAAACTCCTAAACCTCCCTTGTTGTCTTAGGTGTTGGCTAGTTAATGATAGCCTCCATCTTTTTTAGGATGCATCTTCAAGGTGCTCTTTGAGATGAAAAACCCCAAGAATATTAATTTTGTCTACATAAATGCACATTTTTCAAGGTTGATCACCAACTTCTTCTCATGTAGCCTTTGAAGAACTTGTTCCAAATACTTTGTATGTTCTTCTTTAGTCTTGTTGAAGATCAATATGTCATCAAGATAGACCACTACAAAATTACCTATGAAGTCATGAAGCACTTCATTTATCAACCTCATGAAGGTGCTAGGGGCACTTCTTAGACTGAATCATATGACAATCCATTCATATAACCCTTTAGTGGTTTTAAATGATGTTTTCCATGCATCTCGAGGCCTAATCTTTATCTGATGATAGCCTAATTTAAGGTCTATTTTGGAAAAGTAGCATGCTCCTCTAAGTTGGTATAGTATATCTTCAATCCTAGGTATAGAACCTATACCTTATCGTTATTTTGTTTATTTCCCTAGAGTTAGTGCAAATTCTCCATTTGCCATCCTTTTTAGGGGCCAATACACTAGGGACTACACAAGGGCTGAGATTCTTTTGAATGAGTCCTTTAGTCAACAAATCAGTAATTTGTCTAGATACCTATGTATTTTGATTAGGGTTGAGTTTATATGCAGCCATGTTGGGAAGAGAAGCACCTGGTATGAAGTTAATCTGGTGTGAGACATCCCTTAAAGGTGGGAGTTCATCTAGAGTGTCTCCTACAAGTATTCCTTTATACTTATGCAATAGATTATTTACTTCTTTGGTCACTTCTTGAGTGATTGCTTTCATCTTAGGGTTGAGGACTAGGGAATACCCTATTTGAGAGTCTTGGATGGTATTAAACATCTCTTTTTCACCTACCATGATGACTAGCTATTATTTGGGTTTCTTTGGGTGAGGGTCGGGGCTGGGAAGAAGATTATATTTGTGACCATCTATAGTAGTTTGATATTTGTTTGTGGCACCATCATGTTTGGCCTTAAGTTCATACTGTCATGGACAACCTAGCAAGAGGTGAAAAATTTCTATGTCTACAATGTCATAAAGGACTCTATCCTTATAATATATGGAAAAATCTACCCAAGCTTTTTCATTTATTAGTGTTTGTTTCCCTTTTGACAACCAAGATATATGGGAGGGATTAGGGTGGGATATTTTCTCTAGATTCAATTTATCTACCATTTCTTTAGATAGAAGATTTTCAATAGAACCAAAATCAATAACTACCTTACATACCTTTCCATGGCTTTTGTAGTTGGTTTTGAAGAGAGTCTTTCTTTGTGGAGGCTCCACTAGTATGGGTGCTTGGATCATTGTCCTCTTTTCATGAGAGTAGCCCCTTCTTTACCATTATAGTCTATGAAATTTTCATCATCATCATCCTCTTGAACAATATTAGTTCTTCTTTCTCCTTGATTGTTCTGCTTCTTAGGAAACTTGTTTGTATACTGGCCCATCTAGTTACAATTGTAACATTTGATCTGCCCATTATTTCTTCAACCATTTCTACCTTTGCCATTACCTCTCCTTCCTCTATATCTACCTCTTAAACTAATTTCTCCTTGGTTATTCTCCTTCTTAGAATCTCCTTGAGTTCCATTACCTTGTGTTCCTTTACCTCCATAGTTTCCTTTTCCTCTATTATTCTTTCCTTTGTTTCTACCACTTTGTTCATTCCTCCTCTTGAAATTCTCTTCAACCTTGAGTGCTAATTGGTAGCACTAGTTTATAGTGGTAGGGCTTGTTAAACTTAATTCATCTTGAATGGAAATCCTTAGTACTTGCATATACCTAGCAAGTTTCACACTTTCAAGTTCAACAAGTTTGAGTTTCATCACCAACTTCTAAAATTCTTTAGTGTAGGTAGAGATGTCCATCGATCTCTTTCTACCTCAAACTCATTCTCTTCTTATGAAGTTGAACTTCATAATCCTCAAGGAAATATGTCTCTCTGAGTAGAGCCCCCATCTTCTTCCATGGGGTGACTAGATTCTTGTCATTCTTCACCCTATCATCTTGAGTGAAGTTCTACCATGTGAGTGTAGAGCCCTTGAGTCTAGACTTGGCAATGTTCACCCTTTGATTCTTAGAGATTTATTCACAACCAAAGAAACTAGTTAGGGCATCTACCCAATCCATTATAGTCTTTTGGTCCATCTTCTCATTGTATGTGGGAAATTCAAGCTTAGCATCCATGATTCTGCTCTCCATATGTTTTAGAGTCCTCACAAATAGACTCTACTTAGTAGGACACTCTTCTTCCTCCTGCTCAAGGTGTTCTTCATCACTTCCTTGTTTAACTTCTTTAGAGTTTTCACTACATCTATTACAAATCTCTTCTTTAAGCTTATTCATCTCTTTCCTCATCAACTGCATCTCCTTGTCTCTTTGTTCATCTTGCCTTAGCATTTGATCTCTCAAGTATTTTAGAATCTTTGCATTGGTTATCCTTGAAGATAACTCTCCTTCTTGTTCTCCTTCCATGGTGTTGTCAATTTCTTTACCCTAAGGAATATTAGGTTTCTCTCATACCACTTGATGTAGAGCTCTCCTTTAAATAGGAAAATATGATGTGGTGTGGCCTTAGAATACTTCAAAATACCCCAAAATAGATTCAAGGGAGTGCTATACACCTTTGGAATAAAATTTCTCAAAAGCATGGCCTAGGCACCCAAAAGAGTGCAACTAGGTCTACGCATAAAATCAAAAGATACCAGGTTTATTCTTGCAAAGGGAACCTATGAGTTCATAGGGGAATGTAAAGGTTCATAAATATTCAACAAACTCAAACTGGTGGGTTTGAATAGCCTATCTTGTTTCCAATGGTTATGGATAGCAAAATTGCCTTTTATGCCTTGGAGCCCCCAATTACCCTATCAACAAGGAAATTAGGGTTTAATTTGAAAATTTTCCAAAGGCCTTAGAATTTGTTTTCATATATGAACACCCTTTTTGAAGAATCTTTAAATTCCAAACTTTCAAATTCCCAATTGGACAAATGAGTCCATTACCAAAAATGCAACAATTACCCTTGTTAGGCCTAATTACTAGGGTTTGTGAAGGAAGTATGAATTAGGTGATTGACTAGGTTAAGAAACCAACTAGGAAACATGTATGGATCTACTAGAGATAATATTAAACTCTTATAATGGTTTCATCCATTCTCCAAGTGCGTGCAACACTTCAATATATGTTGTCTTGCACCAAACAAATAGAGATGTTTTGCCTAGGGCTTGCTAGAAAAATTAGATGATTTTATTTCCATATCCCATCCTTTATGATTCCTAAATTACATCCTCCTAAATTTTACTCTACCAAGTGGAATGAAGTTCGTAGGGTGGAAATGCAAGTTAGGGCATTTTTGCTAAGACTAGTCACTAAATAGAAGGTTTTGGTGCACCCGAGAAAGAAACTTAGATAAATTTTGTTAAAAAGTACCTAAAAACCTAAAACCACTTTCATTATTCAACTAAGATGTTCAAGATTCCAAATCAACCATTTATTTACATCTACCAATCTATACCAGTCCATACACTCATGAAATGCAACATTTTAAAAGGGAAATGGGATCTTTATTTGATTTAAATTGCAAAATTACACTCTCTATCTTCCACCCACCTGAAAGGGATATTTAAAGACTTCCCCCAACTAATCCAAATTATTTTCAAAGGTTTTTACCCTTAGGGAAAAATTATGTAAAAGTTGACAACTTTTTGCAAAAGTTTTCAAGTAACTTTTGTTGCAAAATGTAACTTTTGGCATTTTTTCCAAATTACGCAATCTAACCCAACTAGGACCTTCCCCTTGTGCCCTAGGGGCCTAAAAAATATTACAAAATCTCTAAACAATCCTAACCTATGCTAGTTCTAAGCTGTGCCCTTTGACCATAGTCAAAACCCATGGTTTATAAAACACCAAATGGGGACTAGGTCTTACAAATAGGCTTATTTCATTAAGTAACTATTTATAGCTATTAAAATTGTCTCTTAGGCACAAATACCTTGAGTATAACTAATGAAGAGTTACATAATATGGATTATCTAGAGATTGGAGGGATAGGTGCTCTTGCACCAATGGTTCTTTCTCACATATTTGGTCAATACAGGTCTAGTTCTCTAATTATCAACTTTTTCTTCACTCAATAAGGGTTCAACTTCCTACTTGGGTTGTACTATCTGGTCCTTAGGTATGACTATTTGAGACTCAATAACCACTATCTAATACCCGATAGGCATGTGTAGTAACTTTGGTAGAGTATCAAGTGCATCTTCATAGACACAAACAAACTTGTAATCTCTAGGCTCCTTCTTGCTTTCTAGATTATTTCTCTCTACAAACTCATCAAATCTTACATTTTCACTTTCAATCATCTTGTTAGTAGCCTTGTTCAAACATTTGAAATCTTTGATCTTCAATTAATATTGTCAAAGTATACCTTCATCACCTTTAACATCAAGTTTAGAATTCCTAGCATCCTTGTGAATGTAACACCTACTTCCAAACATTTTGAAATAACTTACATCTAGTGTATGAAAACACCACAGCTGATAGGGTGTCTTTTTTATTCATTTCTTTAGTTGAACTTGGTTGAGTGCATAAATATTATTATTGATTGCTTCTCTCTAAAATATTTGAGAGACCTCATTCTTAATCATCAGTGTCCTTGCACAATCCACAATAGACCTATTTCTGCTTTCAAAAATATCATTCTATTGTGCTATCCTTCATGTAGATAAATGTCTTTTGATACCATTCTTAACAAAAAAGTTAGTGAATTCAATAGACATAAATTCACCACCTCTATCAGATCTTAAACATTTCAAAGGTTTTTTAGTTTCCTTTTAACTCTTTCTTTGTACCATTTAAACATATAAAAATCATGTGATTTCACTTTCATGAACATTATAGTCATCATCCTTGAATAATCATCCACAAAAAATATAAAATATGTTTAACCATAGTAACTATCAACTCTAATTGGACCACATAAATCCATCTATATTAATTCCATAATATCATTTAAAGTGTGTGTCTTGCTAGAAAAAATAGACTTTGTCATCTAATCAAAATGACACAATTTTTTTCAGGTTTTTGCAAATTTGGTAAGCCTCGTAATCCTTCTTTTTTTACAAATTTTCACCATATTTTCAAAGTCAAAATGACATAACCTTTTATGCCATAACCACACATCCTCAATTCTATAAAATAAACATGTTTCAATTGTAGGATCAAGGAAGAATAAGTTACCTTTGTTTTGCACTCTACATCATCAAAGATCTTGAACTTCCTTTTCTCAAATCCCAAGTTGTGATCTAAGTTATTCAACTGAGCAACACTCAAAAGATTGTATATGAGTCCTTGAACCCAATAATAATCATTACATCTAATCTTAGCATTCAGCATTAGTGATCCTTTACCTTTCACTGAGTATGGAACATCACTACCAAACTTAATAGTTCCACCATCGTCAATTTCTTTAAAATTTTCAAATTTTCTTAGATCACCAATTATACAATGTGAAAAAATACTATTAATAATACATGAATAATTCTTAGTAACATGTGAAATAAGGGTAGTTTCATTCTCATACCTTTTACCATTTGGCTCTTCCTTGATTGTAACATAGCAATGTGACCAACCTCATTACATTTGAAATAGATTAAGGGCAATTTACCTTTGTATTTATAACCACTACTTCTTGATAACCTTCTTGCAAGAAATGCTTCAATCTCATCCAATTCATCTTCAATTTTAGATTCACTTCCTTCTTCTTTTTTCATATCTTTCTTTGGATTTATGATGGTTACTAAAGAATTTAAAACATTTCCCATTGTAACCATACTTTTATCATAATTTCTTAACTCAAATGTAGTCAACTAATCAACTAGAGACCAATAAGTTTTATATCATTTCCATGCATAGCTCATACTTCTTGACTAGTAGATACTTTGATAACATAAAAAAGAAAAAGAGTTCTCAAGACTTTACTTATTATTTTAGAATCCAAGATGGTACCTCTAGCAGCTCCGATTGCACTCACAACATCCTTGGTTTAGTTTACATATTGTGCAACATTTTTACCTTCTTTTATTTTCATGCCATCATACTTATCTCTAAGACTTTAAGTGTTGGTTCTTCTTACATTGTCATCTCCTCCATAAATAAGCCTTAGTTTACTCCACATTTCCTTAGTTTGGTACAATTCTTGACATCATCAAATTCACCATCATTTAGAGCATATGAAATATCAATAATCATATTTCTATGATTCCTCTTTTCATTCATTTTCTCCACAGTCAAGGGACCACCAAGTGTGACATATTCATTGTCCAACCAATGTGTGACATTATCTCTAGTAGAAGATGTAACTTCATTTCGTCTTTCCATGAGGAGAATTTATTGTTATTCATATTTGGTGGCACTCTTTTATACATCTTGATCTTTAGGTTAAGTTCCTTTAAAAACAATTCTTCAAGGACTCAATTCTAATAAGAAATTGTTAGATAACTGTGATGGGGGGAGGGGGGTGAATCAATTATGTCTAGATATCTTATAATCCCTTCAAACATTTTAATTCCATCAAAGCATCATAAACAACAAAAACACCAACTTCAATACATTCAATCACTTGGTAGACACATCCAACTTAATACATAACTCATACATCCACTTCTTCCTAAATTGTTATCATACTATTCCTTACATTACTAACTATCAATAAATGTCCAGTTATTGTTGGAAACAACTGATTAATTGTGTATTGTCTTTGATGTTACACAAAATTTCATATCATTACCAGTTAGTGTATGTTGATCTCACTCAGGCATTGAAGACAATTTCCTATGTCTGTCGAGCATTCTAGAGTTTTCCTAGTTTAGAAGATAGTGTCTATCGAGTTCACTCAAGTGACATAGGAAAGTCTGTAGAAGTTGAGTGTTAACTAAGCTCACTAGGTTAATGAAGGAAATTTTGGATGGAACTACTATTAGCTTAGCTCACTCAGTTACCAAAGGAACTTTTTGAATATGCAATGTTAATCAAGTTCACTTGGTTAACATAGGAAAGTCACTTTGAGTTAGTATCTACCAAGTAGGGTTGGCTAACAAAGGATTTTCTTTTTTTGGCATATTGAGTTCAATTGATTTGTTTTTTGGTTCTAGTTGACTAAGAAGATGAATATTAATTATTCTAGGTTATATTCAAGCTGACTTAATAATGTGTAAGATATAAATATAAGGTCAAGTTGAGGATTGAAAATGAGAACATAATTGAAGATTTAATGATGCTTATATGAAGAAAATTATAAGGATAAGTAAAATATCCTTGTTGAGATGCAAAGATACATTTGATCAGGAAGGATCAAGTATACAAGCCAGAACTGAGATCTATAATAAAAAAATTCTTAGAGCTATAATAATAGAAGAAATCTTAGAGCTTGTACACATAGACTTATGTGGACCTATTAGAATAAAGAGTTATAGTGGAGATAAGTCTTTCATTTTTTTTGTTGATGATTATTCTATAATGATGAATATAATTAATGTATCTAAAAGAAAAATCTAAAGCTTTTAAAAATCTAAGTGGTATCTGGCAAGAGTAGAGAAAGAGACTAGAAAGAAACTAAAATGTTTGGGATTAGATAGATATGGTGAATTCATTTCCAATAAGTTCAATGAATTATGCATTGAAAAAGGAATTAAGAGACAAGTATCAGCCCCTAGTACACCTTAGTAGAATGGTATACCTAAAAGAAGGAATAGATCCATCATGGATTGTGCAAAAATATTGATGATAGAAACGAATGTTGCAATCAAATACTAGAAGGAAGCAATCAGTATTGCAGTGCATACCTTGAACAAAATATAGCTGAAGAAAGACTCCAATCAAACTCCTTATGAACTATGGTATGGCTATAAACCTAATCTAAGTTACTTAAAAGTATTTGGTAGCAAATGTTATACCTTGAAAGAATCTAGGAAAAGTAAATTTGATGTAAAAGGTGATGAAGGCATATTCCTAGGATACTCCTGTAGAAGTAAAACATACAAATGTTTGAATTTGTCTACTCATAAAATCATAGAAAGTGTACATGTGAGAATTGATGAGTTTACAGAAAAGAATGAAGAAGGGAGCAACATGAACTTGAGGATTACAGAAGATTTGTTTACTGTGAACTTGATATAGTGCCAAATTTATTTGGAAATTAGGAGGTGTCACCTCTCGAGTCTCAAAAATCTCCAAAAGTTACTATGTTGCATCTAGTGCTACTTGAGTCACAGTCTAAAGGACCGAAGTCATAGTCAAAAACTACCAACTTGTTGCTAGAGAAAATTGAGTTTGATGGACTTGAGTCATAGATAATGGAACCCAAGCTTAATGCAAAAGATCATGAAGAAGTCAATAGAAAAAAATCCAAATCAAAAGTACCTATGTTAGAAAAACATGTTAGAAGGCATCATGCACCTGATCAGATCATTCGAGACAAGTCAGATGGAACAAGGACAAGAAACAAATTGAAAGGTACATGCTTTTTTGTTAAATTTGAACCTAGAAATGTTAAAGATTCTTTGTATAATGAGAGTTAGATTGAATCAATGAATGAGGAAATAGAGAAGAATAAAAATTGGACTCTTGTTCCTAGACCCAAAGATAAAAATGTAATTGGCACAAAGTGGGTATTCAAAAATAAGCTAAATGAAGATGAAGAAGTTTCCAGAAACAAAGCAAGGTAAGTATGTAAAGGTTATTCTCAAGAAGAAGGTTTTGATTGTGGTAAAAAAAATTCTCCTGTTGCAAGATTAGAAGGTGTTAGAACTTTACTAGCATATGCAAGTTAAAGGGGATTTAAAGTTTATCAAATGGATGTAAAATTTGCATTCTTGAATGAAATTCTTGATGAGGAAGTCTACATAGAACAACCTGAAGGTTTTGTAGATCCCAGCAAAAGAGATATAGTCTGCAAATTACACAAAGCATTGTATGGTCTCAAACAAGCTCTCAAAACTTGGTATGAAAGACTTCATAACTACTTGATAAATATTGGTTTTCATACAATAAATGATAACAAAAGTCTATATATCAAAGAAGGACAAAACAAGATGATTGTGCTAGCATAAATATTTGTGGATGACACTTTATTCAAAGGAAATGATGACTTGTGAAAAGAATTTTAAAAAGAAATTAGTAAATAATTTGAGATGTTTATGTTTGTTGAGATTAAATTCTTTGTTGGATTGCAGATCGAAAAGAAGAAAGATGGTATCTACATTACTCAATCTAAATATATCAAGGAGATACTAAAGAAGTTTCGAATGGAAGATTCAAAACTAGTTGCAACTCCTATGTATACTAGACATGAGCTTTTCAAAACTAATGATTCCAAAGAGGTAAATTAGACCACATATAGACCAATGATTGAAAAATTGTAGTATGTACTGCATACAAGGCATGATATTGCATTAGTAGTTGGTAAGGTGGCAAGATTCTTAGCAAATCCCAAAGAAAATCAAAAGAATCATGAGATATTTGAAAGGTACTAAAAGCTATGGTTTATGGTACAAAATGGGAGACAATTTGGATTTGAAAGCATTCTTAGATGTTGATTGGGGAGGAAGTGTTGATGACAGAAATAGCACCAGTGGTGGAGCATTCTTTCTTGGTAAAAGACTAGTGTCTTGGACAAGCAAGAAATAAAATTGTATATCTTAATCCAATATAGAGGTAGAATATGTGGCAACAATAGTTAATTGTTCTAATTTTGTTTGGTTTAAGAAACAATTAGTAGGTATGAAGATAATAATCAAGGATCTAGTGGTTATATAATGTGATAACACCAGTGCAAATAATATATCAAAGAATCTAGTGATGCATACCAAAACAAAACACATTGCTATAAAATATCATTTTTTGAGAGAATTGGTACAAGATAAAGAGGTAAGATTGAATATGTGAATAAAAAAGAAAAAATTATAGACATATTCACTAAGCCATTACCTAAGGATGCATTTTTCTATCTAAGAGGTAAGTTAGTGGTCATTCCCCTATCTGAAGCTCACTAGATAAAATTTAGTGATTCATCAACCGGAGCATGTAGAAGATCAATCAGTTGATGCAATATTAACAAGTGCACATTGCAAATGAATTAGTACATAAGGTACATTGAAATTCATGAAATATTGTCTTTGGCATAAGATGTCAAAAGGACAGAGTTTGGCTATCATATCAAAGGAAATTTTGTTTTATGTCAATGAGGAAGAACTTGGTTTGATACCAAAGAGAGATAATTTTCTATCAGAAGAAGATGTTGAAGGCAATTTTTCGCTAATAGAGGAAGGAACTAAAGACAAAGAGAGTTCACACTGATAGAGGGAGTTGAGTTCTCAAGGATGAGAATCAGAATGAAACTAAGGATATGTTCCTTACTTTATTATTGCTTTGAAAATTTCATTGTATTATGACATGTTGTGTTGCCATCAATGCCAAAAAGGGATATTGTTGGAAATAATTTATTAATTGTATTATCTTTGATGTTAGACAAAATGTCATATCATTACCAATCAATATATATTGAGCTCACTCAAACATTGAAGAAAGTTTCATGTGTTTGTTGAGCATTCTAGAGTTTGCCTAGTTTAGAACACGGTGTCTACTGAGCTCACTTGGGTGACAAAGGAAAGTTTGCAGAAGTTGAGTGTTAACCAAGCTCACTCGGTTAATGAAGGAAATATTGGATGGAACTAGTGTTAACCAAGTTCACTAAGTTACCAAAGGAACTTTTTGAATATGTAGTGTTAACTAAGTTCACTTGGTTAATACAGGAAATTCTCTATGAGTTAGTATCTACCGAGCAAGGTTGGCTTATGAAGGATTTTCTTGTTTTGATATATTGAGTTCAATTGATTTATTTGTTGGTTCTAGCTGACTAAGAAGATAAAGTCTAATTATTCTAAGTTATATTCAAGATGACTTGATAATGTGCAAGCTATAAATATAAGGTCAAGTTGAGGATTGAAAATGGGAACATAATTGAAGATTTAATGATGCTTAGAGGAAGCAAATTAGAAGGATAAGTAGAATGTCCTTGTTGAGATGCAAAGATACATTTGATCAAGAAGGATCAAGCATACAAGCCAGAATTGAGATCTATAATCAGTAATTTAGTTGCGTTAGAAATCAAGTCATCTCATTGTTACTATCTAACCATTGTAGCAGTAATCTAAATCTTTTATCAAAGTTGGCTTAATAGCTATTTGTATATCCTCTAATAAGGTGGCATTTCTATTGAATTATTTAAATAACTCTAACAAGGCCACTCCTAATAGGGTGATTAAATCCTCTAATATAGTCACACCTAACAGTGTGTTTTGTAACCTTTAATAGGGTTAGCTCCTAATAGGGCTCATTTCAGAAGAGTGAAAATCAGTAACTAGTTGCAATTGGTGGTCTTTCCCAAATTGCGTTTCCACATTAAAATCTTGGTGTCAATTGTGTTCATACTATTTCCTTTATGTTTTTACAACTAAGTTAAAGTAAGATCAATCATAGATAATATCTAAAGTTGTTATGATAAGCATTTTATGAGTTATTTTAGTATTTATTGAGCTTTAGCATTTGTTAGTGTAAACTAAGTACCTGTGTATTTGTTGAGTTACAACAGAGTTCTATTTTCACCAAGTTTTGATTTTTATTGACATCTAATGGATTTGATATTTATTTTTGCGTAACTGATTCACCCCTCTCCTCTCAATTACTCATCTTATATTTCCAATAATTACCTAGTGTTATCTTAGTTATTACCGAGTTGTAGTAAACTATTAAAAATATCTAAAATAATTGCAATGCAAAAAACATTCACACAATTTTGACACCAAGATGTTCAACTTCGAAGCCCTATTAAGGGAAAAACCACCTAGGACTGGAAACCCAAAAATTTCACTCTTCTAAAGTGATCTCTATTAGGAGACTACCTTGTTAAAGGTTACATACACTTTGTTAAAGTGGCCTTGTTAGAGAATCTCAACAAAAGATCTAGATCTTATCACTCTCTATTCTTGACTAAAATCTTGACTAAAAAGAGTGACCTAAATTAAAAGATTTATGATCACCACTAATCGATGTTACCATATAGGATTTCACAAAATGATTAGGTTCACTTGGTTCTTCCAATATTTTATTCTATAATGGTTGAACAATAATAATATAAAGTGATATGTTAAGAATAAAAATGACCTTTTCTTGTTTAGATCTTTATTCTTTCTCTTTCTTTTTCTTTTACTCACTTGAATGACTCTATCTTCCACAAAATCTTCTTCTTGTCTTCTCTTTTCTCTGCTCAATTCATTTGGCTCAACACCTTTTCTCCTTCAACAACTTTCTTCTACATAACATCTTGAATCAGATCACTTTCAACTTCATCAACTCATGAACAACATCACAATGAAATCATCAACCACTTCAAACCAACAACCTAAAATAGTCTCATTATCCTCCTTAAATAAATTTCTTAATACTTCTAGATCTTTCCATCTTTAGTCTCTTAATTAGAATCGCCAATCTTAGGTTTATAAAAGAAATCCTTCATACAATGAACTTCAACACATAGAAAATACAACCTTGGATAGAACTTTGTGTCCGTCATTATCCTTCTCCAATTTTTGTCATAAGATCCTTCTTGAATTTTCTCTTTCATTGAACTTTCAAAAAACTTTGACTCTCGTATAAGACTTTCTCAAACTTTCCAAATTTCTATTAAAATTTTGCCTTAGATTCCAATTTTCCAAACTTATTCATGTTTCTATCAATTAGAAAACATTACATTTACTCAGGAAACCTATAACTTGGTTAATAATGAATCACTTGGGCAGCACTATGTTCTTCTTTATTTTCAATCTCTTGGGTAATGTTGTAGTTACTCAATGAATATAGTTACCCTTCATTAACCTTGTGACTCAATTAAGCTTGTGATCTCAAATACTTCTCAACAATACATGATTTTAAAACAATCAAACCAATATTACATAATCATTTTCCAACTCATTCAAGTATTCATTAAATAACTTACATATCAATTTTTTCTTCATCGTATTTTCTTCAAATCTTCTTCATCGATCAAATCCTCTTCATCAATCTAATGATATGGTACTTTCCCGAGTTCAAATTTAAGAACCATATGTGTATTCATGAAATTTTACTCTACCACTTGATTATTTGGTATTAATTGTTATAATTTTTGTTTATGTTTAGTGGTAAAATGGAAGCACTATAAATAAGATTTAGAATTTTTCTTTATTGGGTCACTAAGCCATTCAAATATATGTGCAAGTCAAAGTGGGGAATTTCAAAGTATGAATCCACTTATGATCTAAATTAGACTAGTTAGGTGACACAAGGAGGGATTGAATAGCTAGGGCCAAAGGCACACCTAACAATCCAAATACCTTGTTGAGTAAACACAACATAAAAAAACACACAAAGAACAACACGAGGGAGAGAGAACAAAACACTTTTATTGATTCATAAAATTATTAGCATACATGGCCAGCTATAAGGCCTTCTAGATTACAACCATATACAAAATATAACTTCAAGATCTACAATCCAACTTCAAATTTGTAATTCTAAAAACATATTCTCTAAACTTTCTAATTCTTCTTTTCTAAAATAAACCAAATACCTCTACTTATACTTACCAAAATGGCTTATAGAATAATCTAGACCATTATATAATAGAATGGCTGACCTTAAAATGATCTGCACTCATCCCATGACAAGATCTTATCAATAAATTCATGATCCAAATTAAATACATAAGTTAGCTCAAACTAAGAACTAATCATAGAAAAAATTGGTCAAAGAAGGAACCAAGCACCAAGAAAATAACAGGTTCACTTGGTGCATGAGGGAACACTCAGTCAACAATGGACAACTCAGTTAACATAGGAACTCAGTTAATATTGGAACTCAGTTAACACTGCCAAAATGAACAAATAGTAGGATTACAAGACAACCTAGGATGCTCCTACATCAAACAACCAGGTTTGAATTAAATGATTCTCATGAATCATGTAAGTGTTATAACTTGAGTTGAATCTAACTCAGATTGAGAAATCCATTTAGCATCATCAACTGGTCTATTCTTCCACTTCACCAAATACTCATACTAATTTTTTCCTCTTATGCTTTTACCAACTCTCTGATCCAATACTTCTTCAATCTTCTTCTTAGGATAATTATGATCTGATATAAAAACTTCATCAGTTGACTCATGATACTTATACAAATCAACAACATTGAATATATAAGATATATCCATGTCATTAGGTAACTTAACTTCATAAGTATTACCACTGTCAAACTTTTTTGAAACTCTACAAGGTCCAAACTTCTTCATCTTCAGCTTACTGTATGTTCCAATAGGATATCTTCCTTTCTTAAAATGAACCATCACCTCATTACCAACTTCAAAAACATGATGTCTCATAGACTTATTAACATTCTCCTTATACTTCTGATTACTTTGTTCCAACTTCAACTTTACTTCCTCATGCAAAGACTTCATAAAATTAGAAATTTTTTCCCCTTCAAAAATTCTCTTCTCTTTACTAGAAACATCCCCCAAAAATTATATTCCTCTAGACTGCATTACCAAAACTTCAACATCTAACTCATCATACTTATATAGATTAGTAACATTGAATATAGGAGATATATCCATGTCATTAGGTAACTCAACTTCATAAGAATTACCACTTTCAAACTTCCTTAAAACTCTACAAGGTCCAAACTTCTTCATCTTCAGCTTACTATATGTTCCAATAAGAAATCATCCTTTCTTAAAATAAACCATCACCTCATCACCAAATTCAAAAACATGATGTCTTCTAGATTTATTAGCATTCTCCTTATACTTTTGATTACTTTTTTCGAGCTTCAACTCTAAATCCTCATGCAAAGACTTCATAAAATCAACAATTTCTTCCCCTTCAACACTTCTCTTCTCTTCACTAGAAACATCCCTCAAAACTGATATTCCTCTAGGTTACATGCCAGTAACAATTTCAAAAGGTGTTTTTCTTGTACTCCTATTCACAATATTATTATATGCAAACTCAACTTGTGCCAAAACCATATCCCAATTACTCAACTTATCTCCAACTAAACATCTCAACAAATTACCCAAACTTCTATTTACAACCTCTATTTGTCCATCTATCTTTGGATAAAATGTAGAACTAAATTTCAACTCAATATCAATCTTCTTCCACATAATCCTCTAAAGCTAACCAACAAAATTACTGCCTTTGTTAGAAATAATACTTTTTGGTAATCCATGTGCAATCTAACAATCTAGTTGAAGAAAATCTCAGCAACATACATGACATTGATGTCTTCTTACATGGTATAAAATGTGCTACTTTAGGAAATCTATCCACAAAAAAAATATGGAATCATAGCCTCTTGCTATCTTAGGTAATCCAAGAAAAAAATCCATATTATGTTGGAAATATTATGATAGGCTAAGTTATTGAGAGGGGAGGGGTGAATCAGTAACTTATAAAACTTAATCCTTAATTAGAAATTAATCCTTCATTTATATTCTAATCTAATTGCATGCATGAGAAACTAAAAACATTAAAGCATACATAACACTTTTGACACACAATTTGGTGACCCAAAAACCTTCCAAATAGAAAGTAATACTGGGGTGGGGATGATACCCACAAGCTTTAGTACTACAATATAAAATTGGTCTGTTAAGGCTTACAATGATCACTTCTAATGATCTTCCCTGTTAGGAGCAATAAGGACGGCTAGGTCTACCATGCAAAAGGATTTACAAACATACAATGAAGTATGCACTCAGTAAAGAAATTTACACAAGACTTTTAGGTTTACCTTGTTAAAGGATTTGACTGATCAACCTATTAGGATGAAGTAGTAGGTGATATCTAATCTAAACTTGGTTTGCTAAATGAGATTCCTCTGAGAGTAGAAATCACCTTACTGTGATAGATAAATCTTTGTTGCTCCTTATATTGGTGTAGCCTTTGTAATACACTCTTCTCTCTTCTCTAATTATTACATTACTTCCATGCCATATCATCCTTTGGATGCGACACAATACATTACAATTCAATTTACAAATTACAAAGTCAACCACAATATAACTTCACACAAAAATTACAAAGTCAGTCAAAGTGTAGAAATTGGGGTTCTGAAGACTGACTTGATGAGGTTCTAATACTTAGCATTCACTGTCAATGCCGAGCATTGTCATGCACTTGGTAGATGTAGAAGCTTAGTCCATAACAATCACTTTCAAGTAGTCTTGAACTTAGTCTACACTAGTGAGTCAATGAATACTATAAAACTTGACATATTAACTAAATCACTTGATTCACACTACATAGCTTGGTCAATGCTATCACTATGAGCTCAGTATAAATTGACTCACTTGGTTAATAATAAGTAGCTCAGTTAACACTAGACTTGCTTCACATCAACTATGAACTTGGTAAGCACTACACAACTCAGTTTGCACTAATAAACTTGGCATACATTGAGATGCTCAATTTATACTACTGATCAACAACTTTGCTTGACACAAACTAAAATCTATCCAAGGGACTCGGTAGCAACTATACAACTCGGTAGCAATTGAAATGCTTGGTTAACATTGTTAACTGTTTGGTAGATACTTATAATCTGAATAAGTATATGTCATTAATAACAAACATGCGTGGAATGTCAACAATCTCCCCCTTTGGTATTAGTGACAAAAACACTTATTAGTTAAAACTAAATTCAAGAATGTTCAAGAACATCTTTATCCATTACCTTATGTCTCCAACTTGGTAGAGTATACTACTTTTGAGATTTTTCAAAATTGGTTTTGTAATAGATATATTTCTATACATGAATAATATGGTAATGTTCCCCATACATAATATATAGTATATTATACAACTGATATATATTTTCTCCTTCTATATACAATATACATTTTCTCCACAATCTTTCAATTTTCTCCCCCTTTTTCCTTACATCTTCTTTTTCAATCTTCTCCCCCTTTTTCTTACATCTTCTCCCCCTTTTTGACATTAATGCCAAAGATTTATGCTATATGTACTTACACAGTAATGCCAAAATGTGACAAGAAATCTAAATGTACCTTTAGGATAAGTGACAAGGCCTTGTCCCAACTCTCTTGCAACACCTTGCATGTGTGTAATGCAATATGCACTTCTGCTGACAATTTGATCATATAGTCTGCAATGGAGAAGTTGTTGTCATGGATGAGCATTTTTGCATGTGCAATGTGTTTTTGTAGTGCATCCATGTTTGGGGGAATCATGTTCTGAATATCTATAAATGTTGATCTTATTTTGGGATCTTCTCTTAGCAATTTTGCCTACTTATCAGTCATAAATCTGATCTTGTTGAAGTGCACAAAGCTTGAACTCAGGTCAAGTTACAACTATTGTGCACTTGCCTTTAGATCCTCATCAATATTTGATAGTTTATCTCTTATTTCCTTAGTGAAGATTGATGTATCAAAAATTTTACCAAAAAGTAAAGATACATTGATGCTGGAGGTCTCTACAGAGCCTAGAATAGTAGATAATTCTACTTGATGAATAGCAATTTATTGAGCAATAAGCTCTAAAACTTTTTCTTAGCTTTCTACAACAATTTTTCCTATCCATCCAGATCTTCATTATATTTTTGGACTACCTTTGCTAATTAATACAATATTGGTTGAGAAGTATCAACCTCTATGCCCAGAGCCTCTGTAAGGATATTCTTAGCATCCTCAATTTTTTTGAATTCCTTGTTCCTTTCCTCTCTAAGCCTTTGATGCTTAGCTTTATTTTAAAGAAGTTCTCCAAAAAAATGCATCTGATCAAGATTGAGATTAGAGATGTCCCAATTAGGAATGAAAATCTCCACATCAAGATCTATATCTTCTTCCTTCTCTTGCCTTTTCCCAAAAAAATTGTGCTTAGTTGAGGCTTGGTCTCAACTATCCTTGCACTTATTATTTGCATGGTAGGAATGGAAACAATTGTAGAAATGGTAGAACTTGCTGAAAAAGTGGATACTACACTCATTGTTAAAATACATATAGAAGAAATACCTTGAGTAGCCAAAATTGATGTAGAGGAAAGAGCTTGTTTCTCTATAGATGAGGTGGTTACCACTTTTATCAATGAAATACTAAGCTAGACAAGTGCAAAGATTGATTGAGTGCTCATGCTTTTGGTGCTAATAACAATTAATCCTATTGAAGTTGTCTCCAAGCTTGGTGTTTTTAATTTTTTTCTTAGAGAATGAGGAAGTGAGGCTATGACCGTTGCAGCAACCTTTACTAGGCCAATCTCCTCAATATCTTTCACATCTAGTAAATCTTCCTTGGTAGCTTCCTGCCCCTATTCTTCTTCATCATCTACATTATCAAAATGAGTGACTTCTTCATTATCAATCTCTTCATCTTTCTCTTGATCATCATTATCCTCATCTTGTCACTTACACTAACTACAAAATCACTCATCTTGTGAAGAAGATAAACATTCTTCCATGTATTTTTAACATTCTCCACAACATGTTCTATATCTTTCAACAATAAAAGACAAGTGTTGAATCTTAAAATTAGTTTTTCTTCATTTTTCTTCAAAGATTCTTTTACCTCCTTGTCATCTAAATTTGACATGAGTTTCATCAAGGTCTACTCATATATATTTTTTATAGTTTTCATGGCATGCTCCCATCTTGGCCTAACTTTCTCCATAAAAACATTAGGAATCTATTGAGCAAGCTGGTCTAGGGAGTATTTCCACTTATCCATTTTAGTTATTAACACTTATTCTTTTTTTTTTTTGCTTATCTGTAATCTTGGTCTCATATTTTAGTGCTTGGAAGTTTGTTATACTAAATCTTGATTCTAATTCTTTCATCCTTTCCTCAAAGGTGGGTGGAGACCTATTGAAGATTATATCTCCTCCTTTATCTACTTTCTTCTTGGATGATCTTCTAGAGACAACAAAAATAGATGTCTTGGTAGGTTTGGTAATAATTACCTTACCTTTCTTCTTTAGTGGCTCTTCTTCATCTGACTTTTCTTCATATTTTGCTTCTTCATCCTCTCCTTTCCCTCTAGTCAACAGAAGAGTGGAACTAGTTTTCAATTTAGCAATTCTATTCTTTCCCTTGTTGACTACTTGAGGGAGTTTGATTTCAAGTTCTATTCTAGCCTTTGCCTCATCATAGGTACCAAAGTAAGTAGCTTTAGGATCAAAAAGCTCATTTAGCAATGCCTCAATTATATCTTTGGTTTCATCAATGTTCACCTCATATCCTAGAGGTTTTACCCATACTATCCTTGGTCTAACTGCTTGAATTTATACTTTGTCACTATCAACCATGAAACAAACATCATCTTTGTAATCCTCAACTAGCTTCTTGGAAATCCTGAATCTATTATTCATCTTTTCTTTGAATGCATCAAAGTAGTTATCCATAATACTTGCATAATTCTCTCTCATTTCAGCAATATATTCATTAATCTGATAAAGAACGGGTACATATTTTCTTCAAACTACTGTACCTTTTGATGGGAATAACTTTTGAAAATAGAAAAATAAACAAGTCAAGAGTGAACTAAACTTACATGGATTGTTCTTGGAAGTTCTAATGTTCTCCATGTTCTTGTTGAACTGGCTCAGTAGTAACTTGGCAAGGTCAAGTGATAGGTTATTCTTGACCACCTTATATGACAAATCAACTACTTTTTCAAGTTAGTCATCAACTTCTCCTCTTTCAACATCTGTAATACTTTTCTAACATGCTCAATATGTTCTTCCTTATTCTTACTAAATATCATATTATCATTCAAATAAAAAATCACAAACTTTCCCAAAAATCTCTTGACAACTTCATTCATCAACCTCATAAAAGTACTAGGTGCATTAATCAAACCAAAAGGCATAACCAACCATTCATACAAACCATCTTTTGTCTTGAAAGCAGTCTTCCATTCATCACCTTCTTTGATTTTGATCTAATGGTAATCACTCTTCAAATCAATCTTAATAAAATTCTTTTCTCTACTCAAATAATCCATTATATCATCCATCCTTGGCATAGAAAACCTATATTTCACTATGATCTTGTTAATAGATCTAGAATCAGTACACATCCTCCATGCTCCATTCTTCTTAGGTGCTAACATAGTAGGTACAACGCATGGTCTCAAACTTTCTCTGATCAAACTTTTCTGCAACAACTCTAGCACTTGTCTATTAAGTTCTTGATTCTCTGTAGGTGTCAATCTATATGGTTCTTTGTTTAGTAAACTAGCTCCAAGAATCAGGTCCATACAATGAATTATACTTCTTACTGGTGGTAAGCCATTAGATATATCCTCTACAACAATTTCTTTATAATCACTCAACAAGATGTCAATTTCTATTGTTGGGTAATACTACTAGCAATACTTAGTTATTACTGTTTTATGTCACTTTCTTACTATTGGCACAACTTGATCTTCTAGGAACTATGGAAAAATAGATTTGATTCTTCTTCATTTCCTTTATAGTCATGTCCTTTTGTCTCAAATTTTGAATTTTTCTCAACAAGATAACTTGGTAATTAGTAAGAAGGAACTTCTTCTTCACCTTGTTCACCATTTTTAGCCAAGTCCTGATCTTCTCCTTTCCTCTCCTTCTTCTATTAGTTTGCAAATGCTCCCACTACAGTGAGGCATGACCTTCCAACCTACTGACTATAATATTTACCTTCCTATTATTAGGAGTTTTTTCAAACTTAAATAACTTCTCCATATTAGAGATCCAAACCAACACAGCACTGGTTTCTAATTTTCCATCATAAGGAACAACTTCTATAGTGGGCTTTGAATGTGCTCTAGACAACACTCTCAAAAATCTTTCCTCATCCGATCTTCTTAATGTTCTATATTAGGGTTTGGTACCATTATTTCTTCATCACTTACATCATCAAGATGTGGTCCTCTCATCTGGGTTGTCTCCACAAAATCTAATCTAGGTGCAATTTATCTCAACATGTCCATAATAGCAATGTTACTATTTCCTTTACCTTGAACCATATTTAGAAATAGGTTCCTACAAGATCATAACCCTCTAAAAGTTATAGGTCAAATTTGAAGATCTGCCACCTTACAACCAAATTCAAATTAGGGTTCTACATGATCCAATCTCCACAAGGATGAACCTCAAGCTTTGATACCACCTAACACAAGGAGAGAATGGACAACTAGGACCAAAGGCGTGCCTAACTATCCAAACACCTTGCTAAGTAAACACAATGGAAGAAAACACATAGAGAACAACACCAAGGATACAGAAAAAACACTTTTATTGATTCATCAAATTATCAACATACATGCCCTGCTATAAGGCCTTCTAGGTAACAACTAGATACAAAATATAACTTCAAGATCCATGATCCAACTTCAAATTCACAATTTTAGAAAAATCTATTCTGAACTATCTAATTCTTCTTTTCTAAACTAAACCAAATACCTCTACTTTTACTTGCCAAAACAACTTACAAAATATTCTAGATCATTGCATAATAGAAAGCTAACCTTAAAATGGTTTTCACTCATCCCAAGACAAGATCTTATCATTAAATTCATGATCCAAATAAGATGCATAAGTTCGCTCCAACTAAGAACCAATTATAGAAAAACTCAATCAAAGAAGGAACAAAGCATTAGCAAAATAACAAGTTTACCCAACGCATAAAGGAACAATCGATCAACATTGGACAACTCGGTTAACATAGGAACTCAACTAATACTGCAACTCGGTTAACACTGTTGCAGCTCAGTTAACACTACTAGAACTCAGTTAATACTATTGGAACTCAATTAAAACTACTAGAATGAACAAACGAGTAGGATTACAAGGCAACCCAAGATGCTCGTGCATCACTAGGAGTCAAAGGAAGAAGGGAGCTAATACTAAATTTGATTTATAAAGAGGAATGCAATACAAGGAAATGTACTCTCTTAGACCCTTAATAGTATAATGTGAATATGGAATTGAACTAATTGCTTAATAATGCAAATCTAGATGCTATGTAAAGACAATTGGCCCAATTAAGATGTAATTCTAGGGTAGAGACATAAAATGAAATAAAATGTAGATGACTCACCTCGAAATGTGTAGAGGAAGATGTGTTTTCGCTCCAAAAACTCACAAATCTGAATTGTATCTTAATATCTGTCTACGTGGCTTGAAATGAAATAATGAAAGGAACAATACCTAGAAATCTTCCCAAAATCAAAGACTAAAGGACTAGCTCGACTTGGGAAGACGTTTGACAACCAGGTTGATATAATCTAATGATTTGCAACTGATGACTCTAGAAAGCTTGTGAATTGTAGGTTCCAAATTTTTTGTTATTTTCTCTCCCAACTTGCAAATCAACACAAAAATGAAAGGTTTTGGGGTTGTGATTTGATAAGAGCTTGCCTTAGTGAAGCCCTAGGTTAAGGATTTAATCATAATTATGAAATATAGATGTAAATGACTGGAAGACAAGATAAATGTTAGGATTCACCTTGTTTGTATGTATGTAAATGTAATGTAGATCTTGAATTAGGAATGTAGAGTATCTCCACTCTTTGCAATAGATCTACCATAATTCCATCATGGTGTCATGGATTTAAAAGTGCATAAATAAAGAAGATGAGGAATGCTTCAATGTAGATTTCCTCCCTTGATGACCAACTTGAATACTTCAACTCCTTAAATACAAAGGAAAAAATCTTCGCTTGAGAGAAAGAGCTTGAATGCATGAACAATTATTCAGATGAGATGTGGAAATGAAGCCTCCAAGTCTCCTTATATATGTTTTTTCAAGTAGGGAAACAATACAGACCAACTAGATAATGATCAAAAACTACTTAAACCCCCAAGGCCTTTCAAGCCCCAAGCTCCAAAATTGTTGGGGGCTAGGTCACCCTAGTCCAAGACTAAGTTGACCTAGTCTTGGAGGTCCAGTCTTAGGTGCCACAAAAAGAAAGGATAGGTGCTAGAAAGATAGGGTGGAAAGAGGAAGAAGATAGGAGAAAAAGGAGATTGAGTACAAGCATATCCATGGCTCAAAGAGCCAATTATGATGAGGGAGCTCAAAGGTACACTTTATTTGATAAAAAATTTTATTTGATAAAAAATTTCATGCTTTGAAGTATAATTTTGTCTTTCTCATGTGCATGACTATTATGGCTTTGTAATCCAATGAATATTGAGACATTTTTTGTTATTTTTATTTATTTATTATACCATTGTGATTTTATGAATTGTGGGTTCTTAATTTGTAATCTCTTGTTTATCAGCCAAATCTAACCTTGTATATATAAGTTTAAATATTTGAATAGTTGATGTCCTTATAAATTGTTTGTTGTTTAAATTTCACTATAGCCTCTTGTCATTTCATTATCTTCTGTATTTATTTTTTTGGAGCTAGATTAATAATTGGATTAGACTACAATTAGATTATTACATTGTAGATCAATATTGCAAGTATTTATGTTTGAAAACTCAAAAATAAAATAGTCAAAGATAGAAAACCTAATCTCACTAAATTTATTTCATCCATTTCCTATTGAAACAACAAAGGCCTACCTTGTGAGAATCATATAATCTTAATTGGCCTATATAGTACAGTTGTGAAATGTTTGTCCAAATCTTTGGGAGTGACCAATTTCAGTCTTTCAAGAGAGGTTTTTAAATCAACACATATGTACCATTTTATTATTTGTAAACACCAGTTTCAACAAATCCACCATCATTAATTTTTTTTAGGAGGTGAAGGATAATGTCTTGAGTTTTATCAATGAGATGGAAGATCCATACTTCATAATTACAATTGCAAGTCCTAGTTATTGAGTTGTTGGTCATATTTGGAAATAGGAGTTTATGTAATTAGTTGGTTGGTGTCCCTATTTACAATAGGAAATTAGTGTTTTTGTTAGGTTGATTCATATTTCATGATTGTAAGCGATTCATTGTTTTGTAAGGATTCTTTTAGTAATAGGTCCAGGAAGTTGATTCTCATTGTGGTATTTTTCCATCTTAGTTTTCCATGTAAATATGGCATCCTTGAGTACTTAATGGTTATAAACTATTAAATATATTTGAATTGGATTAATGTCCTAAGGCTAAGGCACAAATAACTACATTGATATTTAATTAAGTTGAAGATTACATATATTGATTCACTTCCACCCCCTACAAGTATATTGTTTCTCCTATAACTATTCACATGACTCTTACAAGACCAATAAGGCCTCTCAAATGCATATTCTATGGTATAAGACTTTGAATAATATATTAAAATGCATAGACCTCTTTAGGTTGACTTGGCATTATACACTTTATGAATGAAATAGATAAAGTTATTTTAAAATATATATTTTTATAATATATTAATACATCATTTAGATTTCTTACATGAATATTTGAGTGAAAGTTGTCAAAAATATTTTACTTACTATATGTATTACTAAAATAGTACAATCTTATTTTCTCTTCTAGGATTGATTGTGTAACGGGTTTTAAAGATAATTTCATATTATACTTATGATCCATCACCAAGATATACTAGAGAAAAGAAATAAAATTATAGATTGCAAACTAGGAAATGACTTGAGAAGGAGGGAGGGAGAGAAAAGAAAAACACAATGACTAAGGCAAACAAGAGAACCAAAAAATTAAAATAAAATAAACAAGCCCCAAAAAATCCACCTATAAGCCAAGAGAAAATGGGATATGTGTGTAAGACAACAAACCCACTCACATAAATGGTTGGACAACTAGAGAATATACGAAACAACCAAAATAAAAAATACCAATTAAAACCATTGGGACTAAATATTGCCCATCAACATACAAAAGAAAAATGAAATTAAAAAAAGAAAAATACTAAAAATAAGGAAAAGAACCAACAAAAATTAAAATAAAAACAACCCCTCCCACCCCCCCGCCCCCGCCCCCCCTCCTCTCTCTCTCTCTCTCTATTATACTATTATATTATACTTGTATTATACTATTATATTATACTTGTATACTGATGCATATATTCACCATTATTATTCTTTCATTTATATATTGTTCATTTGAATTGCTTTTTGTAATTTAGTTTATTTGTACTTTAATATAATAATAAAATGGTATACATTATGAATTAATATATGAATTATCAATTCCTATATTAACTCCTTTTTAAGTCACATCATTCTTATGATTGTATGTTATACTAAGCTTAAATATAGATCGCTATGCATATATTATACTCTGGTATAAAGTAGTATGAATTTAAATTCATTCTACTTTATACCACAATATAATATATATGCATAAATATCCATACTTAAGCCTAGTATAATATACAATCTAACAACAACAATTAGAATAAAAAAGAAGGAATTAATCTAAGAATTTATAATTCATATATTAATTCATAATGTATACCATTTTATTATTATATTAAACTACAAATAAACTAAATTACATAAAGCAATTCAAATGAACAATAAAATAAATGAAAGAATAATAATGGTAAATATATGTATCATTATATAAAGTATAATATAGCAAACAAAAGAAAAGTAAAAAATGTTAAAAATAGAATGAATTAAAAGAATAAATACATCGATTAAGTACAATCTTACTTTATTTAAATTATCTATATATTTATTTAACTGTATTTAAATTTGTACTTAATTCCATATATATATATATATATATATATATATATATATATATATATATATATATATATATATATATATATATATAACTCAATATATAACATTCTCCTTACTAGGGATCTTAATCTTCACTTCTTTTTGCCATTAACATTTTACAATATTTATAATATATAAATATTGCAAAGTAGAAGCTTATATTAAAAAACAAAAAGTAGAAAGTATTAAGCTTTTCCTTCACATTTATGAGTTAATATTTGAATTCAATGTGTAATTAAAGTAACTTTTAAACTATTATAATGTCCAACAATTATTAGTGCTTACTCCAACAAGACTTTGCTTTTCCAATAGAAATGAAGTCCAATAATCAAACTTAAAAATATTCTCCACTAATGAAAACGGAAATGGGGGTACATTTTTTTTTTGGGTATGACTCGTGCAATAACTAAAACATCATATTCTATCTCATAAATGGAGAATAAAGTCTTAATAAAATTAATACAAGCGGAGACTAAAAACTATTATGAGAAGAATGAAAGAAGTGGTTTAATTTTGTTGATTTGATGTGTTTGATATATTTAGTACGAAATGTATTTAATGATTAAGATTTAGATATTTAATTATAATAATATTATTTTCTAATTGTGGTATGTAAATTCATGTGCTTTCATAGAATAAGTTATTGCTATATTATTTGATTATATTATTATGTTCTTTTATATTTATTTCCTTCATGAGTGCTAGTCTTTCAAACAAGAGTTCCTTAGGAGCAAGAGTCCCTACCTATTGCTATAAGAAAAGGAAAATAAATTATTAAAACAACTAATTTGCATTGCCAATGATTTAAGTTTTTACAATAACTATAAATATCACTTTAACTTATATTTTTCCTAATAAATTAAAATATAAAATTTTCTTTCAATGTAGATTTTTTAGACTTAAACATATTTATTTAATGTTAGTAATCTAAATTAGCATTAAAAATGAGAGAGGTGAAAACAGTTATTCTATTTCTCTTTACAATATAACTCTAATTTAGATTTTTTGATAAATATATATATACACTAACTCAATAGCTCGACCATAAGAACCAACTATAAAAATTAATTTTATATTTTAATTATTTCTAATAAATTAAAAGACCAACTCTATTTTTATTATGGTTTTGTTATATATTAGATTTTATACTTAAATATTAAATGTTAGCAATATATATTTATATTAAAATGAGAAAGTTAAAAAAATTATTACTCCCACTTTTAGAAACACTTCTTCTTACATAACTCTAATTTAGACTTTTTAATAATAATATATATGGGATGATTAAATGGCTTAATAAAATATTTACTTTTATTTTTTCTAATATATAAAAATACAAAATATATTATTAGTATAGATTTGTTAATTTTATTTTTTTAAATAATATGATAGGCTTGAAAAAGAGGCATGCTAAACAACTATTTTAAAAATGGTAGTTATAATAATAATCATCTACTTCATTTAATTAAAGTGTAAATTATTTTTGAGTTCCAAAATACGAATCGTGTAAACGTTTTAATTTTGAAAACTAAAATGATGACAGTAATCAAGCCTTTTTATCTTTCTTAGGTAAACACACATTAATTTAAAGGGTGTCTCCTCAAAACTTTGCAAGATATTTACTAACATGTCGTAGCTTTGTCTTACAAATATTTTACATTTGCAGATAGGAGATAATTCCAAAACCCAAAACGCAAAACGTAATGCCCCGCCCAGAGATCCTTGGAAACAAGGATGAAATACAAGCAATATTTTAAAAAAAATTGTGCAAGTGTACATGATAACGACATACACAGATCCCAAAGATTGCAACAGAAGACTAAAAAACAACCAAGCACCAACGAATCTTCAAACACCACTACCAACCAAAACACAACCAAGAAAACATCAAAGACCTACCAAGCTAAAAGACATAAGTTGACTCATGAAAATTGGCTAAGTTTGGATTTCTGAAACCCTGATATTTCCTAGAATCTATATCTTAGCCCGTAGAGGTCTAAAACCCATCTCAAATGAATCGTCGCATATATTAAAATACATCTTAAGTATAAGGAATTAAATATACGTCAACTTATACTTTAAAATTGTGTGATACTTTAATACATCATTAAAAAGTATCGCACGACATTTCTCAAGAAGGAGGGCGACATTTTCAAGGACTAGGCGATACTTTTCTCGAAGGCATGCGATACTTTCAGGGTATCATACGACATTTCTCCAAAGGAGGTGTGACACTTTCCAGTATCGCACAACATTTCTCCAAGAGGCGTGCGATACTTTCTAGTGTCGTACGACATAGTTTCTATGGGCGTGCGATACCTTATTATGTCACACCATGTTGATAAAATGTCACCCATAGAAACACAAAAAGGGGAAAATAGAGAATAAAACCTCCACACCAAGGAGTACCGGATCCACAATTCGAGATGTGAACACTCGAACACACTACTAAAAGATGCAATCTACATCTAACCATCTAACAAGTAGTGAAGAGAAAAATACTGAAGTAAACATTGCATTGCACGAAAACAACATCGCAATAACTAAAATAACATCACAATGTACAGAATAACCAACTAAGTACGCAGTTCCTCCCAACCGTCAATGGCATCATCAGACCATCGTGGGCCCTAGCCATCCCCCGCGCATAACATCCCAAGCCACCAATCAGATCATCGGTACTGTTGTAACAAAGATGTCACTACTAAAACATGCTACAAAAGCAAAGGAAATCTAACATGCTAGTAGTAAAGCATAAGATAAACCTACTAAGTAGATAACATCACCTATCACATGCTAATCATCATAATATGAAATGCGTTAAAACTAAAATCATCTAAATGTAGTAACAACATCCCAATGAAAGCATAAATCACAAGAAGCATACTGCATGAACCGAAGTACCAAGTGAAACATCTAGCCACTGTCGCACTAGAACAATGGACTGTCTCTATACATTGGTCCTTAGCAGTGGTGAAGGTAGCTATGCCTCCCAACCACATGGCACTCGTAGGTCCACACCCGTTGTGCTAATGGAGATAATGATCCAACCACAAACACACAAAACAACATCCATGGCTAACATACATGCCAAGCAATATGATGACTGAACCCAAGACAAAGACAATGCATAACTACAAGTCCTAGTTAGACATCTCAATGGGCTACTATGTAGGGACTGACATCATGGAGAGTTGCTTGGCATCGACAAGCCCAAGCTAGTATTGGAAGCATCAACTTCCCAACAGAAGGCGCACAATTCTAGGTAGCATCAACTTCCCAATGAAAGGTGCACAATTCCTTTTTAATTATCTTATATGTATTACCACCCAAATTTTTTACTTTAGTTATCACTTACTTAAAACTTCTTCACACCAACCCTATGGGACAAGGTCACCAGGCTGCGAGATAGAAGTCCCCTCCATATGCTACCCTACCCTACCGATGCTCATCCAGCGATGAGTGCCTATAGGCATGCAAACTCCCGACCCAACCCAATGATCACAACTTCTAGAAGTACCACGAAAGATGTGTGGCCCACCACCATCACGAAGATCATACACAAGGACATGAAGAGAACACAAATAAAAGTCAACCAACTGAAACATAATCGGGATGACGGATGCCACATGCATCCCAATGCAACATAAACTGGAAACGTGGTTTGACAGATATAGAAACGGATCATCTAAGTCCACGAACCACATTGTGCCAAGAAAACTCGAGAAAATAGTGCAACATGCAAAACGAGGTAAAAATCCCAATTTTGGAAAATTTTCAAAATTAAAACCCATCTGGCCTTTGGGTTCAAAAACCCCAAAAATCCAAAAATAAAAGGAATCGGACATCGTATGCAAAAATGGCTAGCATAATGGCTCAAAAACCCAAACCCTCATTTCAAAAATAGGGAAAAATGTTCATACCCGACCAACTAGGCAAAACTAGCATACAAAAATGAAGGGGAACACTAGTTCTCAACCTCCTAACATACTGCTACAAGAAACGAAAGCTGAAATAGAGTAAAATCAATAAAACGGGAAGACCCTACTTGATAGCAAAATGGGTAGAATCTGAAAACCGCACAATAAAATAAATATCTCGCCAAATCTGTTGAAAGCGGCGGCAAAGCATAAACTCCCCAAGCAAAATCCAACGAGACCAACCTCACAAAGATCCCACACTCACAGCTCCCAGAAAAAATAAAAGAAGAATCCTTCAAAAGAGGATTTCCAAATTGCTCTCAAAAATTCAATTTCTAAAAAGTGAGAAGTGAATAATGAATTCACTTTCCAACACTCATTCATTTTTCGAGTGAATACTCGATTAGGGCAAATAGCCAACTATAGTAGCTAAACTTTGAATTGATCCAAACAAAAATAGGTTATTATCCATAACGAAATTTCACCTAAGGCAAAGCTGCCAAAAATTAAATCTAAAAAGATTTAAAACTCAAAAACCCAAAATCACAAAAAATCACTTAATACTTTCACGACAAACGCGAACTTCTAAATGCACAGACATGCTCACTAGTCTAGTCACATAATGCAGATGAGTTTGGATTTACTAATCACCGAAAGGTTTTAATTAACATATATAAAATAAGGATACATTAACCATACAGGGATGACATTAGTAAACATGAATAGCTGAATCACTAACTCCATGTGCCACTGCCAGGGATATAATTTATGCACACTAAAATACATGATCAAGTGCAATTGCATGTAATATCGTAGCCGAAGCAACATGTATTAAAATACCTATTTAATCCATTTACACCACTCATATTCACAGAAAGCGTAAAGAGACAAGAATAAAGTAAATAACCATAGCATAAAATTCATCTCATAACACGATCAATGAATATGTCCAATAAACCATAAAACTAGATATCCTCATAGATCTACTATCATCTCAAAATAGCATCAACATGCAAATATGATAAATTGAACAATATAGAAGTAAAGCATCTATGGTACTGAATCCAAGTATAACATCTGACCCTCGGGTCATCATAAGGTACAAAATAAGAGTATCAAGCATCTCTCGAATCAAAATAAACAAGGTACAGACTACAAAACATGAGAGGCACTACACAAAACCCAAAACTTACTTTTCTACAGGAGGAAGGACCATAATAAGTCGTGCTTTCTATTTTGATCATCAGTGATATTGCATTGTTTCTCACATATGATAAACTCAAGTCTTTCCATACCTTACGAAATATGGATTATATGTTTTTTTATACAAATTCAAATATCAATTTAAGAATATTATTTTAATAGTCATGTACACAATGCTCAAAGAAATTGCAAACCCCAAGACTATGTGTATCTCTATCCACAAAAGCTGGTTTAGGCGAGATCTCATCATGCTATGTGTCATTTGTTCATAGCGAGATAGATCATTACAAGTTGACTAAATGTCATCTCCACTCAAATGTGTAAGGCTTTCAGATCAATTGGGTCAGTATTTGGTTGAAGGAGAGATAAAGTTAGCCCAAGTGAAAGGTGGACAACATGACACAACAATGTACCCATGATTGTCATTTGTCAATGCTTTCATATTTCAAAAATTTTGTGGAAGTTGCCAAATATTTTATTATTGATATTTTTGAATTGAAAATATAGTTATATCCTAGAAAAATTATGACCAACCAATCACAAAATAGAAATTAAAAAATAAAAATTCATTTAAAAATAAAATAGAATCTAAACCTTAGGTATCTATTAAATTTAGTCATAAAATTTAATGAGTTAAGTCATTCGAGAATATTAATTCCCTGCCTACAGGGACTAATAAGGCAATGCCAAATAACCACAATGACAAAAATTATATTTGAGGAAGAAATGTGTTCTATTAGGGGAAGAAATTAGTAGCTTCTTAAGCTAATTTTGCGAACCTACAACATCAAATATGTACATCAAAATTTGCCAATTTTTCAGTAAACCTTTGTAGGTGACTAAAGAGCTTAAAGCTAAGGTTTAAGTGTTTTCACATTTATGGAGCTTTCTATAGAAGTCATAGAATGTGAAGTGGTCAAAAAGTGTCATTTCAAAACATTCACCTGAAACACGTTATGTGCTCCCCCTAATAGTAGCTCAACAAAAAAAATAGTACTTTTGCACAAATGGACTAATCAACAACCAAGAAAGCTAAAAATAATAAACTATTAGTACATGTGTGATCAGACATTAGTACATGTGTTATCATTTTTTAAAAGCAATAATTTGAGGGATCTATAAACAATACCGTAATGGTCATTGGACCCTTGGCAACTACTAGGCCTCTTCTCCTATATCTCTTCATTGCCTAACTAAATATCCATCATTTACTAGAATTCAATGTTTTCTATATTTTCTCTATGTAAAATAATAGATCCTTACTAAAGTAACTTATATAAATCATTTTTCAATATCAGAAATTATTCTAACCTACAAATCAATATTTATGGAATTGACTTCATAACATAGAAAATAAGTGAGTTTTGAACCTCTAATCAATAATGAAACAAGATATAATAAAATAATATAGAGGATTTCAAAACAAACTCAAAGCTCCCTTTTGAATGGATAATAACCAATAAATTAGGCTTTCTTGAGTTAAATATGCAAATGCTATATGATAGACAAATTGGACTTTCAAAATTAAAGAGACAAATTAAAACATTATTTTCAATGAAGATGATAATAAATATCTTATGTACCAATTAACATATTTCATAGATGTTAATTAACTAAACTATAGACAATTGAGACCTTCAAACATGAAGAGAGAAATTGAAGATGATAATAAATTGTTTTTATACCAATCAGTGCTAGGATTATTCTTAAAATTGAAGAGCTCTATAACTTCTACAATTTCTTGCCTAGTTTTTAAATTTCTTATGGTCATGGTAATAGGTATTGGGAAGGATCCTACTGATGGAGACACAATCAAAGATCAGAATGAACACATAAGAAAAGGGAAATATTATTATCAATGAAAAATGCCCTATGGGCTTACAACAATATGATTCTGGAGAAATAAATCCTCCACACAGTACCTTCTCTCTCACTCCACTAAGAACTACCTTTACAATGCTAGAAATGTTCTTAAATAGACCCCAATTCATTTAGGGTTAGGAATACATTCTAGAATAAGCTAGTTGGCATCCACCTCCAAAATAGAAGGTTCTAGAAGTCATGTTAGAAGTCAGTGTAAAATTAGAAGAATCCAGAAATGGTAGTCCAACTTTCGGGAGGCATAACTTTTGAATCAGAACTTTGATTGGTGAACCGTTTACATTTCTAGAAAGCTCTCAAAGTGATCTATAGTCCTATGGAAAGCTATGCTTGTCCCCCATTTTTTGGCCCTGTATGAGGTTGTTTAGTGCTCCATATATGACTTTGAAGCACTCTTAGGAGGTCTCTAGGAAACTTAAAACTGCAATAACTTTCTAACTGTAAAGTCTTTTGACCTGATTCTTTTTTTGGAGCATTTTAAATTACAATTATAATCATCTCTCTAAATTAAACCTTCTAACTCCTCATAGTTTTGACTCTGTTACAAAATAACTCATTTTTTGCATTTACACGTATCCCAAGGTGCTTAAAAAGTCTAACCCAAAAAACTAATAGTGGAACTGTGAGAGTTGGAACCTTTATTTGACCCAAATGGGTATCAAAAAATAAAAACACATTAAATAGAAACTATACCAAAGCATTTTTTTTTAGGGTGATACAAGATTGCCCTTATACCACTGGATGCTCCTACATCACCTACCTCCCCAAGCCTGACAACCTCCTACAAAAAAAATTCCCTTAGAAAAAGCACATGGGGTTGTTAGAGAACTGAGAGGGTGGGTGGGGGTAGTGGGGGGTTGGGGGGTGAATCAGTTATCCATAGGTCCTTATGCCATAGTCACTTTTCACAAACTTAACCTCTTTATACTTTTAGATCATTTTCTAGGTAAACATATCAAACATAATAATCTAAACTAATATATACCTTTCATTTAAACTATGAACTTCATTTCCTTCATTTACCAAATAATAGAGTTAACTTTATCTGTATATACGGAGTTACAACAAAATAGTAAAATTGAAAATAACATGCAACATAATAAACATCCACACAATTTGACACAAGTATTTAACATGGCAACTCTGCAAAGGGAAAAACCACTTGGGAACTAACAACCCAAAATTTTCACTCTTCTTAAGTGAACTCTATTAGGAGTCTACCTTGTTGAAGGTTACATATGCATCATTACATGTGGCCTTGCTACAATATTTTCACCAAAGATCATCTAGACCTTATCACTCCATCAAACTTCTATAGAGTGGCTTTCTCTGAAGGACTTATAAAACACTCAATTAAATGTTACGATATAGGATTTCAATAAGATTGTTGGGTCCACTCGATTGATTTTTTTCTATAATGGTTAAATAGTAATAGTGAAATGATGTGTTAGGTTTAGCACTACCTTTATTATTCAAATATTTGTTTTGTTCTTCACAATGAAACTCACTCAGTTATCCTTTGTCTATCAAGTTTTTCTTTAATTTTTTCAACTTGATCAACAACAATGAACACTACATTCATTCCTTAAATAGTAATCTTTCTGCTTCATCTCTCCATTCGATACATCTATTTTTTTGCTTAACAATACTTGTTAGATCTTCATTTAGCTCAGGTTCATTGAATCTAGATGCTCAGTTAAGACCTCTTCACCCTGAAGTTTGTGCTCACTATGAAAATAGAAAATCTCCTTCATCATATCTCTCTTGAATTTATCCATTTTTTGATCTCATAACTAACTTTATCCTTATAATCAAAATTTCTCGAGCATTCTTTTTTTTCATCAAATTTTGGCATTGGATTCCATCTTTTGTAATCATTTCATTCTATCCTTTCTCAGTTAACACTATGTCTTGATCGATCAATAATAGGCTTATAAGTTAAAACTAAATTTTTTGGTTGACACTACACTTCCTTCACATTTCATCAGGTGCTTGATGAAAAATGTAGTAGTTTAGTTGATGCTAGGATTCTTCTTTTAGCGATCAAACAAGCTTCTCTTGTCAATACTTCATAACTTTTTTACATGTGATTTCATAACTTTTCTTATACATTGGAAACATGTAAAACAATCAAATAAACATTATAATATCATAGTCCAACTCATTCAAGTGCCCATTGAATACCATACAATTATCATTACTTACATCATTATCATACTCTCTTCAAATCTTCTTCATCAATCAAATGATAGGCACTCTCCAGAATTAGCATAATGTCTCACTAATCAAGGCTTGACATCAATGACAATATAAAAACTATCATGAATTTTTCACATACATTAACAACATTATCAGTAGCGGCTAATAATGGTGTTGGTCGATTCCTCATTTGAGGCCAAAACTTCTAAGGATGTTGAGGAGACCTCGAATAGTACCAAAGTTTTTAGGTACTTGAATCTTGACCTTGTTTCTAATGGTCTCTCCAAGATGGATTCGAAGGGTTCCCTAAGGAAATGCATAATAATGTATCAACTCCCTTGACTCTTTCTTTCCTAATATTTCTTATACTAACACAAAAATGAAACTTTGTCTCCCAGACATTGTGATAAAAAAGCCATTTTTGCATTGTCTCTAGCCCTAGTGAGATGTTTAGTTTCCTTTAAGCCCATCATTGACATGGTTTTTAAGTGGGCTACTAATAGATGGAAGCTCAAGGGAAGTGTTAGAGTCTAGGCTATGAAAAGGGCTTATTCATCTTGAGGCTTACCTCTAATGAAGACCTCATTTTTAATCTCTCTAGTGTTTGAACTTATGGAAAGCATTCCCTTGCCTTGGTTAAGTGGAAGCCTTCTTTTGATCCTTTTATAGAATTGAATAGAATGACCCCTATTTGGGTTTGTATACCTAGCCTTCCATTGGAAAATTGAAATGAATAGATCTTTTATTGGTGGGAGACTACTTTGGGAAATATGTTACTACTGATATAATTTAGTTTTCACCCACTTTTGTGTGAATGTGACTCTTAAAAAATCTCTCTCCCAACTTCATTTCTTTAAAGTCAAATTGGAATAAATGGACCAAAGTGTTATTCTATGAAAACACTTCTCTCTTGTATCAGATGTGTTCTAAGAATGTACACACTATTGATGAATGTAAATTTCATGTTTCAAAGGAACTGAAGATGAAGGAGAAATGTGTGTCCCCATTAGTAATGAGAAATAATCAAGCACTCATTGAACCTACTAAGGAAGTTAGTAAATAAATCCCTAATGGTTTTGAAGATTACCCTTTCATCAAATATGTATATGATTTACTAAAATTCCCATGCCTTATTTTGAAAGAAGGTAGGAGAAAAGATATGAAGTCAACATTTCAGGATACCCTAGAGGAAAGAGAATCTTTACCACATATTGAGGAGAACATGGGCTCTTCACCCATTGGTCCTAATCCCATTATGGTGATCATTAAGGAGATTAAGTCTACTTTTTTCTCTTCCCATAGCTTTATAACCAAAAACTCAAGGTGGGATAGTTTTGCATTGGTCATTTTTTAGGTCTCATAATATTGTGACCTTCAAAGCACTACGCCTTCTTTAGTTGGGAGTCTGAAATACTCGCCCAGAGCAATTAATTTATGTGGTGGTTGAAAAAAATCAACAAGTCATTTATTTATATCCCTAATAGAAAGGTCATCTCCCCATTCTGATGGAGAAATAGAGTAATGAAAGACATAAAAACTAAAAAGTTGGAACAATTTTCTTGATGTGGGTGATAAACCTTCTAAAAAAACTATCTAAGTAGTGAGCTATTGTTAGGGATATTTCTAATACAAATAAATCTATGATATATGATACTAATTTTAGTAAACAACTAGAATATGAGGGGATAAAATAGTCTTCATAAACTATTTTATCTTAAATATTGTATCTCTAAGTAAAATGTGGATGTCCTCCTGATTCAAGAAGTGAAAATAACTTTCTAGGTTTTATCCTTTGTTACTATTAGAATTTGATTGGGATCCCACTTTTACTACAGTGAATATGATGGGGCTTGTAGAGGTCTTTCCACTATTTGGGACCCTACTAATATTCATGAGGAGGATTTCATTTTTCTCTGAGTCTTATCTTCTTGTCACTTTTAAATTAGCTAATTTCTCTTGACATCTTATTAACATTTATGCTCCTATCACTAGGGGGTAGGAAGGCTCTTTGGGAAGAAATAATTTCTCTTTTTAGGGTGGGAAATAATTCTTTGTACATGATGATAAGTGATTCCAATTCTCTTATCTTCCCTTCTGAGAAACTAGGTGATCTAATGCACTACACTAAAAATATGAATGATTTCTCTTACTTCATCAACACCTCTAGTCTTCTGGACCTATACTTAAAGGGTTCCCCTTTTACATGATCCAATACAAAAACACCATGATTAGTGATTCCAATTCTCTTATTTTCCCTTCTAAGAAACTAGGTGATCTTATGTACTACACTAAAAACATGAATGGTTTTTTTAACTTCATTAACACCTCTAGTCTTCTGGACCTATACCTAAAGGGTTCCCCTTTTACTTGATCCAATAAAAAAGGTTATCATTTTATTTAGGTTATATTAAATAGGGTTCTTGATTATGTTGATTGGGACTTAGGTTGAAATTCTTCCATTTCCTCCATTTCTAAAATGGTGTTTGACTATAACCCCATCTTGTTCCATTGGTTTATTAAACCCTTCTCTAGTCTACACCCATTTTATTTAGATCTCATGTGGACCTTCCATTTGGAATTTTGTGACTATATTTCTTATTGGTCAAATTCTTCGATGCAATTTTCTTCTACATAAAGAATCTCCCATAAGAGGAACATCATTAAATAGGTAATCAAAGGCTAGTTTGAGTCCTCTTTTGGAGATATTTTCAAATATAAAAATCAAATTAAATTCAAAATTACTATATTCCCAAATTGGATGGCTCAAGGAGACTTTTCCCATGACCTTCATGAAGAGGGCATGTGGAGGAAAAAACGGAAAAATAATGTCATCAAGCAAGAAATCTACTATAAACAAAGGTGTAGAATCTGATGGTTAAAAGATAAGGACAATAATACCTCATTTTTTATACAATGACTAATACTCACCAAAAAAATCACCATCACCTTTCTCCTCAGTGATGCCAATAGTTGGTGACATAGTATAAGGTAGAGGAATCCCCAAAGGAGATGTCCAAGCCCCTAGAAAATAACCACATAGTAGAAACACAACACAATATATAAGATTTGATACCAAACACAATGCTTTATTTATAAAATAACTAATTACATTTGATGTGTTGAGTTATAAGGCCTTCCTAGTTATGAGAAAATATAATGCAAATAATAGTTCAACAAGATCCCTCAAGATCCAATGCAAAACCCTAGCTAGTCCATACCTATAGCACCACAACACTCTGGTAGAAACCTCCAAGCAAGATCTAAACTTGTGCTCGCAAGCCACCAAATAATCTCCTTGTTTCCTAAGCTGCAACTACTAACTCTTCTCAAACTTCACTCCTCTTCTCCAAGATGGATGATTATGACATAAGACTCCAAACTACCCCTTACTTATACCCAACTAAGCCATAAGTCGGCCTAGCATTTTAAAAATTAAATAAACCCTTACATTAAATATATGTTGAGCCACAAGTTGTCCTACAATAGATATTATATACCAAATGCCTTAAAAGGCTCAAAACACTCATTAAATACACCTAAAACAAATAAACAAGAACCCAAATAGGTCCACAAAAACTCCCATGATCAATCCACGTCACAATTCCTAATCCTGATGCAAAAAATGCACCAAATCAATCAAGAAATTCTACAAGAACTCCATCCTACAAGCCAAATTGTCAAGTGTCAACAAAATAACAAGCATTTCCATGCTCCCAAAAGCATTGTTGAGTTCCACAAGTGACAGATAACCAACACACATTGAGCACCATAGTGAGTGCTAAGCAACACAATATATTTTGAGAAAGCCTTCAACGACTGAGCCACATTAACTAATCAAGCACCTCAGCCAAAACTACACCCAGTAACCACTAAACACCACTCCTATGGTGAATGATTCCTCAACTCCAAAGCCAAAATTTGTCCAACATGCAATATTTCCAACTATCCTAGGATGCTCCTACATTAGACACTCCAAATGTGAAAATATGTTCTCAGTAGCTAGAAGAAAAACTTATAGGATTCAACACATAAATCCCAAACTAGTTCTTCACGTAGATGTACTCCAAGTCTTCAGCTTGCACATTCTTTCATTTGTTCCACTTTTTCTTATTCACATCCATTCTCAGTGCACCATAGGTTTTCTTTCCATGTTGATCTTTAACCCTCTTAGAATCCTTCAATTCAACTTGACTACCAATACTTAGTACAATAGAATTAGGGAATTCTTCCTACCACCTTTCTCAATAGTAATTATAGTCTTGACACAATCATGCATAGCCCTACAATCATACTTCCAAGGTCTACCAAGAAATATGTGACAACCACTCATGTCCACAATACTACACAACACTTGATCCTTATACTACCTAATCTTAAAATCAACAAGACACTTCTCTCTCACTTCCAAAGCATGATCATCTTGTAACCATCCAATCCTATAAAGATGAGGATGTCTCATTCTCTTAAAACCAAGTTTCTAAACCATCTCCTCAAGAACAAGGTTATTGGTACTACCACCATCCACAATCATATTTCATGTTTTACCACCATAATTACAATTAGTCCTGAATAATTAACTCCTTTGACAAGGTTCAAATACCCTCTTACCAAATAGTACTCGTTGAGCCAACAAACTCTCTCCCTACTTAGGTTCACTAATATGGTCTTCAACCTCATTCATAACAGCAACTCTTCTATCACCCATCTTAGGACATTCATAAGCTCTATGTCCTTCTTCACCAAAATAAAAATAATTACCTATAAAGGTAACCTTACCTATCCTCTTCCTTGGCTCAATGGGTTTTGGTTCATCTTCTACACTTCATTTTGTTAAGCTATCATTTAGGCAAGAATTATTTCAAACTCCTCTATGGAAATGTTGATATGGGATCAACTCCAAGGTTTCAAGTGATCTTACGACCTATTAGAATCTGCTCAGTTGAAGATAAATCTGAATGTTCATGAGGAGGACTTTTTTTGGTTCTAAAATTATGCAGATAAGATATAGAATTTTCTTGCTATCTCAAAGAAATAACCACAAAATGAAATATATTTTTCTATGTTTCTATTCTTATGATGAATACAATCTAACAATGTAGCTATATGAATTCCTAATTTAACCAAAGGGTTAGTAAAGAAAATAACAAAGATAGGGTAACAAGAAATTTAAGCAAAAAAAATGAAAAGTAAAATCCTAATGGACATAAGCCATGAAAACAATGCATCTGCAATTTAAGCCTTCACAAAGATCGATGGGTAATCAATGAAAATAGGAGCAAAACTTCCTTAATTCCACTAATGCAATCATCAAAGGAATTTAGTAACCATAAGGTGTTTCACTTTTCATCAAATTGCAAGGCCATGGAAAGTGTGCTCATGCGAGATGAAGAACTATGCAGGAACAATATGATGATCTCTTCTTGAACTAAGTACATCATTAGAATTTGTAGACCCATAGAAAAGACTAGAATTAAAATCTTGCAAAACAAAAATAATGCAATAAAACTATTGGATCAATTACACTTTATGAAATACATCCATAAAATATAACACAATTAGGCAAGAATCACTACACTCCAAATGCAAGTACCAATAGCATATATTATTGCATCAAAATAATGGTAGCTCAAAATACATATTACATTCCTAAATTTATAAGAAATCTTCTCCTCAATTTATGTTGAGAGTGAGAGATCTCTTCATGCAAACATATGCTTCTAAACTAATAAAACGAATCTATTTATGTACAAAATGACTCTCTAACAGGTGCTAAGTAGGACTCCATCCTTATTTATATCATTTAATGGATGCATGATCCTTTACATGTCTTAAAAAAAAAAAAAGAATAAGAATATAAGAAGAATAAATCCACTAGATGATGTACGAGTGTCTAGAAGTTCCAAAAATAGAAACTCCATCTTTACTAGGCATCTATGGGAGTTAAACTACTGTCAGAATTCATTTCCAATGTATAGAAAACTCTAATTTAAAATTGATAGTTAACTATCGGTGCACCTCTAAACTCTTCAAAATATTCCATAACACCATTTAAAAAGTGCATGTGTGCACCTAGTGCACCCACATACCTAGTGCACCTATACACCTCAGAAGCAAATTCCAAAAAATGCAAAATTTTACTAAGTGTCAAAATTGAAATTTTGGCTTCTAGGTTTTGTTCCCCTTTATACCAAAGCTATGCCTAGATACTGGCCCTTGAATTTCTTGATGATTTCAATGACTTCAACTATATCTAGAAATTCTAAGGCTTCATATTTTTCTTTCACTTTCTGCCTGTAGTTGCAACCTCAATGCGAGTCTATACAAAATCTTTGAGTTTTACATCCAACTCTAACAATGCTTCTTCTACTATAAATTCTTTCCTGATGTCATCATCATTAGAAGCTTCCACAAAAAATTTCCAAAATTTCTCAACTACTACCTCTACCTTTATTAATTTATCTCTTGTGTCATCTTGAAAAATGTCTAGACATGCATCACTATAATGTCTCTCAGCCTCCAAAATGTGCTCTTGGGTTTGATCCTTGAGCTTATGAATCTCTGCATGTAATGTTTCCATTACTTTATTACCATCTATAATTTTCTCTATCTAATCATTGATCTTATCTAACTCCTTAGCTATATATACTTCCATCAATATTCGATACATTTGTCCTTTAATAGATTAAAGTGATTGCAAGTCTTTGCCCCAGGTATGTACTTCATCCATTAGACCAAAATCTTGATTCAAAAAGGTGACTAACCTATCTGCATTATCCTACATAATGTGTAATAGCTTCAGGTTTCCTTGTATAATCTATACACCTTTCTCCTCAAAACTCTCTCACCATTGCTAACAAGCTCTCAAAAATGGGTCTAACTATATTTTTCCCTTATCCCTTCTCTCTAGTGTTGTATTCAAAGTTTTCTCAATATTTGTAGGATCTAGAGGACCAAAAACTATGTTTAGATATCCTTTTAGAATTTCATTTTGTCTCTAAAGTGTTATCGATTCCACCCCATCCTATTCTAAGCTCCTGGACACTTCCTTAATTCCTATTGTGACCATTAGATTAGCTATGTCCAATTTAGGTTTCAAAAAGCATGACTTCCCCGATCTAATAGTCCCTTGGAATCAATTCTTTGAAATCTATATGTGGAGGAGGGATAGTCACATGTGCAAATAGGTCCTGGTTCTGATCACTCATGATGAAGGCTAACACCCATGCATCATCTTGCAATGACTTAGGTTTCCCTAGAAATTCAATCAATTCCATCCTATCCTTCTCTTCTATAGTGAATTGTTGCCTCTTGTTTCTTATCACTTCTTTCCTTAGCCATGCTGGGATATGCTCCAACAGGGATTTTCCTTTTGAAGATGAATGAGTTTTCTTAGCTATACTCTTCCCCTTATCTTCCCTTTCTAGAGTCCTCTCCTTTTGTAAGAGATCCACACCAAGAGTCTCTATATCTATAGATTTCACACTTCTTACCTCTATGTCTTGGAAAGTTTGTTGAGGTTGCTCACTTATTTGTCCTTCTTCTGACACTTCATCACTGGATACTTGTTGTGGCTCTTCCTCTTGTCCTGCTTGAGTTCTTCTTCAATGTTGGGATGCAAAGGAGTGATCGATCCTCTATCTACACAAAAATTAACCTAAACTAGAGATGATAGGGCTACTTTTGGTCCCTATGGCTTTGGTGAAAACTAACTCTAATCCTCCCACTGAGGTTGATTAGTTGGAGTATCTCTGATTTTGTCTCCTGCCAATTCAGTACCAATTGGCATGAAATCAAAATTTGACATCTTAAAGACATCAGTTGCATCAACATCCTTCTCATCTATCCATTGTTTCATTTCATCATTGAAGGTTGTAGATTGAATAGCCTGCTCAAGAATGGGTGGCGGTGTGATTGTGGAGCTTCTTCTCTATTCTAATTATGTGTCTCTAGCAAGATGGATCCTTTGGTTCAAAGGCAAGTTATCCTCTTTCTTCTCATTATCCTCTTCTTCCTCTTCTTCTGGGATAGCCTTTAGGACTAATGGGAAGGGAATCATTCTCCTAATGACCCTTTGTCTCCTCTTGACTGGAGTTTTAATCTTTCTTTTCTTAGGAGCAGAAGAGGAGGCCTATACCTCATGTTTAGGTGGAGACACCTCTTGCACTTTAATTTCAACTCCTCCTTACCCTTGTTTAGCTAGTAGCACTTGAGGATTGTCTTGGGCTTGTGTGGATTCCATATTCTCGAACCCTTGTACATTTTCTTCTCCTATCTATAGAAGTTCTTGAGTTGCATCCTCTTCAAGCTCAACTTGTTGAGGAGAAGTCCTCTTCCTCTTTCCTTTACCTTTACCTTTCTATGCCCTATACTATCCAACTTGTCTGTCAAGTTGGTGTACTATTTTTGGCCTCACAAGGGACTGAGCTATAAATGTAGGCACTATAACTTTAGCTCCTCAACCTCTTGTTGGGTGAGCTTGGGTGTGAAAGACTACCTCTTGAGGAATTGGATCCAAATTTAAAGGTTGTTTGATCCAATCCTTTGTAAATTTGATAATATGTTTGGCCTAGTGATTAATGTCTGAGCTTTCTTCCTTATCAACCCTAGCATTCATGATAGGTCGATCACCAATTTTGTCCCTATCGAACAATGGATCAAGGACATCTTTAGTATCCTACTGTACAACCTTTAAAGGAACCTTAATCTTTAAAGCATTGGTTTCCAAATAGAGATTCATCCTTAAAATAATCCCTTATACGAATATCGTAGTTGTCTACTGCATTCATCCAGTGGTCTTCAATTGCATCTTCATGCTGAAATGTCTTACTAGCCAAGTATTGCACTCTTCTAATGTTATCAAAATAAAGCCAAGGAGAATTATACTCATTCAAAGGATATTGATCCCATTCAGACTCAAAAGATGGAATATCTTATCTTTGATCCACACTGAACAGTCCTATTATAATGGGCCACACCCTTGTTACTTTGTGCTACCTTCATACTTTTTTGTATGCAAACAAGAGTTGTTGAGAAATCTCCAATAGTATTAGTCTATCACTTGGGTATCTTGGGAGTTACTTTGGATTGATCATTGTACCTGCTACCCTCAATTATTTGAATGTTTGGTAATGGATGTAATAGGCTCCAACCTATGAAATCTTATTCATTGCCTCCTCTGACATCCTCTTCACATAATCCCTCTCAATGAACTAGATTATTGTGAATATAAATTCATCATTCACAATCCTATATTCCTTGTTGTGCACTAGAAGCTTCATTTTCACTAGCTAAGGATATACGATATAGGACCATGCATTTGCATCTTACATGCTACCCTTCTTATAAAGCCTTGGATAATCTATCACCCTAGCAGCTAACAAGTACACCAAGTATGATGTCATGTAAAACTTTTAATTATTCTTAACTTCCACTAGATACTAACCTAAGTTTCACTAAGCATCGAAGCCCAATCCAATGGCATCTCTGTTGTTTTGATTGTCTCAATAAAATGCACCATCCATATATTCAAGTGTCTCGATGCTGGAAAACCCATGACTCTAGTCAAGAGTATGATAAAATATGCAATATCTTCCTTCATGTAGCCTTATGTCATGTCCACTTTGCCTTCTTTCCACCCTAAAGGAGTCTTCTTAATAAGATACGAGGACTAGATGATTTTGGAAGCTTCCTCAACATGCTCCCTATACCATCTCTTTGCTTGGTGGTAGGCCAATTTAATGAATTTATCTTCCCTCAAAATATGGAACCCCTTCTCTATATTCTTAGGTTGGAGATCTAGGACAATCTCTCCAATTATGCTCTACATGACCTGTTCTTCAAGAACATAGTTTTTTGCAAGTGTCATAATAAGCTCTGAGGACTGCACTAATATTGGGTGTGATGCTGCACTGACAAGTCTTGATCAGATCAAGGCACATATCATTGGAGACCTTTTTGTTAGTTTTTTGCATAGTGTTAGGAATGCGCCCAATTCTATTTGACCTAGTTTGGTGTCCTAGATCTTTGAATGATCATCCTAGAATTGTGACTTTGTTGGAACACCCTAAAAATTGAACACTATAGGCTTTGGCACCATCTTCATAGCAAGGGAGGATGATGAAGAAGCCATTGAATCTACACAAAAACAACATCCCTTAGTCTAGAGTTGAAGAAAAATCAATTAATTCAAACCCTAGTACTGACAAAATAGAACCCAAAAATCTAATTATTTGAAAACACTAGAAAACCTAATTTTAACCCTCAAATGCAAAAAAAATGGTGCACCTAGTGCACCTCAAGGATGTGCCTTTATTATTTTGGGATTTCTTAATAATGAGGTGTGCATAGCGAGCCTCATGGGGTGTGTTGATGTGCACCTTATGTTATACTCATTGCAAAAAAAGGAATTCCAAATGTTATGCTCATTTTCAAAATATTATGGTTGGACAATACACTTGGATTTTTAATGCCTTATCGGTAAAATTATAGGTAGTCTTGAGATCAAATTTCTAATTCTTAACCAAGAAAAAAAATCAATCTATAGATTGAGAAAGACCAGGGGATGGTATTAATGGATTGATCTCCTTGCGTATGCCCTAAGAGGAATAGTTGGGTGGGAGCACTAAGGGTGTCGTTTCCCCCGCATGCCTTGTTTGCTTCTATAGTAGGGGCTATGTCATATATGAGACCAGTGTTGCATACAATATTTGATGCCCTTTGAACATGTGGCCTAAGGGGTTTAGAAAAGTATCCAAGTCTTTGGATGAGGGGGATGTGACGATGTAGAGGGGAGAGTTGGTCACTAAGCTTTATATCCATGAAGATAGCCCGAGGGTCACATTTTGAGGTTTCTATGCAACTTACACATGCAACTTCATAGATTCATATTTTCATTCATAGTTATCATACACTAATACTACCAAAACAAATATACTAAGCATTAGCATAGGGAATTTATCCTAGCAAAGACAAACTTATGAGTGTCGTCAGTCAACATGCATAGATAAAACCCTAACTCCTGCCTACGAGCTATCTAAAAAAATGAAATGAGTTCAAATGCAAAACTAAAAACCTTACTCCCACTTATGAGCTCTATCCTGCGTTCATTAAAATTATAAAAAACCTTCCTCCCATCAATATGTGGTCTGCCAAAAACAAATTTGAACTGAAAGTTACTTCTTCTTTTTTTTGTTTATATCCCAAGTTCATTAAAATTTTGACACTAAACTTAAGTTATGCCAAAAATTTGATCTTTTTGGGCCATAAACAAAATAAAAAATTTGAAAATCAGAAGATGAAATGATCTTTGGTTGAAATTAAAGGTCTAGAATTGACCTCAAATGTAGTAGTGCCAAGGTAGGGTATCCAATACCTTGGCATATTATGGCCTTGTTAATTTTGATTGGGCCTATTTCTAACCACCTTCATATCATGAATATGACTTAGGAAAGTCTTTATCCACTCATCCTTAAAAACTTTAGGAAAACCTAGGGCATGAGTAAGCCCTTTCTCAGCTACAATCTTGTATTCATCTTTTAGTGCACGATTGTTGCATAGCTTCTCATAAGTTGCTCTTATCTCAAAATCTCCAATTTCTCCTACTTTGCACATGTAATGGGAACTTACATCCCATACAATCAAAAATTTGGGTGTAATTGGCAATAGAGCATCAATATCATCTTCAATCTCCTCAAAATTTATACTGCTACTGAAATTTGGTGGACACTGGTCATTCCTCATGATTTCAGTGTTGCTTACTTTCAACATATCACTTGCTAATGCCATTACTATCTAGAATTCCTGAAAAAAAAATCTTCTATGATAATTCCATAAAATAATTAACTTGGCACTAAAAGTAACACTTATTAAATTTATCAAATTTACCAATGCTTCACTGTGGTTTGCTTGCTTTATTGCTAAAATCAGCTTGATCACCTTTGAATCATTTGTGAGCTCTAAAATTACTTGGTAAATAGAAATGTATGCCCAAATTTGATAAATACCTTGAATTTTCCATTTTAGGTCTACATTAAATATCTTTGTACTTGGTAGGAGTATGACAACTGGCTTCGTCTTCATACTTTCCTTCAAACACTCAGTTGTCATTACCTTACTCAACCAATAATAATTCATTGAGTCAAAACATCACTTCACTAAATCATTGGTACATATTGTAATGCTTGATCAATGCATACTAGACCACTGATGCTTAGTACGTCATGTAGTAAATGATTCTCTTTCACTTTCTTCTCTATAGATTTTTTCTTGATGCATCTTTTCTTATGTAGATATGTACTTTTAGCACATCTATGTTAATAACTTATGTAACATATATCATTAAATATACAGTTTCTACATACTTTCTACTCTTAGTTAGTTGTGGTGTGATCACCTAATCCATTGGATTGGGTGATCTCAGCTTTACCATTACTTCAAGCTTCCACTATTTCTTTCTATGTTTTCTTTACCTCAACCTTTTATTCACCTTTGTCCTTTCCATTTTTTGGTGATGGTGATCTAGTTCTATAGTTTCTACTAAAATCTCCAACTTTGAGACAACTAAAACAAACTAATTCTCCATTTTTTTGAAAACAATTGATTAATTATGTATTGTCTTTGATGTTACAAAAAATTTCATATCATTGTAAGTTTATACCAAGCTCATTTAGGAAATGCAGATAGTTTCCTATATCTATCAAATATTCCAAAGTTTACCAAGTTCAGAAGACAGTGTCTACTGAGTTCACTCAAGCATCAAATGAAAGTTTGTAGAAGTTGAGTGTTAACCAAGCTCACTCAGTTAATTAAGGAATTTTTGGATGGAACCAGTGTTAACTAAGCTCACTCAATTACCAATTGAACTTTGTGAATATGTAGTGTTAATCAAATTCACTTGGTTAACATAGGAAAATCTTTTATGAGTTATTGACTACCAAGCAGGTCGGCTAATGAAAGATTTTCTTGTTTTGGCATATTGAGTTCAATTGATTTGTTTGTTGGTTTTAGCTAACTAAGGAGATGAATACTAAGTATTCTAAGTTGTATTCAAGCTGAATTGACAATGTGTAAGATATAAATATAAGGTCAAGTTGAGAATTGAATGTGTGGAATATAACAAAAGATTTTGGAGATGCTTAGAGGAAGCAAATTAGAAGGATAAGCAAAATATACTTGTTGAGCCACAAAGATACATTCGATCAGGAAAGATCAAGTATACAAGCTAGAATTGAGATCTATAATCAGCAATTTAGTTGCATTATAAATCAAGTCATCTCATTGTTACTTTCTAATCATTGTAGTAATGATCTAAATCTCTTAACAAAGTTGGCTTAATAGCTATTTGTAAATCCTCTAACAAGGTGGCATTTTTACTTGAAGTGTCTTAAAGACCTCTAACAAGTCCACTCTTAACAAGGTGATCAAATTCTTTAATAGGTCACACCTAATAGTGTGTTTTGTAACCTTTAATAGGGTTGGCTCCTAATAGGGCTCACTTCAAAAGAGTAAAAATCTATAACTAGTTGCAATTGGTGGTTTTTCCCAAATTGGGTTTCCATGTTAATGGTATCACTTGTGTTCATTCTATTTCTTTTATGTGTGTGCAACTAAGTTAAATATAAGTCACACATAATATCTTAATATTTTCATGTTAAGTAGTTGCCGAGTTATTTCAGTGTTTGTCAAGTTACAACATGATAGTGTAAACTAAGTGCATGTGTGTTTGTTGAGTTACTACAAAATACAATTTAATGAAACTTTTGATTTGTATTGACATCTAATGGATCTGGGATTTATTTTTGTGTTAACTAATTCACCCCTCCCCTCTCATTTACTCCTCTTATATTTCCAACACATTTAACCACTTCTTGTAATTCCCTCTTAAATGTGTCTTAATGCAATTTTATGGAATGTGTCCATATTCTGCACAATAATAACATTTTTACCATGTATTATAGTCCCAATTGTAGGAATTACCTTTTCTTGGTGCTTTTTTTTTAGATGTCTAGTTAGATCTTGTCTTGGCTTTGCATTCATGAGCTTTATGTCCATATTTCTGAAAATTATAGCAATATCCTTTAAATCTAGATGTAGTCAGTGAATCACTTTTATTTTATCTCTATTCATGTGCTTGGTGTCCTACCTTCTTGAAATTAAAACTATTACCAATAAACTTAGGTTTAGAGGTTTGCATACCATTCTTACTTCTTTAAATGTTGATTATCTATCCAAGTTTATCACAATGATGACATGTAGGTTTTCCTTTAGATTTTGCATGTCTTTGTTCTCTACTCTTTGATGATTCTCCTTCTTTAGTAGATGAAATGTGTTTGTTGTATCTTAGTCCAAAAGTATCTCTAGTTGATCCAGGTGATCTCATCAGTCCTTCAAAGAATTTGATAACTTCACTTGGTTTATTATTCTTTCAAGAAGTTCCTTTTTAGCCCTCAACTCATTTCTTAATTTCTCATTCTATGAATTTAAATTTGTGATCTCCAATTCCTTTATTTTTTCTTTCTACATAGCAAGTTATCAACTAATTCATCATATCCAACTGATTGTTTGTGATCTTCTATACTTAAAATCTTTCTTCAAGTCCAGTTCCTATCTGTCTTTTATTTCATCAACCATGATTTTGTCTTCTTCATCTTTCTTCTTTTGTTTTATCTATCCACATAATCTTACTAATTTGGTATCTTGTTCTCTCTTCATTTATTTTACTTCTTTGCTCAAAATATTGTTTTTCTCTAGTAATTCTGCTATTGTTGCATTACTATCACTAGTCTTTCCACTGTTAAATAGTCCTTCTATGTCAACTTCTTGGTATTATGTGTCATTTCGCTGAATTGCCAACTCTTTACTTTTTGTCAAGGATTTTCTTAACTCTTCTTTTTCTCCTTAAATTTGTTGAAATATGATCTAGATTTCAATCATTTGGTTCTCAATGACTTTTCCCATTAGGTATTCCTCCATCTCCAAGATATGATCCTATGAAGCTATTAGACTTCTTCCAAGAGAACTAAGCTCGATACCAATTCTTGGAAGGATTTAATGGGAAAATTCTTGGAAGGATTAAATGGGAAACAAGATACTGAGAGGGGGGGTGAACCATGATTGTAAACTTTTACTTACAAAACCAAACTATTAATCTCACGCCTAATTTATCTCATATCTTAGATTTAACATAAAAATTCTAATATTGAATTATAAATGAAAACATCACATCCACAAAAAGATTCGACACATAACACAAATGATTTGGTTACCTTGAAACACTTCAATATGAAGGTAAAACTGGGGTATGGATGAAACCCACAAATCTTCACTATTGAACCAATAAAGTTAACCTGATAGGGTTACAATGTTTGATCATAATATATGATCTACCCTATCAGTGGCCTGTCCTACTAAAATCTTTAAGACGGATAGGTCTTACCCTATTAAAGGATTTTATACTTACAACCAATTAAGGACTTTGTTAGGATATTTACGTAGACCTATTAGGATCACTCGATTAAGAGATTTTCCTTGACTCAATTTGTTGTAGATGATTTAATATCTGACCCTTAGTTTTCTCTAGAAGCTAATTTTGGATCTCCTCTATTCAATGTCTCAATTTGATACCTCCATTTTGTCCTTTAGTTTGTGGATTTCTTTGTCTTATCTCCTTTTAGATGTAGTCATTCTTGCTATGTTCTATCTTTATTCACTCCTTCACTTACGCATTCACACATTCATTAACACACACACACACTTCTTCACTCTTCCACACCATATTGATCCTAGGGTTAGAACACTCTTTATATAGACAATCTTTAAAAGTTCTAGATCATAATCAGTGATTCACATTTCATCTATTTTTTTGTTTCCCTTCTGATTTTTGGAAAGGTTGATTTGATTTTGTCAGGATCTTTACCTCCTATTAAGATGTGTAAAATCCATCTTCACTATCTCTACAATCATTAAATATTATATAGAAGTTGGCCAAAAATGGTTTAGATAGGTGTTTGTGCAATTAAAAACTCATATGTGAAAACTAGTTTGCTTGACATGTGAATGTTATGACGCTCATTAATTACTAACATTAATGATGGCACTCAACTTCTACATGCTTGATCTTTTTTGTTGACTCAACAAAAGTTGTCTTACAATTTACTTGGTCTCAACTATAATAGCTCGGCTTATATATGCACTTGGTCTCAACTGGAGTGCTCAACAATCTCTGACTTTCTTGACAGGTAATGCAAAATAAAAAAGTCCTCTTGTACTTGGACTTTATTGGATGACTTACTTGCAATGATGACTTTCCATCCTTGCCTAGTAAATGACTAAGTATTTGTACACTAATAGGAAACATAGGCATAGAGATCAACATTATAAAATAAACTTTTTGGATTGTAGGGAACTCTTCTTGTTAATAGTAGTAAGATTCATTTTCTCATTACTTATCTCTAAGGTATTCATGTTTAGTTTTGTTCAAATTTTTAAATCTCCAGGTCTGTAGTTGATAAGATAGAAAGTATTTAGAGGACCTTCCTATGGACTTGTATAGCAGAGAAGAAAAGAATAGCTCTTATTAATTGGGACATGGTTTTTCACTCCAAGTCTCAAGGGAAGTTGGGAGTTAGAAAAATTACTAACCTAAATAAATCTCTCATTGCAAATATAAGATGGAACCTTACTTTTAGTCAAGAGCATTAGTGTGGAACACTAAAAACTAAATACTTTAGCTAAGAGCTCTTCTATGGTTTCTTTGGTCTTCCTATGGGATCTAAAATTTGGAACAATATTACCAAATGCTGATATCTTCTCAAGATAGCCTCAAATGGATTATTTATAATTGGAAGACTATCATATTGAATGACCCTTTATTTCATTCTATGTTGTCTATCTAGGATTTGGTTCTTATTTTATTTGTTCTATTTAATTATTTTTGTAGATGCCAATGCATGCATTACCATTAATGAAAACCATTTTCCCTTATTTGGTTTACATTGAACAATCTACCAAGGTTTTTCTTTCACCCAAACTTTTTGTTTCTTAGTCATTAAGGGTGTTGGTTACTTGTTTGCATCTTCTATTTCATTTGGACAAGTTCACGGGATTTGTTTGTTCAATTCCTCCTCCCAACTTCTCAATGGTCATTTTGCTAATGACTCTTTTCTAAATCTCGCACCGAAAAAAGAAAATATGAAACAAGAACTTCATTTCCTTGAACCTTTATGCTTGGCTTATGATTCAGTCATTCAATGGCATAAGAACCTCAATTATCGTCGATATTTCATTCCCCCAATGCATTGAATTTCACAATATGATTGGAAATGGATTCAATGAAGCTAGGTTTTTCATTTTTTGGAAATTCATTTTTCCTTTCATGGATTTGAAATAGAGCTATGGAGTGTGATGCTTTCAAAGATCGAGGCCAAGTTGGCATATTGGATTATCAAACCACTTTCTTTGGCTAGTAATTGTTGGTCATTTTTGGCCACCATTCAGCCCATCACTGATACTGATCTAAGGAATCTTCAATGGGTTGGATTCTTTGATGTGGGTTAACACACTTTTTAGTTGGGTTAACATCTCTTGTTAACATAGTTTCTTCATGTGCTGAGCTAGTTTAATTTCTTCATGTGTCGAGCTAGTTTAGCTTGTTCATGTGACGAGTTGGCTCATTTTTTCTTCATCTATCAAGTTGTGAGTTAACATGTATTTTTTGTTAGGGTTAACATTTTGTGTTAACCATAATTGTCATTGTCCCTTCAACCAAATGTTCAAGAAATGTGCCAACCAACAGTTGCATGCCACATGGAAGATCCTTATTGTGCTAGGTTGCTTTTGGTCTCTTGTGAATATACGATGGTCATTAGATTGTGAAGCATCTTGTGGGTATTTTGAATGCATCTTAGCCGTTAGTAGTTATAAAGGAAAATATGAATCTATGGTTGGGTTTTATTCACTTGTTGAGGATATTTTCATTGCATCTTGGCCATCCATATTTGAATGAAGATCTACATCGATGGTTCACATCTTTGCAGGGAAAATCAGATCTATTCCATATGAGTCAACTCTATATTTTCATGGTGAGTTAACTTGCATGTTATTCCATCCCACATTTTCTTTGATAGCGGTGTAGATTTATTTGTTGTGGCCATGACATGTTACAAGGATTGATCTTTAATATTGAATAGCATTATTTGGCCTTGTTTACACGATATTTATGCATCTTCATGCCTCATTAATGATTTTAATGATCAAATTTCATGGGATTTGATTTCTCATGGCTGGATGCATTTGTTTTTTGCCCTTCCTATCACTTCTACAATAGATTGTATCTCATGATCAGATTTAGTTATGATATTCATTCATTGTTGCTCTCGATAACTTAAATCCATCTTGTGGGGTTTGAAATTCAAGTTTGATCTAAGTTATGCTTGAGCTCTTTAAAAGGTAGTTATAAATACTTTTTCTAGGTTCTTCTCTATTTGTACTTTTTGCAGCAACACTATGCTATGTAATTTCTTGCCTTGAATTAAAGAAATAGTTTTCCTTCCTTACTTCTTCTTGCCATTTGTCAAATGTACAGGTATCTTGCCTTTTGATGGGTGTTTCTTTCTAGTTTGAAAGGTTTGTATGTCGTGTCCAAATTGTTGATGGTTGCTATATAAGTGAAGATGTCTTTCCTTTTAGCACTTCAACTAGTTCCAAACCTGCATGTAGATTCTTGGAGATCGAATAGAGTCAAGACTAATGTATTTTTAACTTTCCATTGATGTGTTGTGAATATGTGGACAAAGTCATAACCACCATTCTATCTTAGTGCATCACCTCCCTTTCCCTTTTTGCATTTTAGTTTCAGTTCTATTTCTCCCTTTTCCTCTTAGGCAATAGTTTAGGTGCACCCTGATAGTAAGGAAACCAACCTTCTCTAGAGATTTTGCCTCAGAGCACAAGTCCTACACTTGGAGGTTGTTTCCATGTTGCATAAGTTCACTTGAGGGTCAAACCTCAAGCAAGGGTGCAGACTTTTATGACAACATTTTTTGGCATGCCCAGTGGGACACAAATTTCAGCATCATAAGTCCCCTGGTTAGCTAGTTTCAATCTTATTCACTAAGAATTTGGGTGTTATTCTTAGTGACATCAACCTATGAAGGCATTTATTTAACACCATGGTGACTCTAGTACAAATCTACTGGTTTCAAATAGACCCAGTGCTGGTATGTAAAGATCATTCTTGATCTTTTGGTGATTTTCAATTTTTTCTATGAAATTGTAGTTTTTATGAAGCTCTAACCATGGACCCATTTCATAGAAATGACTACTATTCCTCCCATATCATGAAAATGTTATTCCTCAGCCCTTATATTGCCAATTTCAATCTCACCCCCAAATTTTTTATAGTCCTTTTGCTCGAAATTATTACTCCCCTCCCACCCCTGTTCCACCAGTCCCAACATCCTCATATGAAAAGCTTAAAGATATGATGTAGGATTTCAAAAGGAAGATTGACTTCAAGCTCCAAGAGAGTAGTACAAAGATAGAATAGAGGTTTCATGAAAGTCAAGAGAAAGTGTTGGACACATGGAGTAGGAAAATGGATGAAATCCATGAGCAACTGTTGGATCTTGATAGGTGGCTTGATGAGCTTGCAAGCCAATGGGAGATTGAAAGAAAATAGGAGGAGATGGCATATTGGGCCTATCTCCAAGAAGAAGAAGAAGAAGAGAGAGAGAGAGAGAGAGACAGAGAGAGAGAGAGAGAGAGAGAGAGAGAGAGAGAGAGAGAGAGAGAGAGAGAGAGAGAGGAGAATCTTGCAAGGAAAATTGTTGTAGCAAGAGGAGAGGAAATGAGGTTACATTTGGCTCATTTTCAAACCAAAGAAGTAGAGGTGGCCCCTTCTCCAAAATATTCCACTCCAAGCTTCAAGAAGCCCCCTCCATTACAAGAGCATGCTTGTGTAGCCCCTTCACTCCCTATGCAAGAAATATGGTTGGGTCGATCACCATTTTACTCTTTAAGGGTGGACCAATTGTGTGGACCCCTAATGGCCCAAACATGGAGTTTTGGGAGAGTGAAACAAAGCCCACAAATATACCATGGGAGGAGTTATAGCCTAGTGAGGAGGCAAAGAAGGTTGCTATTGAGAATAAGGAAGAGGATCCAATCCTCTTATTTGAGGAGCTTCATTCTTTTTTTGAGGAAGAAGAAGGAGAAAAGATTGTTCCTTCTTTTAAGGAAGAAGTCATGGCTTTTGAGCCTTTACAAGAAAATGAGGATCTATTGCTGGAGAAGGAAGAGAATCATTTGTTGTAGTAGAGAGTCCTCCATGATGTGGAGGATGGAGAAGAGAGCCTAAATTATAGCTCTATCCTTGAGGAGGAACATGTTGATATATATGAGGTTGTCTCTTAGCCCATGCATATTATTGTAGCACAGAAAGAGGATTCTGATGAGGAGACTTTTGGGGATGAGCTAGAGATGTTTTCTTCATCCTTGGACATGAAGTAGTCCACTCCTTTATTAGATGATCATGAGTTGCAATAGCAACAAGTGGAGAGCCACACCATACTAGTAGCTCTCAAGGAGGTGGTTCATGAGCAACATGAGCAAGAGGTGGAGATTTGTTCTTCACAAGAAGAGGAGGATCCGCTTCCAAACCAACAATATACCAAGGTTGTAGAGCAAAAAAATGTGGTCAAGGCTGATTGCTTAAACCTAGTGTCATCAAGAGGATGCCCCATAAGGCATCTAGCTCTGCAACAAATCAGCAAGTTTCCCCCAATCATGCTCATTCTAGAGCATGAGGGAGAAGATCACAAAGAGGACAAAGTATATTTTTCTCCATAGGGCAATACCCCAGTGATAGAAAGCTTCATTGTTTTCAACATTGGGAAGGAGGTATTCCATGCAACAATGTGTTTGTTATGCTTAGAACTATTTTCAATTACCCTCATGCATAGAAGAAAAAATCAACTTGTGAGGAAGGACAACTATTTTAACAAGCCAATCAAAGGATTTTTTTAAAAAAATTGTGTTGTAAATACTTCTACATAGTAGAATAGGAATTTCCAACTTTCTAAGAAGTGCATGAGCACATTTTCTCCTTTTCTAGAGTCATTTTGAGCTTTCTAGAGCTCCTTGGAGTTTTGTTTTTGCTGGTTGCAGAATTTTGTGAAGTTGTAGGTGGGATAATGCATCATTCTTGGTAGTGACTCTATGCCCAATGGATTGCTTAAGGCTACTAGTCTATGCTTAGTAGGAAAGCATCCCTTCTGCATTGTTGAGAATGTTAGCCATTTTTGGCCCCCATTCAGCCCATCATTGATAATTGATCTGAGAGATCTTCAATGGGTTGGATTCTTTGATGTGGGTAACACACTTTTCAATCGAGTTAACATCTCGTGTTAACACAATTTCTTCATGTGCCAAGCTAGTTCAATTTCTTCATGTGTCAAGTTAGTTTAGCTTGTTCATGTGTCGAGTTGGCTCATTTGTCTTAATGTGTCGAGTTGTGAGTTAACATGCATTTTTTGCTAGGGTTAACATTTCATGTTAGCCATAATCCTTGTTGTCCCTTCAATCGAATGTTCAAGAAATATGTTGACCAATTGTTGCATGCCACATGGTGGATCCTTATTGTGCTAGGTTTCTTTTGATCAAATAGTGGTCATATTTTTGCATCATTTCTTGTGTCTCTTGGAAAAGATATGATGGTCGTAAGATTTTGAAGCATCTTGTGGGTATTTTGAGTACATCTTAGCCATCTGTAGTTATAAAGGAAAATATGCATCTACAGTTGGGTTTTATTCACTTGTTGAGGAGTTTTTATGACATCTTGTGTTGTCCATATTTGAATGAAGATATACATCGATGGTTCACATCTTTGCAGGGGAAATTAGATCTATTCCACATGAGTCAACTCTTTATTTTCATGGCAAGTTAACTTGCATGTTATCCCATCCCACATTTTCTTTGACAGTGGTGTAGATTTATTTGTTGTGGCCATGACACATTACAAGGATTGATCTTTAATGTTGAATGACATTCTTTGGCCTTGTTTACACTATATTTATGCATCTTCATGCCTCATTAATGATTGTAATGATCAAATCTCAAGGGATTTGATTTCTTACAGCTAGATGCATTTTTTTTTTGCCCTTCCTATCACTTCTACAACAGATTGTATCTCATGATCATATTTAGTTCTGATATTCATTCATTGCTGCTCTCTATAACTTGAATCCATCTTGTGGGGTTTGAACTTCAAGTTTGATCTAAGTTATGCCTAAGCTCTTTAAAGGCAGTTGGAAATACTTTTTCTATGTTCTTCTCTATTTGCATTTTTTACAGTAGCACTATGCTATATAATTTCTTGCCTTCCATTAATGAAATAGTTTTCCTTCCTTACCTCTTCTTTTCATCTATCAAATGTGCATGTATCTTGCCTTTTGATGGGTGTTTATTTCTAGTTTTCAAGGTTTATATGTCATGTTCAAATTGTTGATGGTTGTTGTATAAGTAAAGATATATTTCCTTTCAGCACTTCAACTAGTTCTAAACCTACATGTGGATACTTGGAGATAGAATAGAGTTGAGACTAAGTGTATTTTGGAATTTCCATTGATGTGTTGTGCATATGTGGATAGAGTCATAACCACCATTCTATCTTGATGCATCACCTCCCTTTCCCTGCTTTCTGCATTTTAATTTCAGTTCTCTTTCTCCCTTTTCCTCTTAGGCAGTAGTTTAGGTGCACCCTAATAGTAAGGAAACTAGCCTTCTCTAGAGATTCAGCCTCAGAGAGCAAGTCCCACACTTGGAGGTTTTTTCCATTTTGCAAAAGGTTTCTTGAGGGTCAAACCTCAAGCAAGGGTGCGGACTTTTGTGAGAACAACAATTTCAAGTTTGTTCAAATATATTTGTTGCCACACATGATTATTATTCTTCGACATGTTCTCCTTCCAAACCGTTGTATGCCAAGTAAGATGATTTGTTGATAGATTTCTTATGGGCATCAAATACTCAAAGGAATGGCATCCATCATGTTTCTTGGGAGTATCATTACCTCCCTCAATATTCTAGTGGGTTCAACCTTATTTCCACACACAATCGAGGCCAAGCTCTTTGTGTTATATGGGTAGTTTATACTATCACATGAGATAAGGCTTGGAGAGTTCTTTTAAGGTACTGCATCTCCTCTAGTTATCCCTTGCATTGACAAAACTAGAGAGATTTAGGCTTCCACAGTCTTTTTTTAATGAGAGAGCCATTGCAAGTTTAAGAATCTTTTGTAGCTAAGAGGATATGGTGTGCATGGGAGTCTACCAAACCTTGGTTAACGTGGCATGGTTCTAGTTTTCAAGATGGCCTTTCATTTAATCAATAAAATCTCTATTTTCTTGCCTTAATTAGGATGAAAGGACTTCCTCTCACCATAATTCTTGGTATTCATGCTTTGTGTTTTCACAAACATGGACTTCACAACCCATGGAATCTATTTGCAAAAGAACAATATCACTCTTCATGTGGTAGGATTCTCGGTCTCATTTTGACTACACAAGTTAGCACTAAGACACATTTTAGTTGCTTGTATCCTTTTTCTTATAGAACTTAATCATAAAATTAGAATGACTAGTCATTCCCCCTAGTTGAAAGATTGGAGACGGTACCTAAATACACCATTTGAGCGATATTGAACAAGGAAAGTTTGTTAGTGGCTTTCTCACCATTTGCCTATGGTAAAAATTTTTAATTAGAGATGACATGTGTAGTCATCTCAATCGAAATGTATATTACATTTTATTACCATTTGGTCTAGTATTATAGCCTAAAATTGCACAATTTAACAATTTTTTTCTATTTGCGATATTGCTATCAGGATTTAATGTGTGATTTTTTAGTCAAACTCATTGACCCATATTTCATGAGTAGTGATTCAATGTGAATCCATCTTTCATGAGAATAAATGGGACACTTAGCACTCATTGGATCTAGGTGATGCTCATAGGGAGGAAGCACCGAGACTTCTCGGGAGGTCACCCATCCCAGTACTACTCCAGCCCAAGCACACTTAACTACGAAGTTTCCTCCATGGTTAAACCCAAAGCTTGTAACCCCATTTGCAAAAACTTCACCAAGTGTTGTGCGTTATGAATCATTCATTAGGAAGCCCTTTAAGCTCATCAATTGATAAGTAGGAGATAATTTCCACAGCAAGTCAAATTGTGATATTGCTATTAGGATTTAACTGTGTGATTTTTGAGTCAAACTCATTGACCCATATTTCATGAGTAGTGATTCAATGTGAATCCATCTCTCATGAGAATAAATGGAACACTTAGCACTAATTGGATCTAGGTGATGCTCGCAGGAGTGAAGCACTAGGACTTCTCGGGAGGTCACCCATCCTAGTACTACTCCAGCCTAAGCACGCTTAACTACGGAGTTTCCTCCATAGTTAAAAAAGCTTGCAACCCCATTTGCAAAACCTTCACCAAGTGTTGTGCCTTATGAACCATTCATTAGGAAGCCCCTTAAGCTTATCAATTAGGAAGCCCCTACAAGAGTGAAGCACCGGGACTTCCTGGGAGGTCACCCATCAAAATCACAAAGTTAAAATCCTGATAGAAATATCACAATTTGACTTGCTATGGAAATTATCTCCTACTTATCAATTGATGAGCTTAAGAGGCTTCCTAATGAATGGTTCATAAGGCACAACACTTGTTGAAGGTTTTTCAAATGGGGTTGCAAGCTTTGGGTTTAACCATGGAGGAAACTCCATAGTTAAGTGAGCTCAGGCTGGAGTAGTACTAGGATGGGTGACCTCCCAGGAAGTCCCAATGCTTCACCCCTGTGAGCATCACCTAGATCCAATCAGTGCTAATTGTTCCATTTATTCACATGAGAGATGGATTCACGTTGAATCGCTACTCATGAAATATGGGTCAATGTGTTTGACGTAAAAATCACACAGTTAAATCCTGATAGCAATATCACAATTTGACTTGCTATGGAAATTATCTCCTACTTATCAATTTTTTTCTATTTCAAGGGTTACCTTAGGGTCCATGTATCCATCATTTGGGTATTCCATATCCTTGTTTCTCTTTTTTCTACCAACCTTAATCTTTCGTTCATTTTTTATGGTTTTTCTATAGGACTCATACATAGTTTTTTACATCCATTTCATCTAGCCATCTTTGTTTGGCCAGATCCTTCTCGAAGATACTCCTACATTCCCATCTCCATTCCTACAATTATGTTACACTTTTAGAATGAATATTCTATTTTAAATTTAAAAATAAGGAAATATAATTATCTTTTCTACTATAATGAGGCATGTCATGTTTCTTCCAGGGCCACCATTGGTCATTGTTTCACCCCTTAGGGAAGATAACAACATATGTTTTGTCACTTCTTTAATAGACATGAGCTCTTCTCATTGGTTTATGATCAAAAAATACTCTTGTTGAGGGTAAAAAAATCCTAGGGAGGATAGATTTATTTGGAGTATGCATGCCTTCGATTTTTACTCTATTAGATACTCTCACATTCCTTTGTTAAATTTCAATGGTGGCTCTAATTGTTAGAAGAGACCATAGAATGCACAACTCATCTCCTAAATTATTATTTTCTAGCAGGATTCCCTTCATGGAAAAATCCTAACCATTGAAATCCTTCTTAAGAGATACTTATAGATCCCAAACCATTGCTATATTTTCAAGCACGATAGTGAAACTATAGCTTGCATGTTCATGATTAACTACAAATTTTCTTTCCACATCTAGAAACGCATTCTTCAAAGACTTACCTTCCAATGCGTTATCCAAAATGATCTCCAAAAATTTGTGTTAGGTTGGAAAAAATCTTCCCACCACTCCCTTCTCATTCAAATATAGAAATAAATTTTATTGCATATATGTTGGTTCATGTAGAGGGAAAGAGACAATAAGGTGTTAATACATAAGTATTAGAGTGGTAATGAGGTGTTGATTATTTTGAACAAACTCCTAGAAAATATTTCTATCAACAAATTGAAGAACCCCTTATGAGCCTCCTTTATGGCAGGACTAATTGATAACCAATTCCTAGAAGCTCCCATTAGAATTTAAGAATTGCGACAACTCGAAGAAGATAGTTAGAATGAACACTATTTAGAAACCCCTCTTTTTCCTTGGTGTAAAATCAATTTTGGTGATTCTTTAAGAAATGGGTTGGATTCCAGAGAAGGCATCATTAGAAACCATAAGGATTTTATTATTGCTACTTATTCCAGTAATCCACATGACTCTACCCATGACCAATTTAAGGGTATGGCCCTATTGTGGGGAATCAAACTTTCCCTCTCAATTGAAATTTACAATCTATTGATTAAGGGGGCTTCTCAACTAATCGTTGAAGCTACCAAATGGACCCAATCATCTAGTTGGTCTATCAAAAGCATATTGGATTACATTCAATATGTCCCTCTCAATGAATTTGATGAATTCAACATACATCATATTGACCATGAAGATAACATTGATGTCAATCATTTAGCCTATAGTATCAAATGTTGGTGAAAGATGAGCTCTATCCCCTATAGGACTCTACGTTTCTTTAATAGAAACCCCTTTTCATTTGAATGATGTTTGTTGAGATATTCATTTCATTGATGTCAAAGTAAGAAGGGGAGATCTTCTATTAGAGTATGCTTTAAAGAAACAAAGATAAACAATTTATACAAGATATGTAAGATGGTTTTAAAACTGAGGAGCCACATGAGATAAGATTGAATATAATAAATGATACACAAGAAGATAGCATGTACAAATAAGATTGAAGACAATGAAAGGCACACAAGAAGATTATGCATATAGATATAGCCCAAAGTCCAAATAGGAATAAATGGAAAGCATACATATTCAATAAGAATATAGCAATTAGATGAGGGAATCAAGAGACTACCAGATAAATAAGTTTAGAAGATACAAAAATAAAAAAAATCAGAAATATTATTGAAGTTATGTGCAGCAATATAGCTATGTCATCAAATGAATAAGGTCATCTTATAAACATACAACAAACATCATCTTTAAGACACACAGAGAATCATTACAAATCCATTTGTAAAATACATTACAAAGGTATATGAAGAACTCTTCAAAAGACTTGGATTTTCCTAGATTATTATAATAAAACATTAAAAGGAACATACACTAAGTTCCAAGTTCATCCATATAATATGAACAAAATAAATATACACAGTGAATGGACAACAATTAAAATACAAAGAAAAGTAACTACAAAGCAGCTATTAGGATTTAAGAAGATGCAAGGATATGATGAACATGTCACGTAGAATGTTGACAGAATTTTCATGAGTTAAGAATGGACAATGAAATAAACAAGCGATGAACATGTCCATAACAATGATATATGATTCTGAGCTAGAGATACACAAGTTTCATTGGTTTGGAAAGTTAAGAAGTTTTTTCAAAGAATGACCCATATCTATAGATGCGTATGTGAAACTTGTCCATGATAAGAGGAAATATTGTAACAAGTAGAGATATAATGACTTAGCAGTGTAGTCAATAGAAGCATAAATTGAATCTATATCAGCAACACAATATAGATTCGATGTACACTACCTAATGGTAAATTTGACCATATGTATAACAATTTTTGAAAAACACAAAAGTCAAATAGAAAATGGATAACATTGAGTGATTGATTGTTTTAAATACTAAACTCAACAATGTTGGAAATATAATAGGGAAACTGTGATATTGTGATTGATTATTTTAAACACTAAACTCAATAATGTTTTAAATAAATTCAAGAGTGTTGGAAAGTGTGATATTGAGAGGGTGATGAATTAGGATCTATTAAACTTCTTCAACTTCAAACATGGAACATATTTAATATCACCACTTAAACTCTCGTTTAAACATTCATCTCATATCAATGTAATCATTCACTTCAATATAATATTAGATCTACCTTCTAATTTTATGAATGTAAACTCATAAACACATAACACATTTACACACTGATTTGGTAATGCAGAAACTATCCAAGATGAAAGTAAACATGAAGTGGGGATGACACCCACAAAATCTTAACTACTATAGAAATAAAGTTGTACATGTTAAGGCTACAATTATTTGATCACTTCTGGTGATCTACCCTATGGAGGGTCTTCTCTATTAGAGGCTAAAAGAACTATTAGGTTTTACCTTAGTTAAAGGATTTTACATACAATTAAGTGATTACTCTATTAGGATATTTACATAAGATTGTTTTAAAAGCTACTATGTTAAGATATTTAAACCCTAGAACACTTGTTAGAATGTTCACTACCCGATCCTTTGGTTAGCACTTCAATGCTTGATAACAAATCTCCTCTTTGTAATATAATATCATCTTACTATGATAGATCTCCTTTGTCTCTACTTAAAATGCTTCACTACACTACTCAATCTCTACACTCTAATTCACCTCCAAAACTTCACTCTTCATCCATGCACGTGCATATATACTAATTAAATTGAATTTGGTCATAGACCCTCCTTAAATAGATGTTTGGGTGAACCTTCTAGGTACAAATTAACTATCTAGAATCAATCCTTTTGCCTCTTACTCCTTTAATTTTTCTAATTTGTAGATTGCCTTACCTAGGGATTAATGATCTTCCTTTGAACATGTAATCATCTCCTTGATTACCTCCTCAATCTTTAAAACATGCTTCTAGATCGATAAAAATGGTTAACATAAGATTTAGTGTCATTCCAAAAAAAAATGTGAAACTGTGTTATTGGACACTTACATCACACTAACACCTAACAAAAATTGTGTCTTCATGTTGTTCCTCAGCCTTAATTATTCTCAACATGAAATTAATAACTTGGCCTCTGTATCACTTGACATCCACTATTATCCCTGAAATACTCAACATTCACTAGAGTACTCATCGACCATTAGCTCACTTGACAATAACTACCACTTGGCACATGAATTGGAATGTGTGCAAGTCTTCACTCCTTAGCTTAGCCTATAAAGGTTGACCCGATCCCAGTGATGAGCGAATGATCCTTCCTTGTGAATGACTAAGTGTTTGACACTAATAGACAAGATGACTTAGGGACTTTGTTGTGAACTTTTAAAACTGTTCAATATGAAATTTAAATACAAGTACTCCCTCTAAGAATATATTTCATACCTTAACTTTGTATACATTGTACATGTTCCAACTCTACCACTTAGTAAATGCAAAAATAAAAAATTGCAAAATTTTTCTTTTTGCTTATGTTCTCTTATCATTTCTTCCTTGTTCACTATACATATCTTTCCCCCTTGATTAATCTATTCATTTTTGTTTGTGTCACTTATGGATGTGGGGTTGTAAGGGTCAAACTATACTTGTTCAAAAATGGCTTATGAAGTTGTAATATCATGGCTAGAGCATGATCACAACTTGTCCTTAGAGGCTCTAAAATTTGAATCTTTATTTCTAGCATAGCAGCTAGATCTACCAAACTATTAAGAGAGATTTGGATCTCTTTGCACTACCTCCTCTATTGATTGTAGCTCTCTCTGCATAACCTCCAAGTGAGGTATCGACATTGTCTGAATAGAAATAAATTTAGCCCATATTTTCCCATCTATAGCCATCAAATTGGCTAACCTTTATCATAAAAATTTTAAATTATTTAAATGAAATGAGCTTGTACTTGTACCCATGCTCCATGTATTTCATGGTTACTATGAATCAGCTTGAAGCTTATCTATAACCTCTTGATTTTTCCTAGTAAAATAAATAACATCACATAACTTTTTGTACAAAGAATGAATATTCATAACAACTTCTACAATATTTACAAGGTTTGAAAGATAAACTTTTCATAATGCAATTTTTGTAGAAACTTTCTCTATAAATTACTTCTCAAATTTCCTAGTTGTCCATTACATCAACTTATCATTTGCATCAATGTTTGTTTCATTGACTTTCTCCATAATCTGAACTAACTAAGCTATTATAGGGGATTTTTCATTAAGTTTTTCCACATCGAAATCTTCCAAGAAAATATCCTTAATCTCATGTAATAACTACTTTTTTCATTTCTCTCTTTTCATCTCTTATTGTCTTGTCTTCCTTGCCAATAAATCTTGCAAGGTTATCATTTTCTAATAAGTTAAGTTATTAGTGTCCTAAATAGGAATCACAATAACTTCATCTAATATCACTGGCTTCCTAAGTGATCAAGTTTTCTTCTTCTTAATCCTCTTTCCTTTTGAATATGGAGTACTAGAGCTCAATAGTCATAACTATAAACTTTAAGTTTGGAACTCTAGACTTGATCTTTGAATAATTTCTTGTGTGCCCTTGACACCTATTTGCTTATTTACTATTCTTTGTTCCTCAGTTGATGTGAGTTCACCAGTTGAACCTAGTTGCACTATCTTCTTTTCACCCTCATTCTAAGGTCTTGAGATATTTTTCTATAGTATATTGCTCTGCTTGTGCATTTTGGCTCTCTAACTCCTTTTTCTCCTCTTGATTGTCCTTGTTGGAAATATCTACTTAATCTCTCTCTTCATTTGTCAACACACTTTGCTACTCAACAATAACAACATCTTTCCTAGCACTTGTACACTAGTATCAATAGTAACTATAGATGTAGCAATTATATTGATTGTTACCTATTAAGATTGTTGTTTCTCACCAATCTTAGGATATTCATTGATCTACACAATCGCTAGATTGGTGTCCATCAATGCATCTATAATTAATTTAGGAGCTTTCTTCTTCTTTTTGGCTTAGTAGATATAGTCCTTTCTAACTCTTGATCAGCAATAGTCACATCTGGCAATGTATTATCTAGAATTTCATCTTCAATGGTGACTGCATTTGTCTTATTTTCACTCTCTTGTGCTATCTTATGAATTGTCTCAACTAAATGCTAGCATCATCATAGATTTACTCCTCATTTTCTACTCCACTCTTCTTGCATCCTTTCCTTCATTTTCTTCTTTCTTTTCATTTGAGGAAAAAGTCCAAAAACTTTCTTCCATGCCAATTTACTTTCCTATATAACCTCTTCAATTTTATTTCTCAAAATTTTATATTTCATTCTCTTTGGCACAAACTTATTTTCATAGTCCTTTATGACTATTAACATATGTTGTTTTCCTAAATCGGGCATAATTTGAGCTAAGGTAGCCTCTCTCATTTGTCTCTCAGTATTTAGAGCCCATTTCACTTGCCATCTATCTTATTCTACAACTCTTCTAGTAATTCCTTGCCTAAGTCAATTGGTGTATACTTAAAATTCACCATCATGTCAATCACACTTGTTCAACTTTATCTTTATCAATATTTTCTAAAGTCTCATAATTATTATATTTAAATCCTTCTAAACTTGTTGAAATTCTCAAGTTCTCACATACCTTATCAATATCTTGTGGCTCTTTCCTTCGCATAATTTGAAATTAACTCAAGTCATTTGACTCAACCCTTTCAACCTCATCTTCTTCATCATCATTAAATTTAACAACCAATTTTCTCCTTGGTTTCTCTATATGTTGGCCTTTCTTGGCCCTTGTTGCATCTAATTTCCTCTTTCTAGGACTTTCACATCTAATCAACCTTGTGATCCTAACAATTCCTTTTCTCACTATCTTGGTAGTTGCATGACTTGTCTTCTTGGATCTCTTCCTAGTGATCCTCTATGGTGTGGTAATGGGCTTGGCTTCCACTCTATTCAATATTTTCTTCACTTTAGGTTCAATCATATTAATATATTTTCCTTTGGTTTCCTTAGGCTCATAAACAACTAGATCTTTTCCTTTTCCTTCATGTTCTTCTTCATCATCTTCATCACTACTTAGGTCTTCACCTTTTCCTTTAGTAATCTATAGTGGTGCCTTTCCAATTTTACCTTCCAAATCTTGAATCATCTTCTTCAATTTCAAATGGGGAGCTTCTTCAACTAAGAGCTTCCAACTCTTGCCAGGCTCCTTCTAGCCTACTTTAGGGTCTTCTCTTCTAACCCTAACTTAGAGGATCCCTCTACAATCCCTTTTTCACAAGATACTCTCCACCAATTTAAAACTCAAATGTCATTCTCCCAATTCACCCCAAATGCCTTCTTTGGCTTAGTAATGCCAAAACTTCCCAAGAACATCAAGTCACTAAAAAACATGATGGAACACTCCTAATGAGGTTTTCAATTCATTCCTCATCATTCTACACCATTCTTTTAAGTTTCTTTCACCCAAATCATAAAATTGGCTAGTTAGGCCTTGTAGCCCTATGAGCCCCTATTAGCCCTCCTAGAATCAAGGAAAGAGCTATAACTCACAAAAACACTTAACAAGGCACCTTAGTGTATACTATATTTTTTTTCCTTATGATTGTTAGTGTAAACAAGTATTTACTTCTTACAATTTACTTAAGTTTACTTAGGTCAATGCATTATTTTATTATTTATTAGGTTGACACTTAGGAGTTTGCATAATTTTATGAGTTGTCATGTTAACAACATAGAAGTAAGCAACTCTAATTCAGCACATGGTTTCTACAACACTAGAGTTTGCATAATTAACTGAGTTGTCATGTAAACAACACAGTTATTTGCACTCTTAATTAAACACATGATGTCTACAACATAATTTTATCCTCTCATCATCACACTTACTCATGTTCTTAATGGAGGATAATCCACTCTTGGTGGACATGTGCTTGGTTGTAGGACTTATCAGTATGTTGACTACTAGGTATTCTGGAAGCATTCTAGAGGCCTTTTATTCAAGCACTCCTAGTGTGTATGAATAGAACATTGAATGACAATAAATCAATTTTGGATATTGTTATTCTGATCGTACTTTGTTGGTCTATTCTTGTACTTGTGCATGAGTTCCTTGATCTTGGGTGATTTTTCCCTAAGGAAAATTCTTACATGGTATCAAAGCTGAGGGAAATTCTCTTCACATAGTCATTGGAGACCAATCTTGCTTCACCTTTCTGAGGACACCTCGACCCAGATCTGGAGTATTGTAGTCATTGGGAGCATCTAGAGCCAAAGCAGACCTCACCATTACATCAAAAACATCGCTTCAATGAAAATTGACTATAAATTCACCTACCCTAGGCCATAGTCAAATTTGAGGCAAAAAAAATTTGCAAACTAGCACCCAAAGACCTAATTTGCAAGTACGGTATGATCTATTAGATCTGTAATTAAATTTATTTCAGATTAGTATTTTTAATTTTCTTTGCAATCCACCAAAAAAAATTCAAATTTTTGAAATTTTCTTGGCCTACAGAGAAATTTTTTTTTCAGAAACTAGGAGGTGAAACCCTAGTCCCCACAGGGAATATTCACTATTAGATCAGAATACTCCATCATCACATTGGTGGCATTTTCTATAATTTTTGGCCAAATTCATTCAACACTGGCGACACACATTATTCCAAAAACAAGCCCATACACACTATGGCCAAATTCTAGCCCCAACACCAGTGGCCAACTCATGGTAGGTTTATGATTTGTTTTCTATTAGTGGGTTGTTTCTTTGAAACAAACCATGCACATCTCAGTATGCATGTGGGATAAATCATAATCCTTGTCTATGCTTCATACATTCCTGTCGGTGCCTTAACCACTCACTGACCACGCTACACTTGGAAACTCTAGCGTTGAGATCCATCACCTATCTGTCTTTCCAAAACCCATCCTATTTGCCACACAACATTTCAAGACCATGACACTGCAAGCCACATCAGTGACGGGTGTTAGCCCATTAAACACCCTTCAGACACACCAAAGACACATTTGTGAGTACAATTAGCATGTGGAGCCCTAACATGTTAGGTACCACTACACATAGTCACATGCCCTATTAGCACCTATCGTACCTTACCACATGAAGCTAACTATACAGTTCATACCATACAACCTTGCCACATCACCAAGGGGGGCTAATATTTGCTAACATCATCATTTTCCTATCTTAAATTTAATGATCATCTAACTATCATTTCCAAGAAAATTTGAACTATTGTGATGACCATTTGACCATCAAATTTAACCTCATAGTTTGCTACCCAAACCCCTCTCCAAATTTAATTTTGATTTGACAGTCTAACTTTGGGAGGCCATAACTTAGTCATCTAGACTTTGAATCACATGCAATTTTATTTTATTTTTGGGTAAAATTTCTTGAACTTTTTAGTGGTGCTATTCTTTTCTAGTTTTTGTGCACGAATTTGTTAAAAATTGCATTTTTTGTTGACTATACCTATCTAATCCTGTATTTTCCAACTTGAAATGCTTTGTAAGAGCTCATCTAGACACAGTTTTAGGTTCTATTTTTTTTTAAAGTGTTTAATTTTTTTTCTACTTTTCAGATCTATAATCAAATTATAGGGTTGTGTTCACAGAAATATCACTTTTAGCATTAGGAACTTTTCTACATTATATTTCTTTGATTACTTTTCAAAATTGTTGTACATCTGAGCTATAGTTCTTAGTGATAGATTTGAGTCTCAAAAGGTAGTTGCAACCAACAAAATCAAAAGTCCACTTTGTACATTTTGACAAGTGCCCTATTGTACATGCACTACCTATAAAGTGCCCAAATCATACATTAGAGGGGGTTGATTGATTTTTTTCCATCTTGGGAGGTTCATTAATTGATCTCATGGAGTCTTGTCACACATGTCAATTTGGTGTTAGACCAAAGTTGACAACAAGGAACTATCATAAATGGAGTACTTTGATGCTTGATCATCTCAAAGAACATCAAAAAATCCTTCCTTATCTCTATTCAAAGATGTTGCCACCAAATCCTAATTGGACAAATATTACTAAAATTCTTCACTTTCTATATAATAGTATGAGTAAGGAATGTCTTGCTTCTCTTAGAATGGCAAGTTTTCCTCACAATATTTGGATGGCTCTTTAGGAAGCATATGGAGATCCACATGTTCCTCATTTCTAGAGGACATTCTCCAACTAGTCACTCCAATCATGATCCCTACAACTATAGTTGAGATCCCACCTCCTGATGCTCCTATTGCTACTATTAATCTAGTTCTAGCCATAGATGCTTCTAATTTAGTGTAGCAGGAAACACTATGTCTTCCTACTTCAGCTTCATGGGATGACTTCCTTCTAAATATTGCAGGTCTATTCATGGAGTCTCACATTGAAGATGTGGGAGACATCATCTATGATATTTGTCTTCTCTTTTTTGAGGTGAATACTTCATCCATTTCTACAATGTTAGGTCTAGCATGGAAAGGTACACCTTGTATTCCAGCTCTAGCATCAATGGATTACTTCTTGATAGATATTTTAGGTTTGTTTGTGGAGTCACACATAGCATATTTGGGAGACATCTTTGATGATTTACATCTTCTCTTTGATGAAGCAAAATCTTCTTTAGTTGTCATGAGGGCTCAATTTGACAATCCTATCCATTCTCTACATGATCAGTCTTCACAGTTTGATATGATTGTGGATCCTTATGTACAACAATTGTAGGAGGTTTCTTTATCATTTGAGGAGATAGTTAGTTCTTTGGGACATGTTCTACATCCATCCTTTCTAGATTTTCACTTCCTCTTTTCAACAATATTGGAAGGAGTGACTATCAATATTGTCACAGGGACAGTTGAGTAGGTTTTAGAGGCACCATTCATATTCAGGATTCTTTCTACATATAGGGAAAGCATCTCACCTATACCTCTGCCATTGTTTCTTCTAAAGGGGAGGAACATTATTTAGCAGTCATGGATTAGATTCTACATTGGAGTAGCTATCACTGATTAACACTCTACATTTTGTGTGTGTGTGGGGGGGGGGACTACCTTGTCCCCTTCTTCTTCTCTTTTATGGGGGGGACTTTTTCCTCTTATGCAATTTTTTCCTCCTACTTCTCTTTTGTATATACTTAATGTATGTCATAATGCGGGGGTCTTGATTAGTCCATCCATCCATGCATCCTATTTTTTCATCTCTCTTTTTGGGGAAGGGCTTTTCCCATGAGGTTTTCCCTCTTTCTCTACTTTATGAGAGATTTCATTACCTTTTGTACATGAGTACCTAACATAGCCTAGTAGTCGAGACCCATCTTGCATTTCATCCTAGCTTTTGTAAGCTTAAGTGCATTCCCCTAAGTTGCACTTAAGGGGGGTTGTTGGTGTAAATAGGTATTTACTCATTACACTTTACTTAAGTTTACTTAGGTCAATGCATTATTTTATTATTTATTAGGTTGACACTTAGGAGTTTGTGTATTTTTATGATTTTTCATGTTGACAACATAGAAGTAAGCAACTCTAATTTAGCACATGATGTCTACAACACTAGAGTTTGCATAATTAACTGAGTTTTCATGTAGACAACGCAATTATTCACACTCTTAATTAAGCACGTAGTGTCTACAACATAATTTTATATGCTACACCTTTGTAGGCTTATCCTCTCATCATCACACTTACTCATATGCTTAATGGAGGATAATCCACCCCTAGTGGACATGTTCTTGGTTGTAGGACTTATTAGTATGCTGACTACTAGGCATTCTAGAAGCATTCTAGAGGCCTTTATATTCAAGCACTCCTAATTTGTATGAATAGAACATTGAATGAAAATAATTAAATTTTGGTTCTTATTATTATGATCATACTTTGTTGGTCTATTCTTGTGCTTTTGCTTGAGTTCCTTGATCTTGGGTGATTTTTCCCTAAGTAAAATTCTTAAAATGACCACCTCTTGAAGATTTTGTAGGTCTAGGGTTCCAACAATGTATGTACTATATAGATTCAAAAAACCCTACTTTTAAGGGTTTTAGTAGGAATGTTGGTGTTTTCTCTCTTGCAAGTGTTAAACTCCATACCTAGACTCCTCCTTTTATTTTATCTTTCCTCACACATTTCTCCTACCTTACCTATTCAAGATTTACCTATGCCAATCATTTTTTCTTCACAAGAACTGCTTACAAGCATCTTCTTGCACCTTGTCAAGCTTGCTAGCTTCCCTAGGGATCACATGTAAGAATAGTAGATGGCCTTCCACAACCTCCATACACCATATTTATAATGTGTACAAAGGGTATTTCTTGGTCTCCAAAATTCATGGTGATTAGACCAAGGACACTCAAGCTATAGCACATTTCATGATTGCTACTCAAAATTGGACAACAAGATCAACAAAAATAAATGATTTTCAAAACCTTATTGAATGCCTACTTGAAACCAAAAAATATTCACATAGATTTAGGATATAGACAAAGGATTTTAATTTATTAAAAATAGTATTCTACTCAATCCAAAAATCCAACCAAAACTCCAAAACTACACTCAGAATGCTCAAACTGTCTTTTCTTGTTGAATGTTGTCCATACATCCAATTGTCCAACGCCTAGAACTAAGTTGGAAAAGTCTTAAATATACTTCATGTTTTCTCCTATTCTATAGTTTGAACCATAATTTCCCCAACTTGTTCATTTTCCAAAACTTCCTAAAAAGTTGTCAAGCAATTTTGCAAAATTGCAAAGTTGTCAATGCAACTTTTTAACAACTTTTGCAATTTTGCTCCTAGACTCTCCAAAATTGCAAATAATGTTCACAAACCTCCTAAGATTACCTTAAAACATCTAAGGGCCATATTAACACAATCCTTGCCCCATTTTCTAACACTTTACCTCATTTTTCCCTCTAGAACAATTTTTGCAATTTTTAATTATTAGGACCTAATTGACCAAAATAGACTCCTAAACCAAAACCTACTAATTTAAAAGATCCTAAGAACACCTTGGGACTTTATCACCAGTCCTTACTACCCCATGGTTGGTTAGACCATCCAAAAATAAAAAACTAGACTTTAGAGTTTGACCTTACCCTAGGTATTCCTCCACCATTCTCCCCTTGCATGAAGAAGTTAAGGTACTGTTAGAGATAGGAACTTAGTATTGATGCCTAGCTTCTTGAAGTCACCCTCAGTAATCCAAGTTGCATTAGCCTCAGGAAAATCCATCTATTTCACTAAATCCTCCTTGTAGACCTTATTTCTTGTGCTCTTCTTCACCCTAGAGTCCAATATCTTTTCAACTTGTGGTTGCTTCTTTTCACGTACCTTCATGAATGCTACATCCTTGTTTAACTTTTCCTAATACTCTATGTCATCTATTTTAGCACCTCTATATAGTACTAGCACATTATAGATTGGAGAAAGAGACATGTCCTTGGGTAGATCTATCTTATAGTCATTGGCTTCCATCAAGGTTTTTTATACCTAGTCATGTACCTCCTTCATTGATTACACAAAATCATCAATTGTTCCACTAATCCTATCATGTGAATGTAGGTTCCTCAACTCCATTATACCTCTTGGGTGAGTACCATACACCACTTGGAAAGGACTTAGCCCTATTTTCCTATTCTTTCTATCATTATATGCAAACTCAGCTTGTGGAATAACTTGTTTCCAACTTTGTCCATACTCCTTGGTGAGGCACCTTAATAGGTTACCCAATACCCTATTTATTACATCGATCTAACCATTAGTTTGAGGATGGTAGGAACAAATATCTGATAGGTGTGTTCCAAGCCTCTTCCATAAGTTCTTCCAAAATTTCCCCCTAACCTTAACATCCCTATCATCTATTATGCTCTTTGGCAAGCCATGGATCCTAACAACCTCATTGAAGAATAGGTTAGCCACATTACTTGCATCATATGTAGTATTGCATGGTATGAAGTGGCTCATCTTGTTGAACCTATCTATTACCACAAAGACACTATCCATCCTTGTCCTTGTCCTTGGTAATCCCACTATAAAATCCATACTGATGTACTCCCAAGGTCTAGTAGGAATAGGGAGAGGTTGGTAGAACCTTGCATTTGATAAAGTTCCCTTTGCCTTCTAACATATGCTGCATTGCTCCACATATCTCCTGACATCTCTTTATTTTTTAGGCCAGTAATAGAACCTTTCCACAAGGTCCAAGGTCTTGTTTAGACCAAAGTGCCCACTCATGCTCCCATTTTTATTTTCTTGTATGAGATTCTCCCTCATGAATCCTCTTAGAATGCACAACTATTGACCCTTGAACAATAGTCCATTATGCAAGGTATATTCATCAAAATCAATATAGAAATGATTAGAAAAATTAGTACATACCTTATAGGCTTCTAAAAATTTAGTGTCCTCCTCATACAGATCTTTGAAGCCATCTAATCCAATACGTTTTAGTTTGACTTCTTGCACTGTTAGCAATCTCCTACTCAAAGCATCTATCACCTTATTATTTTTTCCCTTCTTATGCTTGATAGTGAAGATATAGGACTATAAGAACTCCATCTATTTGATGTGTCTTGGACTTAGCTTCTCTTGTGAGTTAATAAAAATAAAGGCTTGGTTAATTGTAAAGACTACAAACTCCTCAGGGAATAAATAGTCCCTCCACTTCTTGAGGGTTTGGACAAGTGCATAAATCTATAGGTCATATGTTGAATATCTTGGCTTAGCTTCATCAAGCATCTCACTAAAAAATACCATTGGTCTACCCTCTTGGCTCAAAACTACCCCAACTACTATGTTACTAGCATCACATTCCACCAAAAATTTCTCCTCCAAATTGGGTAGAACCAAGATAGGTTGGGTTACTACCTCCTTCTTCAATCTCTCAAAACTTTGATAAGCAGGTTTAGTCTACCTAAATTTAGTCTTCATTCCCCCTTTAATTGTATCCATCATAGGTGGACATATTTCATTGAACCTTCTTACAAACATCCCATAGACCTGTGCCAATCCATGAAAACTCTTGACCTTAGTAGTAGATCTAGATTTAGGCCAACTCAAAATAGCCTCTACTTTGTCCTTGTCCATCTTAAGACTTCCTTGGGATACTACAAACCCCAAATACACTAGTTCCTCTTTTATGAACTCACTTTTCTCTAAGTTTACTGTCAAATTTTCCTCTTGGAGCTTCCTCAATACAGACTTAAGGTGTTTCATATGTTCTCCCCTAGTACTAAAGATGATAATGTCATCTAGGTATACCACAATAAATACCCCAATGTAATCCTTCAAAACCTCATTCATGACTCTTGTGAATGTGCTTGGTGTATTGGTAAGGCCAAATGGCATTACCAACCACTCATAGAGACAATTAGTAGTCTTAAATGAAGACTTCCATTCATCCCCTTCTTTCATCTCAATCTAATAATATCCACTTTTAAGATAAATTTTGAAAAAATACCTAGCTCCACCTAGACAATCCAACAAGTCTTCTATTCTAGGAATGGGAAATTTGTACCTAATTTTGATTCTATTAATTGCTCTAGAATTAGTACACATTCTCCACTTACCTCCCTTTTTAGGTGCTAAGACCACTAGTATGGCACATGGACAGATGCTCTTCCTAATCAGCCCTTGATCAAACAACTCTTGAACTTGCCTTGTAATCTCCTCATTTTTCTTTGGAGTTATCTTGTATGCAACCTTATTAGGTAGTGATGCCCCTAGTATGAAGTCAATCTGATGACTTATGGCCCTCTTAGGTGGTAGGGTAGTGGTGCTCCATCACAAATTATTTTTTTAAACTAGTCCAATAGCCCTTGCACTTCTGTAGGTATAGGTGTGGATGTTATTGTCTCCTCCTCCTTAAGCTTTTAGCATAACAACATAAACTACTCCACTCTCCTTCAAGTCCTTAATAAATTCCTTTCCACTCATGAGCAAGGCTTTTAGTATTAGACTTCTCCACCTTGTCTTCTTCCACTATATACTAGATTCTATAAGTTTCACCATCCTTTTTAAAGGAATACATGTTCTCATTTGCATGATTCACTTCCTCTCTATCATATTGCTAGGGTCTTCCCAAGAGTAGGTGACAGGCATCCATTGGAAGCACATCACACAAGATCTTATCCTGATACAAGTTTTCCAATAGTGATGTCTATCTTCACATGTTCATTCACTAGGATATTTTGCCCCTTATTTAACCAAGTCACCTTGTAAGGGTACACATGTGGAATCTTGGTCAAACCAAGCTTTTGTAAAGCCTCCTCTGTTATGAAATTTTTAGTAGACCCTGATTCTACGATCACCTTTCCAAATATCTTACATGTGGTTCTAGTTTTCCTCTTCTTGGACATAGTTAATCTTATTTTACACATAAGAAGATGTTACCATTTCTAGACATCTATTAGTAGGGTGTCCTAGCTTACCACAGTTGTAACACTTCATGTTACTAAAGTGTGAACCTTTGTTGTTGTTTCTATATCTACCTTTGCCACCATTGTTGGATCCTTTGCCTCTGCTAGAGCCTCCTCTCTAACTAGTCTCATTGGACTACTCACTCCACTTAGAGTCTCCATATTTTCTTTTCTCATTAATCCTACTACTAGAGCCTCCCCTTGAATCACCTTTTAAGTCCTTGCCTCTACCTCTATTCTTAGAACTAGAGTTCCCTTTCTTCCTTAGTTTTTCCTCCACCTTCCTAGCATTTGAAAATAACTCTAAAGAGTGGTGAGGCTAAACAAACTCATCTCATCATTTATGGACCATTTAAGGCCATTTAATTACTTTATCACCTTGATACCCTCTACTACTTGCACCGTTGACCTTAGTGCTAATTTCTAAAATTCCTCAGTATAGGTTGCCACATCAAGTTCTTTTTGCCTAAGGTTATGCCTCTACTTATGGATCTAAATCTCATAATCCTCTAGTAGGAATTTCTCTTTGATCTTTGCCACCATTTATTTCCAATTATCTATAAGCTTCTTCCCCTCACTTTCTCTTTCTTCCTACACAAACTTCCACCATGTCAAAGCTTGACCTTTCAACCTATACTTTACAAAACTTATCTTTTGGGCCTCTTTTGTCCCTTCACACTCAAAGTAGTTCTCAATGCTTTCAAGCCACTCTAAGACTACCTCTACATCCATCTTGCCATAAAATAAAGATACATTCTCTAGAATCTTCCCTCCAAATGCTTTAAGGTCTTTTAGGAATGGTTCCTGCTCACCAAGTGGAGGATCACGTTCAGGGATTTCATCCTCCAAACTCACCTTCTCTTTCCCTTGCCAAAGCCTTCATCTTCCTTATCTTGGGCCACGTCCTCTCTCTCTTTCAACTTGTCTTTTACCTCCTCTAGGGCCTCATCTAAAACCTTGGTCTTTTCTTCTAAGAGCTTCTTCTTCTCATCCACTTCCTTTCCCAACTCTGCATTGATCACCATCTTGGAAGATCCACTTGACTCAGTGGAATACAACATACCATCCACAAACCAAAAACTAAACTTAGGGATTCCAAAAAATTTCTTTATTTTCTACTTTAATTCCTCAAGATAACCATCCATTATAGTCTCAAAATTCTCACCTATATGATTAATGAACTCATTTTCTTGGTGATTGGTGTCTTTCTGTCCAAAACTATATCTCTGACAGTGGGAAATGAATTTTTTACATAGAAAATATTCATACAATGAGAGAACCAAACTTACAAGATGTATTATTTTCCTATCTTATAGCTCCTAGGTTATTTTCCAATTGGATGAGTTGCAACTCCTCTAGATCATAGTTGTGATCCTTCTTCATAATTTTATACCCCATGTCAACAACTACACATGACACATTGTTTAGTTGGCTCGACTAGTAAAACTTGTGATAAATTACCTAAACTATAAAATCTATTATAGGTTCCTCAATAGTTTTAATTGGCATACCTTAGCCATTCCATTTTTTCTTCATGAGGTTTTAATTGCATCCCTTTCTTGAGATCAAATGGTCTTCACTCTGTCTAGAATAGGGTATCTATTCATGTGATGAATAATAGACTTTTTTATTCTGACTAGTCTATTCTCCAACCATAATTTTATGTCATATACTCAACTTAGCACAATCTTTATCCATTCAAATTTACATGCTTTTGGAAATTCTAGGGAAAGATTTAACCCTTTCTTAGCCAAGACCTTGTTCTTGTCTCTCAATCTGCCATTCTTGTACAATTTACCACATGCATTTCTCATCTCAAAGTTACCTATCTCTTTGATCTTGTACATATAACATGATCAGATATTGTGTACCATAATCACTTCGGGTGGAATAGTAGACAATGCCCCTAAATAATCTCTTTTCAACTCAATATTTGGATATGCCTTGAACTTTTGTGGAGGCCTTGCATCATTTCAAAAAATATATTTATTACTATCTCTCAATGCCTCTTTCTTCTCACAAGCAGATGCAGTTGATGCCATCTTTGCAATATATGGTTTTAAAATCAAACAAATTCACACAATTTACTCATTAATTCAATGACACACACTTGAATCTCTTTGTAACTTCACACAAATTTCTCTACAAATTGCCTAAATTCTTTGCTCTATAAACTCAAAAACCTAGTGAGTCAAACTGAGCTTCAAAATCCACTATATAGATTCAAATGGTTGAATAAATTTTCTATTAAATTCTTTGTATAATTATTAGGTATACATTGGGTAAATAATAGTTGTCTCATCTTACTCAATGAAACTCAGTACACATATATGTTTCAACTATGCTCAGATAGTATCAAGACTCGGTTCATACTGACATTCAAAATTAGCACTCAGTCTCTACCACATTTTCAAATTGGTACCAAAATTCACTTTCTTCTTAAATACTAACTTTATTCCTTATGCATCTTAAATCATTATTATTTGGACTTTCATACATGTAGTATTAAGAACTAATGTCTAATATAGAAATTTGAAATATAGTTCCATACATACCTTATCATTTAGTTTGAGGTGAGGAAATCACCTAATCCATTGGATTTGATGATGAGAACTTCTCCATTTCCACTATTTTTTCCATTTGAATCCTTTCTGTATGTTTAATTAATTTTAATCCTTACTTATTGACCATTGACCTTTACCTTTCCATTGTTTACCTCAACAGTTGGTGTTGGTGCTCAGTTCATAGAGTCCTTTCTCAAATGACCAACCTTCTGATAGTTGAAACATATTGGTCCCAAAAACTTATTATTACCATATCTTCTTGATGTAGGAGCATCTTGGTTTTTCTTGGTGGCTATTTTGGAGTTCATGGGAGGAGGCTTGATAGTTTCTTTGGAGGGTACTTGGACTAATACTCGATTGGAGATGAGGTGCTTGGTAGAGGTTTCTTGGTCATCTCTTGGTAGTTCTTGGTTCAGAACTTGGTGGATGAATCAACTTGTTGATCTTGGAGGTAATTAATTGTTGAAGGAGCTCAGCATAGCTTAGATTTCTTGGTTGTCAAAGGCAATCAGTGATGCTTGCAACAACTTGGCACACACTAGGAGCTCAGTGAAGGTTGGTTACAGTGTTTCTTGAATTTCTTAGTCTTTAAAGGTGTTTTATTGCTGTAGGAACTCAATTTGTGAAGGTGTTTCTTGACATATACTACAAGGGCTCAGTTATGCTTGGTGGAGTTGCTATTACTCAGAGGTTGTTTCTTACACTAGCACTTAGTTTTTGTGTTCCCAAATTTATTTGTGTTCGGTCTCTAGTGTGAGCCAAACTTAGAATGTTGCAAGTATTTAATATGTGTTGCAACTAATTTGTGTCTTGCAGGGGCATTTGATGTAAGGGTTTATTTTAATTTTTATTAGGCTAGGCCAACTTTTGGCTTAGTTGGGTATAAGTAAGGGGGTCTTATGGAGTCTTAGGCATTCATTTAGTGGAGCGATTCATGATGATGTGTGGGGTCTAGTAGAGCGAAGATGGATTAGGTGAGTGAGTGAAGTTTTCCTAAGTGTGTGGACAAAGCATTGAATGTGAGGCAATTTACACTTGGATCCTAGTTAAACTTTGAAGGGCTAGAATCTGAGGCTTGGGAAACAAGGAGATTTCTTGGTGGGCTTGCGAGAACAAGTTTAGATCTTCCTTAAAGGTTTCTACCAATGTGGATCTTAACTAGCTAGTTTTGGGATTGGATCTTGAGGGATCTTGCAAAACTTTTTGTAATTGCTATTTTATTTGGCCTTAACACAGAAGGCCTTATAGCTAGGTACATTGCATGTAAATAGTAATTTTATGAATAAAGAGTTGCATTTGGTATCAAATTGTGTGTCTTGTGTAATTTTTCCACTATGTGGTTATTTGTAGGAATCCAAATTACCTCATGTAGGGGTACCCTCAGATTCTTACTACATCTGATGGTATCAAAGCATAGTTTTTCCTAAGTGTGGAGACAAATTGGCAAAGTTGAGGCAATTTGCACCAGGACCTTGGGTTGAGAGTATCTAATAAATGAAGATCTTGATCTGGTGGTGGATTTTTCTTTCTAGATTCATAGATCTCTTAGTTGATAGGTTGCATATCATGGTTCTAACTTGCAATTATAGAGGACTTGCACATGGATCAATGGATGTAAAGATGGAAGGTTGATCTTGTTGGGGAAGATTGATATGTTGGTGATTTGATCATAGAGGGTTTGCAAAGATCTTAGAAGATTTCTTTAAGAATATTGGACCCTATGATGATTGCAAATCTCTGTGATGTGGTGGAGATGAGGCTTTCTAATATGTCTTCTCGATTTGAAGCTAGTTTGATTGATTAAGTTAAGGAGGGATGGTTGAATTCCATAATAAAGTTGGAGTCTACCAATCTAGAAGAGTGTTGTCTAGCCAATTAGAAGAATTTTTTGTGAGATAATATGACATAGCAACGTTACAAAGGAGGTAACAAAGGTATGTGAGATTGGTTTTGATTAGTTTGTGGAGTTTGATGCAGAACTTGTAGAGAAACTTGAGGTTGTTGCTGAGGATATTCTTAACCTTATTGATGTTGGGATGCAGATTGGTTTTCATGATCAGTCAATAGAGTCTATCATGGATATTGTAGAGCACTTAGTCATGGATGATCTTCTTGTTGTTGGTGATGATTTATGTGTTGCAGAGCATCTTTTTGTGAACAATGAGATTGTTGGTATTAAGAGTTTGGCATATGTTGCTAAGGAGTTACATATTGCTACTGATATAGAATTTTTTGCTGCTAGTGTGGATTCACTAGTTACTAATGAGGACTTATTGATGAAGCATTATGTTTAGTTTGTTCCTAGGAGTGAGCATGCTGATTGGATGGTTGAGATTTTGGTGTTTGACAGATGGATGCAGATGTGGATGATGTGCAGATTAGTTTTCTTGTCCCTGTTGGATTGAAAGCCTTTGCTAAAGATGAAGATGGTTGTTGATCTTTCTTTGGGCACCAAATTATGGGATGCACTTTTCTATTTACTTGGGGAGAATGATGTAGGAACATCTTTGGTTTTCTTGGTGGCTACTTTCGAGTTCATTGGAGGAGGCTCGGTAGTTGCTTTGGAGGGTGCTTGGATTGATACTCTTTTGGAGAATGGTAGAGGTTACTCGGTCATCTCTTGGAAGTTCTTGGTTGAGAACTTGGTAGATGAATGGACTTGGAAATCATGGAGGTGCTCAGTTGTCAAAGGAGCTGAACATAGCTTGGAGCAATCATTCATTGAAGGTGCTTGGTAATGCTTGTGAGAACTTGGCACACACTAGGAGCTTGGTGAAGCTTGGTTACAATTTTTCCCAAATTATTTAGTCTTTGAAGGAGTTCATTTGTTGGAGGAACTTAATTTGTGAAGGTGTTACTAAACATATACTACAAGTGCTTGGTAATGCTTGGTGGATTTTTTGTCACTCAGAGGTTATTTGTGACACTCAGTTTCTATGTTTCCTGAGTTGTCTATGTTTGGTCTCTAGTGTAAACCAACCTTTCAATTTAATTTTGGTTGTAGTTATTTAATATTTTTTGTAGCCAACTTATGGCTTGCATAGGCATTTCATGTAATGGTTTATTTTAATTTGTATTTGTCTAGGCTAACTTGTGGCTTAGTTGGCTATAAATAAGGGGGTCTTGTGGAGTCTTAAACATTCATTTAGTGGATTAAGTAATGATGAAGTGTGGGATCCAACATGGGCAATATTAAGTAGCTGAGAGAGAAAAATTTTCCTAAGTGTGTGGAAAAAGCATTAAATATGAGGTAGTTTATGCCTAGATCTTGGTTAAACTTTGAAGGGCTAGTAGCTAAGGCTTGGGAAACAAGGATATTGATTGATGGGCTTGTGAGTACAAGTTTATGTCTTCCTTGAAGGTTTCTACCAATGTGGATCTCGACTAGCTAGTGTTGGGATTAGATTTTGGGGGATATTGCATAACTATTTTGTAATTGATATTGTATTTGGCCCTAACCCAAAAGCCCTTACAACTAGGCACATTACATGTAAAGCATTATTTTATGAATAAAGAGTTGTATTTGGTATTAGATTGTGTATCTTGTGTTGTGTTTCCATTGTGTGGTTATTTGCAGGAATCAAGATTACCTTTTGTAGGGGTACCCTTGGATTTGTGTTGTACATTTTCCTATGAGATGTATCTTAGCATAATTTATTGCAATGTGTCCATAATTTCCACAATATTGAAAATTTACTCAAGTATTGTATCCTAATTTATGGTACTACCTTACTTGGGTGCTTTGTCTTAACCTTTAGTTGTCCAATTGTTCTTTACTTTAGATATGTAGTCTTGTGACTTATGACCTTACTAATGACACGTGTAACAATAACCTTGAAATCTAAAATTATTTGGTACTTTATTCACCTTTGATCTACACTCATATGCTTGATGACCTTATTTTTTGCAAGTGAAACAATAACCATTTAATCTAGGTTCAGGATTTGACTTACCAATCTTGCTCGTGTAGATGTTTGTTGTATGGCTTGGTTTTTAGAAATCATAGCTATTGGAAGCATGAATGTTGATGATATTCCTATGGGAAAGTATGGTAGAAACATGATTAGATTATTATCATGATGATATGTTACATTCATGACTATGTTTTTCATTGATGTCAACATAGTAGTTTTCTATAGTATCTAACAGAAGAACAGTAGAAAGATCAAGTTGGTACAGATAGACAGTTGAGTAGTTTCATTAAGAGAGATTAAAAGGAGATACTAATAAGTTTCTAGTATATGTAGCTAACCTCAGAAGCATAAGATATTGAGTTTGGAAGAAGTTATACAAGTTTTAGTGAAGATGTTGACATATCAGTCAAGTTTGTTATTAGTGGCATACACGTATTTAGATTGTAACTATCTACCAAGTTTATTGTATAGTTAACAATGTTAACCAAGAATTTTAGTTGTCACCAAGTTCTACAATTTTTACCAGGTCTTTTGGACATATTTCAATGTATACTAAGGAGTTACTATTATTGCAAAGATCAATAGTGTAAACTGAGAATCTTAGTACATGTCGAGTTTAATAGTGCAAATCAAGTTGTGTAGTGCTTACTGAGTTCATAGTTGATGTGATGTGAGTTTAGTGTTGACTAAGCTATGTAGTGGTAAACAAGTGGTTCAGTTTATATGCTAAGTTTCATAGTATTCACTAAGTCACTAGTGTTGACTGAGTTCAAGACTACATGGAAGTTATCAATATGGACTAAGCTTCTACATCTACCAAGTGCATGACAAGGTCAAGCATTGACAATGGATGCCAAGTATCATAAACCTCACCGAGTCAGTCTTTAGAACCTAAGTGTCTACATTTGAGATGACTTTGTAATATTTGTGTAAAATTGTATTGTGGACAACTTTGTAATTGTATAATTGGATTGATATACATGTAATTTATTGTATCACATCCAATTAATGTATGGAATTATTAAGGAAGTAATGTGATCATCATAGAAGAGTAGAAGTGTGAATTATAAAGGCTAGAATAGTAGAAGGAGCAACAAAGTTCATCTATCACAACAAGGTGATTTGTACACTTAGAGGAATCTCATTCAGCAAACCAAGTTGCAAATCAGAGATCGGCTACTGATTCATCCTAATAGGTGGATTAGTCAAATCCTTTAACAAGGTAGACCTAGCAGTCCTTATTGCTCCTAATGGGGTAGATCATCAAAAGTGATCAATGCGAGCCTTAATAAGCCAACTTTATATTACAGTACTAAAGCTTTTGGGTATCATCCCCACCTTAGTTTTACTTTCTATTTGGAAGGTTTCTAGGTCACCAAATCTTTGTGTCAAAGTGTTATGTATGCTTTCATGTTTTTAGTTTTTCATGCATGTAGTTAGATTACAACTTTTATATTGGATTAATTATTGATTGGTTTAAAGTTTTAAAAGTATTAGAAGTTACTGATTCACCCCTCCCCTCTCAGTAACTTATCTTTTAAGAATATTTCCAACAATTGGTATTAGATATTTTTGGTTCTTAGAGAAAAGTTTAACAGCTTGAGCAAAGATCAAAGACCATGGAGATATTCAGACTTGACAAGGCTATTGACAATGAGAAGCTTAATTTGGAAATGGTTATTGCCCAACTCAAGAAAGAAAAGAAGCAACTCTCTCAATCCCTAAAAAGAAGAAAAGATCTTGCAATTCAAATGAATGATCATCTCTACATTGAAGGAAGAATTGAAGACCTTCATTCAACAAGTAGCTCAGATGAAGCAAATGAAGCAAACATAGAACTCCTAGAAAAGAATGGTTCACTGCAAGAAGAAGTAAGAAAATTAAGAAGAGAGAAAGAAATTAAGTCAATAAGATTATGTGAATTTATGGAAGAGAAAAACAAGATAAGATAAGAGATAGAAGGAAAGGCCAATGAAATACAACACCTACCCCTTTAGCAAGCAGACTTAATTGATTAGCTCACCAATGCAAATGAAGAAATCATGAACCTAAGATTAGAGAATGAAAGATTACAGAATGACCTAAACTTTGAAAGAAAAATCAATGAAAGAATGATGCAATCCCAAACAGACATGAATTAGTTGAATGAGAAAAATCTCTATAGACAAAAGGGAAAAGCAAGAATTGGATATGCAGAAGAAGGAGAATCATCCAAACAAGGAGCCCAAAAGAATCAAAGACCTACTTACAATCATTGTGGTAAGATAGGTCATACTTCAAACAAATGTTGGAGCAATGGAAAATTAAAATTTAATGGAAAATGTTACAATTGCAATCAACATGGTCATAAGCCTAATGAATGCAAAGAGAAACCAAGATTTGAAGACAAATGTCACAAATGTAAGAATCATGGGCACAAATCATCATAATACAAAACCAAGATATTGAATCCAACAAAAAAAATTGTGAAAGCTATATTTGGTTGGGACTACAACACCTGGTGTAGATGTCATTACTATGGAGAATTTAGACATATTTGAATGAATTGTGTAAACAATCATTTGAGGAAAATATATACTACTAAAAGATGTTTCATTTTTACTAAACTTGGTCATCTTGCCAAGAACTATAGGAATATTGGTAGTATTTAAGATGAAAAGAAGACAAAGGTTTATAACATCTAAAAATAAATGAGACAGCAATGGGTTCCAAAGTCTACCAAGAATGCAAGTCCAAACAATGATGAACATGGCACTCAAGAATTGGGTGGCTCCACAATTTCTACTTGATTTCTAAAAGGAGAACTAGGACTAGGCTACCAAAGAAGACATCAAAATCATTTCTAGTTGAAAGAAAAAAAGATCCATATCTGTATTCAAGATACAAAGGGATCACTGAGTAAAACGGTAACAATTACTACCAAGTTACGTTCCTTACCAAGTGAGGTTGGGTCACAAAATCTACTGAGCAAGCTTGGGGGTAGCTAAATTTCATATGGTTACCAAATGATGGAAGACTCTACCCAGTAATCAATGCAAGAAAGTGGATGACAATCTGTCAATTTGATCTACCATCCATACCAAGCATTTATGTTGAGATTTGATAAAAGGAATGAAATCAAAGTTACTTTCACCATGAAATTTCAAGAGCTATTGCACAGTACAATCTTCAAAAGCATCTAAGCAATTTGAGAGAATTGTTACCGATAGATTTTGAATTCTTTCAAAACCTGTCAAGTGAAGATAGCATCTAGCAGTAGCAAGGCAAAATGAGGATCATACATATTGGTTCATGGTGTTGAATGGAAAGCTCTAGATTTGAAGCTCACTCTTGTAATCACTGAAACCCTAGATCTGAGTGGAGCTTAGTCGCAAATCCCTCCAAAGGTACTATTGATTAACAAAATTCATTCTCATTTTAAATGCACAATTCAAGATATTGGTACTTTGGAAATGGATGAAGCCCTAGAAAAGTTGTGTGTAAATGGCATCTTGAAACCTAAGCATCAACAGCTCGAGACAAAAGGATTAATCCATATTCCTCACATGTATTGTAAATTTCAAGTAAAATGGATTAGATTTATTCTTAGTCATGTGCATAATAGATAGTTATGGTTGGATCAACAAATATTGATCATGAAGAAGATGATTTATAGAATCACTAGTCTCCCAATGTTGGCTAAAGCTAAAATGACCAAAACCCTAGGTTGGGTTGAACTAGAGAAGAAAACCCTAGTTGAATGAGATGGTAGAGGCATGAAGATAAGTAGTGTCACTAAAATGGAATTAAATTTTTTTATTCATATCATTTCACTTAATATCTATAGTTAAATCTAGTTGACTAGTGTAGCATGTGAAGTAGTTGACCTTGCATTCAAGGTAGTCAAGAATAATCTTTCTCTTGACCTTGCCAAGCTACTGTTGAAATAATTCAACAAGAACATGGAGAGCATCATAATGTCAAAGAACAACCCATGTAAGTTTGTCTCTCAATTGACATGTTTATTCTTTTATGTTCAAAAAATTTTCCCTTCAAAAGGTACAGTTGTATGGAGAATTTGATGTGCTAGTACTCTACCAAATTAATGAGTACATCGTTGAGATTGGAGAGAATTATAATAGTATCATGGATAACTATTTTGATGCATTTAGAGAGAAAATGAATAATAGATTTAGGATTCCAAGGAAATTAGTTGAAGTGTACAAGGATGATGTGTGTTTCATGGTAGATAGTGATAAGGTATACATTCAAGCAGTTACGCAGGGAATTGCATGGGTGAAACCTCTTGGATATGAGGTTAATATAGATGAAACTAAGGATATAATTGAGGCACTTGTAAATTAACCAATTGATCCCAAGGCTTTATATTTAAGTACATATGATGAAGCTAAGGCTAGGATAGAACTAGAAATAAAACTCCCTCAGGCGGTAAATAAAGGCAAGAAAAGAATTTCTAAGTTGAAAACTAGTAATACTCTTTTGTTGACCTAGTGAAAAAGTGAGGATCAAGAAGTAGAGGATGAAGAAGAATTAGAGGAAGAGGAACCACTAAAGAAGAAAGGAAAGGTAATCATTACCAAGCCTACAAAGCCATCCACTATTGTGTTTACTAAAAGATCCTCAAAGAAGAAAGTTGATAAGGAAGGAGGAGATATAATATTTAGAAAACCTCCACCCACCTTCCAAGATAGTCTAAAATAACTACAGGAAGGGGTCAGTATAACAAATTTTAAAGCATTAAAGTATGAAACTAGGACTAATGAAGAATAGAAGAAAATTGAAGACCTGGTGATGGAAAAAATGGGTAAGTGGAAATACTCACAAAACTAGCTTATTTCTCAAATTCCTAATATTTTGATGGATAAGATTAAGCCAAGATGGGAATTTTCCATGAAAACTATAAAAGACATCTATGGGATTACCCTGAGGTAGCTTATTCTAAGCTTAATAGACAAGGAGGTTGAGGAATCTCTAAAGAAAAATGAGGAGAAATTAACTCTGGAATTCAACACTTGTCTAGTTCTGATGAAAGATATTAAGCATGTTGTAAGGAATGCAACAAATACATGAAAAATTGTATATCATCTTCATAAACTAAGTGATTTTGATGTTGATGTGAAAGATGATGATGATGATGATGATGATGATGATAAAGAAGAGAAAGATGAAGACAAAAATGTTGAAGAGATAACACAATTTGACAACATTAACAATGGAGAGGAGCGAGAGCAAGATGCTATCAAGGAAGGAAGGCAGGATGATGAGGAAATTGACCCAATTAAGATTGTTGTAGCAGTTATTGCCTCACTCCCTCACGTTCCAAGAAAAATAGCAAAAACATCAAGCATGGAGATAGCCTCATTAGGATTGATTGTGACTACCACTGACAATACTAACATCCAATCAATCTTTGCACAAGCTCAGCTAAGCACATCATTGACTAAAGTGACCCCCACTTCATCTATCGAGCTGCAGACTCTTCCCTCTTCTATCATGTTGGCTAAAATAGTTTTGGATACATCAATTTTTGCTACTACAGGTATTTCTACAATAAGTGTACTATCAATTTTTGCAGCTAGTCCTATTATGTCTACTATTGTTTCCATTCCTAGTAAGAAAGAAATAAGTGTAAGGATAGTTGAGACCAAGCCTCAACCAAGCACAAAAATTTTGGGCCAAGGAAAAGAAAAGTAGGAGGAAATAGACTTTGATGAGGATATAGTGGTCCCAAACTAGGAAATATCCAAACTCAATCTAGATCAAATGCATACATTTGGTGAACTTCTCCAAAAGAAAGCCAAACAACAAAGGCTAAGAGAAGAAAGAGATAGAATTTAAAATCATTGAGGATGCCAAGAATATTTTGGCAAAGGCTATAAGTATAGAGGTTGATTCATCTCAACTAATTTTGTATCAACTAGTAGAGGTAGTCTAGAAGTTTAATGAAGATTTAGATGGGCAGGTCAAGTTACTACAGAAAGTAGAGAAGAAGTTTGAAAATAAGGTGTTAGAGCACATTGCTCAACAAATTGCCATTTATCAAGTAGAATTATCTACCATTTTGGGCTCTCTGGAAACCTCTTGTACAAATGTAACTCTACTTTTTTGTAAGTTATGTGATCTTTCAAATTTCACTAAGGAAAATAAGTACAAATTGTCCAAGATTGATGAAGATCTCAAGGCAAGTGCTCAATAGTTGCAGCTTGACCTCGGTTCAAGCTCTTCTCATTCCAATAAGATTAGATTTTTGATAGATATATAGGAAAAATTTCTTAGAGAAGAGTCCAAAATCAGATCTACATTGGTAGATATTTAGAATATGATTCTCCCTAACATGGATGCACTATAGAAGCATACTGCGCATTCCAAAACCCTCATCCATGACAACGATTTTTCCATCAGGCCACACGATTGAGTTGTCAGCAAAAGTGTAGATTGCACTACACACATGTAAGGTCTTGCAAGATAATTGGGAACAAACTTTGGCTATCATACTCAAGGTACATTCAAACTTTTGTCTCATTTTTGCATTGATATGTAAATATATAGAATAAATCTTTAGCATTATTGTCAAAAAAGGGGAGAAAGATATAAGATATGGGAATGATGAGTTATGGGGGAGAAGTAAGAATTGATACATAAGCTAGAAAGAAAATGGGGGAGATAGATGTGATATAAATGTAAATAATGATTCAAAGAAGAATGTATAGCAAGGAGATGTATAGTATACTATATAGGAGCCTTACCATGTACAAAAATATATCTTACAAAACCAATTTTGAAAAATCTCAAAAATAGTATCCTCTACTGAGCTAGAATCACAAGGTGATGGATAAAGATATTTAGGAACTTTTTGAATTTAGTTTTGGCTAATAAGTTTTTTTGTCACTAATGCCAAAGGGGGAGATTTTTGACATATCAGTCAAATTTTTTATTAGTGAGATACATTTATTCAGGTTGTAAGTATCTACTAAACTTACTATACAATTAATAGTGCTAACCAAGCATTTTAGTTTTCATTGAGTTCTATAGTTGCTACTGGGTCCTTTGGACGCATTTCATTGTATACTGAGTAGTTATAGTTATTGCGAAGATTAGCAATGTAAATCAAGCATCTCAATATATACTAATTTTACTAGTGTAAACTGAGATGTGCAGTGCTTATCAAGTTCACAATCGATGTGATGCGAGTCCAATATTGACCAAGCTACTCAGTGTTAACCAAGTGACTCAGTTTATACCAAGCTCAATGTGATAGTGTTTACTAAGCTATGCAGTGGTAAACAAGTGATTCAATTTATATTCCAAGTTTCAAAGTATTCACCGAGTCACCAATGTAGAATGAGTTCAAGACTACTTGGAAGTGATCAGTATAGACTAAGCTTCTATGTATACCTAATGCATGACAATGTTGAGGATTGATAGTGGATGTCAAGTATCAAAACCTCACCGAGTCAGTCTTTAGATTTTGAGTGTCTACATTTGAGTCAACTTTTTAATATTTGTGTAAACTTGTATTGTGGTCAACTTTGTAATTGTATAATTGGATTCATATATATGTAATTTATTGTATCACATCTAATGTATGTATGGAATTATTAAGGAAGTAATGTGATCATCATAGAAGAGAAAAAGTGTGAATTACAAAAGCGACAATAGTATAAGGAGTAGGAAAGATTCATCTATCATAGCAAGGTGATTTGTACACTCAAAGGAATCTCATTCAGCGGACCAAGTTAAAAATAAGAGATTAGCTACTACTTTATCCTAATGGGTGGATCAATCAAATCCTTTAACAAGGTAGACCTGAAAGTATTATGCAAATCTCTTTGTCGAGTGCATACTTCATTGTATGTTTGTAAATCCTTTAACATGGTAGACCTAGCAGTCCTTATTGCTCCTAACAGGGCAGATCATCGAAAGTGATCAATATAAGCCTTAACAGGCCAAATTTATACTACAATACCAAAGCTTGTGGGTATCATCCCCACCCCAGTTTTACTTTCTATCTAGAAGGTTTCTGGATCACCAAAATTTTGTGTCAAAGTGTTATGTATGCTTTCATGTTTTCAGTTTCTCATGCATGCAGTTAGATCAAAAATTTCATATTGGATTAATTGTTGATTGGTTTAGAGTTTTAAAATTTTTAGAAGTTAATAATTCACCCCTCCCCTCTTAGTAACTTAGCCTTTAAGAATATTTTCGACAGAAGATTGTTCTGAGATAGAGTTTACAAAGGCATGTTTTGGTAAACTTGTTATATCTCTTAGCATATTTTTTCTTTTGAGAAGTTAAAGTTAAAGATGTGAAGAAGACATGTTGGTGATGACATGGCTAAGTTTTCTCATCATAATATTACATGTACAAAAAGTTATTCAAGTTACAAGGTGAAAGATTAATGTTATTTCTAAGTGTAACATTTTCTTAATGTGGTCCTGTAATAATTAATTGAGAAGGTGTAACAACTAACTCAGGGAATTTTTTATGGATTCAATATCAAGGAAGGACATTTTCCTTTATCGTGTATGGAAGTATGTAAATTATTGTAAGCAACACAAAGAGAAAAATGAAAAGTTAAGCAAGTAGAGAAAAAGTTAACAAAACTTCATTGCCGATGTTTTATTTTGTGATCCAAAGTTTGATACTTGGATCTGAGGTTTGCGACCTAGTCTACAAGGTTTGAAAATGATTGGTCTAGTTGACAAGACTAAGGAAAGAAGTTAAAGTTTATTACAAACAATTATTTTGCAAGGAATAGTTGAGAGATCAATTGGATAGTGAGTTCAGTGATCTTGCTCCAAAAGTCGTTTGGATAGTGGGTCCTTCTATCTTCTACAAATCCTAATAGGGTTAGAATCTCCTAACAAGGATTTAAAGTCTCCTAACAAGGACTCATATGTACTAAATTTTTTAATATACTCCTAAAAAGGTCCATCCTCTAACAAGGAATATTTATATTAGTACATCATCTTGTGGGCATCATTCCCACCGAGGTTTTCCCTCTGATCAAGGGTTTCCCTAGTTAACATATCTAATGTAATTGTTTATGTGCATCTTTCTATGGTTTTGTTTACTTTGGTTAAATGGTTAAGATTATTTAAGGTTAATAAATGTTTTAATTATTGCATAACTAATTCTCCCGCCTCCCTCCACCCTTCTTAGTTATCTTGGTGGACTATTGTTTCTAAAAATTGGTATCAGAGCATCAGGTCCTTGAAGATAAATTCTAACAACCTTGGGAGATCCATGGCAAACATATTTAGAAAAGATAGTTTGAAGTTAAATGGAACAAATTATGACAACTAGAAGGAAAAGATGAAGATGAATGTGGTGTGTATGGGTCCAAGATAATGGATCTTGACAAAATCAGCAAAGACAATCATTGCTAAAAATGATTTGGAAACTTGTATCGAGAAAGAGAGAGAGATCTATTCATGTGCAACATGGGAGCTAGAGAAGCACTACTATCTGCACTTCCTAAAATTGAGTACAACCAAGTAAAATCACTTGATACTTCTTATTTGATTTGGAAAGCTTTGGAAAATAGTTTTGAAGGTGATGAACATTCTAAGAAATTGAGGCTATAAAGTTGGATTTGTGCATTTCAAGTGCTAAAATGATGGAACATGAATCTATAAGAACATATGTAGGTAGTATATCATAAATTACTGTAGGTATTAGATCTCAAGGAGGAACCAAAGAAGATGATGAGGTGATATGGATGATATTGCAGAGCTTAACACCACCATTTAAGCTTGTAGTTCAAATGATATGGTTTTTGATATCTTGTACCAAGATTTCATAAAGGAGACATTGCTTGGGAGACTTGAAGCAGTTGAAAATGAGCTAAGACAGTCTAGAGAATTGACTAGAACAGAAATAGTTTTCAGTGCCTTGAATATTTGACCTAGTTTATCAAGAAGCACAAGTGCTAGAGGAGACTTTGCTAGCACTAGCAAATCTAATGAGGATAGAAAGATAGGAGTAGACCTTCTGGTAAGAAGAGAAAAGGATGGTAAGAAAATATTTAAATGTTGGAGTTGCAATTAATTTCATCATTATGCATCTAAGTGTCCTAAAAGAGAGAAAAAGTATTAAAAAAATTTTAAAAACCTAGAAGAGATAGAGAGTGTTTATATGCAAATGAAGAAGATTCTTATCAACAAGCAATAAGTTATAGTGATGATGAAATAGGATTTGTAGCAATTGAAGAAGAAAGTCCAAAGAAAATATCTTTGGTATCACAAGTTGAAAAGAAATCTAATTAGATAATTGACAGTGGTTGTTCACATCAAATGAATAGTGATATGAACAAGTTTGTTGACTTCAAAAGTCATGATGGAGGCATTGTCAGAGTTGGAAACAATGCAACATGCCATGTTGAAGGTATTGGATCTATAACTCTTGATGGTAAGACTAACACTGAGCATGCATATTTTGTTGATGGTTTGAAACACAATCTTTTGAGTGTTAGACAACTAGTGGATAAAGGTTATCAGTTGCTATTCATAGAGAAGACATGTATGATCAAAGAAAAATATGGAAAGGTAATTGGAACAGGAACCAAATCTAGAGGTAATATATTTTAGTTGAATCCTATTAAAATGACATGTTTGATTGCAAAGGTAGATGACAGTTGGTTATGGAATAAGAGATTTTGTCATATAAAATTTGATAGCATTGTGAATACTAGTAGTATGTTTGTAGTTAGAGATTTTCCTAAGATTGTTAAGCCTACTAACATAATTTAAAAGGTGTGTGTATTGGCAAAGCATAACAGAACTTCTTTTCCTAGAAAGAAGTTTACTACTATAGAAAAATTGGAGATTGTACATATAGATCTTAGTGGTCCTATGAAGACTAAAGGATTCTATGGTTAAAGGAATTTCATGATTTTAGTTGATGATTTTTCTAAAATGATGTGAGTTGCATTTCTTTAAGAAAAATCTGAGTCATTTGAATCTGAGTCATTTGAAAAAATTCAAGATATTCTAGAATATAGTTGAGAATGAATCATGTATGAAGATTAAATGTTTAAGATCAAATAGAGGAGAAGAGTTTAATTCAAATGATTTTAACATATTTTGTGAAGCTAATGGAATCAAAATATAGTTATCAGCTTCGAGAACCCTTGAATAGAATGGCATAGTAGAGAGAAGAAATAGGTCAGTAACAAAAGTAGCAAGAGCTATGTTACCTAAGAATGATGTATCCAAGATGTTTTGGAGAGAATCTATGAATACAATAGTCTACACTATGAATAGAGTACAAGTCAGAAAAGACACAAACAATACCCCTTATGAACTGAGGTTTGGTCACTCACCTACTGTTAAGTATTTCAGAATTTTTTGCAATAAATGTTATATCAAAAGAGATGATGATATTGGTAAGTTTGATGGTAAGTATGATCCTAGAAGTGATGAAGGTATTTTTCTTGGTTATTCATTGAAAAGAAAGGCTTATAAATGTTATAATTTGAGAACTAAGACCATAATAGAAAGTGCAAATGTAAGAGTTGATGAGAAATTTAGGATACAAGAAAGAATAGTCGACTACAATTCAAATGATGAGAATGTTGTTATTAAACCAAGGAATGATGAAGTATTCTTTGAGACTAACAATGATTTGCAAAATGAAGGAGAGTTAAGGAAGGAACAAATCTCAAAACCTTCAATGAAGCTAAGAGTTGTGATAGCAACTCCTACTTTGGTTAAACATATGACAAAGAATCATACATCCAAGAAAATCATCAAAAGCAGAGATAAAGGTGTAATGACAAGAAATATAATTAATTAAGAACTATGTTTCATATCTCAAATTAAACCAAATAATATGGATGAATCATGTAAGGATGACTATTGGAAGCAAGCTATGAAAGAGGAATTAGATTAGATGGTGAAGAATGAGAAATGGGAATCAATTTCCAAACTAGTAGACAAGAATGTGATAGGGAAAAAATGGGTACTTAGGAACAAGATGAATGAACAAGGTGAAGTTGTAAGGAACAAGGCAAGATTTGTATGTAAAGATTACTCATAATAAGAAGGAATAGACTATGACAAAACCTATGCTCTTGTGGAAAGAATAGAAGCAGTAAGGTTATTCTTAGCATATGCAACATATATAAAATTCAAAGTGTATCAAATGGATGTCAAGTCAACATTCCTGAATGAAGAACTTGAAGAAGAGGTGTACATAGAACAATCTCAAGGTTGTACTTTAACAAATGATAAGGACATAGTATGAAAATTGAAGAAAGCAATGTATGGCTTAAAGAAAGCCCTAGAACTTGGTATGCAAGGTTAGACAAGCATTTGGCAAAGCTTGGATATAGAAAAGGTGTGGCAGATAGTAATCTCTATTGGAAAGAAATTGATGATGGATTGATGATTTTGGTAATATTTGTTGATGATATCATATTTGGAGGAAATGATGATGAAAGTGAAAAATTTTTGGAAGAAATGAAGAAGGAATTTGAAATGAGCATGATAGGAGAAATGAAATATTTTTGAGGATTACAAATTGTGCAAGACAAAGAAGGAATCTTTATTTCTCAAACTAAGTATTTGAAATATTTACTGAAAATTTTTGGTTTGGAAACATGTAAACCAGTTGGAACACCTATAGTAACTAGATACAAGTTATCAAAGGATGAGACACCTATTGCCAAGTAGAAGAAGTATAGATCTATGATTGAAGGTTTGCAATATCTGACTCACACAAGGCTAGATATAGAAAATGCAGTTGGAATTATTGCAAGATTTCAAGCTAATCCTAAAGAATCACATTACACAGTAGTCAAAAGGATATTTAGATACCTAAAAAGAACACTAGAGTTCAGATTGTGGTATGAAAGATCTAATGATTTCACTTTATATGCTTATATTGATGTTGATTAGGTAGGAAGTATAGATGATAGAAAGAGCACCAATGGTGGAACCTTCTTTCTTGGAGGAAGATTAGTTTCTTTGCTAAGCAAGGAGTGGGATTGTATCTCACAAAGTACAATGGAAGCAGAATATATTGTAGGAACAAAAAATTGTAATCAAGTTATTTGGATAAAATAGATGTTGAAGGATATAATGATAGAATTCGATGAACCTATTGTCATACATTGTGACAACACAAGCACAGTAAATATGTCTAAGAATCTAGTGTTGCATTCTAAGACTGAGAACATTTCTATCAAGTATCACATGTTGAGAGAGAAAGTTTCAAAATAGAAAATTACATTGGGATATGTAAGAAGTAAAGAGTAGATTGCATATATTTTCACTAAGCCTCTTCCCAAAGAGACTTTTGAGTATTTGCAAGGTATGCTAGGGGTTATGCCCCTTCCTACATCATAATAGATGATGTAAGAGTGCATCAGTCCAGTATAATAAAGCATTATTGTTTGTCTAGACTGAATGTTGATGCTTCCTGTATGGGGGAGTATCTATGATGGATAGAGTCATCTAGGATTCTTTTTGTATTTTATTTTTGAATAGTGTGTTTGGAAACTTGAGCAAGTCATAAATGATTGTTGCAGAGTTTGATGATTGCTAAAACCTTTGACATTGATGTCAATGGGGCAGATATTATTGCATGGAAAAAAATTTGAGTACATTGAAGGGAGAGATTACAGCATGAAGAACAATTTCATATAAGGAGGTATATCAATGGGGGAGAATGATTGATGAAGAGGATTTGAAAATGATTGATGAAGAGGACTTGAAAAGAAAGATTAACAGTCTTTTGGAGTTAGTATTTTTGGAACTAGATGTTTTTTTATCTATGTTGTCATCAAAGCCAAAGGGGGAGATTGTTAGAAGCATGAATAATGATGATATTCCTCTGGAGGAGTACAATAGAAACATGATTAGACCATTATCATGATGATATGTTACATTCATGACTATGTTTGTTGTTGATGTCAACATAGCAGCTTTCAGTGGTATTAGATAGAAGAACAGTAGAAAGATCAAGTTGGTACGGATAGAAAGTTGAGTACTTTCAATAAGTGAGGTTAAAGGGAGATACTACTAAGTGTCTAGTATATGCAACCAACCTTGAAAGTATAATATATTAAGTCTAGAAAAAGTTATGAAAGTTTTGGTGAAGACTATTCTGAGATAGAGTTTATAGAGCCATGTTCTAGTAAACTTGTTATATCTCTTAGCAATGTTGTTATTTTGAAAGTTATAAGGTGAAAGATTAATGTTATCACTAAGTGTAACATGTTCTTAATGTGATCCTATAATAATTAATTGAGAAGGTGTAGCAAATGACTCAGGGAATAATTCTATGGATTTGGTATAAAGGAAGGACATTTTCCTTTATCATGTATGGAAGTATGCAAATAATTGTAAGCAACACAAAGAGCAGAATGTGAAGTTAAGAAGAAAAGAGTGAAAGTGAAGGAAACTTCATTGCTAAGGTTTTATTGTGTGATTTGAAGTTTTATACTTGGATTTGAGGTTCATGACTTGGTCTACAAGGTTTGATAGTGATTGGTCTAGTTGATAGGACTAAGGAAAGAAGTTAAAGTTCAATACAAATAATTGTTCTACAAGGAATAGTTGAGAGATTAGTTGGATAGTGAGTTTGGTGATCTTGCCCCATATGCTATTTGGACAGTGGATCCTTCCATCTTCTACAACTCCTAACAAGTTGGCACAACTCCTAACAAGGTTGGAATCTTCTAACAAGGATTCAAAATCTCCTAACAGGGACTCATATGCACCAAATGTTGTAATAGATTCTTGAAAGGGCCTATTGTTTAACAAGGAATATTTATATTAGAAAATCATCTTGTGAGAATCATTTCCACTAGGGTTTTCCCTCTGATCAAGGGTTTCCCTAGTTAACATATTTGGTGTAATTGTCTATGTGCATCTTGCTATGGTTACTATTTACTTTGGTTGAATGGTTATGATTATTTAAGGTTGATAAATGTTTTAATTATTGGATAATTGATTTCCCTCCCCCACAATTATCTTGGTGGACTATTGTTTCTATCAATAGCATGTGAGCTTCTTATTCTTTGGTTTTCCATTCACATTCCTTTGTTCTCCTTTTTTTGATAATTCTCCTAGTTCAACACTTGATAGGAACTTGACATAGCCTAGTCTAGAGGTTTCATGAGGTCTCCTTGGTGCATTCATCTGTTCATTAAGAAATATCATAGCCTCTTTAAGTTTTTTGAACCTCTTAAAATTTCCTTTTCAACTTTCAACTCATTTGTTAGTCTTTCATTCTTAGATTTTATATTTGTGATCTCCAACTCTTTTCTTGCAATCTCATAATTTACACTTAATAATTGATTGAGCATGTGAAATTGGTTGTGTGTTAGCTTATGTACTTCTTTGATCCTTTCATCAAGTCTTGTAACCAACTATCTCTTGTCTTCATCAGCCAATCCTTTTTCATCTTCATCCTTTTCTTTATCTTCCTCATTTTTTTTCTTTCGTTCATTCAATTCACATAGCCTCTCTATTTGAATTTCATATTCTCTTTTCAATGCTCTAACTTCCTCATTCAGTGCATTGTTTGTTCCTCTCCAATAGATCTTCTATTGGTGTATCCTATTTACTATATTTATCTTCATGAAGTAGTTCTTCAATAGTCTCTTCTTTGTATTGAGTGTCATTTTTTTGTTTTGGCATATTCTTCCTTCTCTTTAAGGATTGCCTTAATGTATCATTTGCATCCTTTACTTTCTCATATGCAAGTTGAACATCAATATTTTGGTTCTCAATAATCCTTCCCAGTTTGTAGGCTTCCATCTTCAAGATCCTTAACCCCCAAGTGATTAGACTTTTGTCAAGGGTACACATCTTTGATACCAATTGTTGCATATTTAACAGGGAAAGTGTAATACTGGGGGTTGAATTAGGATCTATAAATATTTTTCAACTTCAAACATGAAACATATTTAATATCACTATGTGAACTCTCATTTAAACATTCATCTCATATCAATGTAATCATTCACATCAATATAATATCAAATCTACCTTCTAACTTCATGAATATAAACTCATAAACACATAAAAAATTGACACACATATTTAATAATACAAAACCCTCCAAAGTGAAGGTAAAACTATAGTGGGGATGACATCCACAAAATTTCACTACTACAACAATAAAGTTGTGTATGTTAAGGCTACAATGATTTGATCACTTCTAGTGATCTAGCCTATGAGGGGTCTTCCCTATTAAAGGCTAAATGAGTTGTTAGATTCTACCTTGGTTAAAGGATTTTAAATCACAATTAAGTGAGTACTATGTTAAGAGATTTATAGAAGCTTGTTAAAGCTACTCTATTATGATATTTAAAACTCAAAACACTTGCTAGAATGTTCAGTACCTAGTCCTTAAGTTAGCACTTCAATACTTGATAATAGATCTCCTTTATGTAATATAATATCACCTTAGTATCCTAGATATCCTTTATCTCTTCTCAATATGCTTCACTATACTGCTTCATCTCTACACTCTGATTCACCTTTAAAACTTTGGTATTCATCCATACACATGCATACATCCTCATTACATTGAATTAGGTCATATACCCTCCTTAAATATATGTTTGGGAGAACCTTCTAGATATAAATCAATCATCTAGAAGTAGTCCTTCTGTTGCATAGTCATTTTATTTTTCTAATTGGTGGATTGCCTTACCTAGGGATTTTTTGGTATCTCTAAATCTTGTTTTCTATTAGTGTCAAACACTTAGTCATATATAAGGCAGAGTTAGTTGGTCATCAATATGATTGAGCTACTCTATATAGGCTCAATCATATAAGGACTTGCAAATAAACATGTATATACCAAGCTCTATAGGAGCAGAGAAAATATTTGGTCACTGAGTATTTTTAGTACAAGTTGAGCCTAGTGAATGTCGAGCAGACAAAGTACATTGATGTTGAGTTATACAAAAGGTGTCGAGTATAGTTAAGGTTGAGCAACATAATGAAGAATAGTTATGACTGAGCATCAAAGATAGTTTATGTCAACTAACACAGAATTGACATTAAAGTAAAAAATGATACAAACTTTGAGGTAAATTTTTTCAATCCAACATAGACACAACATTTAATATTTGTAGAGTTTTTTATATAGGTTGCTATACATTTATGATGTGACCATTGATCCCTATATAGAATGAACAACCAATTATATGAAGAGTTAAAAAGGAAGCGACTAGAAAACTCTTTAGAAGTCTTTAAATAGACAAATCTAAACCCTATTTTTATATAGAGAGAGAGGAGTGAGAAAGACATGTGTGCAATCACAAAGTAGATCAAAGTGTGGAAGTACAAACATTACAAAGAAGGCAAAAGAGTTGAGGTTTGATGTTGTAAAAAAGATATAAGAGCTTATGAAGTAGTGAAGGATAGAGTAAAGATTAATTAGATAGAAGATCATATAGAATTGGAAGGAGAATTTATGTAATCAATAATTATAGTGTAAAGTGAAGGATCTAGTACTGATAAAGTTCTAACAAATTGAATCAGGGATAATCTCTTAACAAAGTGGTTTTAACATACCTTTTTTAAACCTCTTAATTGATTCCTTACTTTATTGTAAGTGCAAGATCCTCTCACAAGGTAAGACCTGACAATTTTAATAAAATTTAACAAGGAAGACCCCTCATAGGGTAGATCATCAAAAATATCAAAACTGTAACCCCAATAGGTCAACTTTATTACTATAGTAGTGAAGATTTATGGGTTCCATCCCCACTCTAGTTTTTCCTTCACTTTGGAGGATTTCTAGGTAACAAATCTTTGTGTAATGTGTTTACATTTCATGCATGTGATTGATAGTTAGATCTACAAGTTAAAACATTTGATTTTACAAGTTATATATGAATTAGATATGAGATGAAAAATGTGGTGAGTACAATAAAGTAGTTTTAAGGGATAAAAGTTTTATAGATCCTGATTCACCCCAACCACCCACCCCCCGGTATCTTTTTTCCCAGTTAAGACTTCCAACAATTGGTATCAGAGAATTGGTTCTCTTGAGAAAGTATAACCATTGGGAGTTTAGAGATTGGAGATGGAGGCTTACAAATTGGGAAAGGTTATTGACAATCAAGTGATTGGCATCCAACTCATACAGTAGCAACTTGAGGTAGCAAGATAGGAACTAAGGAATCTTTGAGAAAGAGAAAGGATATGGCCATTTAGCTAAATGAGATAAATTATGAAGAAATTTATACTCAAGGACTATTTCACACTAGAAATTCAAATGAAAGTGATGTAGCTATTGCAGATCTACTTGAGAAGAACAATATCCTACATGCAAAGGTTAGAAGATTAAATAGAGAACATGAAATATAGTAGTAATGCTATGTGAAGTGACTAAAAAAAAGAAGAAAGATGAAGAAGAAAAAATACTAATGCCTATCAAACTTGAAGAAAGGTCATATAACATGAAAAAGAGCTTACAAACACTCAACTTGATGAATCATATGATGCTTCTAAATTAGGAGTTAAAGAAGGACATGGAAATAGAAAATCTGAGATCATAGAAAGAATTTGTGGAAAGGATGACCAAGCCCAATTAAATGATAAAGTACCTTGAAGAACTAATGAAATAACATAGGTCATCTAGTAGCACTTTTGGACAAGAACATATAAAGTAACTTTCATCTACTGAAGAAGGAGAATCATCCAAGAGTAAAGAGCTAAGGAATGCAAAGTCCAAAGGAAATCCTATATGGTATCGTTGTGGTAAATTTGGATGCACTAAAAACATCTATAGAAGAAAAAATGGTATGAAAAACCCTAAACCTAAGTTTACTAGTTATAGTTTTTATTGCAAGAAGCAAGGACATCAAATACATGAGTGTAGATCAAGAATGAAGACCAAATTTACTACACCTAGATTTGAAGGTTATTGTTACAATTTTCAAATTTTTGGACATAGATCATATGAATTTTGATCATAGGAAAAACCTTACTGCACAAACATGAATGCACCTAAGAGAGTTTGTTCTAATTGTCACAAGATTGGACATTTGAATAAGAATTTCAAGACCCAAAGGGTAAAGGTAAAGTGGATGTTGAACAAAAAAAGGAGATGAATTAAACCTAGAAGAAAAATGTGGAAGCTAAAGGAAGTGGAACAAATGAAATTAAGGTCACCCTATCCAATGGAGAAGGTGATCACACCAACTCAAACTAATCAAGAAAGGTATGTAAGGAACTATTCATCTAACGATTTATCTTACATTAGTTCCTAATATAAAATGTGCTAAAGTACATATCTGCATAAGTAAATATGCATAAGAAAAAATCTATGAAAAGAATAGTGCAAAAGGAATCATTTACATAACGAGTGTCAAACGTCAGTAAAATTATCTATATTGACCGAGCATTACAATATGAATCGAGTACTTCAATGTCAACTTGATGCTTAGGCCAAGTTAGATGGAATAGATTGAGTTGTATAGTGAAGATCAAATTCAAAGGCACAATATTGACCGAGATAGGTAGATTCCACCTAACAATGAACATAGCATAAATGCAAACCCTAATTTGAATAAAAGGAAGTATATATTGAAAAGTTTGAAGACATTTTTCACACCTTTCATTTGGATTTTGAGAGCATGGAGAAATTAGAGTGACAGAATAATTTGAGAAAGTTGCAAAAGAAAATTTTAAGGAAAAAGTTTGATTGAGTGAATATTTAAGTTGTGTTGAGTTATTTGGAGGACAAAGTTTCAAAACCCTATCAAGGAAATAGAAAAAATTCATCATCTGCAAGAAAGAGTCAAGGAATAGAAGTAATGTTCAATTGGCAAAGAATGATGCTTGTCCTCCACCAATATTTTGCACTATTCCCAAGATTTCTATGAAAGGTGATTAAATGGGTGTGTTATCATTAATACCACCTAAATTCATTATGATCCATGATGTATGAAGTTATTACATGTACAAGATTGGATAAGTTGGTGATTATGAGATTCATGAGGCATATGAAAATTTATGTGATGAAGGAGTTTTGAAGGATGAATTCAAAATTGTTGAAAGGAAAGGGTTGACTCATGCACTATATTTTCCAAGGAATTTCAAGATTGAATGGATTAAGGAAGTGTTAAGAAGAATCCATGGTATGAAGTTATGGCTAGATAATGGGCTTATTAAGATATCAAAGAAGAAAATTCACAAGGTTACAAGGTATCCAACATTAGACAAAAAGAATATTGTGCATTGTCTGAGTGGAGAAAAAATTGATGCTAACACAAAGGTTGAATGGAATGGACAAGGGTTGTCCATCTCTACCATCATAGATCTAGTGATTGAGTTCATAGTGAGAGTCCTTTCTCACAAATTCTATCAATCAAGTAGACTGAATAGTGTTCCATGTATGGTAGTTGATCAAGAATAGAAAATTGTTATGAAAGATCATGAATATGATCTTGCTAAGTTGCAAGATCACAATTGGCAGAAAACTTAACATCAATCAAGAAGGAAAAGAATTCGATGTGTAAGTTTGGATCACTGATTATGTGTATTTTCATTTATGTTTAGAATTATTTTCTAGCTATTGGAAACATCTTTTGGGAGCAAGGAAAACCTATCACAAGACATACTAGTGAATACATAACTTAGTTAGGAGGAAATTTTGAGAATGTTATGGATATGCATTTTGAGGAGTTTAAACAAAAAAAGAGGAAAAGTATGAGGATCTCAATAAAGATAGTGATGAAAGACTACAATGATGTATGCTTTCTAGCAGACACAGATAATATATTTGTACAATTAATAAAGCCTAGGAAAACATGGCTCAAATCTTTTGATTATGAAGTTGATAATGATAATGTGAGTGCAAATATTGATGCACTACTTAAAGAATAAATTGATGTAGAAGCAGAACCCTTTGAGAAGTATTAAGAAACTAACGTAAGAATCATAGTTGATATCAAAATAGCTTCAAAAGAGAAGAAAAGAAAGAAAATGATTACAGACCTAGAGCAGAAACTAGGTACACAAAAAAAAGGAAAGAAACCTTTTAATCTTACTTAAGGTCTTGGTGAAGAAGAAGACAAAGACAGTGGTGATGAGGAAGAGGATGAAAAAGGAGCACGGTGTAAATCCCTAGTAATGGTCACTCCACCAATGAAGAAGGATAAAATTATGAAAATCACAAAGCCTAAAGCAAAGGAGGTTACAAAGAAGCCAATAGTGGCACCCCTCTCTCCTCCTACACCAACTAATCCAAGAACCAAAGTAGAAGAAGATAGTGTTGATCCATCAACAAAGAAAGGGGTAGTCAAGATTACCAAACCGAGTGGCTCTAGTATAGAAAAGAAGAGAACTCAAGCCCCTGCAAGCTAGACAAAGAGAAGATGGTTAGTAAAGTGGAAATAAGGTGAAGAGGAAGATGCAAAGAGTACCAAATCAGATGAATGAGGACATCACTGAGTTGCATACCTAAAATACCAAAGTACATTGATGAGGTATGTGATGACATTAGAAGCTCTGCAAGCTTATCAAGTTTTAAATTTGTAAATTTCATAATGATGATAAACCTAAAGTAGAGGAGGCCATGATAGATATGATGGGTAACAACAAATTGGCTCATGTTGAATCAAAAAAGGATATTCTAATTGATCTATACAATAGACTAGAAAGGAAGTGAAAACAAGCATCAGAAGTAGAGAAACAAATAAGAGAAGGCACCTTGGCCAAAATTATGCCTGAGTTGTCAAAATATTAGAAGTCAACATTTTTGGACAAGATAGGAACTGATTTGTTAATAAGTTTAGATTTTTTAATAATTCTTTAGAATAAGACTGAGGTTGTAGTACAATAAAATGAGTAGAAAAGTAGTTTTGGTTTAACTACTAAAGAAGTAGAATAGGAGAAAATAGTAGAGGTTGTGACCATCTAAGATGATCACAATGATGAAGAGAGTTCAAGTGTGTCAATCCCGCAAGGCATCATTTCACCTATTCATGCCACCACACTTGACACACTAGTTGGTGAGAAACAAAAGCCCTTAGACACTGAAGGAGAAGAGAAAGAGGTAGAGAAACTAACCAAAGACACTAACGTAGATATCTCTTCTATTGTTCAAGAGGGACCAAATGTTTTAGAACCAAAATTTGAGGAAGACAAGGAATCAAGACAAGGAGCAGAGAATATAGTGTCGAGTGCTATATTTTTTGTCTCAAGCACTAAAGTTTATACAAGATCAAGTGGTAACACCCCATCACCTACTTTTACAAAAGAAGTGTCGAATAGTAGCACTTTGTTGGCAAGTAAAGGAAAGGCAATTAAGGATAGTTCTCCAGATATTACTATCAATTTGGATGAAGTCATTAAGATGCCAAAATGGAATTTGGAAAATCTCAATTTGGAAAATCTCAATTTGGAAAAAACTATTATGTTGTAGGAGATATTGGAAAAGAAGAAGAAACATGAAGAAATGATAAGGGAACATCAACAAAAACAAGTTTTGCATGACATGAAGGAAAGATTCATTGATGCTTTTGAAGTACATATATTGATGAGAAAGCCCCAATTATTTCCCATCTTGTATAGATTGTTGAAAAAATAAATGCTAGAGATATTGAAGCCAATGATAAATTAATTGCACGGTTAGTAAAGAATTTTGAAAATAAATTTATAGAGATAATCTCTACAACCATTGTTGAGTGAAAGGCTGAATTGCAAGTATGTGTATAGACCATAGAAGAGCTTGTACATAAGGTACAACATTTGTATAATATTTTATGTGATGTACCAAGATTCAGAAATGATTTTTAGGAAAACATCTAGTAGATTTAGGCTGAAATGAAGCAAACATGCAGCTCTATATCATAGTCATCAAAATATAGTATAATGCATCACAATAAGCTATTGTTTACACAAGGAAAATTGGTTGAATTAAAAAAAAGTTGATAGAAACATGCAGGCCAAACTAATCTCAATACAATCAATATTGATACCTCATCTAGAGGTTATACAATGAGAATCAAAATCAGAAAACAATCTAATTCAAACATATCATAATCTTTCGATTGTTGACATTTTAATTGACTTGGCAGTAAGATTGGAAGTGAATATTCATGTATTAGAATCAACTAGAACCACATGGGATCATGCTCTTTCCATGATCAACTAGATACACAAATGCTTTATTGAAAAATATTGTTTGAGTTCACCCACTCAAACCCAGCAATAGCCATGAGTGACAAAAATAAGGGAGAATGTAGTATTGATGATTACATACTAAATGGGATAGTGATGAGATCAAGGAGTACGCAAGAGTTAGAGATTAGGGTTTAGAAGACAAACAAAGGTATGATACAGACACAATCAAAGTACCTAGAGTCATGTAATATATGTATCTTATGTAGTTGGCAAAGTTTTTGAAGTTCTATAAGAACTGAGTCATTGGCTTAGGGGAAGTAATCTTATTCTTTTGTTGTAATAATGTAATCATGACAAAGTATTTTTTCCACTAATGTCAAAGGGGGATATTTTTCATATCTCTAAATTATTAGTGTCAAACACTTAGTCCTATATAAGGAAGAGTTAGTTGGTCATCACTGCAACCGAGTTACTCTATATAGGTTGAGTCATATGAAGACTTGAAAATAAATATGTATATGGTGAGCTCTATTAGAGTAAAGAAAATATTTGGTCACCGTTTACTTTTAGTACAAGCCAAACCTAATGAATGTTGAGAAAATATAGCACATTGATGCCAATTTATACAGAAGGTGTCGAGTATAGTTAAGGCCAAGCAACAGAACAAAGAACACTTATGATCGAGCGTCAGAGACAGTAAATGTTGAGTAACATAGAGTTGACCTTATATTCATAAATGATACAAAGTTTGAGGTAAACCAATTCAAGCTAACATAGACGCAACATTTAATATTTGTAGAGTTTGTTACAGAGGTTGTTACATGTTTATGGTATGGATTTTATCACCAATCCCTATGTAGAATGAACAACCAATCAAATGAACAGGCAAAAAGGAAGTGTCTAGAAAACTCTTTAGAAGTCTTTAAATGGATGTATCTAAACCCTATTTATATATAGAGAGAGGAACAAGCAAGACATGTGGGTGATCATATAGCAAATCAAAGTGTGAAAGTGCAAACATCCTAAAAAGAGTTGAGTTTTGATATTGCAGAAAATAGATAGTGATCTTATGAAGTAGTGAAGGATAGAGTTGTGTGCTAGAAAATGTGACCTATTGAGAGCAAAAATCAACAAACATTAATTAATTAAAAATCTCAAATATGCATCAAAGACTCATCAAAATGAAAGGACATTAGCTAACTAATGCTTGCTTGAGTTTTGCAACTCTAAGCAGCCAACAAACCAAGTCCTCTAGCCACCTCTATAGCTCAACAAGGACACCCATGAGAGGCCTTGTTGGTGTGTTAAGATGAGGGGTATGTTTGGTGTGCTCTCCCAAACACAACAATGTAGTGAATCTCTTGAGTGGATGTGCAAATGTGAGTAATGGTGAAATATTAACCTAGGCTATATGAGATGAAAAATACCTCAAGAAATGGCTATGGAGAAAGCCATACTTGAATGCATTCAAGGATGAAAATGAAATGCAACCAAGAAAGCTAACTAAGTATGTGGTGTGCTCTCCCAAACACAACAATGTAGTGAATCTCTTGAGTGGATGTGCAAATGTGAGTAATGGTGAAATATTAACCTAGGCTATATGAGATGAAAAACACCTCAAGAAATGGCTATGGAGAAAGCCATACTTGAATGCATTCAAGGATGAAAATGAAATGCAACCAAGAAAGCTAACTAAGTATGCAAGCTATACTAACATGTAAGTGCAATGGATATGTGAATGCACAAGTAAACTAGATGAACAATGCAAATGCAAAGCTAAACTAGCTACCAAAGGGTTAGTATGCATCTAAAAATCACCATTAAACTATCATGAACGCTACTATAAAAACTCAAACTAGCATGCAAGCTCAACTAAAACCTCAAATCTCAAACCAACATGATAATAATGCAATAATGAGAGATGCCAATGCTTGAGACAAGGCCTCTATTTATAGGCTTGAGGGGGGGCTTAGTGAGGTGGCATCCACATAGATGCCACATAAGGTGACATGCAAGCCATGCAAGTGGTCAAAAATTCAAAGTTTTCTCACACGTGTGAGCAAACTTGAGAAGAAGAGTGGGAGACAAGAGTGCAAAGGGGAGTGTGTAGGCATGCTTTCTCACACATGTGTGAGCACACTCTTAGGCTAATGAGGAGGATTAGGAAGGAGATTAAGAATGATTAAGTGGGATTAGAGAAGAAGTAGGCTTAAGAGGATGAAAATGATGGTTATAAGCTAGGCTCTAGGTTAGGCTTAAGATTAAATCATGGGTTTAGAGGAATTAATGGGATATGGGGATTTAAATAAATAAAATTTATTTAAAAAGGGGAAACATGGAGGATCATGTGTTAAATTGATTTAACACATTAGGGCTAGGAGTATTTAAATTAAATTTAAATACTTAGGAGAATGAACTTATTTAATTAATTAATTTAATTAAATAAGTAGAAGAATGTACAAGCAATATAATTAATTAATTAATAATTAATTACAATATCACGAGCAATATTAATAAATTAATATAGTCTTTAGGGATGATTTTAAGCATCTAGAAGAGTAAAGATATATTAGATCAAAGATCATATCAAATTGCAAGGAGAAGATCCATAATCAGAAATTATATTGCAAACCTAAGGATCAGGTATTGAGACAGCGCCAACAAATTGAATTATGGATAATCTCTTAACAGAGTGGTTTTAACATACCTTTTGTAAATCTCTTAATCAATTCCTTACTTTATTGTAAGTGTAAAATTATTTCACAAGATAAGACCTAATAGTTTCAATAACCTTTAACAGGGTAGATCATCAGAGGTGATCAAAATTGTAACCTTAACAGGTTAACTTTATTACTGCAATAGTGAAGATTTGTGGTTATCATCCCACCCCAATTTTACCTTCACCTTGGAGGATTTTTGGGTAACCAAATATTTGTGTTATGTGGTTATATTTCATGCATGTGATTGATAGTTAGATCTACATATTACATCATTTGATTTTACAAGTCTTCACTCTTTAGCTCAACCTATATAGGATGACTCAGTCACAGTGATAACTGTATAATCTTGCCTTGTGAATAAGTATTTGACACTAATAGATAATATGACTTAGGGATTCACAAATAATATTTCATAGTTTGATAATTCTACAATAGTGATAAGAACACCTTATACATAGCTGTGATAAAATAGAGAGTGATCCAATTTATTCATTTTAACTAGAGATAGAACTTGTGTTAGATATTCAGCAATGAAGTCTAAAGATGAACATTGAAGAGATATAGCACTAAAATATGGATGAACTATATTTTTGACTATGTGAATCTATAGGACTAAATAGGTTTGAATGATGATTAATTTTGAAGACCCAATAAAGACCAACTATGTCAAGTATATGATTTAACATATAAGACTGGGACAATATTGTGCCAAATAAACAAATCTTCATATACAAACTTAAAATGATATACAGTGAACATAAAATGTTGCACATCATAAATGGTGGTGATGAAAAATATTTGGTGCTAGATATATCTAGAGTTTTTAAGATATGATTCATACAAGAAAGTTGTGATCACTTGAAATAGCGTTAGAGTTGGACAAATATTATATGATTATTAATGATGAAGCAGCATTTTAATCAAGCTCGATATTTTATTTAAAAATATATAGATAATGTTATGATTTTTACTATATGAAGGAATTCACAAAATCATTATATGCATTGATCTTATAGAAGACATCTGATCTGACATGGTATAGAATGGTGGTATTTGAAGTTCACTAGGTGAAACTCACACTTCAAAGAAATATGAGTTTTTTTTATTATGCGATTAAGACTAGTTTGCGAGGGAAACAAAATATAAAAGGAAAAACCTTAACTAAAAATTATTTTATTTTTACATAATAAGGTTTGAACAAAAAGTCATATTGGTTAGTAACGTATAAAAATATGTTTTTTTATTTGAAAAGTAATGACTTTTAGGATTTAGATATATAAATAACCAATTGATTTTGAAGAATCGAATGGGCAATAGAAGAATATGTAAGTGCATAGTAATATAAAGGAATATATAATTAGATTTTTTTAATCTGATTTATATATTTATTTGAGAGAAATAAAGTGTGAATTAAAAAAGAAAAGTATATGCATTTAGCAGAGTAGTATAGTAGACATTAAACTAAATTATATAATCAAGTTTTTATCTAATATGTCATTTTTGTAAAGGAAGAGTGAAGAGTAAAATTGAGTGTTGTTGGCTAACTTCATGAAGAGATAAAAGTTTATAAATTTATATGAAGATAAGAATAAAATAGAGTGCAATAAAAATATCCATCAATAGTTGATTAAGAAATATTGACAAGGTGGAAAAGAAGTTTGTGTGCAATGGGTGTGTACTCACGAAGATAGTAGTGGGGGTCGGTGCTTCCAGTAGTTCAGAGCCTACAAAGTGTGGGAGTTGGAGCTCCTAGTGAGTCAATGCTCATAAACATAGAGGTCATATCCTCTTGTAGGTTGGAGCCTATGAACCATTGTAAATGAAAATTTTATATAAGAAAGCATTTATTTTTCATGGTTTTCTCTTGCTTTGGGTTTCAATGTAAATCGTGTGTTATTGTGTTCATGTGCATAATTGTCCATTTCAACAATTGAAGTTAATTGTTTGGATAAACTTTTAAATTAGAAAATTCATTATTATATTGATTCACAACCCCCCCCCCTCTTAGTATAATCATGTTCTCTTCAATTTGTATTAGAGTTGGTTCCTTCTATAAAACCTATCTTCTTGAAGGTAGATCTAAAAGAGAAAAATGGGCAAGATCTTTCAAAATAAAATGCCAGTGTTTGATGGGACAAACTATGCCTATTGAAGTATAAAGATGGAAACTTATCTGATGACTATTGGTTTCCATGTCTGGCAATCAGTTATAGATGGTTATATACTACCACAAACTCACCAACGTATACAACCAAAAAGAGAAAATATGAAAATAGTACGAAAGCAAAAGATGCAATTTTATGAAATCTTGATGAATCAATATTCTTAAAAGTTATGCACTATAGATCAACCAAGGATATTTGGGACAAGTTGAAAAAAAAATTTGAAGAACCAATAATGCAAAAAAAGCCAAAATACAAACTCATTGGAAAGTATTTGAAAGTCTCAACATGAAAGGAAGATGAGAATATTGCCTCTTTTCTTAATCATAACGATGATGTTATCAACTCTATGCAAGATCTTGCTAAAGAAGTAAACAAAAATTTTGTAGTAGAAAATATTTTAAGATCATTTCCTATGAGGTTTAACTCTAAAGTATCTGCAATCAAAGAAAGAACATATTTAAATATAGTGACAAACGATGAATTACATGGAATCCTTAGTGCTTATGAAATGCAAGTTAAAGGAAATGGATCAAAGATGGAAATAGCATTCAAGGCATCTAAAAGGGGTGTAAAAAAAAAAATCAAGTGAAAGCTCAAGCAGTGAATCAGATGCTCACTTCAAAAGAAATTTGAAAAGGGGGATTGGAAAGAACAAAGGAAATCTCAAATGTTTCAATTTTGGAGGAGTAGCATATTATGCATCAAAATGCCCTCTAAACAATAGTGACTCTAGTGATGATGAAGAAAAATACATAAAGAAAATAGATAAGAAGCATGCTAAGAACCATTGTAGGAAAAATAAGTTTCAAAAGCACAAAAAGATTCTATACTCAAAGAATGAAAGAAGCTTATCAGAAGAGAACAGTGATGACTACCAAAGTGATGATGTAGAAGATGAGATACACTTTTTGGCCATAACTAGTGAGAAAGAAGAATCTAAGATGTTCATAAGTTAGGCAACAAGGATGAAGAGGTTGATGAGGTATGTAATGAAGAAGAAGAGATTGATTAGTCATCTAGTGAGGACAAATATGTAGATGTCATGAAAGAGTTACATTATGTATACAAATAGAATATGAAATTGAAAGAGAAAGTAACTAGGTACAAGATTTAGATTAAAGAATTAAAGACTCAACTAAAGGAATCCAAATGAGTTGGGGATGATGAAAAGGACTGTACAAAATTGAGAGAATAATTTAAAACTTTGAGAAAGGACCTAGAGTAGAGTAACACAAAAATGAACAATAGTCTCAAGTTTTAAAAGAGCTCTAAAATTCTAATAGAAATTATTGATAGTCAAATACCATCCATAAGAAAGGAAAGAGTAGTTTATAAAGGATAGTCAAATAATAAAGATCATGCATTCAAAGGATTTTTCAAGGAAGTAGTGATGATAATTCATTCTTAAAATGTTTAGGAGTTGAAAAATGATTACAAAAAGAAAGGATATAAACCAATATTTTATGGATATTGATATTCATGTGGTTGTTTTGGCCACAGGGCGAGCAAATGCAAAACACAAATGAGAAATCCTCATGGATGGAAAAGCATCATTTATAATATATTTTTTACTTTTTATTACAAGTGTAATAACTATGGGCATATGGAAAAATATTTCATAGTTTATGTTGAAGAAACTCATATAGATAATAAGAGACAAGATGTTGAAGATAACTGCAAAGGAAAAACTATCAAAGTTTTGAGAAAGAAGATAAATGATGGTGAAGAACAAACAATTTCAATTGTAACTTGAAATTCATACACCTCTTAGTTTGAGTGGTGATGCATGAACTCAAGGGGAGATATATATGAGATTATTCATAAGCCCCTTGAAGAAGTGAAAGAGATGATCAAGATAAGTTTATGTCTTGAAGATTACATTAAGGAGTTCAAAAGGTAGATTGTATTGATGTCAAATTTTGCAAAAGGAACCTTCAAAGAATGGAAAAAATAGAGCATACATGAGCATTCAAGAAATCTTCTCATAGGGAGTACAAGATAACTTTCACAGGGGATTATCTGATTATTGGTTTGCAGATGGAAGCATGATGGTCATCCCTTGGCTATTGATGTCAAAAGGGGAGAGATTGAAAGGAGGAGATTCATGAAATTTGTTATTGTCATCAATGACAAAGAGGGAGATTATTGAGATATTATCATTAATGTCAAAGTAAGAAGGGTAGATCTACTATTAGAGTATACTATAAAGAAACAAAGACAAAAAAATTGTACAAGATATGAAAGATAGTTTTAAAACCAAGGAGAAACATGAGATAATATCAAATACAAAAATGATACACAAGAAGATCATGTGTACAAATAAGATCAAAGAAAATGATTGATACACAAGAAGATCATGTGTACAAATAGGATCAAAGACAATAAATGATACACAAGAAGATCGTATGACATACAGATATATCCTGAAGTCCAAATAGAAATAAATGGGAAACATGTGGATTCAATAAGAAGATAGTAATAAGATGAGGGAAATTGATGTAGGAGCATCTTGAGTCTTAGAGAAATCTTGCATCAACCAAAAATATATCTTATTTTTTGTACTTGTCTCTTGTTCATAAAGTAGTGCTACTTGTAATTTATGGAATGAAAATTTAATATATTATCAAGGACCTATCTGGGATCTTCATCCTAAGTGTACAAGCTCTTATCATTTGTATGTCTTGATTTATGTGTCATTCTTTGCAGTCTTTATTTCTTGTGTTTTTCTAACTATGTGGTGCATTGTTTCTTTTTGTACAATTTTCTAAGTCATGTTGGCATGTTGCAAAGTTAGGATCTGACTCCTTGGACACATGTGGATCCACTTTCATGTGTGTGTCACTTTATATTTCAATTGTCTTTGGTTTGGTTTACTCTTCCAAGGTTTGACCTCTACTGTAATTATTTTCCTAACTAGCTAACTTGTGACTTAGAATTCTATATAAAAAGCTTGGCTAGAGGTAGTTCAGAGGAAGGAGCAAAAGGATAGGAATGTAAGTTTGGATTCTTATTCCATAATTTCATTCTATATGGTCATAACCCAAAAGGCCTCACACTCGGGCATGTTGCTTGATTTTTTCTAATAATTACAATAGTGTGGCAGCCAGCTGCCAAGCCTTATGTGCAATGTGTTGCTTACTAATTAAACCTAAATAAAATCCTAGAATCTTGTCTTATGTACATTGGTTTGTATGTTTCTTCCGTGTGTAACTCTAAGCGAGGGATGTTTGTAGGCTTAAGTTGAGCTTATTCTTCTTAGGCTTGCCTCTCCCTATGTCAGGTGGTATAAGAGCTAGTTCTTTCTTATGGATTGGATTGTGTAGAACCTTATTTGAATTGTTTTAGGTTGGAAGATCTAAAATCAGACCTATAACTTGCAAACTATTATGATCTTGCAGAAACTATTGTCAAAATGGTTCGTGGTAGAGAAAATGTAAACAATGTTATTATGGACAAGTTGAGGAAGATTGAAACTAGGCTTGAAGCTGTGAGATAGATTAGAGAAGAGGTGTACATATTGGAGATGTTATTGATGAAGAAGAGGCAACACTTAACCCTAATCTTGAGCCTAAAGTTGAACAAAATGAAGAAAGGCTTATGGGAGTTTTGCCTAGAGTGAATGCTAGAGTGTTGTTGAAGTTGCTTGATATGGTAGAAGACTTGAAACTAATGTGGTATTGGATTGGATCTCTAAATCGAAAAAAAAAAAAAATTGAATGTGAATGTACTCCTCATAATAAAAAGGTTAAGATAGAAGTTAAAAAATTGAAGAGTCATGCATCTCTTTGGTGGGATCACTTGTAAACTGACAGATGGAAGAGAGGAAGAGAAAAGATCAAGACATGGATGAAGATGCTTGGAAAGATGAAGAAGAATTTTCTCCCAAAAAATTACCAAGTTAGCTTATTGAGGAAGATGAAAAATTTAAGGAAATAAGACATGAGTCTGAAGGAATATTATGAGGAATTCTACAAACTAGATATCAGATATGGACATGTGGATGATGAAGTTGAAAAGGTGGCTACATACTTGAATGCCCTAAAGATATTAATTCAAGATGAGATCAGCTATGTTAAGATGGATGGCGTGGAAGAAGCATATCAATTTTCTTTGAAGGCTAAATAAATATTGACAAAAGGACATGATTAAGACACAAAGGAAGAGGTGGAAAATTCTAGAGAAGTAGAGGAAAGACTTATGGAGAAAGTAGCAAAGTTGACGATACACTACAAGATAAAGGATGCAAGGATGAACCTATTGGTTAAAAAGGTAATTACTCTAGAGGTAGCTATATTGTTTACTCCAAGAAAAAAAATAATGTAAAAAGGGAAGAAAGATCTTAGTTTAAGGATACTTGTTATAAATCTAGAGAAGAAGGTCAAAGAGCTTTTGAATGTACCAACTCTAGAAAGAAGATTAGAGGCAATAGCAGAAATACTTTGGCTTGTGAAGAAGTTAATGAAACATCTAATGAACTTGAGAATGGTGAGAACCTAATGTTGAGAAGGATATTGTGGAATAGGGAAACTGGTGAGGAACCTATTTTGGGGATAAGTTTATTCAATACTAGATGTAAGATTACAAGAAAATGTTGCAAAGTAATTATTGATATTGGAAGATATGATAATTTGGCATCCAAAGAGTTGGTTAAAAAATTATAGTTGCAAAGATTGAGAGACATCCTAAGCCTTACCATGTTGCTTGGATCCACAAGGAACATAAAGTACTTGTATGTGAACAATGCCTTGTCAAATTTAAAATTGGGAATTGTCATGATGAAGTCTTGTGTAATAGTATGCCTATGGATTGTTGTCATATTCTTTTGCATAGACCTTGGTAGTATGATAGACCTTCTTTGCATGATGATAGATTGAATTAGCATACTATTTGTATGAATGGGAAGAAATAAATTTTGTGGTCTTTGGTATAAAAGTTAGATGAAAGTTAATGTACTACAATCCAAGTATGCTTAGTGGAGGGTAGAGAAATAAAAGAACTAAATATTTTATATGCTTTGATTCCAAGGAAAATTGAGAAACAAGATGAGTTAGAACATGCACCTAAGATTGAACCTTTATTGATAGAATTTCATGACATCATTCTTGATAATGTACCAGATGGTTTTCCTCCTATGAAAAATATAAGTCATTGTATGTATTTGATACCTGGAGAAAGTTTGTCTAATAAAGCACCATATAGGTTAACACCTGATGAGAAGATTGAGCTAAATAGATAAGTACAGGAATTGCTTGAGAAAGGATTGATTAGGGAAATTTTGAGTCCTTGTAGTACCTACTATGTTAGCACCTGAGAAAATTTGAGAATAAGGAATGTGGACTAATTCTATGGCTATAAATAAGATAACAGTGAAGTACATATTTCCTTTTCCTATGATGGATGACATAATGGATGGTTTGAGTGGAGCAAGGTATTTTACAAAGATTGATTTGAAAAGTGGATATCATCATATTAGGATCAAAGAAGGAGATGAATGGAAAACTACTTTTAAGAGTAATGAGGGATTGTATGAGTTGTTGGTTATACCTTTCCGTTTATCTAGTGCACCTAGTAATTTTATGAGGTTGATGAATGAATTTTTGAAAAGACTCATGGGTAAGTTTGTGATTATTTACCTTGATGATATTTTGATATGAGTAAAGAAGAATACCTTAAACATATTAGACAAGTATTGTGGAGATTGAAGGAGGAAATGTTTTTATTAACTTGAAGAAATGTTTGTTTATGAGATAGGAGATTGTGTACCTTCATTTTGTAATTTTAGCTGATGATTTGAAGATGGACCCTGAAAAGGTGAGAGTAATTATTGATTGGCCTACATCTAAGAATGTTGGAGAGGTAAGATCATTTCATGGATTGGCTAGTTTCTATAGGAAGTTTATTAGAAATTCTAGTTCTATTTATAATGCTATGAATGAGACCATGATAGGAGATAAAAGGGATTTAAAATGGACACATGGAGCACAAAAGAGTTTTGAAACATTAAAACAAATGATTGTAGAATTTCCTACACTTGCCTTAAGTAATTTCTATAAAGTTTTTCAAGTTCAATGTGATGCTAGTGGAAGTGTAGTAGGAGTTGTTCTAAGTCAAGAAGGAAGACTTGTAGCTTTCTTTAGTGAGAAATTGAATGATTCTAAGAGAAGATGTTCACTTTATTATCAATAATCCTATGCTATCATTCAAGATTTGAAAAAGTGGGGACATTATTTGATGCTTAAGAATTTTGTATTTTATATTGACCATAAAGATTTGCAGTATTTGGGAAGTCATAATAAGTTGATTAAGAGATATATGAAGTGCGTTGAGTTCTTACAAGATTTTGCCTTGTCATTGAAGCCTAAAAGTGGATACTTTTTTAAAAAAATTGATGCCTTAAGCTGAAGAAGAAATTTGTTAATAGAGATGAGAGTATAGGTACTTGGTTTCGATGACTTGAAGTGTTTTTATGAGACTAATCTAGATTTTGTAAAACCTTGTAAAGTGTGTAATGAATAGACAGTGAGTGGCAAGTGGACTGATTATTTGATTAAAGATGATTTTTTTTTCAAAGGAGCTCAATTATGCATATGTAGAGGATCTATTAGAGAGAATATAATGAAAGAGAAACATAGTGGTGGACTTGTTGTACATCTTGGGACTGATAAGATTGTGAAACTAATTTCTAAGAGATGCTTTTGGCCACAGATTTATAGAGATGTGTAGAGAATGATTAGAGGTTGTGGAACTTTCCAAATAGCAAAAGGAACAAGTCAAAATGTGGGATTGTATTCACCTTTACCTATACCTGATAGACCTTGAGAAAATGTGAGCATGGATTTTGTTCTTGGATTGCCTAGAACTTTGAGAGGTGATTATTATATTCTAGTAGTGGTTGACCAATTTTTAAAGATGGCTCATTTAATACCTTGTAAGAAAACCTATGATGCAACGCATGTAGCTGACTTATTTTTCAAGGAAGTGGTAAGATTGCTTGATTTGCTTAAGACTATTATTTTAGAAAGAGGCACTAAGTTTACTAGTTACTTTTGGAGAACACTTTAGAAAAATTTTGATACATAATTGAAGTTTAATTCTACATTTCACCCTCAGACAAATGGACAAAGTGAAGTAATGAACATGAGTTTTTTGTAACTTGCTACAATGTTTAGTTGGAGATAAGCCTGCTAATTGGGATTTAGTTTTGGCATAAGTAGAGTTTGCATACAATAATTATGTGAATAGAAGCACTAAGAGGACACCTTTCAAGATTGTTACTAGATTTCATCCTACAGGAACCACAGAGTTAAGAGAATTTCCTACTGAGACAAGGAGTGTTAAAGTTGAGGACTTTGCAATGTTCATGAGGACATTACATGAGGAAGTTAAAGGGAATTTGGGATACAGTAGTCAGAAGTATAAACAGAGAGTTGATAAAAGAAAGAGACATAAATATTTTGAAGTTGGTAATGAGGTTATGATTCATTTGTTTAGGAATAGATTTCCAATTGGTACCTGCAGTAAGTTGAAAATAAGAAGTTTGGACCTTGTAAGATTCTAAAGAAGTTTAACAGTGGGAATGCCTATTTAGTGGAATTACTAGAAGATATGGATATATCACCTATATTCAATAGTATCGCTATCTTTGAATACTATGAGTCTGATGATGAGAATCACAATAACCCAAATTATCCTAGGAAGTCAAAAGATAGCATTGAGAATATTTTGAATAGTAGAGTAAGCAAGAATACCATAGGAAAATACTACATGGAATTCCTAGTTCAATGGGAGAACATACCAGCCAAAGATAGTTCATAGATTACACAAGATGAGTTGGACCTTCCTGATTTAGGTTAGAATAGGAGTAGTGCTTGATGTGGACAGAATTTCTTTATTAACCCTAGGTACCTGATGTAGGAGCATCTTGGATCTTGGAGCAATCTTGCATCAACCAAAATTATATCTTGTTTTTTTTATACCTGCCTATTGTTCGTGAATTAGCCATTGTTGCTTGTCATTCGTGGCATGCAAAGTTAACACCTTATCAAGGAACTATTTGGAATCTTCATCCTAAGTGTACAAGCCTTGATCATTTGTATGTCTCAAGTTATGTGTCATTCTTTGTAGTCTCCATTTGCTATATTTCTCTCTCTGTGTGGCATGTTATTTCTTTGGGCACAATTTCTAAGTCATGCTATCTTGTTACGAAATTAGGAGCAAACTCCTTAGACATGTGTAGATCCTCCTTCATGTGCATGTCACTTTATGTTTCTATTTTCTTTAGTTTGGTTTACTCTTCCAAGGTTGCACCTATAATGTAATTAAATACCTGACTAGTTGACTTCTGGCTTTGTTGGTTATATAAGAATCTTAGTTATAGGTAGTTCAAGGGATGGAGAAATAGGAGGATATTGAAAAAGAAGATGGAATGCAAGTTTGGATTCTTATTCCATAATTTCATTGTATATGGTCATAACTTGGAAGGCCTCACAACCATGCATGTTGCTTTATTTCTTCTAATAATTACAACAGTGTGGCAGCCAGTTACTGAGCCTTATGTTCAATGTGTTTCGTACTAATTATACATGAGTAAAATTTTGGAATATTGTCTTATGTACATTGGTTTGTATGTTTCTTCTGTCTGTAACTATAATTAGGGAATGTTTTTAGGCTTAAGTTGAGCTTATTCTGCTTAAGCTTGTCTTCTCCTTACGTCAAAAATCAAGAGTCTTCCAGATAAATAAGTTTAGAAGATACAACATATTTATTATTCAGCAATAATATTGAAGTTACGTGCAACGATATAGCTCTCTCATCAAATGAATAAGGTCGTCTTATAAACATACAAGAATCATCTTTAAGACATGCAAAGAATCATTACAAAGTGATTTGTAAAACATATTACAAATCTATATGAAGTAGTTGTCAAAAGGCGTGTAGTTGCTTGGATTATTATAATAAAACATTAAAAGGAGCATACATTGAGTTCAAGGTTCATCGATCATATATGAACAAAATAAATATACATAGTCACTAGACAATAATTAAAATATAAAGAAAAGTAACTACAAAGTAGCTATCAAGCTTTTACAAGATGCAGGGATATGATGAACATATCATATAGAATGTTGACAGAAGTGTCATCAATTAAGAATGGAAAATGAAATAAACAAATAGTAAACATATCCATAAAAGGTTCACCCTTAAACATCACCCCCTAAGGGAAGAATTAAGCTTGGGAAAAAAAGTCAACTTTGACTATTTAACACTTTTATTCTAGGAATTAAGCTTAGTGTGTGATGTTTAAGCCATTCTGATAAGAACACCATATACATAGTTGTGATGAAGTATACTGTTGACTATTTACATCTACAGGACAAGATAGGTTTGAATACCGATATTATATGATTATTAATGGTGAAGCAACATTTTAACCATAACCAAGTTTGATATTTTATTTAAAAATATATAGACAACATTATGATTGTTACTATATGAAGAAATTCACAAAGTCAGTATAAACAACGATCTTATAGAAAACATTTGATCTAAGATGGTATAGAATGATTCTATTTGAATTTCACCAGGTGTCACTCATACTTCAAAGAAATATGAGTTTTTCTTATTGTGTGATTAAGACTAGTTTGTGAGGGAAATAAAATATATAAGGAAAAGTCTTAACTAAAAATTATTTATTTTTATGTAATAAGGTTTGAACGAAAAGTTACATTGGTTAGTAACTTATAAAGACATATCTTTTCATTTTAAAAGTAATAATTTTTGGATATGGAGATAAGAAAATGGTTTTGAAGAATCGAATGATCAAGAGAAGAATATGTAAGTGCAGAGTAATATAAAGGAATATATAATCTTATTTATATATTTATTTGAGAGAAATAAATGTGAATTAAAAAAAGGAGAGTATATCATTTAGTGGAGTAATTGAGTAGACAAAATAAATTATATAATCAGGTTTTTATCTGATATACATTTTTGTAAAGGAAGAGTGAAGAGTAAAATTGAGTGTTACTAGCTAACTTCAAGAAGAGAGAAAAGTGTATAAATTTATATGAAGATAAGAAGAAAATAATGTGCATTAAAAATATCCATCATCAGTTGATTAAGCAACACTAACAAGGTGGAAAAGAAGTTTGTGTGCAATGGGTTGGTGCTCACAAAGACAATAGTGGGGTCGGTGCTTCCAGTAGGTCGGAGCCTACAAAGTGTGGGACTCGAAGCTTTCAATGAGTCAGTGCTCATAAACATAGAGGTCATAGCCTCTAGTAGGTTGAAGCCTACAAACCATTGTAAAAGAATAATTTATATAAGATAGCATTTATTTGTCCTAGTTTTCTCCTGCATTGAGTTTCCACATAAATCTTGTGTTATTATATTCATGTGCATAATTGTTCATTTCAACATTTCAAGTTAATTTTTTGGATAAAAAATTTAAATTAGCAAATTCATTATTATATTGATTCAACCCCCTCCACCCCCTCCTCTCTTAGTATAATCGTATGCTATTCAATGTTTTGATAAACTAAACTTTGATCTCTGGTATAGGCCTTTGCGCTATATAAAGAAACTTGCAACCAAAAATATTACCATTTAAACACATAACCCATAATATATCTAAAATAAACACACAATTAAAATCCACATGCAAAAGAATAGAAAACATACCCATAAAAATGTTATACCCTAGGAGACCCTCATTGAGGGAAAAACCCAGCCTCCAAAAGCATTCATCACCGTGTATTATTCAAAAAATATACCATTGCAATACAACCATGGAAGTCATCAAAACCATAGCCACAACCAAGAAATCCATGTGAACAAGCATGAATCCACACATCCCATGCCATAGTTCCAACCTTCACAAAATATCTTTTGGCTAAGTTATGGAGCATGGTGCATGGTGCATTCAAGTATTGAGGCCAAGTTGGCATATTGGATTACCAAACAACTTTTTTTGTCGGTAATTTTATGTTTGTTCAAATATTTTGGCTACCACAAATGTTTATTATTCTTCATGTTTTTTTCCTTCCAAAGCACCTTATGCCAAGTTAGAGAATTTTTTAAGAGATTTATTATGGGCCTCAGATACTCAAAAGCATGGCTTCCACCATGTTTATTGGGAGTATTATTGTCTCCCTCAATATTTTAGTGATCTCAACCTCATTTCCACACACAACCAAGGCAAATATCATTGTGTTAAATGGGTAATTTATATAATCACATGAGATGAGGCATGGAAAGTTCTTTTGAGACACTAAAACTCCTCTAGTTATCCCTTACATCAACTAGACTAGAGAGATTTAGGCTTCCATAAGTTCTTCTTCTAATGAGAGAAGCACTACAAATTTAGAGGTTTTTTGTAGCTAAGAGCATATGGTGTGCATGGGACTCTATTAGGCCTTGGTTAAGGTGGCATGGTTCTAGTTTTCAAGATGGCATTTCATTTATAAATAGAATCTATGGTGGTTGCCCTTAATTAGGACAAAAAGACTTCTTCTCACTAGAATTCTTGGTATTCATGTTTTATGTTTTCAAAGACATGGGCTTTATACTCCATAGGATTTGTTTGCAGAAGAAAAATGTCTCTGTTTACATGGGAGGATGTTGGGTCTCATTTGGACCTCATAAGTTAGCACTGGGATACATCTGAGTTGCATGTATCCCTTTTGCCTCTAGAACTTATGCATAAAATTAGAATCAATAGTCATTCCCCTTGGTGGAAATATTGGAGATGGCACCTGGTACACCATTTGAGTGATATTGACCAAGGTAAGCTTTCCAGTGGCTTTTTCATTTTTTTCCTATGGTGAAAATTTTAAATTAGAGATGGCATGTGCAATCCTCTCACTATACATGGAGATTACATTTTACTACCATTTGGTTTAGTATTACAACATAAATTATCACAATTTAGCTAGTGCTTTATATTTGAAGGGTTAACTTGGAGTCCATGTCTCTATCATTTTGGTATTCCAAATCCTCTACACTTTTTTATGGTGTTTCCATAGGACTCATACATAGTTTTCTTCTATCCCTTGCATCTAGCCATGTTTACTTGGCCAAATCCTTCTTAGAGATAATTCTAGATTCTCATATTCATTCCTATAATTATGTCACACTTTTAGAATTAAGATTATATTTATGATTTAGAAAGAATGAAATGCAATGCTCTTATCTAACAATATGATTAATATTAATGTACCTTTGTTTATTAAATCCATCATTTGTACTAATTTTATGCTTCATATTCAAATGCAAGAAAATAAAGTTGCTCTTGAAAATTCTTATCCTTTAGCATTGGGGAAATTATCATTGCATTTTGGCTAGAGTTCCTGCAAATTCCTTTGGTTCAAGCACTTGTACCACTTCTTGTGGCTGATGTCAAGGAAAAATAAGCCCTAGTAAGAAGAGTGATACTTATTCTTGGCCTTTGCATTATCAATCTATATCACATCATCAATCACCACTACATCCCATTGTTTCTCCTCACCTATGAGGTTCCTTCTTTGGTTAGGGAGAGGCAATGGCACCCTATTGGCCAACAATTGCCACCATTGGTTGGTCTATCAGCAATAATTTAGGATGGACCTCTTACTCTAAAGGAATCCCTCAGTTGGTAGTAGTTATCACTTCAAGGAGAGAAGAAAAGGAGGATGGTGATAATGCAGATGGTTGGGTGTTGCCAGATCTAGAGCCCACTTAAGGACTTGGTTACGGAGGAAAGAAAGATGATCCAAAGCCTTTGCCTCTATCTTCCACTACTCTATTATTGACGATGTTCCCACTTTTAGGCTTGGCCCATTTTTCTATCTTTATTTTATGTTTCTGAGCATTGTCCATCTAACCTTGTCTATTTTGGGGCTAAGCCCTCATTTATTTGGTGATTGGGAGTTGCATATTAATTTTTCTTCTCCCAATCTTGTATTTCATTTATCATGCACTCTTTGATAATATTTAGATAATCTAATTTTAGTTTGTCTCTTACATTGAAAAAAATTGTGTAGTTAAAAATGATAGCATTTCCAAACAACAAGCATGTATTTTCCTAAAACCATTACCAATAAACCAAAGAAAAAATTAATAATTTTATTAGAAAATTCAACATAAGAATCACTAAAAAGTGAAGTTGAAGAAGAACGATCTTGAAATGAGAAAATGCTTTCTAATAAACTTAAAGCCCAAAATAGATTGAAGATAATAAATTTACCTTGTATGTTTCTTCTTTGGTTTGTTAAAAATGAATTATTCTTATCATTTAAAGATAGATAAACACCAAATAAAAATCATAGATGCTTAGAGCAATGTTTTAAGGCTTTCCATTCTTAAAACTATATTCATTATTTATATTATTGAATTATTAATGATGTGTATCAGACCAACTTGATACCATAATATTCTAATAACAATATAATTTAGAGCTAAATGAAACAAAATGCAAGACCATTTCTGTATAATATTACTAAATGTATCCTCCTTTGAAGGAATAGAGTGAGGTGTTAGTTGAAAATTGAAGGTCAAATAACTCGAAATCATTAAGGAAAAAATACCTTTTACCTAAAGACTAACAAATATATGCATTAAAAAATAATCCACACTTGAACAATGACAAATAGAAAAAATAACTATAAAGAAAGTTTTATTTATAAAACTCTATAAAACAAAACAAACCAACAAATAACTTTCATATTGAATAAAAGAAACCATGAAACAACTTAATCGGTCTGTAAAACATGAATCTATCAAACCCAAAAATATAAATGATCATTAAAATCCTATTTCTAAGTCTTTTCAAAGTTTTGTCCCTTTGAAGATCTTATTCCACATAAGAATATATATTAAAGGAGCATTTCAATATGAACGTATTGAAGAACAAGCATTTCAATTTGAGTCGTAGATAAGAAAACTTGTCCTAATACTTGGGCATATGTTTTTAATTATTCTTCTTGTATTGATTCTATACCAAGGAGAAAAAGAACACTTCCAACTCATCTAACTCAAAAATAGGGCCATCAAATCTCTAGTAGAGAAAAACCCCCAAAGAGTAGAAAGAGTACAAGTGTATCAGTACATTAATCAGCAATTGTTTGGACTGCTTAAGGTAATTGTGAAGATTTTGTGGGTACCATTTTGTGTAGGAGTACCTTCTAGTATAGACCTGTAAATATGTACCCCCAATAAGCATTGAATGGAAGACTAAATTCCAATTGATATTTTTCTTGCACAAAATATAGGAATTTGATTGAACCAAAGATAGACATGGCTACAATTGGAAGAAATTTCATCCTTGGCCTTGCAGAGTTAGAAATCCATTTCTTTTAGTGCCACAAGTCTGTAAATTTCTTCATAGAACATGTGGAGAGCATTTCCTAGTCTGTGGCATTTCTTAGTTTGTCGAAAAAAATTAGTTCGTAGCATCTTACTTTTAAAATTTTAAAAAAAATTGGTGGGGGGGGAACTTATCAAAGATAAAAGGATTCACAAGGTCATTCATAAATTGTAGGGAAAAGGTATCACTAGAGCAAAGGATTGATTAATTTGTTAGGAAAAAATAATCAATAGCAGTTTAGGTATTATTATTTATGGATAGTAGATGAGTTTTAATTTATATTGATTCATGATAGGTTCATTTATGTACCATTATTAAAATACTTGTCTACAATTATAGGTGATTTTGAGTGGATGATTATTAGAGTATTTTTAAGAAAGTAAGAGACAACACTTTGAAATGACTCCCACAACATGCACTATTGATACCCAAAAATGGAAACCTTAGTTTCAGGTTTAATTATCATATATGAGTACACCCAAAAAAAAATCCGATATACCATTCTGGATTGTGAGTGTATGAAGTTAGCTATAGGGACTACTAGTGCCTTTCCCCATGTCATGATTTTTTTTGGATATTTTAAAAGAATTATGAGCTTAAAACTATAAAGTGTGCCCTCAAAAAATTAAGACAAATGTGGTTAGATTCATTGTGTACACAAAGATGAAATAGAGGCCACTGAAAATTGATGTTTGAAACTTATCCATAGATGCTCAAGTAATTACATGCTACAACCAAAAAAAATTGAGTTTCTTTCTATGTGATTTAAGACTTTAAAGCTATTGTTTCAGTCTATAGGTAGTTGCAATGAATATGTGTAAATTCATGTGTTATAAAGATGAAAAAATGGTCATTTAGAAGTGATGTCTAAGAATAATTCATGGACACCAAGCAAACATATATTATGACCCCCAAAAACATTGAATAATTGACCTCATGCACATTCCTTTAATAAATGCATTTGTACCAATACATGAACACAAAATGACCTCATAATAATTCATTCATTATAGTTACCAATGAAATTGTACAACTCATTCAAATAAATATCCAAATTTTAACTATTAGATGTAAATTGTATGGCTATCATGGCTATCAATACATGTGGAATATTTAAGTGGGCTTTTACTTGTCATGTCTAAATTATTTTTAAAATAGTATGGCATTAAGAGGGCAAGGGCATAGCATTATTGATAAACTGGTGACTGTACGTCATTTTCTCTAATGAAGCAAGCTAACTTTGGGGGTACTTGTAGAGTGCCACATGCATAAAAAATGAATAGTATTACCTTACCAGCTCAACAACTTTACATAGATCAAAAAAATGGATGCATGCTCAACTAATTTTACACTTATATATAGAGGAGAGGTGGACAAATTTTTTTTTTAATCCGAATGATAACCAACAAAGAGAGAGGATGACCCTTGATCCTTATATATGTTTGTTATTGTGCATGGTGAACAAGCAAAGCACTAGTACTTTCTTACACTTGCTAACACTAAGCATGCATTGCCTCTTCTTTCACTCCTAACTAGTCATAGTAGCATTCCATCCTTTCTCATTTGCTAGTATAAAATGATACCAACTTTCTACACATTTGAGAATTCAATGTTTCATTTCCTCACATGTCTTGCTCACCGAAATCTGACTACAAAGGTATGTCTCTTCCTAAAATTTTGTTTCAATGAGCTCCAAAACATTTGGGCATATTATCTATATTCACTTAGTCTTTCATGTAAAGAAGTGGCTACTAATACTAGTTTCTTTCTCATTGCTCCTCTTCAATGTTATTGTAACTAGCACTTGCACCTTCGAAGGGTGCAATGATAATGCTAATAGTTTTATATATAAGATGATGTTACAATATTTACCAATTTTCAATATCATGTCCAGTAACTCAGTGTTGAAAAGTTATCTTTTGTTTTTGGCTAATCAATATTATAAGGACTCTTGGGTAATTAAGAAAGTGAAAATATCTCTTATTTATCAATATAAAAATGATTAGTCAATGGGTGGGTCTTTGCTTTAGTCACATTGTGTAAAGGTACACAAATTACATTGTTGCAGAAGCATTCAACTTACTTCATAAATCTATATAAGCTGAAAATGACCATTTCAATTTCAATTTTAAGAGTTGGTTCTACGCTTGGATAGCACCATGGTTACAAACTCTTTTAGATTTAATGCATAAGGTCATTTCAAATCAATATAAAGTATTAGTTTGGAGTATTCCATATCATACTTCAAAATAAAATTTGAACTGAGAAATAAAACTTTGAATGGGGGCATACACATTTGTAATGGATAGAATCCTTGCTCGATCCAAGACAAAGAGAAACTCAAAATCATAGTATGATGAAAGTCAATAATATTATATAGTCCTTTGAATATATGAACATAAAAATTTGTGAGCTCGTGTATTTATAGAATAAAAATGTAGAGTAAGCAAGAAATCATCTTTGATTTCCATGTTTTTTTTCTCTTACAACGTATTGACGTTGTTCATCCAAAATTTAGAGCAACCAGTGAGTTAAACACAGCTGCCAGATTCGACATTAGCAAAACCCCATGTTTTCTATGCTACAAATAGCTAAGAATATCCAGAAGAGTCATCACGCCACTAACAAGAACTCTAAAAATCTCATTAATCTGCCTTTCAAAAGGTGTCATACCATTTTCCAAATCTGAGATACATTTCTTTAAAGTCTACACAGATTTCCTCAACTCCAACGCCTAGTTTTCGTTAAGAGGGACAGACTTGATATTCATGAGCATGTTAACCAGATCGTACAAACAATGTGAAGAAAAATCAATGGCTCTAAGCTCATAAAGAAGTGTGCAGTAGTTGCCCTTGTTTCAACCCTTTTCGATCTCTTCCCTAACTTTAAGTAAATATCAGGCTAGATATCCAATACAACATGCTATGGCCATGCTGATAACAAGAAAGACATGTATCTCACCATCCCAATTCAACCTCCTTAATATCCCTCATACATGACACTCTTAGTAAACAAGATCAACTCCTCCCTCTTAAATTCTAATCTACTAAAATTTAAACACAAAGCTTGCCAAATGCAAATAGTAGATCAAACTAAACTTGAAAAATTTGATGCAGAATTGTGCACCCACTTAATATTTTGATTCACCCACCCAATATTTCATTTTGGATTTGTGAATGCACTTTATATTTCAATCTTAGCCAACAAACCAAATGCATTGGTCAACTCACTTATTCTTATAAAATACCTAAATAACACTTATGTGGGTAAGAAGCAAAATAAGTTTCAAATTCCACTTTCAATGGAAGAGGACATTTATTTGTATGGATTGAAGCTCATTAATAATATCTTATAGTGTGATTGAATAGTTCCATATATATGTTATTCATTAAGTCTTCCATTCTACAAAGAATATTTAAAATTATTCAAGCACATTGAAGAAACAATAGAGTGTGTGAGTGTGTGATATGTCTTAGTGTATTTTAGATAGAGGAGAAAGTTGCATGAATTGATTGTTGCAAAAGTAAATATCATGAGTAGTGTATTGGGAGGTGGGCTCAAAGAAGGGGAAGAACATATTCCATTTCTCACACGTCCTATTTAAGTGGGCATCACTTGATTAAAAGAAAAGTGTTCCTATAAATAAACTTAGGCCTTTGAATCATGTGTACTTCCCACCAGTAATGACTATCCAACTATATCATTCAATATGGATGGATGCATCCTAAAAATCCCATCTCTAACAATTGTCCTCCTGAAACTCTATACACAAACATGGTACATTTTCTTATGTTTAATCAATGTCATTTACTCTTAAACAATGGTGAATAGTTTTTACATTTCAAACCTTTTACACTTATATTGCATATTTATGGAATTCCATGTAACATAGTTGCCTTAATTTTGTTTTTTCCATTTCTTATTTATTATTTCTCAGCAATAAAAATAATAATTTAGTACCCCACACACACACACTCGCATATATATGTTTAGTAAAAAAATTAATTAATTTTAATTTTGTTATACTTCAATTATATTTTCTATGTAATTTGAGGGAATATAGTTGTTTATTTTTCTTATAAATGTATCATAAAAAAATTATGTTTTAAAAAATTTTGATTTTCATTATTAAATTTTTCATATGAATTAGTGATTTAAGTTTTTTATTATTTAAGTTTTAAAAATACAAAAATAATATTAAATTTTTAAAAGTGTAATTATCTATACATTTTTTTAAAATTACTATCACTTTTAGATGATAAAGATGTATTTAAGGTGGGCAGTTTTACTTGAGTGCTTGTGCCATTTTGCTTGGTTATTCTTAGATAACTTCAATAAAAATAGATATTTTAATAGAATGTCCCATAATTCTAATTCTAAGAAATCAAAACATTTATCAAATCTACACCAATTCTATCATATACATACCTATATTTACATCCAATCCAATCCTCAATACTGAGCTTTGGTGTCTATTTCTTAATAGCCATATTTGCTCATTTACAAAACCCATTTATCTCCCTTCTCATATGAACACCTATGTAATCCAAATGCTACTGCTGACAATAAACTTATTGGGCACCACACAAAATTGAATCTTGAACTACATAAAATCAAAATTCATATTGAGCCACTGGGCTTTCTTCACATTTGGAGAGAACAGGCTTTGCATGGCATAAGAAAAACCAAGATTTGAAGTATCTGTTGAAGCTATGGATGAGCCCAACAAATGCTTCACATTTCTCGTACCGACACAACATTAACAATTTTTTGGACACCGCTTCAACCGAGTTTTCTATTTTCCATTTTCAATCACTATTCCTTCTTTCTCGGCGTCCGACCACCACAAAATTCAAACAAACTGTTCAAAGATGTTCAAGGAGTGAAGCCTATCAATTAATAAATTAAACATGGATTAATGAAATGGTCACTAGTGATTCATAATATACATGCTACTATTAATGATTTTTAATTGACTTGGTTAAATAGGGGAATGGACACCAATTATGTGGTGGTGCTAGTTGTTCTTCTAGGACACAATCTCTTTGTGTTCAACCCAAGTCGAGATTCTTATCCTCACAAAGCCAATGAAATATCACTTATGTGTTCGCTTTTCTTTCTAGTCTATGATTTTGATGCATAAGTTGAAGGGTTTAACTTGTTCTTTTTTTTTAACTGAAAGTTGAAGAATATCAAGGTTTCTTGGGTGCTTCGTTTAATCATGATTTTTTATTTATGTTTTTCTTGTAATTACGCCAAGAGGCGTTGTATACAATGGCAGCACAAAAAAGATTCTCCATCAATAAAAAAACTAGGAGAGGTTACAAACTTTTAAATTATAAAATACAAAAAGCATTCCCAAAATAATATATGGCTGAAATAAAAGGCAATAAAAAGCATTCCCTAAATAATAGCTGGTAGAAATAAGAGGAAGCCAAATGGAGCCCAAAATAATAGGGCCCAAAAAACAGGCACCTAAAAAATATAAATATAAATGTATATAATAAAACAATACAAAATTTTAAGAATTTTTATTTTTGAAAAAAAAAATTAAAATAAATAAATCATTAAAAAAATTAGAAATAAATAAATAAATAATTTAGAACAAAAAATAAATTAAAAATAAATTAATTTAATTTAATTTAAAAAAATAAAAAATAAAACAAATGCAGAAGCCCGTGGGCTACGACAGTGATTGTCGCTACTGGTAGCGACAGTTACTGCCAGCACTAACACATTTGAAGATCAACAAGGGACATCAAAGAGCAAAGCAAGCTTCTTCTTAACTTTTTTTTCCATTAAGTTCCATTTTGCATTTAGATTACTATCCACATTTTGAATAGTAGTTACATTATTTACATTTAGTTGTATTTTATATTTTAAATGAGATTTGTTTTTTTTTTTATATTGTTTTATTCAAAATTACATTTACATGTTTGATACATTATTTAGATTTAGCTCCATGTTATATATTTAGATATGATTTGGTTAGATTATTGTTCTTCATATTTTGTAATATAGTTTTTAGATTAATGTTATATTTTTTTTGTAATATTTCATATGGATGGCAATGCCACCATATAACTCATTTTAATAATTTTTTTGAAAACAATGATTTATAAATTTAATGATTACTATTTTGATTTACAAAAGTAGTTTTATTTATAATAGTATTTTGATTAAGATAAGTATATTGATTTAGATTACTATTATGAATTAGATTACTATTTCGATTATAATAGTTTTTTAATTTACAATTAGATTAAAATTGATCTTTACTTATTAATATTTGAAAAGTGGATGGCAATACTGCCATTTTCCAAATATTTTATTAAAATACCAATTTATTTGTTTCTAAATAAGAAAAATCAAAATTATACTTTAAATTTTGTTGTTTGAAAATTAGAGTAACCATATATTTATTTTAATTTATGTTTATTTTTTAAATACAATTTTAAAAGAATAAATATTAACTTTTAGGCATCAATCTTTGAAAAGTGGAAGGCAATGCCACTATTTTTTAAATATTATAATAGTAGGCAATTTATTATAATGTTAGCGATAACTAAAAATATTTGTAATGTTTTAAAAATGCCACCATATTTGAAACATTGGAATGTAAATATTTCATAGAATAATAAATATTGCTTTGTTTACATATAGTTGTAACCATATGCATTTTATTATGAACATTTTAGAGATATTTATTTGTATTAAGGATTGATTTATATGTTCATAATGAAATAATCAAATACTTTTTTTATTGTTAGGGTTAGAATAGGTATTGTGAAGTTTGACATCATGTATACATATGTTTTGCAATAAAAGGTCTTTTAGACCATTCTTTCTAAAAATGATGTATCCAAGGTTTTCATACATAAAATAATTTATTTAGATGATGTATGCAATGTTTTCATAAATAACAAATCATTATATATCTTCATGTTTGTATATTTCTTTAACAAAATACATTTTCATAATCTTTTAATGTATTCTCTTATTTATTGTTCATATTTCCTTTGTTTCTTCTTAATTAATATGTTTTGCAACAATCTATAAATGTTTAAATTATTTGTCTCCATCCACAGATGCTTTAATTTACTCATTTTAAATGTTAGTTTTCTTCATTCATGCAAACATTATAGATAAATTTAACTACTTATATAATAATCTTCATTGCTATAATTTTTCTTATGTCTACTAAATAAAGTATCCCTTAAATAAATCATATATACATTCTAATAAATAAAGTTTACTAATTTATATGACAAATTATTTAGTGTCATGAAATATATATCTTAATTCACTAATATCATTTTTGTACTAGCTATGGTGAGACCTAGGTTAAATTTTGAATCAAAGGAGGTAAGAGGAGAATACCAAAGGCAATATCAAAGAGAATATCATAGAGAGTACCATAGACATCAACAACAACAACAAACATAAAATGAAAGAGAACAACAAAGAATAACATTAAATCAAGGAAATAGACAAAGTTATGGTACAAGAAGGTCTAAAGTATCAATTGCACAACTAGAAACTAATGAAAGAGAGCACATAAATGCACAGAGAAACAATCACTGTCATACTTCTGAGAGGGTCCTTCCAGGTATAGAAAGTGTGAAGTACAACATGTTGAAGTACAACCAAGTGATATACATGAGCATCCTACAAATGCAAACAATCAACTATAATTGGATATGCTCAATGCAACATGATAACCTTATTATTTGCACATTTTAATGGTTGCAAGTACCATTAGGCTGAAATTTCATTATACTAATTCTCTAATTTGTAAATTCAACTATGATCATTAATTAGGTCCTGAAATTAAGGTAGCTATAACATTAATTCAAATTAGAAAGATCACTTTGATTGAAATAAATTGTAATGATTGTGCTTCATGACTTTCAACCAATACATTTATACTCAATATTTGAAAAGTATGTTTTTCTATTCTTCACTATCCATGAATGGTCCTAATATTACCATGTTTCCATACCCAAACTTTTATTACAAATTCTAATACAATATGGTTTTCATTTTCATTTTCTCCACACTTGATTATACTAAGTGACCTATTATGTTTTTTTCAAAACCAATATTGATTTAAAATTTATTTCCCTTTGATTAAGTATACATCTGTTCTTTTTTATTGGTGCTAATGCTTTCTAAATTATTTTCCATGAATTGTTTCAGGCATGGTAGCCTCTGATGTTGAAATATGATTGAAAAGATCATTATTGAAGAAGGGAGATTGTTGATAAAGAATTTTTTCAATCATTTTTTTGTCACTGATGTCAAACTTGCTATTTGCTGGAATGAAAATTGCTTATAAGATCCAAGTACTATCACTTAGTTGATTGATGAAGAGGATTTAATCAATAAGATGTAACAAAAGTACCTAAGGGTAAGGTTGAGTTATGATTTTGTAATGAAGTACAAGGATCAGTTAAGACAATGGTAAAATGATGTATTGAGAATACAATTGGAGATACAGAGGTTGGCTACACTTAGAAACTCTAGAAGAATAAGTTGTAACAAAGTTGTCTACAAAGCTTGACTAAATTCATTAGCGGGTGCTGAGCAAGTTCAGGTGTCGAGCATGATAAAATGTAATAGGTGTCGAGCATCAATAAAATTTAGTTGATGTCAAGTGAATCCACAATAGGTGCCGAGTAACATAGTATGTGTCAAGCATCAGAAAATCAATAGTGTCGAGCTACTACATTATTTGAAAAGTCAAAGATTCGCCAGATCTAAGCCAACCAATTTGTTACCTTGAATTTTGTGAACTAGATGGAAGATAAGAATGTTGAGCTGGTGGCACAAAATTCTAGGTAAACTATTTTTAGGCATATTTTTGGGCAAATACAGGTGGATTCTACATGATGTTTCTAGAGGAAACAAGATTAGGGGAAGATACATTGTATCTTACCTAATCCATTTGAACCCAAAATAAGAGCAGGAAGATTAGAGTGGGAAAAGTGTTACCAAACTTCTATTTAAGGAGTTACAGGTCAAGAAGAAAAAGAGGTTGGTTGGAGAGAGTGTGTGGTGTCAAGGAGACGACATCGAGAGGGAAGAACAAAGCATAGAGACTCTGCTTCGATAAGTGACCACAGTAGTGATTGCATTGGCACAACAAGTATAGAGACTCAAGGAGACAAAGCTTGAAAGGAGGACAAGTTGTCAAAGCTGCAAAGACTGAAAGCCAGGTAAATTGGTGAGCTGAATTAAGATCTGAAATCTACAAGTTATGTCGTGAGTTATATCACATCAAAAGCCCTTATTGTTACTCTCTAACAATTGTATCAGTTAGGCTAAAATCCTATGGACTTAGGTTGGTTTAACAACCATTTTGTAAATCTTTTAATAGGGTGACATTCCAAGTGAATGTTCTAAAGTCCTTTAATCAAGCCCACTTCTAATGGGGTGGATGAAATCCCTTAATCTGGTCACATTTAATAGTGTGTTTTGTAGCCTTTAATAGGGTAGGCCTTTCACTAGGCATCACTTCTAAATAGTGAGAAAGGAGTAGCATGTTACTAGTAATTTTTCCCAAATTGGGTTTCCATGTAAATCATTGTGTCATGTGTTGATCTTTCGTGTCCTATTCCTGCATGTTGATTTTTCAGTAACTTTCTAAGAAGAATGTTTAGCTTGGATGCATAGTTAGTTTAAATGGGCTCACTATACTTAGTGAAAAAGCTTTATCAAGACATTTGGACCTTGAATAACTGATTCACCCACCCACCCCCCCCCCCACCCCCCCCCTCTAAATTATTCTAAAGCATTTCTAACATCTGATAGACAGTCAAGCATTTTTGACATGAGCTCAACTTCTTCTGTAGGATCAAATCATTTTTTTGAGACAAAGATTCAGAAGTGTGCACAAATAATTAAGCAATGTTGTACAACTATGGTAAAAGCACTTGAGAATGCAGCTTTATCAACTAATCATGTATAAGATATAGAGATAATTGAGATGGAAGATGTTGTCAAATACGTATACAACACATCTGCAAAAGTGGATGCATTTCCACCCATGATGAAAGAGGTCTATGATAATCATATTACGAACAAAGGTCGTAATACGATTTTAATTTCTGAAGAATATGTGATGTACTTACATCATTATGGAGATTTGAACACGTGGTCCATAGGATGATTTCACATCTTTCCATTTTTCACTTATTACTTCATCTAAATAATTGTACTAGGAGATATAGTTCTCCATTCATCCATACAGAATAATAAATAAGTTCAATTTAACTTTTTAGCTCAAATTCTTCTCAACTATACTTGCAAATATTTCAAACATTTTACCTTGACCTTTGTGTTTATAATATTAAAGATTTTACATGTCATATATCATTAATATGTTGATCATTAAATTATGTATAAAATTGATGTGTTATTTCTTACAATTAACCTACTCTAAAGCATAATATTCATTTTATACTCATTTAAAGTGTAATCATTACCTCAAAAACATTTAATAGCCCTTCCTTGTACACTATTCATGCTAACCATAATTAATATTAACCAATGGTCTATTTATAAATGTAACTAATAAAATTATAAAACTACTTAAGGAACATTGTATCCTTATATTCTTTTATTATGCTAAGAGGCATGTGTAATGAGAACAAGCTGCCCTCTTAAACATAACTCTAAATGTAACACTAACTGTAACTCTAACCATGGTCCTACTTTTTCCCCTAACCTTATCCATGATCATGAGAATATAATTATTATTAAATAGGCCACCTTATATAATAACAAATATATTCTAAAATCCCAACCCTTACTCCCTTCCTAACTATAATTGTGACCCTAAGTAAACTCCTAAATGTAACCCTTTCACTAATTCTAACCCTCATTGTAACCGTGAACCTACCCTCACACCTAACTATAACCCTAAATCTAACTCTACCATCATTGGACTTTAACCCTAATCATAACCATAATCGTAACCCTAACTCTAACCTTAACCCTCACTTAAAACTATAACCCTAACCCTAACCCTAAACCTAACCATAATTCTAATGCTTTGTCTACCCCTAATTCAAACTATAACCCTAATTATAACTTAAACTTTAACCCTAACTCATATTTTAATCCTAAACCTAACCCTGATCCTAAACCTAACTCTAATCCTAAACCAAACCCTGACCTTGACCCTAACCCTAACCCTAGCCCTTTCTCTACCCCTATCTCTAACCCTACCTATAATCCTAACCTTAACCCTAACCCAATCTCTAACCCTAACCCTAACCCTAATCCTAATCCTAACCTTAACCCTAACCCTAACACTAACAGTAACCCTTTCTTTACCCCTATCTCTAACCCTAACCCTAACCCTAACTCTAATCCTAACCTTAACCCTAGCTCTAATCCTAACATTAACCCTAACCCTAACCCTACACCTACCCCTAACTCTAACCCTAAATTTAACTCTACAATAATTAGACTCTAACCCTAACCCTAACTTTAATGTTGACTAAAACCCTAACCCTTACCTTAACCCTAACTCAAACCCTTACCCTAATCTTAACCTTGATGTAACTCTATATATAACCTTAACTCTAAATATAAATCTAACCCTAACAATAACCTTAAATCTAACCCTTTCTCTACCCCTTTGTCTAACTCCAACCGTAATCATAACTGCAACCCTACCCTATCCCTAACTCTAACTATTAATCTAACTCTACCATAATTGGACTTTAATATTAACCCTAACCTTAAAATTGATTCAAAAATCTAACCTTAACCCTAACTCTAACATTAACCCTAACTCAAACCCTAATTGTAACATTAAGTCTATTTGTAACTCTAACCCTAACTCTAACCCTAACTCTAATTCTAACTCTAGCTTTAACTCTAACTCTAACTCTAACTCTAACCCTAACTCAAACTCAAATCCTAAACCTAACCCTAATTCTAATGTTATGTCTACCCATAACTCAAACTATAACCCTAACCCTAATCCTAACTCAAACTCATACTCTAACCCTAAACTTGACCCTAACCTTGATCCTAACCCCTAATCCTAACCCTTTCTCTACCCCTATCTATAACCCTAACCCTATCCCTAACTCTAGTCCTAACCTTAATCCTAACTCTAGTCCTAACACTAACCTTAACCTTGCCTCTACCCCTAACTCTAACCATAAATCTAACTCTACCATAATTAGACTCTAACCCTAACTCTAACCTTAATCTTGACTCAAACCCTTACACTAACCTTAACCCTAATTCTAATTCTATATAGAACCCTAACTCTAGATATAAATGTAACCCTAACCATAACCTTAAGCCTAACCCTTTCTCTAACTCTAACCCTAACCCTAACTGTAACTGTAACTTAACCCCTATCTCTAACTGTAGCCCTAAATCTAACTCTACCATAATTAGAATTTAACCATAATTGTAATGGTAGCCCTAACCCTAACTCTAACCTTAACCCTAACTCTAAACTCTAATCCTAACCCTAACTCAAATCCTGACTCAAACTCAAACCATAAACCTAACCCTAATCCTCAACATAATTCTAATGCTATATCTACCCTTAACTCTAACTATAACCCTAACTCTAACTCTAACTCTAACCTTAACTCATATTTTAACCCTAACCCTTTCTCTACCACTATCTCTAACCCTAGCCCTAACTCCAATCCTAACCTTAACCCTAACTCTAATCCTAACACTAACCCTAATCCTAACCATAATCATACCCCTAACTCTAACCCTAAATCTAACTCTAATGTCTATAAATCTAACTCTACCATTATTATATTCTAACCCTAACCCTTACCCTTAATTTAATCTTGACTAAAACCCTAACCCTAACCCTAACTCTTACCGTAACCCTGACTCAAAACTCTAACCCCAACCCTAATGCTTACTTTAATCCTAACTAAAACCATAACCCTAACCCTAACTCTAACCTTAACCTAACTCAAACCCTTACCCTAACCTTAACCTTGGCCTAACCCTTTCTCTAACTCTAACCCTAACCCTAACTGTAACAGTAACCCTATCCCTACCTCTAACTATAGCTCTAAATCTAACTCTACCATAATTGGACTCTAATCCTAATTGTAATGGTAACCCTAACCCTAACTCTAACCTTAACCCTGACTCAAAACTCTAATCATAAACCTAACTCAAGTCTTGACTCAAACTCAAACTCTAAACCTAACCCTAATCCTAACCATAATTCTAATGCTTTGTCTACCCCTAACTCAAACTATAAGCCTAACCATAACTCTAACTCTAACCCTAACTCATATTTTAACCCTAAACCTATCCCTAACCCTAACCCTTTCTCTACCCTTAACTCTAACCCTAACCCTAACCTTAACCCTAACTCTAATCCTAACACTAACCCTAACCTTAACCATAATCCTACCCCTAACTCTAACCCTAAATCTAACTATAACTGTAAATCTAACTCTACCATAATTAGACTCTAACCCTAAACCCAACCCTTAGTTTAATCTTGACTAAAACCCTAACCCTAACTCTAACCCTAACTCTAACCTTACTCTAACTCAAAACTCTGACCCCAACCCTAACCCCTACTTTAATCTTGAATAAAACCATAACCCTAACTCTAACTCTAACCTTAACCTGACTCAAACCCTTACCCTAACCTTAACCCTAATGTAACTCTATATACAACCCTAACTCTAAATATAAAATTAACCTTAACCATAACCCTTAATCTAACCCTTTCTCTACCTCTTTCTCTAACTCTAACCCTAAATCTAATTTTAACCCTAATCCTAGTTTAACCCTAATTATAACCCTAACTATAACCCTAACTTCAACTCTAACTCTAACCCTTATTCTAACTCTAATTCTAACTCTAACTCTAACTCAAACCCTAACTCTAATTATAAATCTAACCCAACTATATTTGTAACTTGAACACTAATTCTACCTCTAATTCTAATCATAACTCTAACCCTAACAATAGCCCTAACCCTAACTCCACCTGTAACTCTAATCCAGAACCTAACTCTAGCTCTAATTGTAACCCTAACCCTAACAATATCCCTAATCCTAACCCTAACCCTAATTTTAATCTTAATGCTAACCCTAACTCTAATTCTAACCCTAATCCTAACCATAACCATAACTCTACTCTTGAATATGACATTTTATGTAACAATATCCTTAAAATAAAAATGAATTAAAGTGATGCAAATAAACACCATACATAGAATTAAAAAATAAAATGTTGAAGAATAATTTTATAGTAAGTGTATACTACTACAATTTTATAGTGAGTTTCTACAACTATATTAATAAATAAATAAATAAATTGATACTAATCTTATCGAAAATAGAAAAAATTAAAAATGATTTTCCAATTGTGTCACGGTTGCCACTAGCTTATACATACATACATACATATATATTATGTCGAGAGTAATCATTCTCAAGGTGCCTATGTTCATAAATCCCAATTGAGAAAAAATAATCCTTGGATTTATTGAAAATAGGCGCCTCGAGAATGATTACTCTTGATGATATATATATATATATATATATATATATATATATATATATATATATATAAAAGCTAGTTTTGTACTTTTGTTGAATGTGTGAGAGTGTTTGTTTATTTAACTTTTTAAAAAATAATAAGATTGTGAATTTCAAAAAATGGTGTTTGGATATTTATGAATATAAGTGTAAAAATTTAGGTTTTGTATTACATATATTTTCTATAGATTTTCTATTTTTTTATAAGTACATAATGGTGACTTACTCAATTTCAATTATAAGTGTAAAATTCTTTCAATTGGTCATTTTAGAACAAAAAAATTTATTTAAATGATTTTTTTTTTTTAAAGTTCTCAGTAATTTTGAAAAATTGACTCTCTTTCCATTGTAGTCTCTAATATATTATGCTTGATAATGTTTAAGACTATTTTTTAAATGCTAAATAAGTGTAGAGTTTACCTACTTTTCATCATAAAGTTATAATAGACTTGTTATTCATTAGGATTTCTACATATATCGTTCTTAATAATGTTTAAAATTATTTTTTAATATTTAATAAGTCTTATTTACATATTTTCATAAAAATATGGATAAGTTTTACCTATTTTAAACTAAGAAAAAAAAAAGTTTTAAAGGGACCTAAAATCCTATACGAACAAAATATTAACATGAGATAATGACACCAAGACCACAATATGGATTTTAACAAAAATCTCTCACTATTGAAAACAATGACTACACGAAAAAGCTAGTTTGTGGCCAAAAAATAAAGACAATGCTAGAGAAAGTCCAACCCAATCACTTCACAATTACTTTTTGTTCATTAGAGTATTTACATATATTGTGCTTAATAATGTTTAGGATGGTGTTTTTATCCTTAATAGATTAGGTTTTACCTAAATTTATTAATAATCTTACTAATAGACAAGTAAGATTTTCCTTCTTAATTCATCTTCGTCGTATTTTATTTCTCCTACATTTTAGGTTATCTAGTGTGGAAATAGGTTTTGAAGAACGGTATAAGGATTTATATTACAATCAAATGTTAGCAATGTCATTTTGTTTTCCAATGTAAAAATTCAATCACTCTATCTATAGATCATTTACATTTTGTGGCATTGTAATTGCTCCCATTTCAATTGCATGAACATACTTACCTCCTCTTACCCATCTTTATTCAAATTATTACATTGTGCTAGCTTGTATGTAACTTTTCTTTAAATGCCTACTTAAATAGTGTAATTATTACTACTAGATCATTGGATGTCATCAAATAACTATCTTCTTTGTTTGTTAACATGAGAAGTATATTTTGAAAAGCCTTTGTTGTAACTTTTATATTACTCATTTTTATTCATCTAAAAATCAACCAAATACGTCAGCATTGCAAATAGTAGTTAACAAATTAATAATCGTGTAACGCACTTTGTTGTCTTAAAAAGTGGACACATGTATTGTTTCCTCATTATGAAGATCGAACTAAATTAATGTTAACTATTTGCTCATTTGAAACAAGGAGCTTTATGATGTATGAAGAATAAATGTTTTCGGCATGCCTATCATGTCTCCTAGTTCTATAAAAGGGAAAATATATGGCAATTGCTATCTAAGTGGAAATATAACTTACACAGTTGGCAAAATGACACCCATTTAATACAAGTAGTCATTTGTACGACTCAATTTATTAAATCGGTCGTTATTTTCAGAGTATATGGGTTTGTGCTTGTAGAATAGAATATGCTATAAGGAATTAACACCTTTCTTATCCAAAACTTACAAATATTTTTAGAATGAATATTATCCACTTACATTTTTTGAACAAATATTTGCATCTTAGAAATTTCAAGGTTTAAGCACATGTTGATATTCATACTATATGATAATAATTAGGGAGAGTCATGTATTCCTTTAATCAAAAATTTATTTCCATTTTAACTATTTTCACTATAAACTTGCTTTTGTTCTCTCAAACTCAACCATTTACTTAATAAGGGGCGCATGCGCCAAAGTTCCTGCCTTCATGATTTTATGGTTGATTGAAGTAGATTTTGGTTAAAATATAATGTATTTAATTTAATAAAATAACAAATAAATAGTAATGAAAAATATAATATTATAGTGCTAAACCAAATTAAATTACAGAGTATAGTTAAGATGTTATTAAATTATATAACTGCAATGATATATATTAATTAAAATAGTAAAAGAATATATAAATAAACATTATAGTATCATGCTAAATTAAAATTAGATGACATCTTAAAGAACATTTATCATACTAAAGATATTTATCAACTAATTATATATAAGCTATAGATAAAATTATATAATTTTTTTTAAAAAGAGTTAAATTGATTAATTTTAATGATTAAATTGTTTAATATATCTTGTTTAAGCGATAAATTCATCCAATTGAACAAGTTGGACAATATTCTTAAGCTTAAATCTAATGCATAAAAATAAATAAACATAAATTAATTTTAAAATAACATTTATGCTTTAAAAAATCAAACACACTTATAATAAATAAAGTTGATAATATACCAAGCTAAACAATTTGAACTTTATTAAAATTGATACAAAATTAGTATTATGTATTTTAAAGTATAAATTAAAAATATCAATATAATAAAAATTATATATGTTAAATAAATGTATAATCTAATAAAATTATATTTATAAATAAAAAATAAAAGAAAATCTATTAAAAGCATTGGTTTAGATATGTAAAAATAAAAATACTTAAATTCTAATTTAAACTTATATATCAATTAAAACTAAAATAAATATGAAATTAAACTATATAAAACATAATTTTTGAAAATTGACAATTTAAAAGAGTTAAAATGTCTATATTTGATTAAAATATCTATATTTGATTAAAATATCTATATTTGAATAACATTTTACAAATTACAAAAATAAACATCAATTAAAACTGATTGTCTTTTTTTTTTTTTTAAGTTTATCCACTTGTCACAAATGTGGAAAAGATAAAATTGAAACTTAAGCATTCATTGATTTTTTTTTAAAAAAATTATCCACTTGTCACAAGAAAAGATAAAGTTGCAATTAATGCTTACATTAATAGAGGTGTTGGAAAAAATAGTTGTATTTTTGTTGAAGAAAATTGAATTTTTTCATTGCCTTTTTCATCATAAGCCAATAAAACATTTTAAAAAATGTATTTTCCAATTTCAAAAAATCATGCAAATTAATAAACCTTTTGCAAACATTAGTATATCAATGAAAGTTTTAGATTATGGAACTAATATGGAACTTGGTGATTCCATTAGTTTCCTGCCTTTAATAATGGTGCTTAAATATAATACTATTTTCTAAGAAAAGAAGAACACTTGCATCCTTCAAACCAAGTTGGAGAGTGCCTAACATATTTGAAGCTTGCAAAATTCAATTGAAAATTTCAAGGTTGTATTTATCACCATCAATTTTACATTCGTATGGAAAAAAATTTATTTTGCCTCTACCCTAAATGGACTTTAAAGCTTCATTCATAATAATTGTAACTAATTTTCTATCTATTTGTTTTTGGCGTCTCAATTAATAATTTAACTCCTAACCTCCTTATTACCACCCTCATATCTTTTATACTCTTTCAAATTTTTCCATTACAAGGTGTTGGATTCATCCTCCTTAACTCATTGATTATTTTCACTATTAGGTCTTTCTACTTCCATTTTAAAGTATATGCTTCTAATTTTCTTAGTCGAATTTCTTATTAAAGTCTTATAGAAAAGAAACCAAGAAACCTTAACCTTAAGCATTAGTTGATATGGTGAAGGAGCAAAGCAATCAAGAAACATTAACCCATAGCGCTAGTTGATCTAGCACCAAGAAACCTTAACCCTTAACACTAGTTAGTTTGGTGAAGGAGATGCAACTACAAAACTAAAAACTATGAACATCACACTTGACAATAATAATAAAACACAAAACTAAACTTTGATACCAATTTAGTCCATATACATTATTTTCATTCTACAATTTGCAATTACCAACACAAATCTAACTGGTCCCAAACACAGAGCTAATAAGTGTGCATTGATTTTTCTACAAAATTACATTTAAAAAAAATAAAAATAAAAAACCATATTTGATGTTTACTAAAGTAGAAATCGAGGAAATAAAATGAGAGAGAGAGAGAGAGAGAGAGAGAGAGAGAGAGAGAGAGAGAGAGAGAGAGAGAGAGAGAGAGAGAGAAACTAACTTCCAACTTATTATTATATAGGCTTATATAAGGGGTAAATATAATCCACAACTCTAAATATACTCTTAAAGAGAAAGTCTACTGCTTAAATCTCCATGTACTTCAAGTCCTCCCTTCATAGCCTAGGTTTTTGTCCTATCTACAATAATTTCTACCACAAGTGAATATTTTTAATGAGCCTAGTATCATAAATTACATGCTAAGTCAAAACTAGCATGATGTGTCCAAACATCACATTTTTTATTATTACTGAAATCCCTTGGGTATCGAAATAACCAAAGTAGCTTCTATTTGTCTTCTTTTAACTTTTTGGATTCTTTGTAACTAATCCTTTGACCTTGGACTTATTCAAATTGAACAAAACAAGAGTGATTTATATTTACTAATTTGGCCAGTCTACAAATTGTACTAACTTAATTTTAGGTTGGACGTTATAAGAAATATTTTTAATTGAACGAAGTTGAATGGCTCACAAAGAGCCCACTAGGTATGAGGTTGACTGGATGAGTGCAAGGCTCCGATATCATGAGGGATGAGGTCAAGATCGTGCCTTGGGTAATTTTGACGGTGTGGATGCCCCTCAGTCCTTGGCTCTAAGCCAAAGAGGTTTTAGGCACAAGTGGGCCCGTATTGGGTCCCTAAAATTTCTATGTAGTGGCCTTCGTTGGCTGGTATCTCGTAGGTTTCATGCCTTGCTAGGTTGTCTCATAGGTTTGAACCCTCCATCAAAAAAAATAAGAGGCTTGTCTCTTGAGTTTGAGACAATGTCGTTGATTTAGAATTTGGTGAACCAAACTAAGGTTTATAATCCAAACATAGAATATTGTGATTTGTGTGTTAGTATAGATATATTAGATGAAGATACAATGGAAGGTCCATAAAAACGCCTCAATTTATAGAAACACTTCACCTCAATCCTTCCATCCATTGGATAGAAATTATTTTAACTACTTGCTAAGTTGCCCTATACTCCCCAAAATTTTCAATTTGACAAGCAACAATAAGATTAACTCATGAACCTCTGTACACGAATTACAAAGGATAATCACCATATTTAATGCAAAAACCATCAAGTTTCAAATGATTACAAGGCACAAAATCATAACACAAGATTGAAATGTGTCAATGTGGAATTTAAACTTAAAATATGTCAGGGCAGGTCAAATGTGAGTTAAAACACATTGAGGTAAATTCAAACGCTAGTTAAAATGCATTGTAGCAAGTTAAATAGAAGTTATAATGTTTATTTCGCAATGGTTTTTTCTAAATAATTAAATTTTAAGACCTTTTACACGCTTCTACACTAAACTCTAGTTTTATCAATCTTTTTTTTGGGCTTGTTGAGTATTATCCAAGTCCAAATCTGTAGACTATGCTTTCACCAACTGAAGTTGTATGTGATTAGAAATATGGAATACATTGGGGAGGGGGGTGTGAATCAATATCCCACAAAAAAAAATTTTCCCAAGTATGAATATCAATTGTAACCTTTAAACATTTTCTTAAATGAGTAAACTGAAAAGCAAAAACAACCATAACATAAGGAAACTCATGCCACCATATTTTGTTAACTAGGGTGATGCAGGAGCATCCTAGGGAAGTTAACAATCCTATATGTAGGGGCTTCAACATCAGATTTGTGGAGTTATAGATTGCATGGTTGGGGATGTGTTCAAGACATATTGGCCAACCTTTTACTAAGTGTACATAGAGTTTGGAGATATCGTATTGGAGTTAGAGCCATTTTGGTGATTGTTTGTCGCGTGTTCCTGATTTAATAGTAAACTTTAGAGATTGTATTTGTGAGCTTCAATCCAAGGGAGTTGACATGTGCATTATTGGATTCAGATTATTTGATGGCACGTGGACCTATGCCTAAGGGTTCATATTCTTATGTAGTTTTTTGAGTTAGTTATGCATTGTAAACTTGGGGTTTGTCCTAAGTATTTAGTGATTTTTTGTATTTAATATTTGTAGTCAAGCCAACTTGTGGCTTGAGGGTATAGTTAATGTGAGTGTTTATTTAATGTAAATTATGCTATGTCAGCTTGTGGTTTAATTTAGTATAAGTAGAGGGTCTTGTAGAGTCCAGAGTTATTATTCATTTAGCATGGACTTCAACATGGAGTAGATGAGAGGAGTGAAGTTGAGCAGAGTTAGTAGCTAACTATGGGCTTGGGAACAAGAAGGTTGTTTAGTGTCTTGCGAGAAAAAATTTAGATTCTTCTTCGAGTTTTCTACCAGATTGGGGATCTTGACTAGTTAGGAGTTGGTTCTTGTGAGGTCTTGCAGAACTGTTATTGTAATTATTGATGTATTTGGTCATAACCCAGAAGGCCTTACAACTAGGCACGTTGGATGTAAATATTATGATTCTATTATGAGAATTGGAATTTTTGTGGATCTAAATATTTGTGTTATTATTTACATTCTATTGTGTGGTTATTTGTTGGGGGCATGGACATCTCCTTTGGGGATTCTTCAATCTTGCACTGCATCAAGTGGTATTAGAGCGAAGGTTTGGATCTGGTTGATCTTGTGGATTTATTGCTTTGGGTTTGCTAAGATCTTGGAAGATGCCTCTAATAAGATTGGATCCTAGGCGATTGATGATCACTGTGATGTTGTGGAGATTAGTATTTCAAAGAGGGTTAAAGTAGATTTCAAATCTGAGATGGAGTTGATGAAGAATGAGATCATGAGAGTTATTGTTCTATCGAGGAATGTGGGTACTAAAGATGGATATGAGGAAATTTTTGAATACTTTGAGGTTGTTGGATCTAGTGGTGAAGATAGATTTGGTCGCATGGAGAAACTTGTGGAAGACAAAGTTGGTCGATTGGATAGATCTAGAGCTCACTTGAAGCTAAAGCACAAGATGGATGTTTCTAATTTTATCAAGTAATTTGAACCCTAAAGACCTGATTGATTGGATTGGTGATTTGGAAAACTAATTTGAGTTGGAGGATATTGGAGATTCACTCAGAGTGAGGTTGGCACAAACTAAGTATTAGAAAGGCCAGAGTTGTCGTTGCACCAAAAGATCAACATGTCAATGCCCGATAAAATAAATAGTCTTATAGAACCATAGGAGGCAGCTAAGCCATGTCACGAATCATATAAGGGACATTGGCCCACTTCCAACAATCCCCCTCCCAACATCACTCGTTGTGGCTTACAAGATTTGAACATGTGACCAAGCTCTGATACCAATTGTTAGAAATGCCAAAGTTACTATTGCACCAACAGATTGACCCGTTAATGCCTAATAAACCAATAGTCTTATAGAACCACTGGAGGCGGTTAAGTCATGTCATGAATCCTATGAGGGACGCTAGCCCACTGCAAACACTAAGTTGAAATGTGAGGCCTCACCCGATCCGTCATAGTACCAATGAGATAATTGCATTATGATGATTTTAATCCTATGTATTTATACACTTTTGAGACTGTAGGGTTATGTCATTTAGATATCTGCATTTTGATGATCCGCAATTACCTCTACATATTATGACCTAATTGATGCATTTAATGATTCTATTCATGTTTTAAGCTATTGACATTGCTTTAATAGAAATTGAATGGTAGAAATGCTTGTAATGTAAGAATGTAATGTTTAAAGTTGAAATTAGACTTAAAAGATAAATTTTGTTATGCATTGAGACCTAACCCGCATACCTAGGGATTCAATAGTTGTGGAATCAACATCTTGTCTCAATGATAAAAATAGATTATGAAGTTATTCAGAATATTGAATTGACCATGTTATGTTGATAAGTAAAGTTTGATGTTATAGCATTTTGAGCATTTTACATGGAAATTATTAGAAAAAAAGTAATTTAATTAAAAAGAATGAAGTAGGGAACTCAAATGTCGAATGTGATATGTAAGTTTTGGTATTTTAATATTTTGAATGCTTTATTTGAAATGATTAAGAAAGGGAAAGTTAATTTAAAATGATGAAATATGTGCAAGTCTAATGTTGAATGAGATAATGATTATTTCACTTATGTACTTATTGTTTACATGATTTTCTTGGACTACTAATGCTTGAGTTTAGTGTGCAGGAATTTGACCATGGGTTTAAAGGGGAATTAAGGCTCAAACTACTACAAACATGAAATAGCCAAGGTTGAATAAATGGAAAAGATTCAAACCTCATTATAAAGTGTTTTATGTCGTATATGGGAATTGTATGTGTGTGTAGTAGCCTAGTTCATGTATTATTGTAAAACAAGTCATTTTTAATGTAATGTGATATTTCGTGTGTGTCACTTGACACTTGAGTTGTCCATATGGAGATGCCATGTTATTCAGGGTTTGTCAAGAAGTAACCTAACCTAAACCTAACCCGATGAAGAACCCAAGTTAACCTCACATAGAAAAATTTCATGAGAAGTCTCAATCAAAGGAAATTCGAATTTGGACTTGGTTAGGGTTTTTAGGGGCCATTAGGTGGTCCCAAAGTGTCTTTTATGTGAGAATAAGATAGCCATGTGATAGTATATCAAGTTAGGAACCTATTTTTGACCATGTGAGTGCCTAGCCAGCCTAGAGGGCCCCTTTACCCATGCATTCTTCCATCAATTCGAATTTGGATTTGTCATATCCATGTTTCCACTTAATCAAAAATAGAAAAGTTAGAGGAGACAAGTTTGTAAGAAGTAGTGGCTTAGTGTTTTTGCTAAAATAAGTTAGTGGGAAGGCTTTATTAGAGAGTTTTGGCCAAACTAGTGAGGTGTCTACCCACTCTCTAATTCTAGAGACAATTAAGTTTTGGAGGGAGATGAAGGGAGCTCTACTACAACTATCCCTACCCTAGCTTGGACCAAGGTTAGTGTTCCAAACCATGCTTCATTCTCATTCTTGAGTATTGCAAAGTAGATTTGCAAGTATGAGGAATGTGTCAATGGAATATGCATTATAGTGGGAGTCTTACATCTTGGATGGAGATTGTGTTGTTGTGAGAATATGTAGTGTTCTTGTTGCATTATGATCCTTGTCATTGTGTTGTGGAGAAGTGAATGTGTCTTGTTCTCGTGAAGATCTTTTCTTGGTTTTATTTTGTTGTTCTTCATTTGTTTTGTTGTTGTTTCTTGTTTGAATGAGAGTGTTGATTGTGATTATGGGTGTTGAGGCTTCACTCACCCTTGGGAGGGCAGAGAAGCCTTGGGTAAAGGGCATAAGTTGGGCTTGACATTGCAGGTGAGAAAGGAAATTGTGTTTTTACCTCATGATGAGGTTGTTATTATCATGGAGCATGGGCTCCATCATGGCCATGGATCTTGTTGTTTGGGAGGTACAAGGAGGTTTGGTGGATGAGGAGAAGATGGTTGTTTTGAAGGCCTTGAGAGGCAATGCAGTGGCAATATGTTGTTTATGTTGTGGTGGCCTTGAGAGGCAAAATGCATTGGCAATATGATATTATGATGTTAGAATTTCTCCTCCTTGAAGAGCCCACCTTCACCCAACGTTTTATGATTCCAATGGTGAATCATTGTGCAAGCCATGGAAGGGTGTTGATTGTGTTTTGTGTTGTGTCTTCATGCAAAATTTTGTGATGTATGTGTGAAACCCGGTTTGAGCCTTGTTCCCCTAGCGCGAGGGTGGTCTCTTTGGAGGCCTATGGTTGGGTGGAAAGCACCCATCATCGTTGTTGTTTCTTTTTTTGTGTTGCATATGCAAATTTCGTGCTCAAGGGAGAAATGGAAACAAGCTTGGTATGATCATCTTATGGACGTTTCATGAAGATAAAACTTGTCATTTTGCTTGTAACTGTAATGGAGAACCCTCCATATTGTTCATGTGGTTGCAATGAATGATTGCCTAGTAGAGAAGAAGGGTTATGTCTTGTTTGGAAGGAGATATTGTTTTTTTCATGGCATCAAATGTTGTATTTGTATAGTTCCTGCTCTATTTGTTTTGTGCATTGAGCTATAAAATCAAATCTCTATTTGTATATACCACTGTGATATATGGGTTCATGGGCAGAGAAAATAATTTGGATGTTCTCTTAACTAAATGCATTGTAAGACTATCTTTATGTGTTCTCTTGGAATAGAAGGAGTTGACTATCCTCTCTGTCATATATGAGATAGTTTCATGTTAAGAACCAGTCATAATTATATTTAGAAGAGATAGTTTCATGATAAGGAATAGTCACAATTATATCTTAGAATAACAAATTTAAGATGCATTTGATTGTGATTGTTCATGTAAGAAGCTAGAATTCTCATTAAGGTATCATTATAATGAATACTTCAATAAAATTTTTGCAATGGAACATGGTCAAATGTAAGCTATAAAGTTGATGTAATATATCAAACCAATAGTATCAAAAGTTCTTTAGATTCTAGTTTTATTTACTACTATTCCAAGTAGCATCAATAGAACCGATAATCTTATAAAATAGGATAGCCCGGTTAAGCCAAATTCAAACCCACACTCATATCTTATCAAATGGAGAATAGGAGGAAATGCAATAAAACTCTTAGTGAAGCTTGATGTAGATGCATATTACCTCTCTGGAATTTGTATTGGAATGAGAAATATAATGGATGCCTATTACAGTCTAATATTTTATTCAACAAAAATATACTTAGAATCTTGTTAGTAGGATATTGTTAAAATAATAAAATGTCAGTTAAAGGACGAGACTTTAAAAAAAATACAAATACCTAAGAGACTAAGACATAGCTAGTACTCAAGAAAAATAACCTAATAATAATAATGGTGCATTATTATAATAATAAGCATCATAGAATAATGAAAATGAAGACATCGATTGGGTTATTAACACCAAACAATGACATTAAAATAAAATAAAATTAATGGAGAGGAAATAGAGCTCATGTCATAGCCCGTGGTACGTGGGCAAGGGCATGAGCGACCTTTTGGAGGTCCCATCCACCTGACCATGTCAGGGCTTTCATAACATAGGTGCCATGATTGCTAGTAAATAGCCAAGCAAAGAAATTTTTAAAAAAGAATAAGGGGCACATTGGTTAAGGCAACGTCATGTCACGCTGCCAAGACTGAAATCTTGTACTTGGCGCCCACTCCAAAGTCTTCATTCGAGCAATGTGGGGAGATGAGATGTTATAAAGAAATCCTCTCCCTAATTCGCTAGACAGATGTAAGTACAATTTTGCTAAGGGGAGGGTTTAGTAATTAGCCATATAGGGATCAGTGTTATTAAAATATGTGTTATTAAAATACATAGGTTGGGATGAAACATCAGTAGCTAGGTGGGAAGTTACAGATGTTGTAGTTAATATTTATTTTAAGTTTTAATAAATGTGCCATTTTGTGGGATAATATCTTGGATTCATAGGGGTATTGGGTAGAATATAAATACAAGAGTTAGTGTGGAGATAATATCAATCATGGTCTAATATTATTAAACATATGCACTTGTATCATGGTGATCTATATTTGGTGCATTGTTTTATGTTAATAAAATAATGATATATTTTAATTATAATATTATGCTTATGTGTAAGGTTAATGTATTAACAAAGGAATATAAGTTGGATGAAAATGTAAAGTAGCTAATAATAATTTAACTACTTACTTATCTTCTTCTAGGAAAAAAATAAAATAAAATGATCACTATCAGTAAAATAGAGTGCCTAATATGTATTCCATAGGGCATCAAATAAATGGGGAAGCACATGCATGGATTTGCTTGGCTTCCTCTATGCCTCCAACAATATATAAAAGTATAAAAAGTTTTACAAATATATGTACACACAAAACTGTGTATAGAACTTATGCACACCTCCAATAACCATTTAAAACTCCTCCTGCAAACATGTATTCAATCAGCAACAAAAAAAATTATGAGAATCATGATGCCATCAATAAAGGAAAAGAGAGTGTATGTATGGACAAGCATGTCTCTCTCATTTAGACCTTTAACACCATTAATCCTCCATTAAAGCACACTTTCAACCTGCATCAAAACAAGAAGGGCATGCTAAAATAGATGAGAAACAAATGGAAACCATAATGGTTCAAGACCCTATTCAAGAAATAAAAATAAAACAAAAGGTTGCCTCCTCCATTTTCTTTAGCATTCTGCAACACAAGGCAAATCCAAATAAGCAAGAACAAACAAGAAATAAATCAAGCTAGATATTAAGCACATAAAACAAAATGAAAGGACAAAAAAAGAAGGTTTCTAAAAGAAATTGAAAACTCTAACTAGGTTGTAGGCTTTCTAAATTTTAATGAAAATTATGGAAATAAGATTGTCCCCACACTTTTGTGTTTTCTTGAGAATTGTTGAGATTACTTTTAGAATGTTTCTATAAAGTTTCATTTCAAAAAAATGACTTAAAATATAGAAACTTTTGAAATATAGTGGTGGCATTGAAGGAAATATAAGATTTTAAAATATGGGTTAAAAAGGTACATTAGATTAGCAAGTAATATTAAGCGGGTTGATTATCTATAAGTTATAAATTTTAAAAAGGTAATCTTAATTATTCTAAGGTAATGATGTTATTATTAACTAGAAGATTAAATATTGAAGTTAGAATTTGAGAGAGGTGTGTTGATTAATAATCATTATATAATAACCGTTGTAATGCTTTGATAAAACAAGTAACATTAATCTAATTTTAAAAATAATAATAATAACATTAATAATAAAATTATTATGTCATAATGTCATGAATTCAAAGTTTTAACTTAAAGGTTTTAATCTATCAAATTATGTGAGATAATATTAAAATTTGTTCCTTTTAAAGAGGATTTTAATTTTATTTAAAATCCTAACTAGATTGTGAATTTTATATTTTTTTTTTAGAATTATGAATGATGACTTAAGTTTTGTTTATTTTTGCAATTATATCAATGAAGTGTCTAAGTCTAATATGTGGGTACATGTTAGTTTTAAATGATGGATCTAAGGTTAAGCTAAAATTCTTTAAAATAGGTTAAGATGATTTGCTCACCATTCATTAGAACGTTCATAACAAGTATAGATTTATATATTTTACCATTAAGTTCACCTGACAAAAAAAATAAAAATAAAAAAGAAAAAAAAAAATTGTTGGTTGAGTTTTATCTTGTAAATTTTTGGGCATGACATGAAACAACATGTTTCTTTATGTTGGAAGGAATTACAAAGAGATGGAGAAGAAAGTGATGAAATAAAGATCACTAGATGGAGATTGATGGTTACAAAATTGAAGGCTAAGTTCACTCTTTTTTATTATGAACTTGATTTGTTTAGAAGATTGTAGAATCTAAAGCAGAAGGATATGACTATGACAGATTATACTAAGGAGTTCTACAAGTTAGCTATTCGGTCTAGACATAGAGAATTGTCTAAGGAAAAGGTCGCTAGAAATATTAATGGTTTGAGATTCAATATTCAAGATGAGATTGGCATGTTGAATATTTCTTCAGTTGAGGATACTTATCAATATGCTCTGAGGGCATAAGAGAAGTTAAAGAGAAGACATCAAGGTAGTTCTCGTGGTAAGGAAAAGAGGGAACACTTGGTGAAGGTTAAACAAATTGCTGAAGATGAACCAAAACCTATTGAATAGAGGAAGAGAATAGACAAAGGTGCATATATGGGTACCTACTATAGATGTGGTGAGGGACACAAATCTTTTGAATGTTCATAAAAGGTTGGCAACAAAAGAACTATTGTGGTGGATGAGGTTGACCATTCGATGAATGAACCCAAGAAGGATAGGGAGAACTTTTTGATTCAAAGAGTATTGCTTGGAAAGAAAGTGCTAGAACCTTGTCAGAGAAGGAATTTATTCAAGATTCATTTCAAGTATGGTGGTAAATACTAGAATGTGATTGTGGATGGTGGTAGTACTGATGACCTAATTGCCGAGGAGATGGTTCAAAAACTTGGTTTGAAGAGAACAAGACAACCTTTTCCTTATAGGATCAGTTGATTACAAGATGAGCATACTTTGGAGGTGAGGGAGTCATGTTTTGTTAATTTTCAGATTGGGCAATATGTGGATCAAGTGTTATGTGATATTGTGGACATGAGTAATTGTCACATATTACTTAGTAGACCTTGGAAGTATGATTACAGGGTTGTGCATGATTGTTTCAAGAATGTGTTTACTGTTGAGAAGGGTGGCATGAAGCATCCCCTGTCTCCTTTGCAAAATGCAGAACTTGGTAGAAGGAACCAGAATTTTGGTAGCCAAGATTAGTTAAGGGTTAGAGATCAGCGTGGGAAACAAACATATTGCACATCGAAGACAGTGATGAAGATGACATTTGCAGGAAAAGATTTATAGAAGTGGAACAAAAGCAAGAGTGTACAAGTTGGTATGTTGAAGGACATGTATGTGAAGAACCATTTTGGGGTTTATGTGTTGAATCCTGAAAGATGTTCTTCCAATTGTTAAAAACATCTTTATTTGCACCTGGGTTGTCTGATGTTGGAGCATCCTATGGAAGTTAGCAATCTTATATATAGGGGCTTTGAGCTTGGCTTTATGGAGTTATGGTTCGTGTGGTTGGGGATGTGTTTGAGACATATTGAGATTGATACATATTGAGAAACCTTGTACTAAGTGTGCATAGAGTTTAGAGTTATCATCTTGGAGTTAGAGCCATTTTGGTGATTGTTGGTCATGTGTTCCTGATTTACTAGCAAACTTTGGAGATTGTATTTGTGAGCTTTGATTTGATGGAGTTGGCGTATGCGCTCTTGGATTTGGATAGTTCGATGCCACGTGGACCTATCCCTAAGGGTTTGTATTCTTATGTGGTCTTTTGAGTTAGCTATGTATTGTAAATTTGGGGCCTATCCTAAGTATTTAATTATTTCTTGTGTTTAATGTTTGTAGCCAAGCAAACTTGTGGCTTGAGGGTGTATTTAATGTGAGTGTTTATTCAATGTCTATTATGTTAGGTTGACTTGTGGCTTGGTTTAGTCTAAGTAGAGGGTCTTGTGGAGTCTAAAGTTATTATTCATTCAGCATGGAGTTCAACATGGAGTAGTTGAGAGGAGTGAAGTTGAGCAGATCTAGTAGCTCAGTGTGGGCTTGAGAAACAAGAAGGTTTCTCGATGACTTGCGAGCACAAGTTTAGAATTTTCTTGGAGTTTTCTACCAGATTATGGATCTGGACTAGCTAGGAGTTGGATCTTGCATGGTCTTATAGAAATGTTATTGTAATTGTTGATGTATTTGGTCGTAACCCAAAAGGCCTTACAGCTAGACATGTTGGATGTAAATCTTATGATTCTATTATGAGAATTGGCATTGTTGTGGATCTAAATCTTTGTGTTATTATTTATAATCTGTTGTGTGGTTATTTGTTGGGGGCTTGGACATTTTCTTTGGGGATTTTCCAACCTTGCTTTGCATCAAAGGGAAACCCTAGCCAAGGGGAACCCCTGGTGGGAATGGTACCCACAAAATGATCCACTAATCAAAAGTATCTTGTGAAAGATGTTGACCCCATTAGGAGTCTATTACATACTTATAGTGTATATAAATTTGTTAGAGAACTAGGCCTTATTAGAAGCCTTAACCCTGTTAGGAGTTATATTTACAATACAAAGGTGAGCTTAATGCTCTTCACAAGCATATACAACTTTACAAGTAGTATAGATGAATACCAAAACCTTGACAGTGTTGTTATCTTCAATATTTGAGCAGTCCCTTGTAATTCCTTGCATCAAAACATACACACCACTGTCTTTTCTTCTATAACCTTAAAACTCACATCTATACAATACCACAAAAGTGTGCATATATCAATCATATCATTACTATAAAATTGGCTAATTCTCTAAATTCATCCCTTTATACCAAAGTCTTTAGACTATCAGCCTTGTATTGCCTCATGTGTGACCAAAATTCAAAATTAAAATCTTCTAGTTGAGGCTTGACATCTAGGATGTCATCCCTACCTTGTCATGTTCTTTATTTGAAATTTCAAATCAATTCCTTGACCAATTGCCAATACTTTTCCAACTACCTTGTTCCTACAATGACAAACCTATCTCTAGAAAATCTTACCAAAACATATACAAATCATATTGTTATGTTTAGTGGCCTTAAAAATATCTTCTATAATGTCCAAACTAACTTCCTTCTAACCTATACATTTATATATGCTCCATGTAAAACTCGCCAAAAATAAATAGTCTAATTATGCACTACTTAATTGCTTCATACTTGAAAATTTTCTTTAGATGTACTTAATATTAAACTCAATACTTATTTTCACTAGCCTTAATACATAATAATGTTGTTACTAATGAAAACTCCTATCAACTTACAATAGTCAAATTTCCAACAATCTCCACCTTTGGCATTGATGGAAACATTGTAAAAAAATGGCTGAGTAAAAGTGATACTTCTTCAAAATTGTAAAACTTCAAAATTTGCAGTCAAGTCAAAATTTCAATATGTGGATCATCCATTCATACCATCTATGCATATTGATATTGTGCTCTATACATTCTACACATATTCTTCCCCGTAGAATATTATATATACATACCTTGCATTTTTATTATCTACTCCTCACATATATGTTGTCTGTCACAAAAAATATCACTGACTACTTCTCCCCCTTTAAAATCAATGAAAAAGGTGAGTCAAGATTCTATATAAAAATCAAAATTGAGTTCCAAAAACTATACCTCAAGAAAAAGTCTTATGCAATTAGAAAAAATTCTTTTCAAAGTTTGAAATTTAGTATCCCACATAGCTTTGATTGACTCTCCCACGTGAAAAACTACACAAATGTCATATCCTGCAATGTCAACTTCATTAAGGGCCATAGGTACAAAATGCTCATAAGATCTTAAAGTATCCAATTGTTGTTGTAGAAAATCAATCTTTGGTGTCAAATGATCTCTGAAAAGTTAAATCTTCTGATTATTTTGTCCATGTCATGCATCAAAATCTATAATCCATCATAAGCTTGACTAGCGCTTTTATCCATGTCAATAATACTTAAGTCGTTTTATTTTAGTTCCTTTGCTAACTTCTCTAATTCTTCTTCTCTTTCCCTGATGGTCTTTGTTACATTTTTTGTACGATTATGTTCTCTTGCACATTCAATGTATAACATCTTTCATTATGTTATGGATTCTTTAATGTCCTTTATACATGTATCGATAATTGATAAATCATTTTTAATGTTATTGCATACCTCAAAAAAAAAAATTGCTCCATATCTGATTGAGCTTTGATTTCCATTGATTCCTAAAGTGTAGAGTAGTTTGCATCAAACTCTTCAATCACGTTTTTCCAATTTTTTTCCATATTCAGATCTACAAATTGTACTAAAAATGGTAAAGTATTAAGCAACCTTTCTAATGCAAGTTCTAGTACCTTTTGAGTACTAGTTGTCTTTGTCTTTTACTTTTATATGGCCTTGGTGAATGAAAAAGTCAATAACTGCATACAATTTTTTGCATCCATATCTTCCTTCATCAACTTTGTAATACCTCCTCCAATGCTAGGACTTGCTAATAGAGTCTAAAATGTAGGTGTTGGAGTACTAACAATGTCTTTACCTTTTTCCTTTGACCTTGTAGGTGTCTTCACAAGTGTAGTGCTCTAAATATCCTGATTTTCTTCCTATGTCCTCCACTCCATCTTTCCTATGTACCTCCTCTAACCTTTGATCTGTCATTTCATATTGTTCTGTCTCTAGACTATGTTCTTCTAAGACCTTAATAGTGTAAAATTTTATGGGTATGAATACCTGTCTTCATTTATCATAGATAGAATTGGGTCCTTGACCTTTTCATCACTTTGTTGAATGTCTTGAACATCCTCTCTCTGCTCTACCTTCTTTGTAGTACTCATTGTATGCATTGTATCCTCTACCTGATGATGTTCTACCTAAGCATCTATGTCCTTATCTTTCTTATCCAGCTTCTGATCCTTTGATTGTTGCTCTGTATACTCCTCTTGCTCAATGTTATCGCTAGCATCTTGTTTTGATTGTTGAATTTGATCACTACTGTCTTCCTTGATATCTTTTGTCATTGCAACTTTTTCTATCATATATTGCCAATTTCATCCAAATTGTCAACATCAGTATTGACTTGATCCTTGAATAGATTATTTTTTGTAGAAGCATCAAGTTTTATTGACACACCTCCAATTAAAACATTAGGTTTCTCAACTATGCTAACAAACTGTTATGCTTCCTTGTCATCCAATATCAATATTTTAGGCTTGTTAATTGTAATTCCCATTGACTTTTTAGGTTTCATGGCAATAAGGTCTTTAAGAATTTGATGTACTGCATTCTCTATTACTTATTAGATCTTATCATATTGACTTTCCATTATTTCAATTGTTCTCATCTCCCTCCTCAATAGTGACTTCATATTTTCAATCAAATTATTCAAATCCTCAAAACTTATCAAATTTCATATCTTACTAATTGTATCTTCTCTAAAAAAATTGTCTTCCTCAATAGTTCTTAATCTTCTTTCTTCCAATTTGTTGAAAAAATGGTTTGGTATACTTCCTTTAAGCTCAACAACCTTTCTCCTAAACTTCAAAAAATGTTTTACAATACCATTCTCAAGTTGTCTCTAATCATTATCACTATATCTCCAGGAAAACTTGTGTACTTGATCCAAATTTCCATCACATCTTACTATTTCTATGATCCTTATTATTTTTGGCATCCACTTCTTTCTTTCTCAACTAGGTCCCACTGTTGTTTTTCAACTTGTTCTTCATCCTTATGATGTACAACCTCTTCCTCTTCATCCTCTTCTTCTTCAACTTACTTATCCTTTTAACTCTTCCTCTGAATAGTTAGTTTAGCTTTCTTGGATATTGGCTCATGTCCTTTAACTTTCTATCTAGGGGTTTTCTTTGGCTCTTAAATATCTTAATTGGTTTTTCAATAGACTTCTTTCATTCATCTTATTTCTTGATTGTAGGTGGGGTCCTAGATGATCTTCTAGGATTTACAATCTATGTAATGACCTACACCTTAGCAATTTCAAATTCATTATCTTCCTTTCTTTCTTCTTCCTTACCCTATGTTGCTACCTCTTCTTTGATATGTTCTTGTGGTACATAACTGCTAATGGCTTCAAGTTTAGCCTTCGATTATATTTCACTAACTTTACTTTTTATTTCTTTTCATTCTTCCTTTGTCATGCCTTGGTCTTTAACAATTTCCTCTACCATTTTTGCAACTTTCCTCTTTCTTTCTCTACCATACAGTTGCTCTCTTACTTCACTAGATTTCTCCTTGTATGTCCCCCATTTAGGATATTCAGTGTCTGTCTTAGACTCTAATATCTTCTTGCAATTCCTTCTAACATTTCTTCGTTGGCCTCATAACCCATTTGGTGAATAAATATTTCTCTAAGTTCCACTACCCCCATACAAGTGTAATCTATCTCCACCATAAAACATATAGTATCCTCATGTTTCTCCAACATAGACCTAGGAATCCTTACTCTTTGTTTCAACTCCATTTGGAATGCCTTGGTCATCCCAAATATGTCTGATATTATAATAGAGTTAGGTTGTCTATTATAGTTATCAGTAATTAAACCATTACACATCTTCCAATTGTCCATTCAACATGTGGCATGTTAGGAAACTAATGGAGTACTTGGAAGAAAACATAGACAACTAATTATCCAAATAAAAAAGGTACGCATTTTTCTTTTTTGATCCGTTTTATGTTTTCAAGCAATTGTTGTCTCAATATCTCACAAACATTAACTTTTTCTCTATCCACAATCATCTTATAAGTTGCATGAATGAACCCTATTGAAATTGAGTTTGTCCTAGAACTATAACTTGTCTTATATCCCATGATCTTGCTAATCAGTCTAACATATGTTTACTTGATGGTGTCTAATTTCATCCCCTTTCTATCCCAAATTGCTCTAGTGTTCTTCTCAACTTCTTTCATAACTGGAATAGGTACAATCCCTTCATTACTTAGTCCAGCTACTTTATGGACTAGGTCATTAGTTATCATAGTGGGTTGGTCACCCATTTGCGTCATGTTGTCATGAGTTCTACTTAATATTATCCTTGTCCATTCAATTTGATCAAACTCCTCATATATTGAACATATATTCTATGATGTTGCATTGACCTAAATGTGCAAACCCTTCCTTGAAAGTTACAATTTTTATAAACCTTGCCCAAATCATCAAATATGTCACTATCTCCAATAAACTCAAATTTATAGTGAATTATGCTCTAATAAATTCCACATGAAATACACTATTTGGAGTCTGTGAGAATGCTCCCGCAACATCATCTCCCATAGATATAAACAGGTATTTTTTTAACTAGTGACAAGGTCTCAATTACCAAGATCTTAAATACCTTCAATTAACTATAGGGGTTGACATACTATAGGGGTTGCCATGATCTTAAATAGCTTCAACTAACTCAAATTCAAATCCAAATATAACCTCACAGAGTTGATAAATTCCACTTTGATCACATTTAGGGCATCCACAGACAAACCTCCAAACACTTCAATTTTCCTTAAAATCTCTCTACTAGCTCTCTATTCTTGCTCAATTCTTGAATGGTGAGTAACTCCTTGTATTCCAACCCTTAAATTCTTGTGAAATCCAATTTACATTAATTTTTTTCAAGTGTACAACCAAGTTTTGGTATCTCTAAATCTTGTTGCCTATTAGTGTCAAACACTTAGTCATATATGAGGCAGAGTCGGTCATCACTGCGACCGAGCTACTCTATATAGGTTGAGTCATGTGAAAGACTTGTAAATAAATATTATATGTCGAGCTCTATAGGAGCTGAGAAAATCTTTGGTCATCAAGTATTTTCAATATAAGTCGAGGCTAGTGAATGTTGAGCAGTCAGATAGTTAAGGCCGACCAACAAAATGAAGAACAATTATGACCAGGCGTCAAAGATAGTAAATGCCAAGTAATGCAGAGAGCACATAAACATCCAAAATGTTACAAACTTTGAGGTAAATCGTTTCAAGCCAATAAAGGCACGACATTTAATATTTGCAGAGTTTGTTAGCGAGGCTGTTAAGTGTTTATGATGTGGATTACCAATGCCTATGAAGAATGAACAACCAATCAGATGAAGAGGTAAAAAGGAAGCGCCTAGAAAACTCTTTAGAAGTCTCTTAATAGGTAGATCCAAATCTATTTTCATATGGGTGAAGAGAACTATTAGAGAATAATAGTATCTTGAATGAATAAGTCAGAGGATCAAAGAGAGAACGTTAAATTTAGTCAGTAATGCTATGTGAAGTGACTGAGCACAAGAAGAAAGTTGAAGAAGAGAAGGTTGTGGCCAAGGAAGACAAAAGACAAATGGTTATTAGACTTGAAGAAAGATCAGATGTGCAAAATCTTACAAACACTCAACTAGACACATGATGAATCAATTGATGCTTGCAAATCAAGAGTTAAATAGGAAGGACATGGAAATAGAAAATTTGAGATCACAGACTGACCTACTGAGAAATGAATTGAAGATTGAGAAAGAACTTTTGGAAAGGTTGAACAAGCTCAATGAAGCAATAAAGTATCTTGAAGAATAGATGAAATCACCTCGATCATCTAACAACACTTCTGGACAAGAACATATAAAGAAACATTCATCTACTAAAGGAGAATCATCCAAGAGTAGAGAGATAAGGAATGAAAAGTCAAAAGGAAAGCCTACACTCTCTCATTGTGGTAAACTTGGACACACTGCAAACATTTGCAGAAGCAAAAATGTTATGCAAAACCCTAAACCTAGGTTTATTGGTTATTATTTTTAAGGCAAGAAGCAAGGACATCAAATACATGAGTGTAGATCAAGAATAAAGAATACATCTACTACCTAGATTTGGAGGTTATTATTATAATTGCCAAAAGTTTGGACATATAAATGCAGATCACAAGGAAAATCCTAATGGACAAATAGGAATGCACCTAGGAAATTTTGTTCTAATTGTCACAAGATAGGACATGTGAATAATAATTGCAGGACCAGAACACCAATACCAAGTAATGAACACAACAAGGCTAAAGGCAAAGTGGATGTTGAACAAACAAAGGAGATGAATTAAACCTAGAAGAAAAAGGTGTGAGGAAATGGAACAAGTGAAATTAAGGTCATCCTATCCAATGGAGAAGGTGATCACACCATCTCAAACTGATCAAGAAAGGTATGTAAGTAACTTTATATTTAATGATCTATCTTACATCAATTCCTAACATAATAGGTGCCAAATTTCATATCTGCATAAGTAAAGATGCATCAAAACATATTTATGAAATGAAGAGTGCAAAAGAATCATTTACACAATGAGTGTTGAACGTCAATAAATTGTCTATATTGATTGAGCATTGCAATATGGATCGAGTACATCAATGTCAAACTAATGCATAGGCCGAGTTAGATGGAATAGACTGAGTTGTATAGTGAAGACCGAGTTCAAAGGCACAATATTGACTAAGACAGTTGGATTCCACCTAACATTGAACATAACATTAATGGAGCCCCTAATTCGAGAAAAAGGAAGTATATGTTGGAAATTTGAAGACATTTCTCACACCTTGCATTTAGACTTTGAGAACACGGAGCAATTTGAGCGATTTGTAAAAGTGATTCAAGGTGAAAGTTTGATCTAGTGAAGATTTAAGTTGTGTCGAGTTGTTCAGAGGACAAAGTTTCAATACCCTAACAAGGAAATATGGCAACTTCATTATCTGCAGGAAGAAGTCAAGTAGTAGAGGTAAGTAATGTTCAATTGGTGAAGAATGGTACTTTTCCTCCACCAAAAGTTTCAGCTATTCTTGAGATCGCTATGAAAGGCGATCTCATGGGTGTGTTATCATCAATGTGACTTAAAGTCATTATGATCCATGATGTATGAAGTTGTTACGTGTAAGATTAGAGATGTTGATCATTATGATTTCTGTGAAGCATATGAAAAATTATGTTACGGAGTTTTGAAGGATGAATTCAAAATTGTTGAAACGAAAGGGTTACTCGTGCCATAAATTTTCAAAGGAATTTCAAGATTGCATGGATTAAGGCGGAGCTAAGAAAAATCCATGATATGAAGTTATGGCTAGATAATGGACCTACTGAGATAACAAAGAAGACAATTTACAATGATACTAGGTATTTAACATTAGACAAGAAGAAGATTGTACATTGTCTCGCAAAGAAGAAATTGAGGCTAACACAGAGGCCAAATGGAATGGACAAGGGTTGTCCATCTCTACCATTACAGGTCTAATGATTGAGTTCACAATGAGATTCATTTCTCACAAATTCTATCAGTGGAGTAGACTAAACAATGCGCCATGTATGGCAGTCGATCAAGCATTGAAGATTGTTATGAAAGATCATGAATATGATCTTGTTGAGCTGCAAAGGTCACGGTTGGTAGAAAACCTGACGTCAATTAGGAAGGCAAAGAATTCAATGTGTAAGTTTGGATCACTGATTATGTGTATTTTCTTTTATGTTTAGAACTATTTTCCTGGTATTGGAAACATTGTCTAGAAGCAAGGCAAACCTGTCACAAGATAGGTTAGTGAATACATTTCTCGGTTAGGAGAAAATTTTGAGAATGTTATGGATATGTATTTTGAGGAGTTCAAACAAAGGATGAGGAAAAGGATGAGGGTCCCAGCAAAGCTAGTGACGAAATATTACAGTGATGTATGCTTTCTGGTAGACATGGATAATACATTTATACAAGCAGTGAATCCTAGGAAAGCATGGCTCAAATCATTTGATTATAAAGTTAATAGTGACAATGTGAGTGCAAATATTGACGCACTAGTTAAAGAAGAGATTGATGTAAAAGAAGATACCTTTGGGAAGTTTGAAGAAGCTAAGGAAAAAATCATATTTGATATCAAAATAGCTTCAAAAGAGAAGAAAAGAAAGAAAATTATTGAAGACCTAGAGAAGAAACTAGGTACACATAGCAAAGTAAAGGAACTTTTGAAGCTTACTCAAGGTCTTGGTTAAGATTAAGAAAAAGATGGTGGTGATTAGGAAGTGGGTGAAGAAGAAGGAGCTCAGAGTAAAGCCCTAGTAGTGGTCACTCCACCAGCAAAGAAGGCTAAAAATGTGAAAATAAAAAAGCCTAAATCAAAGGAGGTTACAAAGAAGCTAGCACCCCTCTCCTCCTGCACCAAGTCAAGAACCAAGGTGAGAACAACTACTGTCAATCCATCAACAAAGAAAGGGGTAATCAAGATCGTTATAATACATAGTCCACCAATATAATTGAAGGGGGTGGGGGTGAATTAGTTATTCAACTAATATCACAATTATCAACCTTATTAAACTTTAACCATATGAGCAATATAATCAGAAACCACAACAAGATACTCATGCACAATAACATAAGATATGTTAACTAGGGAAACCCTTGATTAGAGGGAAAACCCTGATAGGGATGGTACCCACAAGATGATGTACTGATATAAATATTTCTTGTTAGAGGATGGACCTTGTTAGGAGTCTATAACAACATTCAGTGCATATTAGTCCTTGTTAGGAGACTTTGAATCCCTATTAGGAAATTCCAACCCTGTTAGAAGTTGTAGAAGAGAAATGGACCCAATGTCCAAATAGCTTTAGGGAAAGACCAATGAACCCACTATCCAAATGATCTATGTATTATTCCTTGTAGAATAATAGAAATGAATAGTACTGCTCCTTCCTCTTTCTCTGTCTTGTCAACTGGACTTCTGCTCCTTCTGATCTTATAACTAGATCACAAATCTCACATCCAATAATCCCTTGGATTGCTTACTCACATTCACCAAACACTCTACTCCTTTTCACATTGCATTCAATATAATGATCAATTCCACATTACAAACAAGGAAAACATATTTCCTTTATATTGTATCTAAAAAATGCAGTGGTGATGAGGAAAAGGAAGAAGAAGTATATTAGTGTAAAGACCTAGTAGTGGTCACTCCAACAGAAAAGGATAAAACTATGAAAATCACAAAGCCTAAAGAAAAGGAGGTTACAAAGAAGAGAGTAGTGCCACGCCTCTTTCCTCATGCACTAAGGCAAGGACTAAGGCGGCAATAGCAAGTGTCCAACCATCAACAAAGAAAGGGGTAGTCAATGTTACAAAACCAAGTGGCTCCAATACATAAAACAAGAAAACTCAAGCCCCTACGAACTTCATGAAGAGAAGACAATTAGTAAAGAAGAAAGAAAGTGAAGAGGAAGATGCAAAGAGTAATGGTTTAGATGAACCAGGACATCACTGAGTTGCAATACCCAAAAGACCAAAGAATATTGATGAGGTATGTGTCGACATTAGAAGCTCTACAAGCTTATCAAGTTTTAGAATTATAAAATATGATATATTGAATAATGGTGAAAAATCCAAAGTAGAGGAGGTCGTCATAGATATGATGGCTAATAATAAATTGGCACACTGAATTAGAAAAGAAGATTCCAATTGATTTGTATAATACACTAGAAAGGAAGTGGCAACAGGTGTCAGAAGTGGAGAAACAAATAAGAGAAGGCACTTTGGCCAAAAAAATATGTCTGAGTTGTCAAAATATCAAAAGTCAACATTTTTGGACAAGTATAGGAACCAATTTGTTCCTAAGTTTAAAATTTTTATGATTCTTCAAAATAAGATTGAAGTTATAGTACAGCAAAATGAGTTATTGTGGAAAAGCATTTTATGTTTAACCACTAAAGGAGTAGAACAGGACAAAACAATAGACACTGTGACCATCAAAGATGATCACAGTGATGAAGAGAGTTCAAGTGTGTCGAGCCCACAAGGTAGCATTTCACCTATTCATGCCACCAAACCTGCATGCTAGTTGATGAGGAACAAAAGCTCTCAAAAGTTGAAGGAGAAGAGCAAGAGGAAGAGAAAACAACTAAAGACACTAGTGTAAAAGTTTCTACTACAAGTCAAGAAGGACCAAATGTTTCGGGACCTCAAATCGAGGGAAACAAGGAAACGAGACAAGGAGCAGATAATATAGTGTTGAGTGCTACAATTGTTGTCTCAAGCATTAAAGTTTAGAAAAGACCAAGTGGTGACACCCCATCACCCATTCCCACAAAGGCAGTGACAAGCATCAACATTTCGTCCCCTAGGAAAGGAAAAGAAATAACGAATAGTTCTCCAACTATCACTATTTGTTAGGATGAAATCATTGAGATACCAAAATGGGATCTGGCAAATCTCACTTGTGGAGAAAACTATCATGTTGAAGGAGAATTCGGCAAAGAAGAAGAAACAGGAAGAAATGAGAAGAGAGAAATGACATAAACAAGTATTGCATGACATAAAGGAAATATTCGTTGATGCTTTTGATGTGCAGAATATTGATGGGCAAGCCCCAATTATTTCCCGCCTAGTACAGATTGTTGAGAAAATAAATGTTGAAGATATTGAAGACAATAAGAAATTAATCACATGGTCAGCAAAGAAATTTGAAAATAAAGTTATAGAGAAAATCTCTACAACCATTGTCGACTGAAAGGTTGAATTGTAGGCATGTGTATAGAACACAGATGAGCTTGTACATAAGACAACATCTGTATAATATTTTTGTGATGTGCCAAGATTCACAAATGATTTTCAGGCAAACATACAACAGATTCAGGCTGAAATGAAGTAAATAGGAAGCTCTATTTCATAGTTAGTTGAATCCAGTACAATGCATTACAATAAACTATTGTTTTCACAAGGAAAATTCGTCGAATTATGAACAGTTGATAGCAGCATGCGAGCCAAACTAATCTCAATCCAATCAATGTTAATGCCTCATCTAGAGGTTATGCAATGTGAACTAAAATCAATAAAGGATCTAATTCAAGCATAGCATAATCTTTCAATTGTTGACAATTTAATTGACTTGGCAGCAAGATTGAAAGTGCAGATTCATGTTTTGGAATCAACTAGAACCACATGGGATCATGCTCTTGCCATGATCAACCAGATACACAAACCATTTATTGAAAAATACAATTTGATTCCATCCACTCAACACCAACAACACCCATGAGTGACAAAAAAAAGGGGGAATGTAATACTAATGATTACATACTGAATGGGACAGTGATGAGATCAAGGAGTACACAAGAGTTCAGAGTACAAAAGATAGACATGGTATGAAATGGACATAATTAGACTACTTAGAGTCTTGTAAATATATGTATTGTTATATTGTTCAGTCGGAAAAGCTTTTGAAGTTCTATAAGAATTAAGTTATTGTTATTCTTTTATTGTAAAGATGTAATCATGACAAAGTATTTTTGTCACTAATGTCAAAGGGGGGATTGTTGGTATCTCTAAATATTGTTGTCTATTAATGTCGAACACTTAGTCATATGTGAGGTAGAGTCAATTGCTCATTACTACAACCAAACTATTCTATATAGGTTGAATCATGTGAAAGACTTGTAAATAAACATGTATATGCCAAGCTCTATAGGAGTCAAGCAAGTTGTTGGTCACTGAGTATTTTCAGTCGGACCACATTGATGTTGAGTTATACAAAAGGTGTTGAGAACAGTTAAGGTTGAGCAATAGAATGACGAACAGCTGTGACCAAACATCAAAGACAGTAAATGTCGAGTAACACAGAGAGCACATAAACATCTAAAATGTTACAAACTTGAGGTAAGCTGTTTCAAGATGACAAAGATATGACATTTAATATTTGTAGAGTTTGTTATAGACGTTGTTACACATTTATGAACAACCAATCAATCAGATGAAGAGGCAAAAAGGAAGCATCTAGAAAACTCTTTAGAAGTCTTTAAATAGGAAAATCCTAACCTATTTTCATATGGGTGAAGAGAACTATTGGAAAAGAGATTGTGAAGTGTACGAAGGAAGCGAAGGAGTTAAGTTTTGGATATTGCATGCATGAGAGAGTTAAGAACATAGTATGGAGACATTGTGAAGTAGTGAAGGAATGAGTAAAGATATATCAGATCGAATATCAGATTAGAATTGAAGAGAGGAGATCTATAATCAACAATTATAGTGCAGGCTAAAGGATTAGGTATTGAGACAGATCTAACAGATTGAATTAGGGATAATCTCTTAACAAAGTGGTTTCAAAAGACCTTTTGTAAATCTTTTAACTAAGTCCTTACTTTATTGTAAGTGTAAAATCATCTCACAAAGGTAAGACCTAACAGTCTTAATAGCTTTTACCCCTCACAAGGTAGATCATCAAAAGTGATCAAAATTGTAACTTTAAGGGGCTTGTTTGGTTGCGAGCATAGGAATAGAGAATAGGCATGTAATATTGGGAATAGGAATGGCTATTCCAATAACAAGTATTTTTTGGAATGGGTATAAGCTCATTTTAGAGGCAAAATGGGAATACGTATTCCTATTCCTTATTCCAAGTGATGAACCAAATAGAAAATGGAAAACGTATTCCAACTTTTCTATTCCTATTCCAGCAACCAAACGGGCCCTAACAGATTAACTTTATTACTATAGTAGTGAAGATTTGTGGATGTCATCCCCAACCCAATTTTACCTTCACCTTGGAGGGTTTCTGGGTAACCAAATCTTTTTGTTATGTGTTTACATTTCATGCATGTGATTGATAGTTAGATCTACATGTTATAGCTTTTGATTTTACAAGTTATGTTATGCATGAATTAGATATGAGATGAAAAATGTGGTTAATACAGTAAAGTTGTTTTAAGGGATAAAAATTTTATAGATCCTAATTCACCCCCCTTCCCTCTCAGTACCTTATTTCCCAATTAAGACTTCCAACACCAAGAAGTTGATTATACTACCAAAACTCTTCAAATCTTTCATGGCCTCCCATACTTGCATCTTAGATTCTGCAAACTCGGATGCATATTCCTAATCATCACTCCATGTCATAGCTAGCTACGTGGAACTTAATTCTATCTCTCGGAGATCTAATAAATTTCTAATCTAATATCTCATATTTAAGTTGTGAAGTGATAGTTTATGAAAATTTAGAAGGTTCAGTACTAAGTATTGCTTCCAACTTATTTTCTAAAGATTCCTTTGACATTTCCATCCATACCTTACTGCTCGCTGAAGATCTTTCCTTCACAAATGTCTTATTAATGTTTTCTACTTGGTGTTATGTTCATATTCTGAGTTCTTCCTCTATTATTCATAGCTCTTCTCATTAGATGTTCTTATATTGTTGAATCCATTAAATTTACAAAATATTGTTGTGACACCAAGGTTGTTGCAAATATGACATTAGACAACTCCATTTCCATACCTTAGTCCAAACTGATTAATCTATAGTCTACAATCTCTAGCAATATGTCCAAAGTTGTTGCATTTGTAACAAATAACTACATTGGTGATAATGGTGTTCATTCCAAAGGTCTACTAGTTGTCATGTTAGTCATTTCATTCATCCTTATATTTGATGTCTGATAAGGTTTCTTGCATTCACTAGATCTATGTACGTAACAAAAGTAATTGTAACAATAACTAGTAAAAGATTTAACATTAAAGTTACCTATGTAGTCTTTCTTCATGTGTCGATGTTTGTTGCATGCAAAGCATCGTCCATTGAATTGTCTTGTTTGATCTCTATGTTGCTCAAACTGATTAGGTGTCTGATTGATCTGATCTGACATTTCAATAGGTTCTTGTTGCATATCACGTTCCTCTGTGATCTCCTAATTTGATGATTCACCTTCAAGGTAGCCAATCTATATCTCCTATAGGCCTTTATGTCATTGTTAGAGTAATAAGATATTTTCTTATTAACTTTATTTTACTTAAGTTAAACTTTAGGCATTTAACAATTAATCCTTTTATTAATTATTATTATGCAACCTAGGTTTTACCTTTTAGGGTTTTAATCTCCTTTATGAGGATTAATCTCTTTGTAATTAACACATTCATTCACTTTTTGATTAATAGCAATTTCTCTTTTTTGCTCATAAAAAATGTCTCCTCTGTTGATTTGCGAATTCCAATCTCCATAGCTTTTGCTCCTCTCTTTTTGTAACAAGTCTTTGCATGCAGTGATTCTTGGGAGTTGTGGGGTTGATCTTTCATCAACTTCGACATGGTATCAGAGCTTCAGATCTTCATGCTCGTGTCTATTTCATAGAGGTTTGGCTTAGTTTTCAAATTTGTGTTTTCTCTTTCTGAGGGTTTCAATTTACAGAAGTGTTTTGTATAGGATCTGAGGGGACCTTTATTTCTGGACCCTTTGAGCCCAAATGGATATCATTGTTGCATTCATAGCGTCTGAAAACCCCATTTCCATATAAAGTACGTCCAATTTGGACATTGTTGGAATCTAAGGCAAAAAAAATATGCCCAAGGTCGTACGACTTTGGACTCAAAAACTGAGACAACATTTATTTTTTATTTTTAATAAAATATTTAGAAGTGCCAACATTATTCTTATTTATTTACAAACAAAATTTTTGTCATGCAAAAAGGTTCATGTGATTATTAAATGGTTGAGGTGCTTTTTATTTTGGGAATGCACATTCAAAGGAAGAGGCCTTGCAAGTCCTCTGTCGGCTTTTGAAACTTGTGTCACCCCTCTTGGTGTACCTGCTCATTCTACGTTGGATGTCAGCGCATGTCTCTCAAGCACGAAAGTTTTTTTTTGGCCACCAATCATGTGGCGTCTATTTTAGCATTTTCTTATAAACAAGGTGTGAATTTTTATAGAGTTCACGTGAGCACCTAATTTTGTTCCTCCTTTCTCGACCCCAGCAACAATTTTTCTAGCACCCAATGCGTGTACAAGTTTATTGTTTTTGGGAGAGCATTTTTTTATCAACACTGGTACATGCATTACAAAGGTGTGTCTTTTTCGTGGGAGCTTTCTTTATTGGATGGAGCACTTGACTAGTGTTTCACATCTCTCACTAGACATGACCTTTTTTTTTTTGTGCCCATAGGGTCTACGTGGATACCTACTCTCTCGCGCTCTATCATTGATCTTTGCGTCAGACTTCACCTAGGTCACACAAGTTTGTGGGGCACACATTCTTTTTAGAGATTTTTGACAATTTTAATTGGTTGGGGACATGTTTTTTATTGGTGGTGGGTTTTTCCATTTTTATTGAGCGTGCAGACCTTTTAATTGTTTTTCTTTGGTGATTTTCCACCTCAATGCTCGGCAGGCAAGTGAATTTTTTGATTGGCACTTCCTTTTGGGCACTCTAAGCCCGTGCATGGACTCCTTAGACGCTATTTCGATGTGGGTTGTACCTATTATGCCCCTGTCGATGTGATTGGGCATGCATGTTGACTCAAATTAAGCGCAGACATTTGTTTATTGAAATGAGATTGTTGAAGTGAAGAAGATTGATGAAACTATCATGGAACAATCATTATTTTGTCACTGATGTCAAACCTACTACTTGTCCGTAAGACAAATGTTTACTTTGTTATGAATAGTATCATTTGTTTGATTGATGAAGAGCATTTGAAAAGAAATGATAACAAGAGAACTTAGAGAAAGGTTGAATTATTTGGTGTATAAAAGTAGGTCTAAGACCAAGCAAGACATTGATGATATAGTGTATTGTTTATCTACTTAAGGATATAATGAAAGTATACTCCAGCAAAGACTTGAAGAAGGCCAAGTAAAGAAAAGTGTATGCCAAGCTTGACCGAGTAAACAATGCAAGTCAAGCAAAGTTAGTGCAAGCCAAGCAGAAAACAGTGGAAGCCAAGTGAAAAAAGTTAGTATGAGCCGAGCAAGTGATATCTAGTTGGTGTCGAGTGAAGATAGTTCAGTATGTGTCGAGTACCAGTAAAAGACCTAGTGGATGCCGAGAAATCTAGTATTGGTCGAGCATTAGAACATAGTGTTTGCCGAACAAACAGAGTGTTATTGTCGAGTGTCAATAAAATGTGTTAGATCGAAGATTTGATGAATGTGAGCCAACAAAGTTGATTTCTTGAATTGTGTGAAGTGTGTGAAAGATTTCTATAATGAGTTGGTGGCACAAAATTTAGTATAAACCATTTTGAAGCAAATTCAAAGAGGATTGTAGAGAAAGTTTCTATAAGGGACTAAAATGGAAAAGCGGGTAGATTCATTGAATCTTACCTAACCCTAGGATGGTGATTGAGGTTAAGCGGCAAAAGACCTAAATTCTCTATTTATAGAGATAGCAGGCTAGAAGCAACAATTGTCATGTGTGAGAACCTAAGGAAGACAAGAAGTTCAGGGTGTTGCTTCATATGGTGGCCAAATAGAAAAGTCTACAATTGGCATGCAAAGAAAAAGGCTTGAGAGGATGAATGCTTGAAGGTGAACAAGCTGTCAGAGAAGAATAGGATGAAAGCCAAGCAGAATGGAGGACTGAAAGTGAGATCTGTAATCTACAAGTGAATTATAATTGTTATCAGATCAAGTCCTACTGTTACTCTCTAACAATTGTATCAGTTTGGATAAATTCTTTGAATTAAGGTTGACCTCATAATCATTAGCAAATCCTTTAACAAGGTGGCATTCTAATGGAATGTTTTAAAGTCCTATAATAAAGCTCACTCCTAATAGGGTGATTGAAATCCTTTAACCAAGTCACATTTAACAGTGTGCATTGTAACCTTTAATAGGGTTGGCTCCTCCCAGAGCTCACTTCAGAAGAGTAAAATGTAGCACGTTAATAGTGGTTTTTCCCAAATTGATTTTTCAAGTAAAATCTTTGTGTCAAAATGTGTGATTGATTTTGTGGTTTTGCATGTTTACATTTCTGCAAAGTTAGTTTGACATAGGATAGCAATATGCATATGTTTAATGTATTGAATGGTCAATGCATGCATAGGGATAAGTTGCAGTACTGAAAAGTTTTATTTGTACATTTGGACTTTGGATAACTGATTCACTCCCCCTCTCAATTATTCTAAAGTATTCCAACATTGTTTTGGGATGTTGCATTTTTGGGCGTTGATTATTGTATCACCTAATCTAGTAGTGCAAATTCAATACTAACTCTTAACGAAAGCATATACAAAACTAAATAGGTAACACTTAAGATAGGACGGAGGTTATCACCAAGAAAGGAGGCAAACCAAGAATGGCAGGCTCCTTATGGCATAACCTTTGATAACGTAGATGTGTCCCTGATAAGTAGAGATGTGTGCTCATGATTGTGCTCAAGCTTCAAGTGGATGGATGGTGTGCATGGAGGATGGTTTCAATAGTGGAGTTATGGAGGGATTTCAGCATCATAATGGTATTTTGGTAATTTTCAAGCTCTCAAAATAGTATTATAACATTGCATGGAAGGTGGATGATGTTTGTGAAGGGAAAGGGTTCTATTTATAGACTAAGGGGTAGAGAGATGGATGGTTAGGATGCAAGGATGACAAAATGGTGAGGGAGGGTCAAGATGCACTCAAAAGGGGGCACATGGATTGTGCTTGTTTAGGGCCAATAGGGGTGATTAGATAAAGAGAAGGGCAAGGTGGATGGTCAACAAAGGAGGCTCAAGTGATAAGGGCTCCATAAATGCTTTATAAGAGTCATTAAGGGAGATGTAAGAATCATAAATGTTGGAGGGTGAGGGGAGGAGATATTTTGACTTTAGCTTGAGTTAGCAAGTCTTAACCCTTGCTTAAGGTTGTGCACATGTTTTTGGGGGGAATAGGATTTAGCTTAGAAAGGGGGTTAGGGGGTAAGTGGTTTAGCTTTGATGGGATGGGTTGGTTAGGTTTCTTAAGTGACGTTAGTATGAGTGAATGAGTTGGATTAGGGATTAGAATAGGGTTTAGGAATGCTTTTAGGATTTTAGATATTTTATTAAAGGATTTATTTAATAAAATGGGGATATAGGATTAAATTGAATAGATTTAAGAATTTATTTAATTTAATAGAGGAATAGGACTTTAATTGATAAATTGATTTTGGGTTATCATTTGATTTCATCAATCGAACTATAGTTAATTAAATTAATTAATTAACTAGGGGATGATGATTAATTAATTAAATAGTAAATATTCAATCAATAATGTCTTAAGAGATGACTAAATATGATTACCTATTTCTGTAATCAAATTTAGGTGTCTACATTTTGCCCCTCTTTGATATAGTGTTGAAACAACACGATTTCAAAGAAGTTTGAATATAAATGACGTGAAGAAGACTGCTTAAAGTAACACAATTGCCCCATTTTTAAGTAGAAGAGGAGAGAATGGACTAGGTGATGCCCCCTCAAGAAGGTGGCGAGGAGAGAAAGCAAGGTCTGACAGCTTCTTGAAAAGTACAAGAATCTAGGGCGAGTAGGAGGACTGAGAGTGGCTAAGAGAGGGGGTTTTGAGGAAGCTCATATTCTCACTATGGGAGAATGATCCAAAGGAAAACCTTATGCACAAGGATAAGCAATGATTAAGAACACTAGTTATAGGATCAGGGGGGGAGGGGTGATTGGTTGTTTTAACTGAAACCCAGGGAAGTGTTGGAAGATGGTAGAGTTGGGGAGATTGTGATTTGAGGATTATGATTGATGTAGGAGATATGATTATGATTGATGTAGGAGCTATGATTATGATGGATTGGATACTATGGCATTGATAGGAGATATGATGATGATATGGATAGAACTATGGGATCAGGATTTGTATGACTGATTGGATGGGATGTTTGGATAAGGATGGGATGTTTTGATAGGATGGGATGCTTTAATAGGATGAGATGCTTGGATAGGATGGGAGTGTAAAGTAATCCATTGAAGCTTGAGCATAGGGGTGTTCCAAACAGGAGCACCACCATGTAGTTGAGCACTTATTTTGATATCGAAATATTGGGGATATGCCAAGGTTACTAAGAACATCAAAGCCTTTGTACCAATATTACATAGGACTAACGTGAAACAAACACATAAGGATTGCCCTAGCATCACACATGAATCCCCGAGGAATCAGAGTGGAAATGATACAAGGTAACCCACAAGCAAACGATATTTCCCAAGTGCACCATGCAACCACAAGTGATCACATGTTTGGACTGCAAGGGTCATACCCGACTGACTCACGAGCAGAAAAGAAAAGATGAGAGACCTGATCAAGACCTTGCTCTCGAGTTACCCCATTCGCAGCACACCATGATAGAAAATATCATGGTGATCTTGAGGAGGGAACAACCAAAATCGCTTGGAAGAGATGCTTTAAGAATGACGCTTGAAATCCCGAAAAGAAAATAAGTCGAAAGAAAATGTAAATCCGTGAAAAAAATAACCTTTTGCCAAAGAGATCGGTAGGAAAGGATACTAACGGACCAAGATCAGACGAGAGGGAGGATGCATCCTACATGGATCTATCAGTAATATCAAGGACTACAATGAGTTGGGCAATCAAAACTTTCAGGACAACATTTTGATGACAAGGGATCTCGTATGAGGATTCGCTAAAGCACCTAACCAAGAGAATTGCAATTTTTGATTAAGCATGAACTGACCCAAAGAGATGAGAGATATACAATGGTACCTAGGTGACGGGCTAACATGCAAAGACGATACAACTGACAGACCAAATTATTTACAAGGGATCACCATACAAAAGCTCACCATGATAAGATAGGGGGAGGAAAGAGAAAAATGAGAAGATAGTGAAGGTTTGGGATGAGAAGATAGTGGGAGTAAAAAGTTTAGGATGAGGAGATAGAGGGGATGAAAAGTTGGGGATGGGAAGATAGGAGATGTAAAGCTCAATATGAGGAGATAGTGGGAAAAAGCTCAAGATGAGGAGATAGCAGATAAAAAGCTTGGTAAAAGGAGTTAGTGGAAAAGTGTTGAAAGATAAAGGGGATGAAAAGCTTAAGATGAGAAGATAGTTGTGAAAAGCTTAAGATAGTGGGAGTAAAAAGCTCAGGATGAGTAGATAGAGGGGATGAAAAGCGCAGGATAAGGAGATAGCGGAAAAAGCTCAGGATAAGGAGATAGTGAAAGAAAAGCTCAGGATGGGGAGATAGCGGATTGAGGGTGGATATGGTGGTGTGGATAAGGGAATGATATACTTGAGATGGAGTGGGAAAGATGCATCTAAATGATGATAATTGGGGTTTGACCAAGGCTTGCAACGAGGTTGGGCAGAAGAGTAAGAAGGTGATTTGGATGAGTTTGAAAGATGGGCAAAGGGATGGTGCAATGGATGGTAGATGTTTAGGAGCATTAGGATATTAATGGATGACATTGGGGTATATGGGGATAGCCTAGAACTAATGACAAGGGATGTACCAGGAGATGGAAAGATGGAGAGATGTTGAGAAGTGCAAGGATAGATGAAAAAGGAATGACTGGTGTTGGGGATGAGAAGATAAAAATGGTGCTAGAATGGGGGCGAGAAAATGGACACAACATGATCTCCAAGGAAAAGAGTGCCCCCAATTATCATATGTTATTCAAGAGGATGAGGGAGATAGATGGAAGCGAGGATGTGAAAGGTGAATGAGGTAGAGGGTAAGTAGGATGGGTGGATGAGGCCAATGGAGGGATTGTATGGACGAAAGAATGGTTAGATAAAGGATAGGCGGATACAAACTTTGATAGGAAATGGATGTCAAAAGGATGAGCAAAAGCATGTATCTGGTGATGGATTTTATTTTTATCAAAATCCAAAGGAGGATGGCGGGTGAAATGGATAAGATGTGGTTGGTATGGTGGGATGAGATGGGGATGGTGGGTGATGGAACGTGCCCCCAAGTGTATAGAGCATTTGGATGGAGGGATTACGCATGATGCTTGTTTGCCAGGTTTTCATCATGGTGCTTGTCCAAGGCACTTGAATTGCAAAGTTTTCACCATTGGACGATTTTTTTCTTTTTTTTTTCTTTTTTCTTTTTTAAATAAACAGCGAACTCACAAGTTTAAGACAACTATCCCACAAGGTAAACAACAATCCCACGGATTTAGGATAGCAATCCTGCGGGTTTAGGATAGCGATCTTGCGATCGCAGGAACGCAGCTAAGAGGCAGCGGGATTGCAGTACAGAGACTGGTGAAAAAGTGCAGAAAAATGAGTCACGGGTTAAAAGTTACAGAGCAATCCCGCGAGTTTTTGGGGGAGTGTTCCCGTGGATAGATGGGTCGACGGGTTTGAAGGTGAAAGGATAAAACTGGTTTTCTGGGCTCGGCTATTTTGGACAAGTGTTCCCGCAGGTTTTTACAGCGATCCCGCTGGTAAAAACTAGCATTCCTGTGCGAATAATGTTAACAGGAATGCGGGGGTTGTTTTTTAACGACACGTGGTAACTATGGTTAGGCAAACAGCAATCCCGCCTTTGCGGGTTCACATTCCCGCTGGTATGTAGATGCAATCCAGTAGTCATGAGTTCGCGTTCTCGGGGTTGCGAGATCGCGAACAAATAGGTTTTTGAAGTGTTTAAAAGCGAAAAACGATTAAATGGTTGGGAGCGCGATTTTCAAAGAGTTACATGTGTACCTGCAAAAATGTTAGCAAACCGCCTACAAACACTCGCAAGCATAAAACGTTATGTTGGTTAGTTTATCACAAAAAACCCAAAAAAAAGTGATTAGATTGACCCGAATGTGAGGTCCCACAGGGCATGCCAAAATGTATCACTTAATCTAGTAGAGAAAATTCAATACTACCTATTAACGAAAGCATATACAAAACTAAATAGGTAACACCTAAGATAGGACGGAGGTTATCACCAAGAAAGGAGGCAAACCAAGAATGATAGGCTCCTTATGGCATAACCCTTGATGACGTAGATGTGTCCCTGATAAGTAGAGATGCGTGCTCACGATTGTGCTCAAGCTTCAAGTGGATGGATGGTGTGCATGGAGGATGGCTTCAACAATGGAGGTATAGAGGGATTTCAGCATCATAATGGTATTTTGGTAGCTTTCAAGCTTTCAAAATAGCATTATAACATTGCACGGAAGGTGGATGATGTTTGTGAAGGGAAAAGGTTCTATTTATAGACTAAGGGGTAGAGGAATGGTCAGGATGCAAGGATGACAAAATGGTGAGGAAGGGTCAAGATGCACTCAAAAGGGGGCACATGGATTGTGCTTGTTTAGGGCCAATAGGGAAGTGACATATGTCACAGGGTGATTAGATAAAGGGAAGGGCAAAGTGGATGGTCAACAATGCAATTGGCTACTTTGCTAAACAAAAGTTCATCCATTTATACTAAATCTTTAAACTCTTGACCTTATATTGCCTCATACACTACCAAAATTCAAAATTACAAGTTGTCAGTTGATGGTTTACCTCTAGGATGTCGTCTCTACCTCATCAAGTTCTTGCTTGACCAATTGCCAATACTTTGTCAGTTGTCCTATTCTTGTGATGTCAAACCTGTGTTAAGAAAATCTTACCAAAACATATGCAAATCATATCATTATGTTTAGCAGCCTTAAACATATCTTCTATGATGTACAAACTAACAACCTTCCCACACAGCCTTATATCTACTTCTTGTAAAGCTCGCCAAGATAAGTAGTCTAACTATGCATTGCTTAACTACTTAGACAATTTCCTTAGATACTTAATACTAAACTCAGCACTTATCTTCAAGAGCCTTAGTACATCATAATGTTGTTATCAACAGCAACTCCTATCAAATTACCTCAAACAAATTGTTAAAAACAATATCTTGATGCCTTGACAAACATGTTTGTTACAAGTTCACCAAGAAACGAGGAAACTTGGAGGTCTTGGAGTACGACAATTTTTCGAAAAATGGAGACAGTGTACTTGGAGACGGCAATTTTTTTTAATAGTTTAAAATCTAATACTAAATACAAAATAGTAATACTATAAAACTAAAAGACTAAAGTAAGTAATAATAGTAATGTCACATTAATATAGAGTCAAATATTTCAAAACTCGCATAATCACATTATTGTATCTCATAGTCATACTTATTTTCTGAATATTGCATATAATCATCATCATATCAGATTGATAATTGATGATATTATCATTAGTATTACATATTCAAATTTTAAATTCAAGAAAGTATAGTTTCATGTATAATTTGTGATATGCAAACAAAAATGAACAAACTTAGTACAGTGAACAAAAATCAGAAATCTAGCTAGTGTTATATGTCGATGGTACTATCATCTACTCCACAAGGTTGTAATCATCCATCTCAAGGTCTTCAGCTATTATATTCTCCAAAAAATCATCTCTCCAACTCAAGTTCCTCTGATGGTAGGACAACTAGGGGCAATTCATTCAAGTCATTTGGTTCAACTGCTTCTTCCACCATGGTTACAACATCTCCATCATATGCAATTTGATCCCATTTTACTGAGGAACCTTTCATATATATAGGATCAACACAAGAGAGGTGGTGGAAATATATGTGCTATTTGATCCCATTTTGTTGAGGGACCTTCCATGTATTGGTCTTAATTTTTGCATTAAAAAACATTAAAATGAGGGCTAAAATACATAAAATAGTTTAATATTATATTTTACATTTATTTTTTATTAGGAGACTTCACTTTTGAAATTAGGAGACTACGAGACTTTACGAGACTTCATCATGAAGTCTCCTTTTGTGAGGTCTCCGGAGACATGAAAAATCTCTGAGATGTGTCTTTCAGGGGGAACGGTCTCCCCGTAACCATGGCTTGTTATGTTTGCTAGTGTTATTGATTGAAACATAAGATGCTGCAGTTCCCTAAATGTGATATCAAAGCAATGATTTATAAGAGACCTACCTTAGAATATGAGGGCCTTGCAATCATACCAAGGCAATATTAATCTCTTCACCTCTAATTATATTCCCTTGGCTTCTGCATCATGACAGTTTCATTTTAAAGCTCCGGCAAGGTTCAAAACAAACCACCCTTATAAATGCCAAGCCAACTTTGAACCATTTATTAAAGGATGCAACTGTATAGTTTTATTACAAACATTAAACTTAATATTGAACAAATATGAATGATTGGAACACTTACTTTAGTCCCCAACAATGGTATTTAATCCGAGGAGATTTTGATGCCATAAATAATCAGGATGTAAATTCCGTCAGAATTAAGTTACAGCTTCTCTAAGTGGATAAAAAAATAACTTCTACTTGAAATGCATTGCATTGATGTCACCTAAGTATTTCTGATCAAAATCTATACTCAAGAATGGTGAACACTCCCTTAGGATCCCTAAAATGCCAAACAAATGAAAAAACTCAACCATGTGCAAAATAAATTTGCTCACATGCAAATATCATTTAATTGCTAAATTTATAGTCATCCAATCAAAATATCGCTTATGGTTGATCTTCAAATTTCCATTGAATTGACATCATCACATCCAAAAAAGTCAATATTTTGAATCATAGATTCACCATTCTCTTTCATTCTAATTTTTATGCTGGACATTAAGACTGTTCCAAAGCGGACTAATTGTCCCCAATTTATGAACACATTTATATCATCAAAACAAATATTTGTATATTCTTCAGATTAATGCCCCCTTTGTTTTGCCTATTGTCCCCAGAATTTTGAGGCATCACCACATCTGCAAAAGCTTGCAGAAATCATTAAAAAAACTATGGAGGCTAGGTCACAAAATTAGTCCACAGATATTGTTTCATTTTAACATAGAAATTCAATGAACTGAAGATCCCGAATGAATATCTTGGGATTACTGTATCTCAATATAATGCAAACAAATAGATATTTTGGGATGGCCAACAAAGTGCTTATAATATCATATATAATTATTTATGTTGTATTTGAAATTTGAATGCAGAGTACCAATGCAATTTCACCCATATGGTTACAAGCAGCAACTAAAGTGGTTTAATAACTTAAAAGTGCATGAAATTATTTGGGCCAAATCCATCCACGATGAAACATTTCATGCCATCTAACAACTCATTGTTAGTCAAAAATAAAAACTGGTGTTACACAATTTAATTGTATGGCTCATGTGGGTTCCAGACCAAATGACACCAAAATTTTGTTCTTAATTGAACTGCAGATGATAACAGGTCATTGAAATTATTTTTAAAGAATCGTTTTCCATCAACTGACCACTAAATAAAAGTAAGAGCTAAACACTCTGACATCATAAAAACAAACCTTTCCAGCATTAAAAATTGAAGGGCCAGCACAGATGGAAACAATCCTCTAACCAAAAGAAAGTTCAAAATGACCATGCCCTACACACATTAGGATAAATATGAATGCATCATTTGGCCACATTAACGTAGAGTGAATTTCATTTCATTTTGAAAAAAAAAAAATTAAAATTAATTTACACTAGGCAGTTGCACTCATTGGAACTTCTCTGTAGCATGCCCTCTTTGCAGCACGAATGATGTCTTCTACCTGTAAAATGTAAAAAAAAAAGTTAGTTCAAAGCCAATCAATACCAGAGAAGGCACCTTCTTAAACAAAAAAGTTTACTAGTCATATAATCATAGAACACAAACCCATTATTCCTGGAACAACCTTTTGCAGGTAGAAACTATCATCATATTTCATTGATCTTCATTCTAACCTCCTAAACCTCATCCCACGGCATGTTTCATAAAACTAGACAATCCTAAATTCCACTGGCCACAATTTTTATCAACAAGTTTTACGAAGTTAGAGATTGCTGAAATCCAGAATCAACCAGATATCATACCATGGCATGTTTTATGCTGCAATGTATTTCCTAAAATAACATATTTGGAGAACTGAACAATGCAACCAGCCAACTCAATCCAAACATGAAAACCAACCCTTAACATTTCCAAATTGATGATCAACACCAGCAACACAATTTAATAGCAAGGCCGCGAGGAATCAGCAGCACTTTCCAAAGAGAACAAAGCAAACATAATCACAATAACTATGAAAATAAGTTGACTTTGCAAGAGAAATAAAATAAGGAATACACAAAAGATTCAGAAAAAAACCTGTGGAACTGCTAAGCGCTCCAAATTTGCAGCATAAGGCATAGGAACATCAGCCCCCGCAATTCTTTCCACAGGTGCATCCAGATATTCAAAGCTTTCCTCAATCACGGAAGTACTGTTCAAGACATTTAAATATGATCACGTGACAAAGGGATATATCGTCCCAATACAGGTTAATGTCTCAGAAAGAGATACCTCGAGAAACAGAGAGAAAAATATCTTACCAGATTTCTGCACCAATGCCATGTTGCGGAAAACCTTCTTCAACAGTCACCAGCCGATTTGTCTTTCTCACAGAAGCATTTATTGTAGCTCTATCCAAAGGTCGAATTGAACGAAGATTTATAACCTACAGCATGAAATGTTAACTATTACCATATTACGTGAATCTTCATAAAACAAATAGCATTGAAAATCAATGCCCATAAGAATCAAATTGAAGAGATTCACCTCAGCACTGATTCCTTCTTTTGCAAGTTCTTGTGCCGCCTGAAAAAGAAATTTGTAAAATTATTTCATTATTGCAATTATTTGCACAAATCTAGTTTTTACTAACAAAATAAACATGTTTTTAAGAAAAGGAAAAAATAAAACTGCTGCAAATGCCGATTCAGATTCAAATCCAATATTGCTACACTCTGGTCTCTATTTTTCAACTCCAAATGCCTATATTTGTATTCTGCTGCTGGTTAAGCTCTTTATGTTATAAAATTAGAATCATTCTGTACAAGATGGTGTATAAAATTTCACAATTCTCATTTATCTTTCCTAGAATTAAAACTATCAGAAAGTAACCATACTTTGCTCATGGTAAAGAATTATAAATAAATTTTCCTTCTTAATATGCATCAAAACATAAGGTTACAGCATATCGCATTTATTACTAAAGCTAGATGAGCATGTGACTTGAAGTTTTCTTGGTGCACTAATCTTAATAGAGATGTTCTCCGAGAAACATATTGTTAACTCTAAAATCTTAATGGGCATGTGAAAGCACTCCTTCCTCGGCAAACTACAATGCACTCCTAACAAGGTTACAGATCATGGTCAGTCTACTTGCTACGAATCCAAAGTAGAATCGCTCTGCTAATAAATGCAGACTCCAGTCCACAGTTTAAGAAACCTACCTCTGCAGCTTCGTGAAAGATCACCTAATGGCTGCAGCTATCTTTAATACAATAGTTTTCTGAACCCTAACCTGCTTAAAAATTTCAGAGCTCTCGTTCAAGGGCATTTCAATGCCTGTAACTGCATTTATGTCTAAGTTAAAGATCATTCTAGCTTTTTAGGACATCTGCCTTCTTGATGACGCCCCATGCTCTCCTATTGTGTTTTCCAGTAATGGCAGCGCTTTAGTTACAGCTATAGGTAATTCTCCCTACAAATTCAAGCCAAAAAAAGAAAAAAAATTCTTTGCTTGTAGATCAGGGCGTGGCAGTTTCTTGGTTGAACAATGCATATTTCTGAAAGCTAAGGCTTAGGATTCAGAAGGCTGAAAACAAGGAGAGTTAAAACCTCTAAAATGTTCAGAGTCATCTCCTGTTTTGGTATTTGGCAAAGAAGTAATGGAAGGATAGGAAAACTTTTCAAAATGTGCATTGATCTGACACTTAAACTGTTTGTGGCCTAGTTTTTCTGAAATGCACAAAAGGATATCCAGCAAACTGGGGCTGCACATGCAGAGAGCCATCTAAAAATTTACCCATGCACAGATTTTTTTATTGCAATGTTTAAGTCCCTAAAGAGAGACTTTATTCTTAATGATGAGGTTTGGTTATGGGGAAAGCATTCACCCCTATGAAACCGTAGTTTCGAGAATTCAACCCTTCAATTGAATCTTTTCTTGATTTTTGTTGCCACAAATGCTTTGAAACTTTCACTCGTGAGTCTACATGACAAAATTCTCCATGCACGGAAGTTCAACTGCTTTAGGTAATTTGAAGGAGTCTCATTTCTTCATCGCCCACTCAAGTCTTCAACTGTCAAACGATCCCTAGAGGAGCTCCTTTATTTCCTTAATTACCTTCCAAGAAGTCTTATTAAGAAGCTTCCTCTGGTGGATGATGATTTATTTCCTTCATTGTCAAAGAAGTCTATTGAGAAGGTTCCTGTAATGTCCCTTGTCCAGTTCTATGGGATTTTGTAATGTTCCCTTGTAGGATATCTTTAAATATCGGGACAATCACTTTGATTCCTCAAATTTACACTAAACTGTGTGCAATGATCCTTGCTAAGTCTAATTTGGCAATATAATTATGCCATGGTGATGAATAGTTTACTTATTGTAATAAGATTTGTTGACTTTGATTATCCTTGATGTGCTTACAACCATTCTTAACCAAACAGGCGGATGCTCAAAGGGAAGATCCTCTACCACATCTGAATTAATCTAATCCCTCACATTATCATCGGCCTCAAATTTATTTTGTTCAATCCAAATTGTCTTTGCCGTTATGCTTATCATTTAATAATTAAACAACTCTGCTTGATATTCGCTGTCTATCATAATATTTGGTTAAGGGTCGTCACTTTTAACATGGCTTTATAATCACCACTTATTGCTGTCATATATATGCAATACTATTTCATTAATACTTATTGGTTGATTGTTTGATTTTATTATCACCGCTGCCAACATTCTCTTTTCAATTATTGTGTTTAGTTTTTATAGTTTTTCTTCATGTCATTGATATCATTAGATGACTAATGCCTTTCTCTGACCAATCCTTAGAAATGTCCATTAGATGTTGATTTGGCAGACATCTAATTGTAGTTTAACTTCACCGTATCAGTCCTGCCAGTTCCCAACCTTTAGAATACAACACTACTCTCAGAAAACAATTGCTGTTCCTCCAAATGTCGATAGTTATGTCTTTGATACTTGCCTATTAACATCAGTTCTTACATGGCCTTGACGTCTATTTCAATGGTGACACTTGTATCCCTATTGCAATCTGCACCATGGTGGGCTATATAAGAGTCACTTGGTACAGACATGTCTCACGTCCCTTCAATTCATCATTGTCCATAACAGCTATCCCTAAAGGCATTCATAATGGCTAATCTCCAAATCATGTCCCTTCATTATCACCAGCTCATTTCGACTTTAGACTTGTATAGTTAGTCTTAGTTTTCCATACATAATCGGCTTCTTATTACAATACCCATTTGATTGTATCTGCTTCCTCTCATTATATATTCGATGTCTAATAAGTTCAGTCCCATATGTGGCCTGTATCCTCCTCATATTATCGTTTTCTGATTTGGGGTGTAGCGGTGCTTTCTGATATATTTTGGGTTTATTAATTCTTACTTTATTTATATTATTCTCTAACTCCATTGCTACCTTTAATACCTCCCTATCATTTCTGTGCAACTACATGAAGTTATTGTTCAGGTTGAGATAGTCGCTGCCAACTTCAGCTCAACTTGGGACTGGTTGACGTGACTCAGCGATGTAATATCATGTGTCAAGATAAATCCTATTAGTATATCCTTGTTCATATAGTTTTAGTTTATTAATTATTTTATTATTTTTATATTTATCATTTATATATTATAATATTAATATTATAATTATGATTGTGTACATTACATTATAACTTTGGTCATTTATAATATAATTTTATTATTTTTCATTCTTTCTATTTATATTAAATTACATATATTATTATTTTATACTAATAATATATTATTATATTAATAATAAATAATATTTATTCATTATTTATTAATTATGTAAGTATTTAATTATTCTAATTTCAAATATTATATTTACTATTGTGTTATGATCAATTTTGATCTTCAAGATAGGGGACACCACGGTTCTTTGGGTGGATGATGGTTTATTTACTTCTTTGCCTTTTCAATGATTAAGTCTAAAAGATTCCATTGGCATATGCCCTAAAATGTAAAAATTTCGAAGTCACATGTTCTCTTTGTTGTCTTGGCCCTACTCGACCCATTATGTAATATTCATGTTACCTTTGTGTTTAGTCTCATGTTTTTCCTCCCTTTATATCTTTGTCATGAGCCTGCCTTTAAAAAATGTTTAAAAGTTCCAAGAACAAATGACTTTGAGACAATTTTGAGACTTAGGTGGGTTTACATGACTTTCCTAGGTGTCATTTGCTATGTCCCCATTCACCAAATCCCCACCTTGACTTATCCAGCAAAATTTTGAGGTTCGTTCTTGATATCATGTCAAATGTACCTAAACCTAGAAATTCCAAAATCCTACTAGCTTTCTAAATATATGAAGGTCTTTGACAACTTAATAAATCTCATACCACTCAAATAAATCCTAAAATCTTCTCCTTAATACTCTTATGCTTTTCTTGAGTTAAACCCCTTGAGTCCTATGGGTACTGTTATCCTTTAGACATTCCCTTCCACCAATGCTCGAGGACTTGACCCCCTCAAGTTCCAATCTACACTATATGGATAATTCCCAAATTTTCCCCTGCCATGATGCTTAAAGGTTATTGTATCTTTGAACTCCAGACGCCAATCACTTTTTGGCCTTTGAAGCCAATCACAGGTTGTCATACCTTTTCAATTGCCACCTAGAATTGCATAATGCATCCCTAAGCTCCAACCCTACCGGCATGATGAGCTTTACAAGTCCCTTTGTTGATGTTTTGTAGTTTTTGTCGGATAAAACTCATTGAATGTATATATGTATAATCATATTCTTAATAAACAAATGTTATTGATAACTAATAAGAGTTCGAGAGACATGTCTCTACCGAGACATGCCTCTTAAATGTAATATACATATGTAATTGAGAATGTAATTTGGAACACAAATTACACACAGTGTTAATACATTTACAACAATCCTCTAAAACAACATGGTATCAGAGCCTTGATACGAACCGGCTGCATGCAGATGGTATGATTTCGAAAGTTCGAGTTCTGTTCAGACACTCTCTTCACAAATCTGTGAACGCATACCAAGGAATACCCGCGCACTCTGTAGTTTCATTACCCACTGAAAACTCAATTCAATATCATGCTGTGATCTTTACTCAGCAGCAGCCAATGAAACAGGAGTATGAAGTGAGCACACCTGTATGGATATCCAATGTGGCAAAGGAAATTCCAAATTTGATTCCAATGCAAATGATGAATGTGCTCTCTCTACGTAGCGCATGGAGGAATTCCTAGTGAGACCACCATATGTACCTTCTCACAGCTTACGAATATATTTTGGAAGCCACGTCAGCTTGAAATCCTTGAATTGCTGTATCAGAGGTAACAGTGCAAGCAAATATAATATAATGTGGAGGTATATATCATAAATAAAGAAAAGGCAAATAGAGATTGCACATGTCAATAAAGAACTGGTTGTTGAGTAGACTTTCTTAATATGTTGTTGACCATTTTAAAGATGATAATATGTGAGCAAAGATGTATGACATGAATAACATAAAATAATCAGTGAAAGTTTAAAGACGACAAGTGATTAATAATTACATAGACTTCATAGTATAAAACAATAACCCGTGTAGTGTTACTGAGCACCCATGTTTGGAAAAGCCATGCTCACAAGGTATTGAATGTGTTGGGCGGTTGATTGAAGTGAGCTAATGTTGTTGGATGACCCTTGATTCAATGGCTCACAATTTCTCACCAAGAAATCACTCATGCTATGTGGCTCATGTTGCAGCATATCCACAATATGTAATGAGAACTGTAGTGTCAAAAGAAGTATGATCTACATAGATGATAGGGGCATTTGCGATCAAATTTGTTGAAAACATTATTACAATACCTTAGCAAACGTGAAAAAGGTAAAATAAAGATAAGCTTCCACGGATATACTACATGATGAAGCCATTTGAAATAATTGGTATAAAACACAATTGTGGGACCCAAATATATGTACGTAAAAGGTAACTATGCTAACATGTTTATAAAGTTATGCTAATGTTCATGATAATATTGTTATGGAAGGAATTCCTTATATGATAATTAGGAATATAAAAAGAAATGAAATTCATAAAGATACTGAATATAAATAAGAATGTTATTTTAAATAATAAGAAAAGGATAATAATATTGTTTTGAGAATAGAGATGATATTATTTGTTACTACTATTATCATTATAAGGAAAACTATATATTATTATTATCCTTGAGTATTATACTAGTCTCTCTTATTTTTTATCCATAAGTTCTATAAGAGCTATTTGCCTTGATCTTTTCCAAGAATATTTTTGCAGGAAAAGGAGGATTCATATCAGATTCAAAGGGAGTCTAACACTTCTGCAAAGGTAAAGGAGCTCAGAAGATTGATGTTCAGAGGGAGTCTGACACATCTATCTCAAGGAATGGATAGAGGATATGTTTCAATTTATCTTTGAAGATCTTGATCATATTAGATTCAGAGGAAGTTTTGACTTCATGTAAACTTTTGCTATCATGCATATGACTACATGATTTGATGGGCCTACCCTCTGTGTACATCATGGGGAAGTGACGACCTCCAAATTTTCATCACTTGTATTTGCAAAAGTTATTGGAAGGTGACGATCATATGTTGATATTCTACAGGCCATTACCTTATTGAGTACTTGGTGAATATCATGTGTTGATATTTTGAAGACCAATACTCATGATATCAGATGCGATATCAAACTTTTTGATGTATAGCATCAGTTGAAGTAATATTAAGTACTTGAAATCATGATTTATATGAACTCTATTTTATAAAATATATATATATATATATATATATATATATATATATATATATATATATATATATATATATATATATAATTGTTCACAAAATGATGCAGGAGCATCTTGCATGGAAAAATTATTGGCAAAAAAAAAAAAAAAAAACTTGAAAAAAAAAAAAAAAAATTGGAAAAAAAAAAAATCTGGAGGAGAGAGAAAGTGACGAAAATTAGAGGAGAAATAATTAAAAATAAAAAGGAGAAAAGAAAGGAAAAGAGGATTTTTATTTTCGAGGTGCATAGGTGGCATAAATAGAAAAATAAAAATAAAAAGTTGTCATTACATTAATCGAGGTGTGTAGGTGGCATCTTAGAAGCTTGTGGAAAGTTTCTTAAATCTTGCATTTAATATTTGTTGTGATCCATAAAAGAAATGTAATTTTCTAATTGGGCCACATGGTGGTGCTTAGTTGTAATTCTAGAAGGTTATGGAAGTTTTAGAAGGTTGTGGATATTGTGTAGGAGGAATTCTAGAAGGTTGTGGATAAGCCATGCATAGGGTGGTAAGTGCCTATTTAAGCAAGGCATATGAGCATTTCTAATCAAGCTCAAGGGGGAAGCTTGAGGAGTAGAAGCTCAAGGGGGAAGCTTGAGGAGTAGAAGCTCAAGGAGAAGCTCGAGGAGTGGAAGCTCAAGGAGAAGCTTGATATCATCTTGTGGGTGTTGTAACGATCTTCAAGTATAATAAAAAATTTTGTGAAGCATTTTTTTTATTGGTCTCCATATTGTTGCTTTCTTGATTGTGAGTGGGTAAGGGTGGTGTGGCCCTTTATCACAAAATGACTTCATCAACATCGGGCTCTTGTTCTTGAAAAGACTATTGTTATCAGGGCCTTGTATTTATCTGTTATGTCGCCGATTGTAAAGGAAACAAATTACATTTGTTATGGTGGAAACTAGTTATTAGTTATGCCCACAGAGGCATGACCCTACATGGCCTTTGGCCACGTAGAGTCATATCTCTACGGGGACATGACTCTCTATTCTAATATATATGATGCCACGCAGTCGTTGGGAAATATATCAATATCAAGGCATATACAGTCCCAGCGATTGCTCTCACTGCAGGTAAATAAAGACAAGTTCATTGATCCTCTATTCCTATTCAAAGCTGATAAATGCACCATTCAAATAACACCATCAGTCTGAGATATGAGTAAGTTAATCTGAATTTGTACATTCTGCTATAATAATTTATCTCTATCAGAGATCCTTTCATTTAACAAAACCTTATTGAGTAATTGGTGAATATCATATGTTGATGTTCTACAGGCCATTACTCAAAATATTTGGTAAATGTCATATGTTGATATTCTGGAGACCAATACTCATGATATCAAAATGTTACTCAGAGTATTTGGTGAATATCATATGTTGATATTCTAGAGGCCAATACTCATGATATCAAATGTGATATCAAAATGGTAAATATCTTCTAATCAAAAATATTCTTAAAATTTGTCATTCCTAATATTACCAATGGTGTAATATCTATCCCGTGTTTATCCTCCCTAGCTAAGGGGGAGTGTTGATGTTTTGTAGTTTTTGTCGTCTACATATGTAATTGTCTTGAGAATGTGATTTAGAACACACAGAAATTACACAGTGTTAGTACATTTACAACAATCCTCTAAAAACGACACCCTTTGTTTCCAAGGAAGAGTATTAGTGATTGTGCAAAGACCCAACCCATCTCAATATAAGCTCTTAAGAAAGCTTTCAAGACTTTCTCTACTTGGGAAATGGCACTCAATATCCTAGCTCTCCAGCAAGCTTCTGAATTTTCTTATCAACCTGTCTTTTGCAACATTGTTCTCCTCCCACTGACCTGATTGTATGCAATCCCATACTTCCACTGCTCTAGTTTCCAATAGGAAACATTTCAAATCAAAGAAAAATATTTCTTAGATGCTTATATCTGGTAGTAAGAAGGAATATGGACTGCTGTCAAAAAGTTAAAATCCAGCATCAGGTATTATCCAAAATTCCAGATTTCAATTCAAAGGTGGTGGCCCCATACCACCTCACTACCTTTGCACTTAAAAAAATTCAGCATCTTCACACAACCCTGTAACAGAATTCATATTTCTTCCCATGCAAGCTATAGACGAAACGTAAATCTACTAACAATTCTAACCATATTCATCATTTTCCTTGATGACAACTCCTAAAACATAGTCCTGGAAAGACAATGAAATCCAAGGGAATGTGATATTGTAAATAGGTGAGATATGCAATTACAATCAATATCAGATGATCATTGTTTTTGTAATTTTTGTGGACTACACAATTTTATTTTCCACTTTGTGAGAAATAAACAAAGCAAGATACATGCAACCTGAAGCTTCAGCTGCCACATTTTCACCACAATTACAGATCATCTTTGAAGCAATAATTTCTTTTGTTGTCAACATGTTGCTGAAAAACTGAATTTCTGATGTAAAATTCTAAGATGACTATATGATCATGATAAGTTGATCCCAAATCAGAAGAAATTCATTTTAAAAAATGAAAAATGAAATTTTAAAAACAAAATTTACCTGCAACGCATAGCCAACCATTTTTGAAAAAGCTGTGATTGTCACATCCTTACCTTCTTTCTGAATCTACAAACAAAAGATTACTGGATAAGACATTGATTCCAAGAATTTTGAACATACAAAACTAGACTAAACAAAACATATATGTACCTTTGCTTTCCCAATAGGAAGACAGAAGCTAGAATCAAGAGATTCTGCTGAGACCGGAAAAGACTCTCCATACCTGTCATGATTCAACTTAGCATTGAATGGTTCTAACTTAGAAAATGTGCATTTTCCTTCCATATAATTATGAAATGTATAGCCATTCAAAGTTTAAAAATATTTCTTTCAAGATGATTTGCCTTTCATAGTATCATATTATCAAGCAAAGTCAACAAAAGATTATATGCAATTACTGAAAGCATGCTTGTTATGCTTACAGCAATTCGTTTTCAAGAAATATAACAGGATCTGGGTCGCGGATGGCAGCTTTCAACAATCCACGAGCATCTTCTGATGAATAGGGGACCAAAACTTTTAGCCCTGGGCAGGAACCATACCATGCAGCATAACACTGCACAACAGATAAGATACCCAGTAAAATGACAACCATCTTGAGCATCTTCTCCTTTTCTTTAATTCTCTCACACACTGACATGGACACAAAATGACCAATGTTAAACCTGAGAGTGCTGAGCACCGACTCCAGCAGCAGCTCCATTTGGTCCTCGGAAAACAATAGGCACATTGATTTGACCTGCAGACATATAATTTGATTTGGCTGCAGAGTTTATGATGTGATCAATAGCCTGCGAACAATAAAATGCTATTTTCAGGCACACAAGGACCATCATATAAGATAGTCAATTCAAAATTAACATCTGAAGTGTGTCATTACCATATAACTACAAAATATCAGGGACATCAACATAAATGACAATGAAAGATATTATGCTATTAATTTACATCATTATCATCAAACATAGGTTCAAAATTTGTGCTCATAATGCTACTCTTGCACTGCAAAATATGTTGTTTCACCTGCACAGCTATTAAGTAAGCAAAAATGTAAAAACCAAATTTTAATATACCCAAACACTATGTAAAGGTTCCTTCACCATCCAAGTTGCACACATTATTCTTAAGGTATATATAATTTACCTGTCTATACAAACATTAAAAGTCATGGACTTGAATAGAAATCTGTTTTATCATTCATAAGCTGAGGCATGCAGATCACAATCTAAGTAGATAATGGACCAAGAATGTAATAAATTGAATACCATAGTTGCATGGGGACAGGGGTACGTGGGTACCTAAGGTACAGGCACAAGTACAGGTATGACAATTTTCCAAAACAGGGGATGGGGGTTAAGGTACGTCAATTTTTTTTATTGTAATTTTAATATTTTATAGGAAACCTGAAAATATGAGTCATGACATTTAGAGTTTTCAAGAACAGTGATATGTTTGCAGATGTGTAAGTTTTCACTGTTTCGGGTTCAAAATTGCAATATGTTTGAAAGAATATATATGCTATATTAAAATCAAATAATCAGAAATCCTACATATTTTGAATCTAAATGCATAACAGAGAAGGAAGACATTAAATATGAACAAGAAGATCATAAATGATTCAACAACATATTGCAAATGATAAATATTAAACTTCTAACTTGAATAGTGATAAAGTTTAGCAGTTTACTGTTCAGTGTTAATCAATTGACAATATTGTAGCATAGTTTCAAAGTGATTACATATTAAATTATGCTTCATAAACAGCAAGCTGTTAAACAAAAATCCACAGCATGGAGAAAATTTTACTGTTTTACCTCCAAAAAAATTAACAAGTGATAAAATGGAGTTTTCCCCTGCAGGGTACCTAGCCCAGGGTATACCCTGGTACAGGAAAAAATGTGTCCCAGTACCTGGTACGGGTCCCAGGGGTCTGTGTACGCATACCCGTGCAATTATGTTGAATACCCAATAATCATCACATTAGGATGGACATAGCTGTTCTACCATTGACTACAATATTCTGGTGTGCGTGTCTCAAACACAGACTTAAGATTGCATGTGTGACCTTATCCCATGCAAATTGCTGGTAAAAGAAAACATAAAAAAGCTGAAAATTGATCTGTCAGAGATACTGACTTCCATCTTTGAAGAGGTTTATGCTAATTGCAATTTGTATACATGCCCAAATATATGTTTATCTAACAATCAGACTTACACTGAAAACAAAATTGAATATATTACAGAAACCAAAACAAGAATGATGAAAAGTTCTTATTGCTATGCTTGAGAAATTAGATCAGATTTAACATTAGAAATTAGTATAGAGCTGGAAATGAATCAACGTGGAAGGAACAAATCGCAAGCATAAAAAGAAGCAACTAGCACTTATGTTACCAGAAACAGGAAATGAAAACTGCAAATCCAATGCAAACATGACAAGAAATGGAATATTTTGAGGTTGCATATAAGAAACAGATTTTATACACACATATATTTTTGAATACCGTTAAAAATAGAAAAATATTTTCTCTTTTTAAATAACAGTATAATATAAAAATTAGATCAAAAGTTTGAAGTTTCTGTTTGTTGCTTAAAAGATTATTGCCAAAATTTAAGTAGGTTCTGATCATGTTCTCAGAGATTATTGCTGAAAATAAAAATGCCTAATGTCTAACTTTGAGTAGGCTTTGTTCATTTTCTCACCAAATATCTTCTCCAGATAGGTATATTAGCAACAGAGTTATCAGGAACAGGAAAAATGGCAGAGAATTTGTTCATGGTCTCAAACAAAACAGAGACTCCTTGTTAAACATTAACTATGATATTCATATTGGTCTGAGAAGTGCAGACCACACCTTAATCTTCTCCCCTTGTGCCATACGAAAGCAATATATACACTATACTTGGTGATAGGATGGGCAGCAATCCTTGGCAGTAAACATATCTTGTACTAACTATAACTAATTGTTATGTTAGTTAAGCAATTATGTTATCTCCCTTAAGGTGCCGATTTCTACAAGCAATGTATGGGCCAACCTATAGAGGATCATGTCCCTTTAAGGGACATGCCTTTTGGTCTTGGTACAAGGGGTGAGTGTTATTGTAGTTTGAGGATACACAATAAAAATAAGTCTGCTCCTTCAAGCAATACGGCCCATACGAATTTATTGTAGAGACAATTAAATTCAGAACAGCACTCAATATTTTGATAACTCCTCCTACATTCAACAGTTAAAGAAGATTATCTACAGAAACTCAAGGGTACTTGAAAGGTCTGATTTTATAACAGAATTTGCAGAAACTTTACATGGTATCAGAGCTAGTAGTTGAACCTAGGCTCTGCAAATTAAGTAATCAAACCTTATATACATCTAGGATCATCCTCCTATCTTCAATGGCATACACAATCAGACCTGAGGACAAGTTTGATGGGAAAGAACACTTTGATGCCTAAAAATTCATAATCATGATGATTCTTGAAGAAAATGATGTAAAACAATTTGTTGAATCAGCATCCAAACAACCTACAGTTGAACCTAATAAATCTATCTAGAGTAAAGGAAATAGGAAAGCCATTCAGATCATATCAGATGGAGTGAAAAATGATATCGTACCTATGCTAACAAAACATCAAACAGCATTTGCTATGATGAATGCACTACTAAATGCATATGAGGTTAACAATGCAACTAGAGTTCTCACACTAAAAAGGCAACTAAATCATATACAAATAAAGAAGGAAGAAAATTCTTACTTCCAAAGGTTGCTAGCCTAAGAGATGAACTTGTGAGTATAGGAACCATCATTAATGACACGGAACTAACACTCATGGCTATAGATGGATTACCCGATTCATGGGAAACTTTCGCACAAGGAGTAAGTGTCAGAGATAAACTTCCTGACTTCAATAGACTTAAGGGAGATTGTCTTTAGGAAGAATCCAGACAATTAAAGAAAGAAGGGAAATTGAAAGCGAAAAATGAATAACTTCATGTTCTTAATACAAACTTCTATAAAGGCAACAAGAAGCATTTCAAGAAGAAAAGGGGTGATCAAAAGAATGACATACCTAAGAAAGATCTATCCAAAATAAAATGTTTCAGATGTGAAAAGTTTGGACACTACAGATTTAATTGTCCTGAGAATTCTAAACAAGTGAACCGTACAAATGTTACTAGGGAAGAAGATAACTATGATCTTGAGAATCATGTATTATATTTGTCACTATCAAATGAAGTCTCAAGTAAAGCATGGGTGACTGATAGTGGATCATCTAGACATATTACAGGATACAAAGAAGCATTGGACTCTATATCAAAAAAGGTTAATGGCGAAGTCACCATCAGTGATAGTTCAACAAATTTTGTCAAAGGAATTGGAAATTGCACCTTGAAACTAAAATTAGGAAATTCTCTTCTTCTCAAAGGAGTACTCTATGTACCAAGAATAAAAAGAAATCTAATCTTGGTTACAGCACTTAAAGATGATGGACATAATGTTGCATTCATGAACGGTAAAGTAATGACCTAGGCTAAGAACTCCTCAATTAAGAAAACAAAATTGATTGGTCAAAAAAATGGGTATTTGTATGAATTAAATTCAGAACCTAGTCGACCTATTCAAGCCTTAATTCATGAAGCTGTGGATATAAATGAAATATGGCAGAGAAGGTTAGGACATCTAAATTTCAAAACCTTATCATCTATGGAGAAGATGGTTACTAGTTTACCTAAACTAAATAAAGATCACTCAAGAATGTGGAAAGGATGCGCTTTGGGTAAGAACACCAAAAGTCCATTTCATGATAGCACTAGAAAAACTAACAATGTTTTGGAATTAATCTACTCGGATTTATGTGGACTTATGTCTATTCCTTCTCTCAGAGGATTCTGGTACTATATTATGTTCGTAGATGACTTCTCTAGGAAAACTTGGATTTACTTCCTAAAATGCAAATAATCAGAAGAAATCCTAAAGAGATTTAAAGAATTTAAAACCTTAATTGAAAACTTATCAAAACATAAAATTATAACTCTTAGAACTGATAACAGAGGGGAATACACCTCAAATTTGTTTAAAAGGTTTTGTAAAGAAATCGGAATTAAGAGGGAGTATATTGTTCCTTATAACCTACAACAAAACAGGGTAGTAGAAAGAAAGAATAGAACAATTATAGAAGCTGCAAAAGCTATGATATTTGATCAAAATCTAGAATATTATCTTTGGGCAAAAGCCTCTAGTACTATTGTCTATATTTAAAACAAAACTCCTCACTCCTACCTTAGAGATAAAACTCTTGAAGAAGTCTTTACTAAGGTCAAACCCAATATAAGTTATCTTAGGATTTTTGAGAGCCCTGTATATATCCATGTTCAAAAAGAAAAGAGAACTAAGGTAGAACCTTCCAGGAGGAAAGGTATTTTTGTAGGGTACAGTGAAACATCTAAAGCATATAGGATTTTCATTCCTAAACAGAAAAGTATTGAACTTAGTAGGGATGTAATTTTTGAAGAAGATCTAGCATTCAAAAGAGCCATAAGTTCTAACAAACCCTCTCCTTTACCTAGTTCTGAAAGAAATACCGAGTCTGAGTCTCAGAGGGAGAACATGGAAGAAATTGAAGATGAAATTCAAAACCTAAATCTTGGAGAAACTCAAAATTCGAAGATATGACCACTTTGGGCCATCAAAATAGTCGAGGAAGCACAAAACTTTGTTGCACCTTCTTGAACAATCAGAGAAAGCAAAAAACCCAAAAGATTTTCTAGTTATACAACAAACATGAATAATTTGTCCAAAACAAAACCAACCAATCCTTCAGATGCTATTAAACATACAGCCTAGAAAGAAGCTATGACGAAGAATACCAATCTATTATGAAGAATGATGTTTGAAAAATTGTTCCAAGACCTAAAGGAAAACCTGTTGTTTCTTCCAAGTGGATATTTAAAATAAAGCACGCTGCTGACGATAGCATTGAGAAATATAAAGCCAGATTTGTAGCCAGAGGATTCTCTCAGAAAGAAGGGATTGATTATGAAAAAACTTTTGCTCCTATTGCTAGATATACTTCTGTAAGAGCAGTCTTAGCCATTGTAGCATTGAAGGGATGGAAAGTACATCAGATGGATGTAAAAACAACATTCCTAAATAGAAAGATTACATAAGAAGTTTATTTGGAGCAACCTGAAGGATTTGAAACTCATGATCCTAAAGTTTTTGTTTGCAGGCTCAAGAAAGCTCTCTATGGGCTTAAGCAGGCTCCAAGGGCTTGGTATGAAAGAATTGATAAGTACCTCACCGGCTTAGGATTCTCCAAAAATGAAGCTGATCCAAATTTATATTATAAAAGAGATAAAGATGATATGGTAATTCTGATACTGTATGTTGATTTTGCTAATAACAGATGATGATCATCTCATGTATCAATGCAAGAAAGATCTAATTAGAGAATTCGAGATGAAAGACTTGGGACTCCTCCATTACTTCCTAGGACTGGAAGTATGGCAAAATTCTGATAGCATTATACTTAATCAAGGGAAGTATATATCAGATATTTTGAAGAGATTTGGAATGTGGAATTGCAAGTCTATGTCTTCTCCAATGGAGACTAATCTACACAAACTTGAGGAAGCAACAACAAAATCACCTTCTATAGATTCTACTCTCTACAGATAGATGATTGTGTCCCTTATGTACTTGGTAAATACAAGACCTGATATTTGTTATGTTGCTAATCCCTTGAGTCAGTTTATGTGTAAGCCAAAGGAGATTCACCTAGTTGCAGTCAAACACATTATGAGATACTTAAAAGGCACTCTTAATCTTGGACTCAAATATGAGAAAGTTGACTTAGATTTACATGGATTCACTGACTCAGATTGGTGTGGAAGTGTTAAAGCCAAAAAAAATACTTCAGGATGTTTCAATTTAGGATCAACAATGATATCTTGGATATGTAGAAAACAGTCTTCAATAGCACAAAGTTCCACAGAAGCCGAATACATTGTTGCAGCAATGGCCTCTCGGGAAGCAATTTGGCTTAGAAAGTTACTTGTGGGATTATTTGGGCAAGCCATGAGTCCTACGATTATTCATTTTGATAATCAAAGTTCCATCAAGCTTTTGATGAATCCAGTTTTTCATGACAGGTCCAAGCATATCGAAATTTCTTACCATTATGTAAGAGATATGGTAGACAGGAATACTATAAAATTAGAATACATTTGCACTGCAGATCAAACACTAGACATTCTCACCTAACCTCTTTCTGGAGTGAAGATAGATCACTTTAGGAAAAGACTTGGTATGGTTGAATTGTAATTAATTTATATTCTTTAAATTATTAATAAAATAATTTTATTGTCAGGCTATTGACTGTTATGGGCTCCACCATCTGTATTCATTGTTTAAAAGGTGACGATCTCTGAGGTAATGAATACTTGTATAAAAGACATTATGAGAGATGATGATTTCTCAGATAATGTATTGTACAGTATAGAACTACTGTTAGATCTAGGTGAGTTCAAGATCATTTGTGACATAAGCATTTCCATGTCTATGAATCACAACTTGGATAAAGGAAGAATTTATTTTTCACACTTTATCTTGTATTCTGGTAGATCTTAACTCAAGATCAAGTTGTGATATAGGATTGTCAGTTCCTATGAATCACAACCTGGATAAATGAAGAATTTAATCATTCTACGGATTTTATCCTGTGTATTGCATTACATGCAATACTGACATCACTAGTATAAGTGATAGTCATATCACAAGATGGTTATATGACTCAATATCATATGTTCCATGATACCATTTTAACAGAAGATTCAAATAGATATAGAGTATTAATCTATGTTTATTCATCGTAATTGATGATGCTAGATATGTTATCTCTCAGTATGATTATCAAGTTAAGGAGTGTTAAATATTAACTATGATATTCATACTGGTCTGAGAAGTGCAGACCGCACCTTAATCTTCTCCCGTTATGCCATACAAAAGCAATGTATATACTATACTTGGTAATAGGATGGGCAGTGATCCTTGGCAGTAAACATATCTTGTACTAACTATAACTAATTGTTATGTTAGTTAAACAGTTCTATTATCTCCCTTAAGGCCCCGATTTCTACAAGCAATGTATGGGCCAACCTAGAGAGAATCATGTCCCTTTAAGGGACATGCCCTTTGGTCTTGGTATAAGGGGTGGGTGTTATTGTAGTTTGAGGATACACAATAAACATAAGTCTGCTCCTTCAAGTAATACTGCCCCATACGAATTTATTGCAGAGACAATTAAATTTGGAACAGCATTCAATATTCTGATGACTCCTCCTACATTCAGAAGTTAAAGAAGATTATCTACAACAACCCAAGGGTGCTTGAAAGATCTGATTTTATAACAGAATTTGCAGAACTTAACACTTGGCAACAGCAAGAAACAATACAAATGACTTAGAAATAGCCATTCACAACAAAAAACACATTTCGCCCATCATAATGTTAACAATGCTCTACTGTCGAGTTTATGGTAACAGAGACCAGCACCCACATCAACATGAACCCGAGGTTTATACTGAAGAAATGCAAGGTATGTAGTGCACTCTAGCCAAAGTACGCTCAAATATTCAGATTTCCTTGGTAGGTAATGATTAATTTTGGTATATTGTTTGACTGTTTTCTGATTTGTTAGAGGATTTTTGTGCAGGAATACATATAATAAAATATCCAGGTTGCTATGCTAAACTAACTCCAATTTGAACAAATATCTAATTACTGGGATTTATACTAAGAATCACTGGGATTTAAACTAAGCAAGAAGATAACTGAGATAAAGAAGCAAAAATTGGCCTGACATTTATTTATTGTGGCAGAAATAAATTCTTTATAAGCTTGCACAGGTCTGAAAATGCACATTATCTTCAAATAGCTCAAAGCTTCAGCAATTACACTGATAAGAATATGCAATATGGAAACATTCCGTATTGTCCAGTTATTGGATGATGGAAAAGAGCACAACACACCTGGAGAGGGACCAAAATACACCATGCACAGCAGGGAGAGATCTTGTTTCTCCTCTCACTAACTTGCCCAGCACAAATAAAGAGGTTCAACCAGCATAGAAGTCAAGGTGGCTGATGCAAGGAAGAACCATTGATTAGACTCAAACTCCACATTAATCAAGTAATCTCCAACAGTTAATCACCCAAATCTGATTCCCTAGTCTCCGTTGAAGATTGTACCTCCAATAGAGATCTTTATCTGTGATTTTATGAAATAGATATATGACCGTTATGAACATTAGGATCATCTTCAGCTGAAAGGGACTTTTGTGATAATATTTGAAATAATATTATATAAAGAATCATGCATCATGCGTCGTGGGAAGAGGCAAGCGTATGTAAATATGAAGAGAATTGAAGATAAGATAACATAAGATAATGTTATTAATGTCCAACAAGAGACCAACTAAAGGGTCCAAGGGACTAGAAGATACGACAAGGGTGAAGAGCAAACCAGGGGGAGCACCAAATGGTGTTCGAGAAAGAATAAACAAGAAAGCAAAGAAAGGAAATAAACAATAGACGAGAGGAGGACAAACTATCCTTTCTCAATGAAAAGAACTCCATCACCAAAGGATAAGGCTTGGGATGACCAAGGGGTCCGAGCCCATCTCTGAGTAGCACTGGGGATAGGGTGTCGTTGTCTAATAAATCTGCGACAAGGTCTAACAAATCCTGGTATGTCTGGAAACGGGTGTAGCAAGCAGCTACTTCATGCCCCTATGTGGTGACATGGGTGGAGAAAAAGCAATCTGAGGTCTGGCTCTGAGGAAACATAAGCCATGAAGTGTGGTCACGGAGGTGTGAAGTCTCCCGAAGGTAGAGCGCTAAACACCGTTGGCTAGAATAACAGAAGAAGGCCAAAAGAGATCTGCAATCTCTGAATAAACAATGGAACTTGCCTCTAATCTCATAGTATATGGGGCATCTAAAGATGAAATGGATCTCAGTCTTGGTCTCCAATAAAGTGCAAAGATGACAAATCTGATCATCTTTGGTCAAATGGTGATCCATCTGGCATCAAAGCCGGTGAGAACCAACTCTAAAAGACCCTACGGAGATGCAAAGGGTGTGACTCCAACACCGGCTCACGTCAAAGGGACGCACAATAATCCTGTCGCAGATTTCTAAAAAGTGCTCAGAGTAGGCCATCCGTGGATGCAAACCCCCATGAGGATTGATCCTGGTCATGGTGATGTATTGTCCATAAATGTCAAGTCCGACGTGCCCATTCAACTATTGTTGTGAGGGGAAGAGATGGGCAAGAGCATCCAATGAGAACTGGAAAGGTGGGAGGTGATCAATGTCAATCCTGATCGAGCTCGATAAGGCAGTGGCCTTGGTATACCAACAACGAGCTCTGGGCATCAAATAGGAGCTAGCAATACAAACGATTGAGCAGTATGCGAGGTAGGAGTATCTATGGCAACCATCCATGGAGTCTGCAAAGCCTCTGAGGCGGTGAAGGAACCAAATTAGATTGAAGATGGGTCAAAGCCTAAAAGGGTGAGCCCCAAACTCAACCAAGATAATAGTATGTGGAGTCTATCAGTGACATTTGATAATCCAACAAAGGAGAAGGGTCTAGACCCGCTCGACCGATGCCCAATTGGAATTGAGAGGAGAAGGTCCCCAAACCATAGAGTCATATAAAACTATCAGTCTGACCAATGAGTCCAAGAGAGATAACTTGGACCCAATGTCCTAAAAGTGATGCTAGAAGCATTGTCTCTCCAAAAGGGCATGGGGACCAATCCCCTTGGCAACCTTGGGCAGGTGGGAGGGCCTCATGCTAAAGCAGGGACCACAGAACTTGACCCCAAGATAAGAGTATGAAGAGACAATCTCGATTGCCTGACCCCAAAAACTAAAGTGAAGATGCAAGGTCTTCAGACAGTTGAAGACCATAACCGAAGTCTTGCTTAGGTTCACAAGTTGGCGCCAGTCACAGAAAGAGGCCAACCCATTAACAAGCCTCTAGGGCCCCTCTGGAGAGGAGGGTAAGAGAACCATATCATCGGCGAAGAGGAGAATGTAACAACCATCCTCGGGGAGCGAAGCCTCACTAAGGAAGGCCTCGAGCTCATCAATATAGATATTGAATAAAGTGGGGGAGAGAGGGCAAACCTACTTCACCCCAATGTTGTTGTGAATTAAATAGGAGAAACCCTCAAGAGTCCTAAATCTGCTAATTACTATCTCATAAAGTCTCATAATCGTCGTTAGAAGACTATCAGAAATACCAATGTCTATGAGCCTTTGGAAAAGGGCCTCACAAGAAACAAAGTCAAAAGCCTTACGAAAGCCTACGAAACAGCAGTAGACTTTTGCAGCACGATGCTAAGCTTCCTCAATGATAGCCCACAGTGTCAATATGCAATCCATCGTCTGGAAATCAGAATGGAAACCACCTTGTCCTCTAGTCTAACACTGCCTCCTATCAAGTTGTCCAGAAAGAATAGTATTCAGGATAGTGGCATAAAGCTTTGCAAAGGTATGCCCAATCATAATGGTTTTGTAATTGTTGGGGTCTAAAACCAACCCAAACTTATAGATTAGATAAATCACCCGTCTCGACCATGAATCAAGGAACCTAGTGCAAACCACTCTGTTAAAGAGTACTGGAAGAAAGGAGCATAGAATCAAAATATCGAGCTTAAAAACCTCTGCCTAAAATCCTTCTTCATCGGTGGCTCTGTTGCATCTCTAGAGTCTGATAGCCTCACAAACGGTGGACGGAGTAATAAGATGGCAATGGGGGGGAAAGGAGGGTGAACGGGCAGCTGACGGAATATCATAAAGGGTGAACCTCCAGTTGTGTAATGAAAAGTCTCTCTATTCTCTATATATATTGCATCAAGTGAAAAAGCATTGTACTTGAACTATACCAAGATCATCTTCAGCTAAAAGAGACTTTTGTGATAATATTTGAAATAATATTATATAAGAGACGTGTCATGCGTCAAGCAAAGAGGCATGCATATGAAAATATGAAGAGTTTTGTATTTGGAAATTGAAGAGACATTCATTTGTGTGATGAAGAGTCTCTCTAAACTCTATACCTATTGTATCAAGTGAAAAGAATTGTACTTGAACATTTTTATTATCAATAAAAGTGATATTTTCGTGGTGTGGCTGTGTTTTTCCCTTCAAGTGAAAGGGTTTTCCCACAATAATTTCTTGTGTCTTGTGTGATTTCTTTCACTCTTTTCTTATTGTTGTTTATCTAATTTTCTGGGCTAAAGATTAGCAATCTCAGGGCCTAGCAAAGAAGTGCTTACTGACAACTATCAAAGCCAACAACTCCAACCTTAAACTCCAACATTTTGCCTATAATGTCAAGCCACTGCTGAAAGTTATTTCTCAAGCTTGCAAGGGAATCTCCAACCACTAATCAAACAAAATGAACTCTCAAGCCTACACAGCGAATGTCTTCCTACCAAAATTCAAACAAGCTTACAACTCCAAAAATTTCTTTAGCAAAAGAATTCATAAATTTCACTAATCTCAATCACTATACCAATGCAAGAAATCCAAATGACTTCTCCAACCAATAAAAGAAAATGACTACTGAAACTTGTTCCCTTAGGGGTTTTGTCCATGGGTTTACAGCCCCTCAAGAAACTCTCAAATTCAAATAGATAAAATAAACAAGGCATATACAAATGATCCTCAAAATGCTCTATAATAACCCCGAGAAGTGACATGAAAGATTTTTTTAAATCCTCCACTTTCTAATATTTCATTCGTCCTGCAAATAAAATGACTTTGTTAATCCCCTTCAAATATTTCATTTTAAGTCACTTTCGAACACTTTATGTGATTAATTATAAAATTACACCAGAAATGCACTTTATCGGATATGTTAGTCATAATGTCCCCTTCTCCGCGCTAGCCTTATTGGTGCCTGGTTGGTCTATCTTTCCATCCAGATAGGTTAACGGCATATGATTTAAGATGTCAGCCAGTCACTGGAGTTTGAGTTTCAATTGAGGAGATTTAAATGGGAAATCCTAAGGTTTTAGTCACTTTATTTTATTGGATTGAAATATAAAGTACTTTATTATTTAAAGTCACTTTAGGACTAAATGACTTAAGTGACTAAAAGACGAAATAGTCGTTTATCCCACATTGCTAAGATGTTTGTATCTCCCCACACTTTGAGGTTATTTAAGAAAGCTTTTTGCCTTGGGATTAGCACAATGAATTCTGATATAGTTCAAATGACAAAAAGGTTGCTTAAATGTGACTGGCAGTTTCAAGAACAAAACCCCTTAAAACAGTAAGAGAAGTTGGACGTAACCCCAGCTACTCTTAGAGATTACTTTCAGGTTGGCAGAGATATTGGAAGAGTGATATGTTATTTCGAATCAAGTCTGCCCAGACATCAGATATCTCTTCATATGCAAAGTGGGGAACTGTCGGAGTAATCAGGGAAGAAGAGCAGACCTACGGCAGACAGATAGGTACCACAGCAGTAGGAATTATCAGCTAGAACTCGTAATATCAGTTGTAGAATGATAGCAGGGAAATTTCAGTTTGGTCGGCTATCATCTACTCTACGTGGTTAGGAAGTAGATTGGTTTTGAGTGTGGTGGTGGGAGTTGCAAGTGAAGCTGGGTGGTGCAGAAGCGTTCGCTGGAAGGAGTTAGCAGACAAGGGACATCCACAAGCCCAGGACTCATGACAAAGTCTCCAAACTCCTATGACGCATGCTCATCATATAGTGGCGCTTTTATATCATATCACAGGGACCGCTGTGGGATACTAACCTGACCAAGGCAGTTCGGTTGGAACTGGGATTGCAACGTTGGGCAGTCACAGTCCACTCCAAGGTGACATATTGGATTTCATGTAACCATAGCCCATACAACTAAACATCTACTACGGCATTCTACTATGGTGAAACCGGGTCAGTATACTACATTGTCTAGTGTTGGTGACAAAATATGTTGTAAGTGAAAGATTAACTCCATTGTTTCTTCTACATATTGGTTTAAGACAGTATGTTATTGTTGAGTTTGAATTTCTTATATCAATGCAATTCTAGAGATAGTAAGTTGATGTGTTGAATAACCTTTGTTTAAAAGCATTTTTTGGATAATAATCTTAGAAAGAATACTGTTGTAGTATTAGCACATTTAATGTTCAGTTTGTACACCAACTATTTGTTAAAATTCCCCAAGTATAAGTTTCATTTCTTTAACCAGATTAAGGGTGGGAATATTACAATGGTATCAGAGCCAAGTTCTTGCCATCTTGTGGGATAAACAGGAAATAAAATGACAGCAGGGTATGAGAAAGAAACCTTATAATATTAGTCACCTCCAACCAGAAGAAGCAGGGTCTTCCGAATAGATTAATATTGAGGATAGTTATTCAATGGATGAGGAATTGATTTTTGGAACAGGTGAACAAACTGAACAGGAAAATAACATTCAAATGGCACGTAATGAAACTGAACCGGATCGAGACATAAGGGAAACATTGTGAGCTATTAGAGATGGGCAAAATAACATAGCTGATGCACTTCAACAACTTGCAGCTAATATACAACAATTAGCCCCTATTAACAAGAGAGCTCTGAGTCATCACAGTGGATGTAGTAGTGTAGCGGGATCCCCTAAGCTATTAGGGCTCCCAAACGAAACATTGACAGGCCTTTAATGCCATTTTTTAATGCAGAGGAAGAGGCAACACCCCCAGCGGCACCAAACTTACTACCAAACAATGTTACGGCAATGTATGATAAATGGGATTTGTTCCCTGATCCAATTAAACAAAATATATCCTTTGTCCAATATCAAAATCAGAAAAGGGAGTTGGATAAACAGTAATATGATAGGAGACCTAGAGCACCAAACAGAGACTTAAAGCATGCTATGAACAAATTATCTCTCCCTACTTTTGATAGCAGCAATAAGACATTTGTGATAGCTTGGATTCACAAGCTAGATACTTACCTAACACTTAAACCTATGTCAGAGACACAAGCCATCAGATTTGCTACGCTGCACTTAGAGGGGGCAGCATATGATTGGTGGTGATGGAGCCTAAAAATTCATAAGTCTCTATTCTCCTAATTGCTTCGTCATCCATGTCATATCAGCCAATGGGAAAGACATGACCAAGAGATGCATATGTTTGCAATATATATAATCAAATCTATGATTATAATATTGATGTGGAAGCTGATAAGAGGAGTGAATGGAGCAAACATACAGTACCAATGCATCTTTTGTTATCCATTATTGTTTCAGGAATCTGAGATGGAGTATTAGTTTCTTGGAGCTTATCAGAAATTTGTATCCTTTCAGGCAGCCTTCGCAATGTGCTATTGTTTAGGAAAAGCTTACTGGAAAATCCTTTCTTTATGCTGTATAGCATAATGCTATAAACCATTAATCAATAATCCATGAGTTATTGGGAAGATATTCAGATTCCAGCCTTTTTATTAAAAAATCATAAGCTATATGAGCAGGATCAGACTTGTTCATTAAATTTATTAAAGAATGAAATAAAATCTGTGACGAGATAAAAGCTTCCTCTATGCAATGATAAGAGGGAAATGTTTGAATGAAGGAGTTTGTATTTTCAAAAGGAATAGTGAGGTTCGAATCATAGGCAGGTGAAGCTATGATCTGTGATTAGAGAGAGAGACCATTTTTGTCCCCATTATTTAGCAGCCTGAACTACGCTACTCTGTTCAGAAGTGGTTCAAACTTTGACTTCATTTCTATGAATTCCTGGAATTCCTTCATTAGATCTTACAGTAGATGATAAAGTGGAGATATACAGCAAGACAATGCAAATTTACTGGCTTCTTTTATAATGCCACAGATTGGAGAATCACAGTTACTGAATCTTCTAGTACAGTAAAAGATGATTACATAAGTTCGGGTCAAGCCATTTCAAGCAATAGTAACCAGAATATTGTAATGTCAAGATTTTTTTTTATTTACTGAGACTTGACTCTAAGGAAGCAAGAAGAAATCAAGATGCAGTTGTTGACAGTGCGATCTCAATGCTGGAGCAGAGCATTAGCAACAAGTTTTTATAACAAAAATTAGTTGTTGCCAATTTACTAGACACTTTGTTTCAAAAGCTTGTTGATTCATTTCTGGAGCATATAGCACCGGTATCTGCTATCCAGCGGCAGGTTGCATCTATTGTTCTTGTATCATGGTTCAAAGAGCTGGGTGTATTTACTTCAAAAGAAAGAATGGCACGTGCGATTAATGCTGTCAGATCTCTTTGACAAAAACTTTAGACTTGCTGGATGGCAGCGATTCCTTTATGCCTACTTGTGATTTCTCCTTACCATATGCTGAGTTTTCTTGGACCTATTCAAAGATGAGATGTGAGGCCGCTGCATTGATCCGAATTGCCAGTACTTCAGGATGCTTTCAAAACACATTTTCTGTAGGAGTCCCTTCAGCGGATGAGTTAAGTATAGATGTTGCAGTGGATCTAGCAACAAAGGTTTGTGGTGTCAAAGGATGCATCTTCTGTAGGTGAGGAAAGATTTATGGCCAAGGGTTTTATCAACATCCGTGTGCCTGCGAGAATAATTTGAAGGCGATGGAACAACACTATGTACCTTAGCAAATTCTAATATACATACGGTTACTATGTACACTTGGGTACGCTCGGTTGAAGTAAAAGTTAGAGACGATTCTGAGAAGTCGTGCTTAAGGAAGAGGGGATTTGTGCAATGAAAGATGCCATCAACAACTAAAAGGACAAAGCCGCTAAAGCACAGAGAGCTTCATCGATGATTGAGGAGTTTTGATTAGTGTTCTATATGTCTAATGTTGTTTTGTTTTGATCGCAGGTCTGTGTGCGGTGCGATTAAGGAGAAGGGTTGCATGAGCTTGGAACATGGAGGCTCGAGGCACATTCTGAATTAATGTGATTTTTAAAATAAATAAAAAAATGGGAGACGCATCGTCATTGTTTCCATTATAGTATGGAAGGCTCTGAGGTTTTCCTCTAATAATTTTGATTGCCTATTAAATTTATTTAGTCCTGAAGCGGTAGGGATTATTAGATAAATAAAATTTGTAATCTTCAAAAATTATATGATTAGGTGTTGAATGGGTGTGTCTGTTCACTCACGCACCTTTTCGTTGTTTATAAATATAAGACGTAAAAGAGACGACAATATTCATATTCATATTTTCAATTTTTATATTATATTTTTCAGTTGAAAAGAAAATGACCTTTTGAACTAAGTCCGTGGATGGTGAATTATGGAATAAATTCTTGTGCGATTCTGGAGTTGAATTATATTGGATGGATCACCTGTAGGGAATGTCTCCAGTATGATTTTATTTCCGGATCAGTAAGAAGTATTTATTTAATTTATTCGCATTAGAGTTTTAAATTTTTATTAAGTTGTGTCCTTTATAAGTGTTTATTATTTTCTATAAATATTTTAATATTTGGATAAGTGGACTGGATCAATGTTACATTTTAAAATAGACAAACATAAATATTGTGAAATATTTTGTTGCTTCCATATTTATGTCTAATTTGCCTCGACAGGAGTTAAAGTGCATTTTAGACTAATTTAAATTGCTTTTATATAATTGATTTGTCGCGTTCGAATTATTAAATTTGTTTATAGTTAAAATATATTAAACTTTATAAAGTTGTACGTTTCAACTAATAATATTGACTCTATTGCCCATTTAATTAGGCACTGGTCTTTTATCCTTGATTCATAATCCATATGCTAGCAAATGTTTCATTTCTTTTCATTGAAGAAATAATATATTCATCTGTTGCTTTAATCTATATTTATTCTTTATTTTAAACATTACTTCAATCATTTATTTTTGTTCTCAGTTCATAAATTGCAAGTTTAAAATTTTCCTATATTTCTTGCCATTTGGAAAACTTTTATTGTCTTTGTGTTCTAATCAATCTGCATTAAGCATCTTGGACTTTAAGTGTTTCGTCCAGGATTAGGTACACCCGCCTCGGTCTTGCAGAGCCGGAAGTGCAGGGAACTCAGACCGTATTGTTCAGTTCTGTCAAGTTGGCCTTAACCAGTTGGATATCCCAGCATCGAGCAGGCAAGGCTCGTAGGATTCCAATCTGCGGTTTTGGGAACCAACAGGTGGCATCACGGGTTGGTTACCCAGGATCATGGTCTCATTATGTCCTATGAGACTTTCAGCTCTAAGCTGATTACTCGCTTTGACAGGAAAGATATTGAAGTTTATTATAGGGATCTGGCATAGTTACGATGGGGTGGGTCTCTAAATGATTTCATTGACGAGTTTCGGTGGATCTCGGTGATGGTTCCAGACATGTCAGAACAGCGTAAGGTAATGTTGTTCACCGAGGGTTTACAGGATAGATATAGAGATTTGGTTAAGGTACTTAAACCAAACATTCTGGATAATGCTATTAAGATCGAACATGATCTCGAGTCACCCTCTTCAATATTACAGCCCCCTAAGAAAACGTATAAGGGATCCACTTCATTCCAGAAGAACAAAAACCAGCATAAGGCTACACCTCCCAGAATGGACTTTGAGACACAAAATGAACTCAGGAGGAAGAAGCTATGCTTTACTTGCAGAGAGCCATGGACACCAAATCATAGATGCCTTAGCAAAAGCAAGATACATTATGTAGAGGTGCTTTCAAAGGAGGAGGATGAGCAGCAAGAGGGCAACGATGTTGATGGCAATGATGAGGAGAACGAGGATCGACCACCTAGAGGGAGGAAGAAGGCAGGTACCCAGGGGCAGCCTCCTATCATAGCATCACTTTCGAGCGATCCCACAGGACAACCCTTTCATTTGAAAGGAATTGTTAGAGGACAGCGTATTACATGTCTCTTGGATACGGGTGCCTCGCATAACTTCATAAGCTCGCGATCGGTTACCAAGAGGAAGTTACAGATTGATGACATACCTGAGTTTGAGGTTAGGGTGGCAGGAGGTGAGAGATTGAGATGCGTAGGGAAGGTGCCAGGACTTCTGATTCATTTTGATGATTTCCTTCTTAAGGCAGATTTTTATGTGGTGGATTTAGATAGACTAGATGCCATGTTGGGGAGACAGTGGTTACAGACCATAAGCAGATATATGGTTGATCACGAGAAGATGCAGTTGGAGTTCTTACAGGATAGCCGACAGGTGATCCTCAAGGCTATGCCAGAGGGTGAACCCAAGTTGATTTCAGCCCATCGGATGGAGGCCATTATGAGGCATGATGACATGGAGTGGGCAGCACACTGTTTTATTTCCTCTAAGGCTACCTTAGACTCAAGACAGCAACTTCATATTGACATTCAGCCAGTGTTTGATAAGCACAAGAGGGTTTTTGAGAACATACATCCAAGTATTCCCCCAGACAGAGGGTTTGGGCATATCATAGAGTTGGAGGAGGGCGCCAAACCCGTCATCACGACACCGTATTGTCATCCCAGGCATTATAAGGAGATAGAAAAGACGATTAAGGAGCTTCTAAACATGGGACACATCAGGCTTAGCTCCAGTCCCTTTGCTTCTTCAATGGTATTGGTGAAGAAGGATGGCACTGTGAGCATGTGTATTGATTACCGTGCTCTCAACAAGAGGGCCGTCAAGAACAGGTACCCAATCCCTCGCATTGATGAGCTACTAGATGAGTTACACGGGGCAGTTTACTTCTCAAAGATAGATCTTAGATCGGGGTACCATCAGATACGGGTTTGCATGGAAGATGTGCATAAGACAGCCTTCCGATGTCATTATGGTCACTACGAGTTCTTGGTGATGCCATTTGGACTCACTAATACACTAGCTACATTTCAATCCTACATGAACCACATTTTTAGGACGTAGCTGCAGAAGAGCATATTAGTATTTTTTTATGATATATTGATTCCCAGCAGAATTTGGGAGGAGCACTTGCAGCATCTAGATGAAGTACTCAGTATCATGGAGGAGCACTCGTTGTTTGCTAAGGAATCCAAGTGTGAGTTCGGGTTGACCAAGATTCTTTACCTTGGTCACGTGATTAGTGCAGATGGGGTGAAGGTACATCAAGAAAAAATTCAAGCAATCCTACATTGGCCACCACCGAGGAATGTATCAGACTTGAGAGGTTTCATGGGTCTTTGCTCTTACTACAAGAGGTTTGCTAGAGGTTTCTCTCAAATAGCGGCTCCCCTCACCGACCTCACATGGAAAGGGGCTTTTAGATGGACAATTAAGGCAAAGGAGACCTTTGATAGGCTCAAACAAGTGATGAGCACATGATCAATCTTGGCACTACCAGATTTCTCTTGACCGTTTGTTCTTGAGTGTAATGCTTTAAGGAGTGGTATTGGTGCAGTGTTCATGTAGGATAGGCATCTGATTGCTTATGAGAGCAGGAAGCTCAAGGATGGCGAGACTATACTCCACTTATGATAAGGAGATGTTGGCTATTATGCATTCTCTAGCCAAGTTCAGACAATACCTAGTGGGGGGGCCAATTCACAGTTAGGACAGATCAAAATAGTTTGCATTACTTCCTAGAATAGAAGGATCTTAATGAGAGACAACAAAAGTGGGTCAGCAAGATTTAGGTCTATATTTTGACATTGAGTACATCAAAGGTAAGAACAATGTAATTGTTGATGCATTTTCCAGGAGGCCCTCAGTAGCAGAATGTTGTGCTATGTCTGAGATTTCAATAGATTAGAAGTCTCAGTTGTTAGTTGAGTATTCTAAGAATACTCCAGCTTGTCGGATTATGGATGGACAGCTTCACGATAGCAGGTATAATGTAAAAGATGATGTGATTTTCTATAAGGATCGTATTTACCTTATACCACAATCTACACTCAAAAGTAAGGTTATGGCAACTCCACATGATGCACCATCAGTAGGACACCCAGGATTCTTCAAAACCTATAGATAGGTTAAGGAAAGATTCTCATGGAAGGGCCTCAAGGACGATGTCCCCCAACATATCAGGGAGTGTCAGACTTGTCAATAGAACAAGTCAGAGCATGAGTTTCCGGCTAGGTTATTACAGCCTCTCCCCATTCCAGCGCAAAAATGGGAGAGCATTTCCATGGATTTTATTACAGGGTAGAAGACAAAAACTCCATTTTTGTGGTGGTAGATAGGTTAATGAAGTTCGCTCACTTCTTCGCCATAGCAACAGATTGGTCAGCCTCTCAGGTAGCTGAGTTGTTCTTTCGAGAGGTTTTTCACTTACATGGCCTTCCTCGCACTATTATGAGCGACAGGGATAGCAAGTTCCTTAGCACTTTTTGGCAAGAACTATTCAAATTGATAGGTATGGAGTTGACACCCAGCACGAGTTATCACACCTAGACGGACAGACAGATGGAGATAGTTAACAAATGGGTCGAAGGTTATCTCTAGAGCTATGTAGCATGACAACAGAGCCTGGGTTAAGTGGTTGTACCTAGGAGAGTATTTTTACAACTCCTACCACATGTCCATTCAAATGTCTCCATTTCGTGCTCTCTATGGCAGCGAGCCCCTATCATTCAGACCTGGCTTTACAGGACAGCAAGGCACCTCTAGCAAGGGATTGGATACAGGATCAGCAAGATATTCTTCCATCTCTACGGGAGAACATTCTACGGGCCCAAAATCAGCAAAAGATGTACGCTAATTGCTGTCAGACTCAGCGAAGTTTTCAGTTGGGTGACGTGGTTTATCTCCATCTCCAACCATATAGGCAAAGTTCCTTGAAGAAGAGTGGGTCTCAAAAACTTCAGCCCAAATTTTTTGGTCCATATCGCATTACTAGGAGGGTTGGTGAGGTCGCCTATGAGCTAGATTTACCTGAGGACAACAGAATTCATAACATGTTCCACATTTCATGTCTCAAAAAAGCGATTGGCCAGCATACAGTACCCTCCATGGAGTTGCCCCCGCTCAATGAGGAAGGGAAACTTGTATTAGTTCCAGCAGAGGTGATAGAGGTCAGAGAGAGAAAGTTGCATAACAGGGCCATAAAGGAATATCTGATTCGCTGGAAGGATTTACCTTATGAGGATGCTACTTGGGAAAGCGGGTCTATCTTACAACATCCGACATTGCAATTGCTTGAGGGCAAGCAATCCCCGGAAGGGAGGACTGTAATGTCCCCTTCTCCGCGCTAGCCTTATTGGCGCCTAGTCGGTCTATCTTTCCATCCAGATAGGCTAGCAGCATATGATTTAGGATGCCAGCCAGTCACAGGAGTTTGGGTTTCAATTGAGGAGATTTAAATGGGAAATCCTAAGGTTTTTGTCACTTTATTTTATTGGATTGAAATATAAAATTCTTTATTATTTAAAGTCACTTTAGGACAAAGTGACTTAAGTGACTAAAAGACAAAATAATCTTTTATCCCACATTGCTAAGATGTTTGTATACTAGAAGATGACATTCTTGTTGACCCTAAATTTTATGGGCTAAAGGATAAAGGTATCCTTAAGGTGGATTGGAGTAAGCTAGAGGCCTTTGATTTAGTAGCTTGGACCACCCCAGCAATAAAGAGGACAATTGATTGTCTTGAAGGGAAGTGGAGTAAGAAAGGTGCACATGTCTTAAAGAGACATTTGTTGACCCTTCAGCCCAAGGAGAAACCTCTATCACTTCTATGGTAACTGATGTGAGCACGCCTATCAGCTCAGCCAAGAAAGATGCACAGAGTGGTGTCTCTGGAGAGGAAATTGATGAAGATTGGGTTAAAGATAAAAGTGTACATGAATTGGATGAAAAGAATACTCCTGCACAACAGAATGAAGTCAATGAAGATCCCAGTGTGGTGTATCAACAGATCATGCAAGACACCACTATAACATCCATAATGGAAATTCCCTCTTCTCCTACTTCTATCCTGTGACCCTTCCATCTCCTAGTTCAATAGGAGTGGGTGACGTAGGTGATGCCTGATCTAGTCTCACTTCCCCTCTCTAGTTAACCGAAGAGGTAGAAAAGAAGAGAAGGAAAGTGACTTCAAGTGCTGAGGAGGTCGACATTGTTGCCTTGCTTTTTCAGAGCTCAAGAAAGCCTAAAAGGCTAAAAGGATGTCAAAGGTTGTTACTAATGCTAGTACTGAACAGCATATCTTAGAGATAGCTGACCCTGTTAGAGATGCAAACGTGCATACTATCATTGAGGCCAATTACAATGTTTCTTGTGTTGATATGGGACCTACTAATTTGGAAAGTGAGGCCTATCATGCCAATTTCCATGTCAAAGCCCTAACTGAAAAAGCTCAAGAGTTTAAAAAGAAAAATCATGAGTTGCAAAAGTATTTGGCACAAGTCCAGCCCTATGAGGGAGTTTGTGACCTCTATCATCAGCTCCATCAAAGGAGAGGCCTTTAACTCTACCCAAGTTCTCCATGAAACAGAGGCTTTTGATCAATTCAAAGATGAAATCAGCAGAATGCGGACTCTAGCCAAATGGGTTGAGCAGATGCGAGAACAGGGTATGGCGCACTTAACCACCTTCAAAAGTCTACATCAGAATCACCAACAAAAGGAAAGCTCTGATTCAAGAATTGGAGAAGATGAGAGAAGAACGGAGAAGGTTTATGTTCTAGTAAAAACTGTTGAAACATATTGGAGCTAAAGCCTACAGTGTTAGTGACTGAGAAGATAGGAGACAGCCCCGCTGAAATGCAGTCCGTTTGGTTATATTCTACTGATTGGAGGCCTTCTTTATACAATGAGTATATCAGTTACCTCAATCAAGTCCTTGATCAATACGTTCATAGTTTGGCTGGTATTAAAGGCGATTTCAGTTCTTTAGATAAAGGCGATTTCAGTTCTTTAGATGTAGACTTGACTGATGAGTTTGGGGAGAAAATCATTGAGTTGGAGGAAATTAAGAAGCAATATGATGAGTTGTTGTTCGAAGGAGTTGGGAAAGTTCAAGAGGGTGATACAGAGGTGTTCAACGATTTAAGTAACTTGCACGCAATCCTAAGAGCTCTCAAAGCCAAGGATACAAGGATTCTTAGGGATGCAGAAAAGGAGTTGGCCAAGTAGAGAACCTTGCTACAAGTCACCATTATCCCTGATTATGATAAAATCAAGACTTACGTCAGGAGGTACTCGCAGTATCGCCGAAGAGTCAGGGAAGCGGAAGTGGTAAAGGGAGCTGTAGAGGTTGATGCAACAAGTGTCCAAGAGTCAATGGTTGTAGAAGCTGGAAACTCTTCATGAGTTCTATTTTTATTAGTTTTAAAGAACTTTATTTTTCAATTTTAAAGGAACTAGGTAAAAGTAACGATTCTTGAAAACGGAAAACCATTACTTTATGATGTTTTAAATATGGGATCGGTGAGCTTCATCAAGATCTTTTGGGTGAACTATGATTGACTCAGAGATGGGGTTTCCTTGAACCAGCATAATCTTTGGTGGTCATCTTTATTTGATATAAAAGGTGTTCCCTTGGCTAAGGTGCTTGGGGCTAGTGCTCTGCGTTTTTTTAAACGCGGCATAAGGACCCCTAACGATCTTTTCTCCAGAGTTACTATGAGCTTGAGGTCATGGGAAGACATGCGAGTGCAATTCTGGCTCACTCGTCCAAATCGGCAAACTTTTGATCTTCTAGTTTCTGCGGTGCCTTCACATTTGTTACACAAAGTGGGCATTCAGTCTTCTCGCCCTTGGTGGAAAGATTGGAAGTGGTATCCAGACACTCTGGTAACCAGCTATAAACCTAGGTTGGGTTACTGATGGCTGGTTCCTCACCTACCCATGGTTGATGTTCTCAACCAACATTGGCATCTGCAATCTTCGCATCGCACTTGGAGTCATAGGTTCTCCACTGTGTGGCACGCCATTACTGAACCAAAAATTGCGCACTTTGCCTGGTGTATTCTTTTCCAAGGCTTGCCTTTGGGCTCCTGGCTACGGCATCTAGGAGTTCCTGACCCCTGTTGCCCTTTTTGTGGTCAACCAGAGTCCTTTTTGCACATTTTTTGGTTCTATAGATGGGCTCAGTGTTACTGGCGATGGATCCATGATCTCTTTCGCCCCTTCCGCCTAGAACCTTTTTCTTGGCATATGGTTCTTTAGGGTGATAATACCTTGATTCCCTTCAAATACGCCCAGATATGGCATGCTTTCAAATTGGAGATCTTATTTACCATTTGGAAAGATCGCAATGCAGTCATTTATGCTCACAACACACTTGACGTTAATGTGGCTAAGTACTCTAAAGCATGTATTTATAACAATGTCATGTTGCAGATTCAAGTACAGACGGATAAAGTGGCTCTAGAGGTGGCGCACTTATAGAAGCTTTTGGCTCATTGGAGAAATGCCCCCTATATGGTTGCTCGTGTTCTACCGGATTTGGTCTCCGGCAACTGTACCCCTCCTCGCGATCGTCGTCGAGGACGTAGCAGTTCTGCTCACCGCTCGCGCACGCCTTGCTCTCAACATCACCGCTCTCCCAAGTGGTGCTTTTGGTCAGCGCCGCATTTCTGGAGGTTCCAGTGATCGGCACCGCTCAGCCTTGCCTCCCCGAAGGTCTGGTTCAAGGTGGTCCACAGTGGCTCCTCCTGCTGCTCCAACTACTGGTTGGCCCTCTACTCACCTAGACCCCAAGTGGGTGTTTCCCGGTTGGATCTAGCCATTTCTCCTCCCAAGCCTAAGGGAGAGAAAGACAAAGATAATATTGCTGCTGCGGATGATGGTTGGGCTCCCCATGAGACATCTACTCTCCCCACTTTTGGGTGGGGCTCTGATGATAAGGATCCTCCTTCCTCGGCTGCCGCTGCGCTGGCAGCTTGAGGATTTCTTTGTTTTCTGTAGTTTTCTACAGTTTTTTGATGAATAGTTGATTATGAACTCGCGGGGTGATCCTATATCCCCCGGCCCCTTTTTTGTGAATATGTAACTTCATTGTATTTTTTTTAATATAAGGAAGGGACTATTTGTTGTTGATTGCAAAAACTTTAATGCAATTATCATATTGGAGTTCTGCATATTTGATTTTTTAATCAGAATGTGTGAATGCTTTTGATGTGAGAAGATAGCAGTAGATGAAAAGTGTTGAATTTTTCTTTATATTTATATGTGGAATGTGGGAGACTCATTTGTGAATGAGTTCACGTTGAATATCTTAATCTGATGGAATTTCCTAGCTTTAGTTTTTCCTTTGAATGCATTGAATACCTTTGTAAGCTTTCTGGTTAAAAGTCTGCCTTATTGCTTTCAAGTCCAAAAGAATCTCAAGGAAGTAGTTATTTTAGTTTTCATCATATGAAGGTAGCTGCCACCTTTGAAAATAAGCAGAGAATTGATCGGTGATAGATATTGCTGGATTGATTCAACTGTGGTTACATTTATCATCTTGTTTGGGCATCAGAAATTAAAGTTAGGTGATAAATTTGTAAACCAACAAGATATTATTGAATAATTCAATTAAACTTTTCCCTTGTCATCAACTTTAGCCTACAGGAATAAGATAGGCTAAATGGTCTCCTAGCCTACTCCTTGGAAGAGACAATCCAAGAAAACCAAGTGGGGTGAAAACTCCAATGAAGATGGAGGCCTTCTTATCAGATCTTCAAATTGCAAGAATACAAGATATGGTTCAACACTCTAGCAGAGCAAAGCCATTATGAATTGTCTACAAGTTGTTTCAACCTCCTAAATTTATCTTCAATGGGTAATCCACATATGGCTTGTATTTTAAATTTCTATCACTGCACTCTGGTCTACCACAAAACTGGATCTACATGACATCATAGTACACAGAAACACATTTATGCTTCAAAATGGTTTGCAGCTGTTCATGACTCATTCCAAGAAGATGTAGTCAAAGATTGTTAAATATTCACACACTGTAAACGAATAAATGATCTGGGAAAAGAGTCACTTCTTATTGCAAATAGGTGATTTGTGGTTACTGAATTGTGATATTTGAACAAGATTGTTGGATTTCGAAACTCTAAAGATGGCATTGACCTCCAACAGTATAGACGACATCAGATGGATGTTTTCTGAGCCAATATTAGATATTTTTGATAATCTAGCAGTTATCTAACATCTTCCAGCATACTCAATTCCTCTTCACTTGATTCTCTTTTCCCCAATTACAGATTATTTTCACATCACCTCTTCCTTTGTTCAGTTCAGAATATATCAAATTCCTATTCAATGAAAGGAAGATGGGGTTCAGCAATAGAAAACCAGTTTTGAGGGGATATTGCATGGCTTAATGTTGGATAGATGGTTTTAAACAAGGAATGTTTTGTGGGACAATATTAGATATTTTTGATAAATTTAGCAGTAAGATGACATCTGGATACTCAATTCCTCTTCACTTGATTTCCTTTCCCAGTTGCAGATTATATTCACATTACCTATTCCTTTGTTCAGTTCAAAATATATCAAATTGCTACTTGATGAAATGAAGATGGGGGGTCAGCAATAGCAAACCAGTTTTGGGGAAAACTTGCATGGCTTGAATGTTTGATGGGTGTTTTTGAAAACTTTTTGTAATTCTACAGATCCATTTCAGATCAACTGCTTATATGAGGGAAGATGGTATCATCTCACAACAAATGTTCACACCATATCCATAATGCCTTAAAAACCAATAATGACAATAATTAAACAATGTACTAGGTTTTTCATTACTTAATTAATTATTGTATTTATAACATTACTACGGATCACATCATTAAAGAATGAAAAATGATAAGTTGCTAGATCTCCAAACTGGCTACATAGAAAAAAGAGATGTCTGAAAACTGCATATATATGTATATATGGAATTGTTCAACCACACTCCAAGGTCTCAGCCCAAGGAAAACATTTGAGACTTAGGAATATAGAAAAGGAGCCAGTTTGTTGTTATCACCAAAGAGAAAATAAATTGAAAAATACTAACAGTCAATGAGGTACTAGGTGGAAAAGTTGAATGGATCCAAGCTGTTTGGAGATGATTTTCAATAGTTTCATATATTCACTAGTGTAATTCAAAACACTATGGAAGGGAAACAGCAGTGATGTAGATCACATCATTACTCTACCTAGCAAATGAAATATTATATATGAAGCTCGAATGAGAGTAAAGAATTACATGACAAAAAAGAATTCAGATTTCAGAACTAACATAAAAACACTTAATGAGCCATAAAAACACCAACCTGCATAGCAAAGTTGAATGTCATAAACTCCACGATGGGTTTCAGTCCATAGTATGCTGCACCAACACCAATACCAGTGAAACCAGCCTGCAATAGCAAAATACATGCAAACATAAATTGGCTATATGTTTGAATAATAAAAGATGTAAAGGAATATAATCGTTTGTCAGGACTTCTATTAGCACATTTAACTTCCACAAACTTTCAAACCTCAGTGATTGGGGTATCAAGAACCCTGTCAGGTCCAAACTTTTGCAGAAGGCCTTTAGAAACCTGTAAATAAGCCCCCAAATATAAGCATGTAGAATACAAATATCTCAAATTTTAAATTTGATAGTCAATTCTCCATAAGCAAATAGTTCTTATCTAATTATTATATAATGTTGATAAAACCTCCCCGAGTACATACCTTATAAGCTCCTTGGTATTCACCAACCTGGTAAAACAACACTTAAAGATATCAGTAGGCATTTGCTGAAAATAATAAGTTCAATTCAAAACATTAAGGATATTAAGAAGTTAATGGACTTTAGACTGGCACATGGTATTGAATAACACAAACCTCTTCTCCCATTAACAATACTTTTGGATCTGCAGACATTTCTTCCTCAAGAGCTGAGTTAAGCGCATCCCGCACCATCATCTGTACAAAAGTTATTAGAATTACAGTCTAAAGAAAATGAAATTGAAATTTGTTTGAGTATTCATTTGGTATACAAAAATCAATTTTGCAAAAGTCATGTGTAAGGCATATTAGAAACAAAACAAAAAATGTAATGAATTCACTTGTTATAGAGCTAAGATTGTGCAACCTTCCAAAGTACACAGTCCCTCCATATATATCCATAAAATTTCAAAAGAAAAAACCACATTGTACAAACTGTATCAATGAACAATCCCCAATTTCCATGCATATATATTAGAATGTATTTCTCAAATCTTTAAGACTGTAGATCAATAAATCTCACTCGATATTATAAAATAAAATGCAAAGCTTCAAAGAATAATAACAGTGAACAAACACAAATGGTTAATGGTGGATACCACGACTCAGACAACTCTGAAGTTGGAAACTAATAAGGCGTGGTCAAGCAAAGAATCAACTAAAAATCATCAGATAAGGCAAGACTTGAAATTGTTATCATCTGATCTAGCAAGAAATTGAAAATGGCCATAGATGCTCCATTAATTAATAATTAAACACTGTTCTACATACTTAAGAAGAATCAAAGCATGGGAAACAATCAGCAAATTTTCTGTTGCAGATCCTAAGTTTTGGTTACAGTGTTTATCATTTATGTTCAGGAAAACAGATCAATTTGGTAGAGACTGAACTAACTTATATTGGCAGAAATACTGTACTGATTGAAGTATTATTGAATTTCCCTTTTGAGAATTCTAATATGTTTGATTAACTTTCTTTTGCAGCTTGATTATGCTGATGACAATAACTATGAGATTCGGTGAGAGCAGATTTGATTCAGGCTGCACTGAGAATATATTGCAGACCGAATTTATTGAATTAAAGACTGTGATTCACATTGCCTTGGAATTGATGTTATTCAGCAGTCTTCGAAAGGTACATTAGTATATTGAGTATCATGACCCTACGTGGTCACATTTGATATCACTTGTGACTGTCGATTCAAAGTAATACGATTATTAAGGATGGTCGATACTAATCGACATTCAGTTCTTAATAAGGCTGATATGTCATGTTTTCAATAATATACTTTTGATATATGATATATGTAAATATAAATATATGTATGTACGTATGTATGTATGTATATGTTCATATTAAATCAGACTTTCATATATTAGATTTTCATCAACACATATATATTAACATATATTATATGTAGAATTGGCTTCAATTCACTATGACGCTAAATTTCTCAACAGTGTTCAATTGCAACAATTAAAAATCAAAGTTCATCCAAAGTCTCTGGTTGTTTTGGTTTTCAAAAGCTGAACATCCTGCTAGGTATATTATAGATGAATTTAGTGGTTGAGCTGCTCCTTCTAAAGACTAACTATTAGAACTCAGCACATTCTTCAGCTCCTCTCAGCCTCTCAAAATTTAATATTACAATTCAGGACATCAATTGGCTCCTTCCAGTTTAGATTTCCATATTCCTCTGCTTAAGTATGGTTGAATACATCGTGAGTGAGCCTCATCTTTTGTAATCTACTAATCTTCATTTGTGCCTCTTTCCATGGATCTGATTGAGCTTCCAATGTAGTAAACGTTTTGTTGCCAGACTTTCAGTCTCCACCATTTTAAGCTTTTAGCTTAGAGTCAATACTATGCAAATATGTCAAATGTCCAGGTCTAGGTTGCCCCCAGAGGTGCTTTCTTCTCATTAATTTCATCTTTGTCCTCACCTTGTGGGATTTTTGGATTTCACTGCTCCACCTTCTTCCATGGATCTGATTGAGCTTCCAATGTAGTAAACATTTCATTGCCAGACTTTCAGTCTCCACCCTTTTAAGCTTCTAGCTTGGAGTCAATGCAATGAAAATATGTCAAATGTCCAGGTTTAGGTTGCCCCCATAGGTGCTTTGTTCTCATTAATTTCAACTTTGTCCTCACCTTGCTTGTATTATGGAATATGAATGCTGAGTTTTTGCATCCCAATAATGTTTTAAGACATCTTGAGCAAAATTGTGTCATTTTTGGAATGTCTCAGAGCCAGAATTGGCAATGTCGAAAATTGGTTGTTTCTAGTGTGTCGTAGCCCTTTGGAGCACCTGCGAACCTCATTTTCTAAAATAAGCATTTGATGGAGTGTATAAAGGATGCATCTAAAGTCATCACTTCCTGAAGATATGTAGAGGCATCCTAAGCGAGAAAGAACAATCTTTGGAATGTCTTGAAAACAAGAATAGCAATTTCGGAGTTTAAGCATTTTCAGTGCGCCAAAGTACCTGTGACCAATTTCTCTGAAAGAACACATTTGATGAACTGCATGACGTATGGATATGAAGATTTCACCCTTTGAAGATGCCTAGAGCAAGATCAAGCCACGAATCTATTCAAATGACGAGTTTCAGTTAAGCCTGAGTCGTGTCAGAGTTGCATCATTTCAACTACTCCTTTGTCGAAGAGCACCTTATAAGCTACTTCTCCAAAAAAACATACTTGGAGTATATCTTTTGATAGTGGGAGCGAATATCCTTTCAAAGATCTCATACCATGCTTCCCCAAGTAAAAGTGCCTGAGTATTAAAGGATTTCAGAATAATAGAAAACAAACTTCTCCCCACTTTGATAAGAAGCCCGAAGGCCACGATCTTGACAAAAGTAAAATGTTAAGTATTTAAGCTTTTCAAGAAAGCAATGAACGTGCTATCCCTCCGAAATGACTAAAAGGGAGTGTTGCGGAAAAGCAGAGACGAGGCTTATTTCTCAACTAAGCCAAAAGACATAGTTTTCTTAAGAATCGGATTCTCTTATGATAAGCTACTACTCTGAAACCTAGTGTAAAGAAGAAGAATTAGAAATGCTCATTTTTGGTTACGCCTAAGCTTAAAGGCTAAAACCCATTGTACGGCTCCCCATTAATGATGGATTTGATATGGAATGGAGTCGTTAACCCACTAAATTAAATGCAAACCTGATCGTTGCACCATTAAAAGAGAAATTTGAGTTAAGGGGTCGTTTTTCACTCGTGTGATGCAGGAAATCCAGTGCCCAACATTCAAATTCGAATTCAATAAGATTGCATTGTTGGTAAGTTCACTTCTTCATCTTCCAATGGGCACAATTTCATGTTAAGTGTGAATTTCTATTGTTTTGTGTGCTATAAAGCAAATGGTAGGGAGAATTGGTGGAATTGACAGATTGTCGAGTCTTGAAATTGAGCTAAAGAGCTATACAAACACATCTTTTAGATTTTACAATCTCAGAGATTTGCATAGAAGACTCAATGCCCAGCCCATTCATCCCATCACTCTAAAGCTAAAAGAAAGTGGGCTAGTAGAGGTTGTTTTCTAATGGTCGTCCAGGCACCAGAGCTCGTTAAGGAGTGCATAACCAGATAGAGGTTTAATGCAAAGTGCATTCGGGATTCCAAAGAGGACTGAATTTTGTGATAGATCTCGGGTCGAGCGCATCCATGATCAATGAAAATAAGACTCTGAGGCGAGAAGACATTCTGACGACATGGTTCCAGTCACCGAAGAGCAAGAAGAGTAAGCTTTCCAAGACCTTGTTTGGAACCAATCTCAGGAGGGAAATTATAGGCATTCTAGCCTTGTTATTGAGACTAAAAGATTATGAGGAAGTTCTAAATTTTATGGAGCGTCATTTCTTCCTGGTGCAAGCAGTCTGTGCAGATGGCCAATACATTGATTGGGCTCAAATTATCTGTGATGAATTGACTAGCTGGATGGGCTCGGCCAAGGCATTTAAGCAATTGTATATGTCTTCATATCTTATATGTCTTGGCAATACATCATTTGTGGCAGGCTTGCCATGTATTGAAGATTTTGATGAGACCACAAAAGTTTATGACTTCTACCCTTGCTTGCAATTGGAGAAGAGTTATGGGGAGTTTGTAACGTTGAATGATGCCTTCACCATGAGGCTATTCAAAGAGCATCAAGGATGCCCAGAAAAAAGATTTTCACCGAAAGCTATCTCAGTAGTCACTCAATTTGGGTGTTGTTTCATTCAATTTCCAGGTTTCTCCTACATCATAATCGGTGGATTCGATGGATTCCCATGGAGACTACCAAGGTACCTTGAAGATAAGATAGTGTTAATTGAGTTATGTAGACAAGTGCTGGAATTTAATACCTTGTGTTCAGCAATTAAGAAAGTGGGAATCCCTTTCCCAATTATCATATGAGCATATTCATGTGCATCTAGATTTGATGCAAGGAATTTGTTAAAGGCCTTTGAAGGCAAATATAAGATGAAGGATTACAAAGTGATAAGGCCTCAGTTTGATGCTGTGAATTATGTAAGGGACAATCTTCAGCTTGGTTCCAATTTCAAGCATGTGCCTGATATTGAAGATTACTAGGTTGATTGCTACACTAAAGTGCAAACCCGGAAAAAGTTTTGGTCGAGGCTCACAAGTGAGCAAGTGAAGTTATATAAGGTCAACATTGACGTTAGTGATGTTGAAGATGATGGTTCTCTTTTGCGGTCCTCTATTTATGAAAGAAAGATCAAAGACAGACCTATTTTGTCTACTCCACCTGAGGGCCCAATAATTGACGTTATGAAGATTCTCATGGATGGAATCATAAAAAGGACAAGTGGGTAGAGTGGACCAGAAGCAAAAGAAAGAGAATGGGAGCTACAGGTTCATCTGTAAGTGTATTTGGAGGACCTCAAACGACTTCAACACCTACTTCTACTATTGCAGCGACCACTTCTACATCCATGGGTCCTTCTCAATCAATTGGCAGAGGAAGAGGAGATCAACCTCCAAAAAAGAATGTTCAAGTTACTCCTAATTATGGAGGAGGTTCTCTGCCAAATACAGGAAACATTGGAGATAGAGGTAGAGAAAGAAAAGGAACAATCAACAGCCAAGGACTCCTCTACAATTCCAGTGATCAACCCTGATGGAGAGAGCAACCAGCCATGCAATGGTCTTGATGGAGATCAACAAGTTCAAGAGACTCCACGGTAGTAACAAAAAGGAGCAATTGATCAAGGTAATCCACCCACTCACTCTGTAACTAAGACTGTAACATTTCCTTTCTCTAGCAAGAAGAAGGAGATTCCTCCAGTTGCGAGGAAGTTGTTTGATCCCTCGGCGCTACAATCTGCTCTCAGTTTCCTCACAACCGACTCTTGGTTGGAGGATACTTTTGAGAGGAAGAAGAGAAGGATGGAGGACAGTGCCCCACCTAAGAATCTCATAGCCCAAGCTATGCAATCACAGTCCCCATCCCAAAAGGCTAAGAAGAAAAAGGCATTAGCAGCTCTTGCAATTGATGTCAATACAAGGCATATGATCATGGACTGAAGGAGGGAAGAATTGAGGAGCTAGCCCTTAGAAACTTCCAAGTAAAGACACATGATATGGGACTTTCAATGCATGATACCATGATCAATTAATGGAAGTACTCCAATGTCAAGATTGAGGATAGATTGGAGGAGTTGATGCAGACAAAGGCAACCTTGCAGGCCTCCAATAAGGAATTAAGTGATTATATCAAAGCTGTGCTCGGGCCCCTTGCCATTGCACCAATAGATAGTGCTAACCCGAGCACCTTTGACCCTACTGTGGCAGAAAATAAGAACCTATTGGTGAAGCTACAGCAGGAGAGGCATTTTGGTCAAATAGGCCACACATGGATTGAAGACTTGAAGGCTCGAGGTCCTCTAATTCAGAACCTTGGAAATCTAGTGTTAGATGCGAATAGGCTGAGAGAGGCTATATCGAAGCACCAAGTCTCAATGCAAGCAAAAGCTAAGAATTTAACACAGGAATTGACCTTGTTATAGGAGGTGCTCGATATGAAGACTGATGTTGCCATCAGTCATGGCATTCTAAGGACAAGAAAAGAGCCATTGCACCACTAGAAACAATCAATGGACTTCAAGGAGAGCTTGGAGAAATTAGAGCAAGAACTGAAAAGTGTATGCGGATCAGTAACAAAGGTGATTGAAAAGATATATGTATACCTAAAATATTTGCACACTAAATCCCAGGTGGCTAGTTGGTGGACATTGGGCAGACGATGTCAAAACACTTAGAATTCATTGAAAAAACAATCAGTCCCATCAATTTCCAACACTCAAAGATTCTAGAGCTCACTACAATTGATGGCATTCTGAAGCAAGCATCAAACAAGCTCCAATCCAACGTTGCCACAATAGAGGAATTAATAGAAGACCATGACTACTAGGTAGTGAGAGTTGACAACGTCTACATAGTAGGTGTCAAAGAGCTGAAGATAGTGTTGGATGCCATGAAAGCACACAAGGCTAAAACTATAACACCCAAGAAGAAGAACTGACACATCCACAAGCGTTACAGTTTCTTCTCATGATGCTTCTTTAGTCTAATTTTTGACAAGTGTCTCTTTGTGTCTCTCTGTCTATTGTAACCATTTTTGGCAATTCTCCCCGCATGTATGTTGTAACGGATGACTGTTAGTCAATCCTAATTTTGGGCTATGCCTCTACGAATGCTCTAGAGTGTAATCATGAATGTAACTGGCCAAATCTCTAAGAAGGCCTATAAATGTAATTTTGAATGATACATAAAGGATCGGAAAATTTTAAATTAATGTAACTTGTGGTCAGCATTGGGATGTGTGAATTAATATAAACCTGACCTAATAGCCACCCTTCATCCTAATGGTCAAATTTCAAGTGGCTTGTGCTCTTTCATGAACAAGACAAATATCAATCATTGGAACGCTTAGATACTTCTTCCACATGTAAGACAAAAGCCTGCACACAATTGGTCAGAAATTATCCACGAAAAGAATTAAGGTTCGAACTCTCTCTTTGCTAGCGAAAGAATTCTAATTGAATTTAAGCACATCTTCATTTCTCTATTCACAATCAGCTTGAGATTCAATTGTTCCCATTTGATGATCATCCATTTCCAGGGGGATGATTAGATCATCTTGTTACACAAAGACTCCAATTAATCTTGTTCTTAATTTGCACATCTTTCCTTTTGTTAAAGCTTGTAGCTTCGATCAGACAAAAAAACTGTGAATAACAAATCTGAACTGTAAATATATACATATCTGTATGACTTGCATACTGATATGTATATATACAGACTGTTCATTTATATTTTCGATGCTATTCTGATATTATTTGGAATATGTCTGTTGCATTCCATTTATATTTCATTGTGACAAGTTCACATAAATTTGATATCATTATCGACATGTCTGAAGATGCCGATCATTGTCTACTCATATGTTTATCAGCCTGTTTGAATAATGCCAATTTATCATTATCGATCATGCAAGTTGTATGTGCTAGCAATGCACATTATTGAATTGGTGCTTATACTTACCAATTATCATTAGCATTTGTTAAGTGCTAACTATCTATGAATAGTTACGCTGATGAATGGTCATGTCTCTATTTAGAGACATGCCCATTCACCCCTGTACCTATTCATATGGTATATATATTCAAAGGAACTCATTCTTGCTGATATCGAAATCAAGTAATATCAAGCAAAGTCAGAATAATATACAGATCGGTGATTGGAAGCATTTCTTATTTCTCAATCTTTTGTGCATTCATGAGAAATTCTTGCAACATACCACATTATATATATATATAAGATCAAATCTTAAAGATTCAAGCATTCAGTCTGTAGATTTCAGAGAATTACAATTCATACAAAATCTGATATAAAATCGGTAAAACTTTACATGGTATCAGAGCCTCGTTAAGGAAAGATCATATTAAGTTTGAGACATAAGATTTACACATTGAATTACAATCACATACTATTCTTCTAAAAATGTCAAATATGATAGGATTCAAAGACCGTCTTGCAAATGCTGCCAACTTCGCATCTTGGAAACTTCGAATGATAATGTTGCTAAAAGAGAAAAAATTAGAATCTTTTGTGAAAGAAGAAAAGGAAGAACCAAAAGATGATCCAGAGGAAACACAATGGATTGAAAACAAAGAGAAGGTCATGAAAATTATAGTGGATGCAGTTCGAGATAATAAAGTACCTATAGAACAATGAGAAGGCCATGAAAAACAGCATACGACATGTTCAAAGCCATCGAAAATGCATTTGTAGTAAATAATACTGGCATAAGACTTGCTCTTAAGAGACAAATGAATCATATAAGCATGAATAAAGGAGAATTGATAAATGCATTTTTCATGAGAATCACAAAATTAAGAGATCAATTGTCATCAGTTGGATATGAAATTGACAATCAAGAGCTATTCCTAATAGCATTAGGAGGACTACGGAATTCATGGGAACCATTTGTACAGGATATAAGTGCGAGCCCTAAACTTCCAAAATAGGATTGATTAAGATTTGATTGTCTTCAAGAAGAGTTGAGACAAATGACTAAAGGAAAAAAAAAACCTATAGATGAACACATTCAAGTTCTTAACACCAACTCTCATAAGAAGGGCAAGAAGGAGAACTTTAAAAGAAAAAGAAATTTTAACGTAAAGGGATCATCCAAACAGAAGAAAGACATGGCTAAAATCCAATGTTTCAGATGTGATCACTATGGACATTATGCATTAAATTGGCCTAATCGATCAAAACTTCAAACCTCATTTGCCAAAACTGATAAACCAAACATAGATCAAGATTTTGAGAAATTTGCTTTCTACTCAACATTGTCCAATCAAGTGTCAAACAAATCCAACACTTGGATAATTGATAGTGGATCTTCAAGGCACGTCACAGGATATCAAGACAATCTAGAGAGCATGCAAGTAGAAACAGATGAGGAAGTAACAATTGGGGATGATTTTGCACATTCCGTGAGATGGATTGGGACCTACACTATCAAATTGAAATCAAGAAACTCTATTCAACTATCTGGAGTACTATACATACCAGGTATTAAAAGAAACCTAATATCTATATCAGCACTTGAAGATGATGAATATAGAGTTACATTCATGGAAGGTAAAGTACTAGCATGGGCAAAGAATTCTACAATAAGGAAAGGTCAAAAAATAGGTATGAGACAAGGACTATTATACGAACTTTGCACTAAATCAAACCAAGCTCTTATACATGAGACCTCAAATTCAAATGAAATCTAGCATCGAAGATTAGGCCATATCAACTTTTGTGCCCTAAACTTTATGAGGAAATTAGTAATTGAACTACCTAAATTAAGTCAATCTCATAATGAGTCTTGCAAAGGTTGTGCCTAAGGGAAAAACACCAAAAGTTCATTTCCTAATAGTTTGAGTAAAACTAAAGATGTGTTAGAATTAGTACACTTTGACTTATGTGGACCCATGTCAATACCATCCTTAAGAGAAATTTTGTACTATGTAATCTTTGTTGATAACTTCTCTAGAAAGACATGGATATACTTTCTTAAGTGCAAGGAATCATAAGAGATCATTAGAAAGTTTAAAGAATTCAAAGCAATCACTTAAAACTCTTTAAGAAAGAAAATTAAAATTCTAAAAACAGATAATGGAACAAAATACACTTCTGAAATATTTAAAGAATTTTGTACAAATGTTGGGATTAAGAGGAAGTTCACAGTTCCTTACAACCCTCAACAAAATGGGGTCGCTGAGAGGAAACATAGGACTATCATAGAAGCTACTGGGGCCATGATATATGATCAAAATTTGAGTATGTCATTTTGGGCTGAAGCATCTAATACGGCAGTATACATTCAAAACATATGCCCTCACTCACATTTGGACAACAAAACTCCTGAAGAAGCCTTTCAAGTGTAAAACCAAACATTAGCCATTTGGGAATATTGGGTTACCCTGTTTACATCCATGTACCTAAAGAGAAAAGGACAAAATTAGAACCTATTGAAAAGAAAGGAATCCTTATCAGTTATAGTGAAACTACAAAGGGTTACAGAGTGTACATACCTAGACAAAAACAAATAGAACTCAGCAGAGATGTCATATTTGAAGAAGACATTGCTTTCAAAAAAGAAAAAGCTTCAAATGAAATAGAGGTTTATGACACACTTGAAACCCAATAGAGGTTCCCACTCCTAAGATTCAGAGGGAGTACGCAGAAGAGACTAGAAGTGAATATGAGACTCCTCCTGAGATTCAAGAAGAGAATCTTGACAATAATCCTAAGAGGCCACTTTGGGCAAGGAAGATAATAGAAGAAGAAGATCAATTTGTATCACCTAAAGGGACATTTAGAGAGCAAAAGACCGTGCAATTTTAACATATAATGCTTTAATGTGTGAGATTTTTGACTCTAAACCTATTGATATTTCTAAAGCTATCAAGCATCAAGTTTTGAAAGATGTTATGATAGAAGAAAATCAATCTATTCTAAAGAATGATGTTTGGGATATAGTTCCTAGACCAAAAGGGAAGTTTGTTGTTTCATCTAAGTGGCTCTTCAAAGTAAAACATGTTGCAGATGGTAGCATTGAAAAACATAAAGCACGATTTGTAGCTAGAGGATTCTTTGAAAAGGAAGGAATCAATTATGAAGAAAATTTTGCACCAGTTGCTAGATATACCTCAGTTAGAGCAGTAATAGCCCTTACAGTTGCCAAAGGTTGGAAAATTCATCAAATGGGTGTAAAAACAACATTTATAAATGGTACCATTGAAGAAGAAGTATATTTAGAGCAACATGAAGGTTTTGTGATTCATGATGTAGCTTCTTATGTTTGTAAATTGAAGAAAGCTCTATATGACTTAGACAAGCTCCCTGATCCTAGTATGAAAGGATTGATAAATATCTACTGGGCCTTGGATTCTCCAAGAATGATGTTGATCCAAATCTTTATTTTAAAGTAACTAATAGTGATATGTTGATATTAATCCTTTATGTTGATGACCTTCTGATTACAGGAGAAGACTCGCTCATTAATCAGTGTAAGAAAGAATTAGGAGTGAATTTGCATGAAAGATTTAGGCATTCTTCATTACTTCTTTGGATTGGAAGTCCGACAGAAGTCAAGGAGCATCTTCCTAAATCAAGGAAAGTACACTATTGATATTCTAAAAAGGTTTGGAATTTGGAACTGTAAACCAATGTCAACACCTATGGAAACCAATCTACATAAACTAAAAGAAGCAATAGTTGAGTCCAGACTTATAGATCCTACTCTATATAAACAAATGACAAGATCTTTGATGTATCTTGTGAATACTCGACCGGATATCTACTATATCATGAATGCCTTGAGGAAACTCAAGAGATACATCTTGTTGCTATGAAGCATATATTGAGGTACCTTCAAGGTACTATGGGGTATGGACTTAGATATGAGTATACCAATTTGGAATTGAATGGATACTCGGATTTTGATTGGGCCAGAAGTGTGACAAACCAGGAAAGCACATCAAGATTTTGTTTTAGTTTGGGATCAGCTATGATCTCATGGATTTGTAGAAAGCAATCTTTAGTAGCTCAAAGTTCAACTGAAGTAGAATACATTACAGCCACAATGGGAGCAAGAGAACCAGTGTGGCTTCAAAAACTGCTTGTGGGACTATTTGGTGAACCTCTGAAGCCTACCACCATTCATTGTGATATTGTAATAATCAAAGTTGCATCAAATTATCTATGAATCTAGTATATCATGATAAATCAAAGCATATAGAGATTCCCTACCACTATGTAAGAGACATGGTAGAAAGGAAAGTAATCCAGTTGGAGTATATTAATACAAGCGATCAAACTGCTGACATTCTCACCAAGCCTCTTCCCAGAGTGAAAGTTGATCACTTCAGAAAGAGACTTAGTATGATTGAAATGTAAGTTTCTAAGATTGAGTCTCAAAATTGTAAATTTGTATTAATATAAATAAAGATGTTTAAAGTAGAAAATCTTTTGTCATATGTGTGACTCTATGACTTATGGGCCTATCCTAAGTACATTATTGAAAGGTGACAATCTTTTAATAATGAATTATTGACTCTAACATTATAACTGACGAATTTATAATGATTAGATTACTATCATGATACTTGATATTCATGGACATGTCATGATAGTTCATTAGAAATACTGATAGATATCATGAGAATTGATATCAGCTGAAGATCATTATGTTTCTTTATCATGCTAGATATTATGAGAGGTAATATCTATGGATACACCATGCCCTGTTATGGTAGACATCATGAGACTTGATGTTAGTGCACATACCATAACTTAGATATAAATATAAGAAGAATATCATGAGACTTGATGTTCTTAACCATATTATATCTTTTGATGTCACAAGATAGGTGATATCACTCCTACATATAAAATGAACTTATCGAAATATATAGATATATTTTGTCTTCCCTAGCTAAGAGGAAGTGTTAAAGCATGTAGCTTCAATCAGACATAAATACTGTGAATAACATACATACATACATACATACATACATCAGTATGACTTGCATACTGATATGTATACATACATACTGTTCATTTATATATTTGATGCTATTCTGATATTATTTGGAATATGTCTGATGCATTCCATATATATTTCATTGTGACAAGTTCACATTTATCTGATATCATTATCGGCATGTCTGAAGATGTCAATCATTGTCTATTCATATGTTTATCACCCTGTTTGAATAATGCCAATTTATCATTATTGATCATGCAAGTTCTATGTACGGGCAATGTACATTATTGAATCGGTGCTTATACTTACTGATTATCATTATCATTTGTTAAGTGCTAACTATCTATGAATAGTTACGTTGATGAATGGTCATGTCTCTATTTAGAGACATGCCCGTTCACCCCCATAGCTACTCATATGATATATATATATTCAAAGGAACTCATTCTTGCTGATATCGAAATCAATTAATATCAAGCAAAGTCTGAATAATGTACAGCTCGGTGATTGGAAGCATTTCTTATTTCTTAATCTTCTATGCATTCACAAGAAATTGCTGCAACATATCACATTAGATATATATATATATATATATATATATATATATATATAAGATCAAATCTGAAAGATTCAAGCATTCAGTCTGTAGATTTCTGAGAAAGAAAATTCATACAAAATCTAATATAAATTTAGTTAAATTTTACACCTTTTAATTCTCGTTGACTTACCAACTTGCATCTCACCTCTGAGCTATCTTTTTTCTTTATCTTGGTGACTTGTACCTTTTAAAATAATATTGTAATGTTTCTATAATGGCCATCTTAGACAGCTTAGTTAGTTTCTAATTCTGGCTTCAGTTCACAATTGTTTCAGTTACAAGCATTGTCTTATAACCTATTATAGATAAAAGTCTTTCGTCTCAATTGTGAATATCGATCTATAATAACATGGTATTAAAGCGGGTCAATGGACTTATAAATTTTGGTTTGTAGCCTCCTACTTGGAATTCTTGTTAAAGTGATTATGCAATGTTTCTACAATGGTCATTCAGTTAAGATCTTTTTGTTTCTTAGTTAGTTCTTCTTTAGAATGTTTATTTTCGGTCTTTCATTTCTGTTTTACAAATTCTGCAGGTAATCTCTATTTTAGGAGTGTTCCTCTCCATTGTTTAATATTGCATATCAATCGATTATCATTTCTTGTTATCAGAGCGGGTTAGATTTTTATACAAATTTTCTTAAACAAATTCATGGGTTTTTACCTGGAATTTCCTATAAATACAGCCTTCCATCTCTATTGTAATCATTGATTTATAATAACAGTACCTAGTATAGGGTCTACATGTGTTAGTAAAACCACTCTCATTTAGTGGCCTATATACGTAACGTTAACGATATATTATATTGAAATATGTGCCTTGACTAAGTTAAAACTATCCTATTTTCATGTGTAAGAATGCCACAAAAATAGAGGATATTCCTCTCACCATTTCATTCATCTTGGTCTGTTCATTCCTTTATTCACATCTTTCAATGCCCGGAGCCTCATGGTATCTCTCCAAGCTTTATTTGCGAACAAAATTTTGGGCATAAGTGATATTCATGTTCTTCTCTTCATTGTGGAATAGCCCATGTCTATAATTTGGGTTTAAGCAACTGCACTTCATCCCTGTTACTTATGGCCAAATTCATCAAGGAGACAGTTATTGGAACAAAAATTCGCCCTTCTTCTCAAGGGGTTCTTTGAAGATTAGTTTCAGTCAAAATGATAGAACTTGAGATCTAGAAAAAGACGTGGTCTTGAATTAAAAACTTAAAAGCTATAACCTATACTTGTGAAACTCTAGTTTCTAGAGCTTGAACATTTGTGTTGGAAATATCTTTTCTGCCATAGGTTACACTTTAAATTTACTGCTTCAGCTCCACAACAACAAAGGAATCATGAAATATTTCTCTTAGAAATATACCTTCTTATATATTGAGATTCAACTCTGAAAAAAAACCTTAAAAGACAAAGTGTAGATATCAATATGAGGTACATAAACATGTGGATTTTTACAATTGCTTAAAAAGGAAGTAGCTTTCGCCCCCATCAAAAGAAAAGATAACAAATAGTCTTTTAAGGCAAAATGGACAAATAATGTGTGAAGTTTGATGTTCTGTTTCAACGGACTAATAACCTCGGTATCTTTTAATAACCACCTATGAAAATGGATTAAGAACTCCCCAATTAATCGGAGGAACCATGTAATTAATAGATTAAAGGTTTTGGCTTAGGCCTTTTACCAATCAAATAAAAACCACCTATTTATTTACAGAAAATGGACAAATTCTAGGGAACTCAAAATAGACAAATCTACCATCAAATAAATTTATCAGATATGGAAGTAACGCATCCTTATGTTATAATCCCATGGACTCCCAATAATTGTTTAGCGTTTCGTGATCGTCTAATGTAAATCATAAACATATTTATAATTACTTAATATATTTCTATTTTCCCTTTGCTTTCAGAGAATGATAAGCAAAGCTGACATTGATAATTGTAACACATTCCTTACTTATGTAGCAAGCCACATTTTATAGAGATTCCTTGTTGAAGTGTTTAGCATTTAACGGTATACTTTCAATTAGTTATTACAACAGGTAACATTTTATAGAAATTTCTTATTTAAGTGTTTAGCATTTAATAATATAGCTGTAATAAGTTATTACTGAAATGTTGTTTTGCACCATTAAGGTATAAATAGAAAAGGCCACAATGGGAGAAGAAGCAAGTCAGAATATGGAATTGAAGCAGTTACAGCAATCAGTCAAGAAGATAACGTCCAGATCGAGCATAGAAAAGCAGCTGACCTCTAATCATTTGAAAACTGTTATATCAAGCATCTAACAATCTTTATAATCGCTCTTGCAGTGTACATATTGCTATGCATTATTTGTCAACATTTCTCTTATATGCCTATATGTATTGATTGGATATAAAATGAATATGCCTGTTAAATAAACCAGTATGTGAACACCCATTATGTAGGGAAGGAAGTGTAAGGAATAGGGGAATGTATGAGACTGCCATCTAACTAGGCCACCCTAGATGGATGTCCGCGTTGCCTACCACTAGGTCCAAGAAGCCAAAGATTTGCTCTTCCACTTAGACAGGATGATCAAAAAGCCCCTATTATGATCTCTCCAACTCTACCATGATAGATTATTTACCTAAGGGGCTGACCCATGCATAGTGACAGTAGGTACAAGCACCCACTAGGAAGACCATCCCAAGTGGATGTCCATGTTGCCCACCACTAAGAACAAGAGGGTGAATGTGTGCTCTTGGGCTTAGTACAAGATGGCTTTGGGCAGAGCCATCATGCTTCTTCCAAAAAACCCTAATATGTTTGAATAGTAGGGAGTGATATAGATATCGTGTATATATATATATATATATATATATATATTGATTCAAATATTATCACATACTATTATCTAAACCTAATAATTGGAAGCATGTGTGTGTATATATCTATATGTATATGTATCTTTGGTTATGGTTGTAGGGTTTAAATCTTAGCTCATATTGTCTAAAAGAGATATTTTACTTGGTAAGGTTATAACCCTAACCTGACTTGTTGCAATTGTGATTCTAGAGAAATTCCATAGAAAGACATAACAATTGGCATCAAAGCTTTGATCCTACAAGCGTACAAGGTAAAGCTAAAAGAATAAGATGCATGGACTCTATGTGTATGCCTTTCAAATGCTTGTGACATGCCTTGTGTGTATCGCTTCACACCTTACATGTATTTACAAGCATACTTCATGTTGTAAGTGTATTTATGTTTGTATACATCACACCTTACATATATTCATGTGTATGATTCATGCCTTACACATATTCTCATGTATGATTCATGCCTCACCTCTATTCACATGTATGATGTGTATTCATGCCTTTCATTTATTCATATATATTCGTGTGTATAATTCATGCCTTGCATTTATTCATATATATCTGTGTGTATAATTCATGCCTTATGTGTATTTATATATATGTATTCATGTGTATGATTCACGACTTATGTGCATTCTTCCGTATGATTCATGCCTCATGTGTATGACATGTATTCTTGTGCATGATTCATGCCTTATGTGTATTCATATGAATTCATGTCTATAATTAATACCATATGTATTCTTGAGAATGCTTCAAGCCTCATGGGTATTCTTGTGCTTCATGCCTTACATGTTTTCACATGTATACCTCATGCCTTACATGGATGATTCATGCCTTAAGTGTATTTATTTGCTTTACATCTTACATGTTCGTATGTGTGATTCATGCATACTTCATACTTAAGTATTTGATCCATTCCTTAACACATTTTTAAAATGTTTACTTCGTGTATGTTTTATGGGTGTACCTTTCTCATGTACACCTTATGTATTGATGCTACTTGCATTTGTTTGTTTCCTTCATGGATATGTTTACAGCATACTTAACAAGCATCTATTTAGTGTATAACCTGTATCTCACATATATGCTTTGTTGCTTCCATGTATGATTGTCATGTCCCGCATTTAGAAACCCTAATCAAGATATTCTTATATGTCATCACAATTTTGTGAAGCCTCTACGAGAGATAGGATTGTAAAAAAGTATCAAAAGGTCATCCATACAATATCAATATATATATATATATATGGATCAATGAATAGAGTAGTTCACTGAACTTAGACTCATATACGATTTAGCCATAGTGGCAAAGATCTAAGATAAGTAAAGACAAACATATTAATACTCCTCATGATATACCAAAGGAAGATGATATGAGTCATTGTTGACTCATACTACTATCACAATACAATTGAAGTCCCCAAATCAATATTTGTGATTGCAAGGAAGACGACACCAAGTATACATCTACCAGCAAGCTTCCTAAATGGAAATTGTCTTTTTTCCAATATCGTGCCCATAGACTAATGTCACCATATCTCTTATATGATAGAGGATGAAGTCGCGAAACGCCACCAAGGATATATACCTTGGTTCAAAATCAGTAATTTGAAAATACATGATAAATATAAGGAAGAATTATCAGATGTGATCATAAGGCTATCAACTAGACAGTAAGGATTGATTGATGACAATATTAAGAGAACAATGGATAACATAAAATGGTAGTTAGCCTAATCAACCATTATGTAAGATCAACCTAGTAACAACTACCGCTACTAAACTAAGCAAATGGCACAATAAATAATGATTAGAAATCGAAGGCAAAACCAAATGTTTTGCTAAACAGCAATCAATATAAATTCTTAACCAACGATTAGATAATCAATGATGCAAGGATTCAGTTGTTAATTCATAGAGATTGAATTTTAGCTGAAGAGGCACGATAGACACAGGTGCTGCAGTTAGACTGAAGTTTGTTATGGAATGATGCAATTAAAGAAGAGGAGCGGTTGTAACCCATTGCTTCAAATGCAACTTACTGATTGCTCCAAATACAAGATATAAGAGGGTGTGCATTATAATTGAAATGGGATCATCATGGCAGAAAGAGAAAAAGAATGTAAAAAAGGAATGATAAAGAATAATTTCAGACTATCCATGTCTTGTATGTGTATCATTTGATACCAATATTAGATAGCAACTATTTTTGGTGATTATTGTTGTTTTGACTTAGTACAATATTGAGATTTAAATTATAATGAGTATTCATTTATATACATAGTATTACAAACATTCATATAGACTCATATGCATTTATATATTAATGATTTAATGTGAATTCTATAATTATCTTATTTAGCAATGATAGGTATATTTCTGCTGTAATAATTTAATACAAAAAGTATGTATAAGACATTATGTAGGTTGCAGGATGTAATGTCCCCAGTTTTGATGAAATGTTTTTTATATTTATTGAAATTAATTAATTAGTTTAATTTTAAATAAAGGGGGCCCAATTAATAAATTAACAAAATATTGTCGGTCGTGCATATTGCAACTTTCTAGAAGCTTGGAGGCCTTTATAAGGTGATGGATGGGCATTGTAAATCATATGGAATGTATCTAATTCTTTGTATTTCTGGAAATTGAAGGTTGAACACAGTTTGTGGGCAATTTCAGAGGTGGAAGATCCTCCATAGTTTACTTTTGCCACTTCGGTAGTGCACAACCACCCTAGTCTGTTGTTGGAAATATCTTTCCAATATTTCACATTGTGCTTCAAATTGATTTATTTCACATTGTGCTTCAAATTGATGAAGTCTTCATTTGAAGACAAATCTGTATTTGGCATCATGATCCAAATTTATTGAATCTAAATTTATGCTTGCATGTGCGAACTTGGTAAAATCTCTGGTGTCTAGATGACCATCAATCTTTTGCTCATCCTTGTGCCAAATTGTGTTAATCTGATTATATTGCACTAAACAACATAATACATTTTTGTTTCCCTTTGCATCATAATTTTGGAGTTGACTGTGCACAAAGGAAGGTCGTGGGAGGTGAACCAACATCCACACCAATGTATCCAAGGAAATTGATGTCGTATGGCCTCTAGACCGTACACTGTGTTGAAGGAAATGATCATACGGTCACAATTCTGGTGTGCAGGCAGCATGACACCACACTATGGTGGCTTGACTCTGTTGAGGACCCCACACCTAATCGTACGGTTGTGCTAAGGAGATTTCTTTCTTGTACTATACAACATAAGTGATGTCGTTTGTTGATCAACGGTAATTGTATAGACTATTTGGTAACATGATAGGCGTATGGTTGTGAAGTGTTAGTTGGATGGAATTTTGAAGGATAGGCTACGTAGCCAACATCATGTGGGAACACTACAACGGTATCAAAGTTAGTGATTTTGCTAGGCTATTGGGAAATAAAATCGAATAATGGCACCAAGTGATGGATTGGAGATGTGTTGAGGGAGCTCAAAAGAAGTGAGTAGAGACTCTGCCAAATTTTCAAACAAGGCCATCAATGTCGACCTTCCTTCCTAGTATCGAGCAATAGGAAATGGAAACACCCGCTTTGATCAAATCGCTGAAGCAAATCAAGTAAGATTGGGTTATTGGTGGATGGCAGAGGGACATATCTCTAGAAGATTATATAGAGCTGCAAATGAAGCATTTGTCCTCTAAGTGTAATATACTCTACAGCAATAGCTTAAAGCAAGAGACTAATAAGTGGTTACAAGATCAAGATATGCTCAAAGATCCATAGGGGGTTACGAACAAGCAATAGACAATAATAGTTTGTTCAAGTGGAAAACACCTAAACCGTCAAGACAACCGCAAAGGTGAAGAGGATGATTACACAAATGTCGTTGAACTAGCACTCCTCAATCAATTGGATGTAGGTTCTATCTGTGACCCTCCAAATGAGCAAGATCTATCGGTGATTGTTCAGCCTCCTGGTGATGCAAACTCTACCGATGATTGTTTACAAGAGCCCCTACAGTTGGTTGAATATCCTTCAGTAGTGAATGAGGTGTGCCTAATACAATCTCGCCATGTAAAGGGCTATCTCACGAAAACAAGGAGTTGTATCTACACTATGAGATTACAAAAGAGGTTGATGAGCATGATAGCATGAAGGCTTTGGATATGAGTATCGATGTGCTTTATGATTCGCCTCTATGGGATCCTGGTGATCGAAGCATGGTAATGTTTATATCAGTGTGGCGCAATGGAAGATTGATGGCAATACACTCATCTTGACTACATCTAATTGTGTGCATGTGATCATGATGTAGCATGGAGTTGTCTACAGATATGGCTACCATCATCTGCACCTAGTTTGGTATCTTGGAGCTTCATAGTGGGCAATCGGTTTGATGATGGATTGCTTGAGGACAAGCAATCTCTAGGCGGCAAGGATTTGTAGTGTCCCTGATTTTAATTTTTAAAAATTGTTAAATAATTAATTAGTTTAATTATTAAATAAAGGAGACCCAAATAATAATTTAATAAATTAATAAAATATTGTTAATTGTGCATATTATAACTTTCTAGATGCTTGGAAGCCTTTATAAGGTGATGGTCAAGCATTGTAAATCACCATGCAATGTACTTGACTCTTTGTATTTCTAGAAGATGAAGGTTGAAAGCAATTTGTGCGCACTTTCTTAGGTGGAATATCCTCCCTAGTCTGCTTTTACAATTTTGGTGGTGCACAACTACCCTAGTCTACGTTCGAAATATATTTCCGATATTTCACATTGTGCTTCAATTTGGTGAAGTCTTCATTTAAAGACGAATTTGGCATTGTAGTCTGAATTTATTGCAGCTAAATTTATGCTTGCATGTGCAAACTTGGTAAAATCTTTAGTATTTCAGCGACTATCAATCTTGTGTTCATCCTTGTGCCAAATTGTGTTCATCTGATTATATTGCACTTTACAGCATAAATATTTGTGTTTCCCTTTGCATCATAATAGAAGAGTCAACCGGACACGAAGGAAGGTCGTGGGAGGTGAACTGGTCTTCGTACTAGTACACTCAGAGAAGAAAACTATGTCATGCAGCCTCTAGATCGTACACTGTGTTGAAAGAAGTCACCATACAGTCACAAATCTGTCGTACGTGTAACATAGCACCATTGTACAATGGATTGACCATGTCGAGGAATCCACACTTAGTTGTACGACTATGCCAAGGAGATTGCTTTTGTTGTGTCGTAAAACATAAGTGTTGTCATTTGTTGGTCTAGGGTAGCCTTACAGACCCTATCGTAACATTATAGGCATGTTTGTGAAGTGCCAGTTGGATGGAAGTCTGGAGGATAGTTTTTGGTTGTATGGACATAGCCAACTCTGTGTGGGAACACTACATGGGAGCAGCATACATTGACACGAATAATTTGATTATGTAACAACAAAGTTTTGTGGTCAAGTGCTTCATGACTAAATTTCACTCCAAAGAACTAGGTAACCAAGTGTAACCCTATTGGTGATGGCATAGCAGCCTGTTACACTATTTGTCAACTTGCTGACAGTAACAATCCACCAATTCTATGTCATCAAACGCTATTAGCAATGATATTATAAATAATGTTATCAAAATATGCCAAATTAATGATGACATCTTCAAAATATAAAGCCAAAATCACTGTAAACTACAAAATTGATATCACCTTCTTATAGCAAGAGAAATCAAACTTAATACTCCTTTAACAGACTTGAAACCCTAAAAGTCTCCACTCAGAGTGTTTACAATCCGAAAGTAAAATACATTAATTGTGAACATTTATCTATTCATAACTTTGAAGGACTGCCAACCCTAATTAGCTCTTTATTGAAAAACAAAAATGCCCAATTTTGGGTATGAGATGATAACAGATTCATGCCTTACACGACATACCGAAATGTACGGTAATACATTTTACAAACCTAATACAAATGAGCTAACACAGCACATTTTCCACAACAAAAACAGAAGCATTAAGACCTTGCTCAAACTTGGCATTACAAAGCTGACAGAAACTAAGAACGACCTATAACTACAGAGGAGTACGGGTTTGTCTCTTCTTCTGTGGAATGTAAGTTAGAAAGAAATACATGATAATCATGGATAGTGCAAAGTGCAAACTAACCCAACTACAGAAAAGAAAAAGTCATCTTTGTGGTATCCATTTAATCAATTCATTCAAGAATGAAAAGCAAATGAGTAATGCTTGATCAAGAAAAGTTCAAGATACAAAACTGACAAGCAGATTCAGGTAATATTGAACAATGTATGATATGCAAAAGGGGAAAAAAAGAATAAATGGAAATAATATTCTGAAAATTTTAGGACTTCTAAACCTTCACTTCAAAACCAAAATTTAATACCATAAATATGAAAGAGGAAGTTTGGAAACCTTATGCTTGACCTACTTAGAGAAAATGAAGATATTTAAAAAGAGAACAAGAAAAGGGATATAAATTCATTTTTAAAAGAACGTCGCAACTAAGGCCTTAACGGTGCATCATCCTTTTAATCCTCATCTTAATATGTGTAAAGAACTTAAGGCAAAGAGATATCCATGGCATTGTGCTTACTAGGGTCAAATCAATTCTTTACATTTTCTAGCAATGAGAAAAAAAGGATGAGAAAAAACTTGTCTTAAATTCACAAAACTTGCAAAAATCCAATCATTGGTTAAGATGTCTCACATTTGAATTAGAGTTGCACAGCAGAGGCTAATTATATCACAAGGAGGATCCAAGGAGATATTTTACTTGGTAAAGATATAACCGTGACCTAATTTACTGCAATTCGTACTCTAGAGAAAATTCTAGGGAAAATCTAGAAGGGGACATTATAGTCCACAGTTTCTTTGAGAATTCATGATATCCATCCACTTCCATTTTCATTCCTAGAGTCTTCCATAAAGAAAAGCTTATATAGATCGAGGCCTTCATAGAAGGGATGAATCTGCAAACAGATTTAAATGCTGATAAAAATTATTACTACTAATTTATACAATCTTGTTTTCAAGAATACTGTCATGTGTGATGTGTCAATGTGTTCTACAGGACTTTTTTTACTTCATAAAAATTTTATATAAAGAATATAAACTTTAGGCCATCATGCCCCTTGTTGGTTCTGCATGAATTAATTTACAGGTAAAGTTTTGAATACAATTAAGAGAGCTTATAATGATAAAAAACACAGCTTACCGGTATTCCAAGAGAAGCCTTTTTAGAGGTCATACTCAAACATTTGATACATGTCCTTGTTCATTAGTGTTTTACAGTCTTCTTCGTTATTCTTTTACATCAATTGAAAAACTAACACCCAAAACCTGCGGTTTAGTTATGATGGAATAGCTATTAGCTATGAAACTTATAAAGCAATTTTCACGGTTGCTTGAATTACCTCTTTAGCAGCAGTCGATAGACTTTTCAGTTGTGTGGATATTAGAGGCATCACCCCCTCTGGCCCCAGACCATGTCGCTGCACAAAAATAAACGAAACTACAGGTCTGTCAAAAGAAAGAAGCATGTACTTATGGCAAAAGAAACAGCTCTGAATCATTACAAAAGAAAATTCATTTTGTATGCACAAAATGTCCTATCATTTCGTCTCACATGTTTGTATTAATAAATCAAGAAACAAACAGATATGAGCAAAAAAGCTAAGCAGATCAGTTATGAGATAAAGTATGCTGCTGCATCCAATGTGTAATGTCCCCTTTTCAGCCAATGTTAGAGGATGGGTTGTTAGCCTATTATTGTGTCCCTTGTAGACTCCTGAGGCAAAGGATTGGTAAAGGAGGGTCTTGGCTTCTCCACAATTCAGTATGCTCCCGTTTGGTCTTTGTTTGGCTCAGACTGGACTTCGTTTGGGCTTAGTTTCATGTAATTACACAATTGAGAGAGACAATTTCTATTTATAGAAAGTGCATTTGGTCACATTCGGAAATAATGAGTGTGACTCATGTGTCAGACGGCATATTTAAAGGATAAGTATTTTGGGAGATATTATTATTTTAGTGGACAACTATTATTTGAACATTAAAATAACTTACTATGAAGTTATAATTTCACTTACGTTGAGGGTTGAATCATCATTGGAAGGGAGCATTTATTCAATTAATTCATGGAAGCTTAAGCCAAGGTATTAATTAAAGTATTGGAGTAAATGAATTATTAAAGGGAAAAAGTATATCTATTTATCCCAGATTAGCTAGAAAAGTGTGAAAGTTCTCTCACAAAAGTTATAAAAGACTCACATGAGTTCTTTTTCATTATGTTGCTTATGTTTTCTGATTCATGTGAAGAGAATTTGGAGACAAGGGTTTCAGAAGTTTCAGTTTGGAGAATTAGGAATTCATCATAGTTTTAAGCACTTTGGATAGGTGTAATATCCAGTGAATAGTGCAAATAGGTATGGATTTATTTAGAGGCCATGATTGGATTTATTAGTGAAGAGATATCAAGGGTTTGTGCATATATTTTAAGCTTATTCATTGCAGATCTGTGGGTTATTATTGGCAGCCATTATTAATCTGGTTTCAAACATTTATGAGCAATTTTGTGAAGTTTATTCAAGCGTTTCAAGATTATCATTGGTAATTGAATGATACAAGGGTTAAAGTACATATTTTTAAAGGGTATTTCCAGAACCGATAGTGACAGCCATTGTAAATATTGCGAGCATTGAATATTTATTAGCAGCTGTTATCTAAAGGTTCATACATTTCTGCCATATTTTTCCAGATTTATAAAAGCTTGAGGACCTCCAGGTATAAATGGTTAATGAAAAGCGTTGTAAATATTTATTTATTATGCTCAATAAGAATCAGCGCAGCTCTATTTCATTTACAAAATATTTTATATTTGCATGTTATTAATCTTGTCTGGCAAAAGGTTTATTTTTTATTTTAAACTTGCAAATCATTACCAAACATTCAAAAACACAAATGTGCAAGTTGGAGGTTGAATAACCTGTATGGGTTATTACATCATGCTAAAGAAAATTGAAAATTCAATCAACTCGAATACTGTTTTTAAATTTCAGAGCATCAATAGCTAGTTAAGCAGAAGCTGAAACATACCACTGAAGAAACAAGATTTAACAAGCTAATTGCAGGCTTTTTCCGCAAAGCTCCCAACATCTTTTCTCCCTAGAATTTAACTGCATCCACCAACCAATAATAGTCTTAGTGTTTACTATCACAACATCATAAATTGGAAAAAATGGCAGTCATCTAGGGGAACATGTACTAACACTTGGCAAGTATTTAATTTTGTTCATAGACAATAGCACACATGAATATATACCCTAATGAGTCTGATTTTCAGGAAATCTCTTTAAAATATTTTATGAACTTTGAATAAAATACAACTAAGACATTTGAACCTGTTTAACACCACTGAGAATTAAACAACACAATCTAAACATTTCATTAACACAAACAATATATTACAAGTAGGATAGAAAAGTCAATTTAGAAATTAAATCATTTAAGTTCTCACAACTAACAAAAAAATTTAGTGGGGTTGACTTAAATGGCAATGCCATAAGGTTCTCAAGATGGAGATCCATGCTTGGATGAATCTCCAAATTGACATCTTCAGTTGGAATTCCAAGTGGTGACTCCTGAACCTCCATTGTGGCTCCTTAGCTGAATAAAGTTGAATAAGTAATCATAAATCCTTCCTTCCCAATCTCCAAAAAGAAATGCTTTAACTCGATTGAAATATGAATCTAATGTTAAGATGACACCGGAAATTACAAAATCATTGAAAAGGGAATTACTATGTTCGCCTAGTTATCAGAACAACTACTTAAATCCACCTGCAACGTTAATAAAGATTTAAATAATATTATATATATATATATATATAAATAATTCACAACATTAAATTTTAAACCAATTTACTAGTCAGGACGAGCATTTGCACATAGCCAATAGGCCCTTTGTGTTTTCCATGTCAGAGTGCCTGTTTGAACTTTGACATATGAAGTTCTTGCCAAATATCACTTATTATATCTATCTAGCATGCTTTTGTGAGATTTGCTTTTAATTACGATTGACTGTCAATGATCACAAGTCTTAGCACATATAACAACTCCTTACCAACTTCCAAACAGTCTTTAGGAAATATGGGATACAATTCCAAACTTACAAGTAGGTTTTTGGGAAATACATATGCAAGTGTATGAATAAGAGTATGTATTTGATACATTTCAACACTCACCAAGAGATGTGATAAGTGATATGGTGCTGCAGACACCCTTATATGAACCCAGGTTTCTACGTAAGAGTATGTATTGGATACATTTCAAGTTAATTTTCAACAGTCACCTAGAGATGTGAGAATGGATATAGTGCTACAGACAACCCTATAAGAACCCAAGTTTCTATGTAGCAATATACATTGTTTTAAAAAGATCTCTTAAACTTGTTTAAAGAACAGCTGCATAGTAGATATAATTTTAGAAACTGTAGAAAACCCAAATTGCCAAAAAAAAAGGCCCATAAGATTGACAATCCCTCCCTGATCCCATGTTTCTAAGTGACCATGTTATTTCAAATTGGTGTAGCTTATTTACAATTTCTGCTGCATGGCAGATTTTTTTAACATTGTAGAAAAAATCTTAATTGCTACAAATAGCCAAAAACCATACTCAGAGTTATGATATGATGGACACGCTAATATACCTAGGGCCACAAATAGCTTAGGGCTTATGTATTACAAGTACCCAATCCTTGGATATGAAATGACATGCCTCTATATTTGTGATCCTTAACTAAAATTGGATTGTCACAGATCAACCTCTGGCTTGATTTTTACTATACTTGACAAATTTCAGAAAAAGAAATTCATTTCAACAAGGATTTTATTCTTCAGATCATTTTGTAAAACCAACAGGAACTTATTGCAAAAAAATTTAAAACAAGCCTGATTTGCACTTGATTCACAGGTTCTATCAAAAGGAGCCATTAGAATGTGACTTTGATGTTGAAACTTGAGAGTAATATGTAGTCATACTTCATCGCAACATAAATACATGCAACCCTAGTTTGCACTTAAAAAATGTTTGTGAGAAAAAATTTATTTAGATGGCAACTTTGATCTTAATGGTGCATTGTAAACCAACAATTCAATTATCACTCTCTTTCTAAAAGGCTCAGTGTGCATCATCTCCCAAATCTTCCCCTTCATTTTCGGGAGAATTCTTGCCTTGAGGTCATATGCAACTCTAGCCATTTTTAGAAGGTGGATGAGCCTATTGCTGAGTTGTGCCAACCTACTTTTGCCCACATTCTGGTTGACCTTGACATCTCTACATCCCTTCTGTGGGATGTGGTTCTCATGGTTGAGGATAAGCTATGGACCCCGAATTCCCAGATTTTGAGGCCCTCCCCTTCAAATGTGGGCAATGCTTCTCTACTGGTTATCTGGCCACAGATTGTTCTCTTTTGTGTTGTAAGGGTGCTACCACATGGTGGAAGGATTAAAAATGATGATCATTTGACTTTCCTAGATGCCAATTCTTCCTCTGATGACACTCTTTAGGCTGATGATGTCTCCCCCCAGGTGATGCTCCTATTTTGACCTCCTTCATCCCAGTGGATCTGTCTTGACCTCTTGTTGTTGATGCAATTCCCTCTGGTGGTGCTAACTCTTCTCCAATTGCTACTGCTCTTGATATGCTCCAGCTCATGGTTGCTAAACTTCAATGCTGCCAGCAAAGGTGTTCCTATTGATGATGTTGAATCTCTCTTTGAGGGTTTCACCATCTTGGGTTGGGGATCTTGCACATAGTATCGCTTGGACGGTTGTTCACTGACAAAGGAATAATCACTCTGCAGTCTCTCACCCTTCTCCCAGTATTGTGCAACCATACTTGATGTGGTTTACTAGTTGTGTTGCTAGTTTGTTGTCAATAATCTCCTCTTGACCATTGTTGTAAATATCTTTTGTTTTTACACCATTGGGTTGTAGTTTTGTAAGAGACAACACCCTTGTTTTGCTGCTTTTAATAATTAGAAACAATTCAATTATCAAAAAGTACACAAATTCAACAATAGCTTGCACTATAGTCACAGATGTTTTGTAAGAAAACATTCATTCGAACAGGGGTGTCAATCTTTAATATGTACTCAATAAGAATTTGTTCAAAAAAGAAACAAATCCAACCTTATTTTATCTGTACTCCTCAGATTGTGTTTCAACAACACATTTTTCTGAACGAATAATTTACTCTTCAAAGTTCTCTACTGTCAAACCGACAATTAATCAATAAAATAAAGAAAACAAAATGTTTCCACTAAATCTCACAGGTTTTTGCTAAATATATATATATAGACACACTAGTACTTGCACTAATTGGAAGTGAACTGGTTAGATTGTGACTTATATAGAATAACAATAAATTTTGCAGAAGCGCTAGTTGAATTTATAAGCACTTTATTAATAAATTGATGCAACATCAGAAATGTGTAGCATGTACTACTCATCATTAATTATCTACAGGTCTTGGTACAACATTAGGTGGACAGTCTTAACATGAGCCATTGAAGCAATCTTGGATGTCATGCCCATCAACATTTTGAGCACTGATTTTTTGTTGAGCATATAACTGGCATTCATATTGATAAATTTTGTTTATTCACTAATGCAACCTGATTTTTCCAAGGAATCCAAGTTTATTAACCACTTTTTCCGGCCGTATTATGAAATGGACAAAGTATCATAGTTCATATATTCCTTTTCAACTTAGTTACCGGAATTGCACATCCGGGGCCCAAACCAAATCCGGGGTTCGTAACCAGTCTGAATTCGTGAACCAGTCCGTGTTGGATCCGCGCACAGTCCATGTTTGACCGCTCAAACCCATAGTCAAACACGGACCCTTGCGAATCCGCACTAATCCACGTGCCAAAAAAGAAGTGAGCCCAAAAAAAGCAATAAAAAATATTTGTTTATTATTTTCTCTATCAAACCCTAAAACGACCCCTTTTAGTTGTTGACAAACTCATTTTACACTCATTTTTTCTCTCATTCTTGCAAGTTTGAAGTGAAGTGATTGAAGTCCAAGGAGATCAGTTGTGGAGTGATAAATTCTTTCTTGAAGGCAGATTTAAGTGTTGCAGGTATGCATTTGATCCATTTTCCTTAGTTTTTTTTTCACTGTTTCAAGTTTCTCTAAAGTTTATTCCATGTTTTATAGAACTTTTTAGTATTTTTATTTATATTTTTGTTATAGATTGCAAGTGCAACAATGAGTACTCAAAGCTCAATGGATAGGGAGGGATCTCAACAATTTAAAATTGATAAAGGGTCTCCTTTATGGAGACTACTACAATAGACATTGTAGTGGAGGTGGAGGGTTCTTTTGGGGAGGTATTTTTTGCCAAGCACAATATAGAAGCTCTTACTCTAGAGTCAAAACTTCATTTCTTGGGCCCTAGGGGTAAAGGGATTAATATGTGTGAGGCCTGATAAGAAAGGGTTCCCACCTCGGAAATAGCAGCAGTTTTAAATGGACAAGAAAATGTTGATAAAATAGTTTCAAAAGGAAATCAAAGTTCTTCTAGTGGGAAAAATCAATAACACCACCCACTCACCAAGCCTCTAGACATCCTTTCTTGCCTACATCATCTAGGGAGGATGATTATGATGTACAAGAGCCACAACTCAACACCCTCAAGAGAGGCCCATTAGATAAGGTTGTTCAAAATGAGTTAAGAGACATAGCTGATGAAAAAGTTAGATGTTGCCTCTTTGCAAATGGTGTTCCATTCAACTTAGTTAGATCACCTTATTGGAGGGAGACAATGGTAGCAATAAATAGTGCACTTTGGCTACCATGGCTTTGGATATATGAAAAGGTGTGCACCACCTTATTGCACAATGAGAAAAAAAAAATGTAAAGACCCAACTCAAACCCATAAGAGATTCTTGGGTTCAAACAAGTATATCTATTGTCTTAGATGGATGGAAAGATTGCAAAAACAATCCTTTGATAAATGTTATGGTTGTGACCCTCGAAGGGGCAATATTTTTGAAGGCAGCTGATTGTGAGGGGCAAGTAAAAGATGCTGAATTTATTGCTCACACTCTCATTGATTCCATAGAGGTAATGGATAGTGATAATGTTGTCCAAGTTGTTACGGACAATGCAAAAATTTAGATATGATTACATCTATAGATCAAATCAATTTGGCGATGCAAGCCATTGGCACCCAAATAGATTGTCGAAGCAAATATATGAGGATGAGGTGATTCAAATGTTTGTGACAAACCACCATATGTCACAAGCAATTTTCAGAACTCTCTCAATTCGAGTTATTTAAGGTCAATTTTAAATTTAATTTATTTAGTTTCATTTATGAAATATCACTTTATGTCAGGTTTTACATAATTAAATGTATTGCTAACTTACTATTAACAAGTTTTTAGTTGGTTGAAACGCGCTTTGCATCACACACAATCGTCCTTACACGATTAGTGAGGGTGAAGGAAGCTTTGCCACAAATGGTGATTAGCAACCAATGGAGTATTTGGAAACAATCCAATACAACAAGGGCCCAAAAGGTCAAGGAAATGATACTGGGTGATGATTGATGAGCTCAGGTGGAATACGTATTAGAATTCGCTGATCCTATCATGTCTATGCTTAGGTCTTAGGTTTGCCGACACAAATCAGCCATGTTTGGGGGGCATTTATGATGCATCAATATAATTGCTATTCATATCCTATGTCATTTGAAGGGAGAGAATGACCCTACAAACACCTTATGCAAAACGGCGGAAACAATTGTTCTTCACCATTGGAACAAGATGACTACTCCTTTGCATCTCCTAGCTTATGCTCTCTTCCCCAAGGCCCAGAGATACTTTCTATTCCAGATAAAGTGGCACCTTAAAGAGATATTAAGGTTGCTAGTGGGTATGAGAGGGCATTTATTAGGATCTCCAGCGATCCAAAGGTGAGAGCAAATGTTAGGAGAGAATTTGGGTTATTCATCTCAAGAAAAGATGTAGATCCTATTGCTACGAATAATCAAAGCAGAATGAATGGTATTACATGGTGGTACCTTCATGGGCAAGATTATGTGTACCTCTAGCCTCTTGAAATAAAGATCCTATTACAAGTAAGTTTTAAATTTTAAATTTTGAAGTATTTTTTTTTTTTTTTTTTGCCCACTTGCAATGTATACTTTAACACTTAATTTTGTTTTTTACTCTCTCTAGGTTGCTAGTTCTTCTACCCCTAAGAAAAATTAGAGTACATACTCCTTTATCCACTCAGTGAAGCGTAATCAATTGAGCTCCAAAAAGCAGAAGACTTGGTGTTTGTACACAACAGCTTGCGCCTTCTATCATGTAAAGATCCAAAATACAAGAAAGGGGCAGAGAAGCTTTAAGATGTAGCACCTGAGTCCATTGACTTGGATACGATGATTGAGGATCTTGCTAGAGCCACAATACTTGATATAGATGTTGAGGAGGAGGATGCAGCACTCTCTACTGCTAGTGGAACCAGTTATGGTTCCAATGGTGAGGAGGATGAATTACTTGCAGCCATTGACAACCCTAATGATCCACATTTTTTAGACAATCCATTTGATGATTGAGAACATTTTCATGATTATTGAATCATGTTTCAAGCATTATTGAACTATAAGTATAAGTCTAAGTAGTTTTGTGAACTTGATATGATGATTTTCTTTTGAATGATGAATCATAATGATTGTCTAAGTAGTTTTGGGAACTTGATATGATGATTTTCTTTTGAATGATGAATCATAATGTTTATGTTTGATATTTGGCATTGACGAATGGTCAAGCATCATAGATTCATAGTATGAAATGATTTAGTTTTAGAATTATGTAAATTTCTCTTCTTCTTTTTTATATAGCATATATTATATATATACAGACACACACACACTCACAAATCCTTGCAAATCATAATGGGAAAAAAAATCACAAATCCATGATTTGGAATCTCGAAACCCAAATCGGCAACTAAGCTTTTCAATCTACTTTTACTACAATTGATCCTAATGATTACTATATTTGACTGATTAATTTATCTTGACCTCAAAATTTCTACTGAGTTCTTTGGGAGCATGTGGATCAACAATGTTCAATATGGCTTTTGTACTGAGCTCAAATAGTTTTTGATTTTTCAAATGTCATTTTTTCTTTATTTCCCCGTAAATTTCGCTCAAGACTATTTTTCCATATTTCTGCTCTATTAAGCACAAAATAGTATTTGCATAATATACAACTACACTTTAGGATCATTATGCAGATGTAGTTCCATGAGACTTCAACTATATTTGAGTTGCTTGTGGCTTGTTTTGTTGAGTAACAAGGATCGCTTCTACAAATGTAATTACATTGCCATCGTATTGATGTGTTCCAAATGCAGATCTGAATGACTTATAAATATGAGAGGAGGAGAGATGTCTCATGAAGAGACATATCTCTGTGGTTAATCATCATTAAATAATATATTAACAATAACATTTATATATAGCTATATCTCTATATATAATTAATATATATTATAAATAATATTATATTATATATATTATAATATATATAAGTAGATATAAGAGTATTTTCTAAATGATGATTATTAATAACCATAAAAGGTTTATCTCCGGGTCAATTCAATCCAATTGAAGCTACAACCTTAACACTCCCTTTGAGCCAGGGAGGATTGTTATAGAACACATTATGCTCTCAAGTATATTGAGAGATATCATCTTAGTATGCTATTCCTGGAATGGCAGTATAAAGGATATCAACATAGATGTTATCTTTCAATATAATCCAAAGTATGATTCAACAAGAAATATCAATCATATTCTATTCATCATACTTATATTCATTTAGTATGTGCACTGGCATCAAATCCTAGATGCCTACCAAAAGAATATATTATATCTTGGAAAGATGTGTGATATCTGATCTTTGGCACTCTATGACAACAACTGAATGTAGTCTATTAGATAACAATCATGATCTCAATGACAACCCCTTAATGTAGTCCATCATGACAAGTACCATGACCTCTGGCACACTCCATGACATCAACTTAATGTAGTCTGTCATGATATATTTATTATCATTAATGTCATGAATCGATGAGAGGAACTATCTCAACATATATATTAATATATACAGCCCGATCAGGGCATGATCATAAAGTATCGAATAGCACGAGATATCAATATGTGAAGTAAATCAAACATATATGTATGCATATGTATTTACAAATGCATGCATATACATATACATAAGTACATGTATGTTCCATATGCTAATATCAGATCCAACCGAAGCTATTAATTTAACACTCCCTCTTAGCGAGGGAGGATATACTCAATTTCTTAATCACAATAATCTCATATTTGAGTTTGCATAAAAAATGCTTATACACAATTATATCCCTTTAAGGATATACATTATCTGATTTCCGATACATGCTAGGACACAAACATAGTCAATTAGATAGTCAATCTTGATCTCATGATTTCCGGCTCAATCCAGGACTATCATGATTTGCTTGTTCTCATGACTTCCAGCACAGTCTCGGACAACAAGTTAATGTAGTCTATCATGACAATGGATCAAGAATACATCACAATAACCATAGTATCATGATTTCCACTTCATTTCAGGACAGCAATTTAATATAATTGATCATGATACATTTTGTTAACATGATTACCGGCACATTCCAGGACAACAACTTAATAAAGTCTATCATGATAACATGGTCAAACTATTGCTAAGATCGTCACATTACAATAGAGACCTCACACATGTCATGTCCCATTTTCAAATAATTAAAAATAATAATCTTTTCTAAGGCAGGCAAGCCCAAAAAGGTGAAGTTTCGGAAAAAGGGGATAATCTTTGGAAGCTAATGGACTAATAAATGAAAATTATTATTAAAATATGTTTTATTAACCCCTCTTGGACGTGAGTTAGGGTTATGCCCTCTTTTAAGGAGTTTGGAGGCATTTTGGCTCATTCCAGAACTTAATTTTTGCTCATTTCTTTGTTTTTCTTCAGAGGCTGCCAAACCTGTGGAGAAGGAGACCCAAGAACGGGAGTTTGCAGGTTTCCAGGAAGGCTAAGGACAGGAGTTTGAAGCCATTCCATGTGCATGCTCATGTAGAGTTTGCCTTTGTGTTGAACCGTGCAGATTTGTGAGTTTTCGGGTGTGATTTTTTGTAGGAGTTTGGTGTTTCCAATTGAGTATTTCATATCAGTTTGGGTTGCTGCTGTATGTCAGACTTTTAGACGTTAAAATAGAGCTGAATATATGTATTTGGTCGTGATTATACTTCTGTGATAGATTATTAGTGTTTCTGTGGTGTTTCCGGGCTATTCTATGTTGTTTTCGGGAGCCCGATGAGCATTGTTTTTATCCTCCGTTTGGGAGTTGTTGTGTAAATGTTATGCAGATTTGAAAATGTCATTTTTTAGGCTATTATGCTGCTGAAATTTCTATAAATATGTCCACTTTCAGATTTACTAATAATATGTGAAGCTGTGAAGTTTTTGGCACTATTTCCGGCATACCCGATTTGGAGTTTATTGAAAAATTGGTGGATCTTTGAAAGATTGGTTGTTTGATCTTAAAGATCTGATTAGAGGCTTGAAATATCATATAAAATCAGAAAAGGGACATTTCAGTGGTATTAGAGCTATGATCTTGCGAGCCTGAGGGTTTGTAGAAGTTTGCATGTCAGTTTTGACAACCACCCAAATCTTGCATGTCATAATTTATGGTTGCATGTTGCTTCTAATCAGCTGCATGCCAAAATTTATGGTTGCATGCTACTTCTAATCATTTGCATGTTAGTTCTTGGTGAATTTGGTGGTTGCATGTTGCTTCTAATCAGTTGCATGTCAAAATCTATGGTTGCATGCTACTTCTAATCATTTGCATGTTAGTTCTTGGTGAATTTGGTGGTTGCATGTTGCTTCTAATCAGCTGCATGTCAAAATTTATGGTTGCATGCTACTTCTAATCATTTGCATGTTAGTTCTTGGTGTTTGAAGAAGTTATAACCTATTGGGGTTACACTCTACTTTATCCAGAATGGACAGGTATAGTACAGAGTCTCAGAGGACACGATCTTGGACAATTGATATCCAGAGTCAGAACAGTAGAAAGGATGGTTATTTAGACATTTGAGATAAACTTAGGAAAATAAGCCATGACATGTCTGAACAGTTGGTTGAGCACCACCGTATGATGAATGACATGTTGTCCGACCCAGCTAAGGTGGATAAGTTGACCAGATTTCTATTTGGCAGATTTTCTCACAGGGCAGGTGACACAATTACCAAGAACTTGCATGAGGAGTTTGAGAAACTAGCTTATAGCCAGGCAGAGGTCTCAGATTCTACTCCGCCACAGGAGGTAGTGAGAAAGGATATTCCGCAGATTGATAGTAATGGTCAACTTGATACTCAAATTGAGACAATTGTATACAGGTCGTTAAAGGGTGATATCACAGGTATTCAGGATGGTATAGTTACAACAGGTAGTGACTATAGCGTAGTGGGTTCAGATGATGATTATGAGGATGTTGTTGTGCACGATGGTGAGATACTTGGTAGAGATGAGCAGACATTGAGCATTCATGACTTTGCTGAGAAAGAGTACCAGGCACAGTTAGATGCTTCGTCACATGAGGTTGAGGCTGGTAGTACTTCACACGATTTGTCCAGCCAGCTGAAAGTGAACAAAGACAGTATTGTGACTTCATTATCTCATCATGACATGTATGTGGAGTTAGTTGGTATTGGTCATATTACTCAAGTGAGGATTTTGCTTGAGTTACCAGCTGATTCTAGTTTACAGATATGGACTCGAGATTGTTATATTGGCATTTGGGATTTAGTTGACTGGAGATCTTTAACACTTTTTGGTAGCAGTGTTTGTTTGGGTGCTATCATGGATTTGATTAGCAGATTGCACGGTGTTGTCTTTTCTTGTGCTAGCAGCTTGTCCGATGTTGGTATTAGTTTTTATACACCAGTGTTGGGCTTTGTTCATATATCCAGTCGACCATACTTGCTGGAATGTGCTGATGATCTTTCATATTTGGCAGTGTGTACAGATGAGTCCCAGGATCATATTGGCATTGATGACATCTAGGAGGATGCAGTGGGCAATTTTGAAGACTTAGTTTCCTTGGGTACAAAGGAGTTGGACAGCAGTGCTACAATTTTTGATACTCCGTTTGTTGATATGAGCTTTAGAGTTGATTCACAGGATATGGATGGTAATACTCTAGAGACTAGTAACTTTGAGGATACTCCTTTAGACAGTGCATCAAAGGAGGTTTGTAGGAGATAGTCAAGCCAGTGCCATCATGTGTCTAATCAGTTGAGAGTTAGTGAGCAAGACATTGCTATCGCTTGCCAACATTTCGATGCTGCTTGTCAATTGTTAGCAGTTTATGGATGGGGTTCTCCTACTAGTGATGAGCAGGGAGGCAGTTATCTTTCCTTGACAGAGTTCCACTCTTTATGGGAGGCTATCCAGATTCTGAGACAGGATTATATGCAGTTGGTAGCCGACAGAGATTATCTTATGGAGTGGGGCAGTACAGCATATGATGCATTGTTGGCCAAGGAAGATGAGGTGAGTGAGCTTACTGAGCAGCTTGAGGTGACTTCTAAGATTCTTGAGAGTACACAGTTGGCTTTCAAAGAGTCACAGTTTCATTTGGCTAAGGTGACCATGGAGTTAGAGCAACTACAATCTTTACTAGATTCTGTACAGTTACAAGCTGTGGTGTCTGATGATCTGAGGATATCCATGGTCGAGATTGTCAAAGATAGTGGAGATGGGGATGCATCCATCCTTGATACTAACATTGGCATATCGGGTTCATCCCCACTACAGTCAGGTTCAGTTGAGTTGGGTGCTGCAGCAGATTGTTGTGGTATGCCTGACATGGTGGTGACCTCTAGCACTAATGGCACGAAGACTAGAGATGTTGTATCAAAGACCATGTGTGATGTTGGTGAGCCGATAGTTGGCATGGTTCCTGCTAGTAATACTACTCCCTTGGAGATGTCTTTAGAGGTAGTAGTCAGTTCCAACTTGGTTAGTGATCGATTGCAATCTGAGCCACTGACTGAGATTGGCGCATTTTATCAGCATTACATTGTGAGGTATGCTCATCAATTTACCTTTGATGACCATGTTGATGAGATGATGATATAGAGATGTACTTTGGTTCCTAGTGCTTATCATCAGTTATGGGATAGTTTGACACCTCGGGATGAGAGTTGTGATGGGCACGACATGGCGATAGGTTCTATAGTTGACAGCTTGATAATACGTGACTTAGAGCAGGAGTTTCAGAGTGATGCTTTAGCGGGTGTTGTTATTGATTCTACTCCTTTGGCTATGACATCTCCTAACTTAGCTAGTGATTAGTCACAGTGGGTTGTATCACTTGTTCATGATGAGCTATTGACTGAGGTTGGTTTTTTTTATCAACCTTATATTGCAAGGTATGTACATCAGTTAGCATTTGATCCTTGTGTTGAGGAGTTGATGGCAGGCAAATTTGGTTTGGGTTCCAATTCTTGTTGTTTATCTTGTGATGGCTTTTCACCATCAGGGGTGCATGGGAGTTATGGTTATGAGACAGTGGTCGGTGATCTACAGAGTTGTGTTGACTGCAGGAGTTGTACAGTGTGTGGATTCTCCATACTTGGTACAGTTTCATTCGGGAGCATTCACCATTGTTGCAGAGTTGGATTGTACATTCCGTATAGGCCAGTGGAATGCGTTGATGGTATTTATTGTGTTGGTAGTTTGATTTGTCCACTTTACTTGGGTTTTGATGTTCTAAGAGTTTGTGTCTCGTGGGTTTCTGACTGTGGAAGTTGTGACTTTGGAGTTTGGTTGAGCAGTAATTGTCAGTTTGATTATGGATTCCTCTTGGTTATATTGCAGAGGATATTGCAGGAGCCTGTTTAATTGACAATAGTATAGTTCATGACTACATTTGGGATCCAGGTGGATTGATTGGTTTATTGTTCAGCCATTGCTTGAGGACAAGCAATATTTGGAAGGGGAGAACTTGTCATGTCCCCTTTTCAAATAATTAAAAATAATAATCTTTTCTAAGGCAGGCAGGCCCAAAAAGGTGAAGTTTCGGAAAAAGGGGATAATCTTTGGAAGCTAATGGACTAATAAATGAAAATTATTATTAAAATATGTTTTATTAACCCCTCTTGGACGTGAGTTAGGGTTATGCCCTCTTTTAAGGAGTTTGGAGGCATTTTGGGCTCATTCCAGAACTTGATTTTTGCTCATTTCTTTGTTTTTTTTCAGAGGCTGCCAAACCTGTGGAGAAGGAGACCCAAGAACGGGAGTTTGCAAGTTTCCAGGAAGGTTAAGGACGGGAGTTTGAAGCCATTCCATATGCATGCTCATGCAAAGTTTTCCTTTGTGTTGAACAGTGCAGATTTGTGAGTTTTCGGGTGTGATTTTTTGTAGGAGTTTGGTGTTTCCAATTGAGTATTTCATATCAGTTTGGGTTGCTGTTGTATGTCAAACTTTTAGATGTTAAAATAGAGCTGAATATATGTATTTGGTTGTGATTATACTTCTGTGATAGATTATTAGTGTTTCTGTAGTGTTTCCAAGCTATTCTATGTTGTTTTCGGGAGCCCGATGAGCATTGTTTTTATCCTCCGTTTGGGAGCTGTTGTGTAAATGTTATGCAGATCTAAAAATGTCATTTTTTAGGCTGTTATGCTGCTGAAATTTCTATAAATATGTCCACTTTCAGATTTACTAATAATATGTGAAGCTGTGAAGTTTTTGGCACTATTTTCGACATACCCGATTTGGGGTTTATTGAGAAATTGGTGGATTTTTGAAAGATTGGTTGTTTGATCTTAAAGATCTGATTAGAGGCTTGAAATATCATATAAAATCAGAAAAAGGACATTTCAACACATCTATCAAATGAAAGATCGTCGCCTTTCATGACATAAATTACAACAGCATCATGTAGTAACTCACATGATATCCACCATGAACCAGGTCAAAGGGTGGATCCACCATAACTGCTCCTAGAGGGTGAAACAAGGGTTTTCACTTCAAACTTCTCTCTCAAGGAATTTCACTTCAAATTTTATTAAGGAAAATGCACCTCGCAATTCTCCCTCTGAACAAAAGATCCTAGGAAGTCAAGTCCTCTAGTTACTCCCTTAGACGCTCAATCGCCAAAGCATGCTTGTTGGGACTCCCTCTTAATCTGATATTAATCTTTCAAATTTTGGGTGAAGTCATTACTTCCTCATGATATATACAAGGGTAGGCCCATCAAAATCACACAGTCACACACATGTATTTTTAGACTTCCTCTGAATATTAATCTTCAGAGCTCCTATGTTGCCTTTGAAGAAGTGTTAGACTCCCTCTTAATGGAAGAATATTCATAATCTCAATCATCAAGAATATTCACTTCAAGAGCTTCCCTTTATCCAGTCTAATCATTAGATGACTAATAAATTCTAGATCACATCTTCTTTTAAGCTATTGTCATAAGACTGAGTTTGCATAATGTTTGGTAGCATATGCAAAGTACTTACCTTCTTTTCCTACAAGTACATCCTCAGACATAAAGGAAAAAAATTAAGGCAAATAACTCTTATAATATATATATAATTACAAATAGCAGAGAAAGTACAAGGAATACATAAATGTAAAAACAAGAATACATATTTGCACATGAGGGTCCATAGTCATTTGAAAAATGAAACATCTCCTTTCTAAAGATGGTTCATGTGGGAATGGAACAATTTTTTATTATTCCCCCCACAACGTAAAATTCCCATTCATCTCATTTTATAGAATTTTTAGTCACTATCAAGTTCAATGCATGAAAGCTATCAACCTCTATCTCTAAAGTGATCACAAGATGCCTCAATTTTCCAATCAATCCAAAGTATATGCAGTTATAAATTATTTGCTCTCAATAATGCGTAATGCATCCAATTAGCCTATTCCAAATTCCATTGTATTGTACATTCTGGTTTCCATTTGGAATATGATGATTGACTTGGAATCTTCATCCAAGTAGATGTAGAAAATTCTAGGAAGTCTTTATAGTTTATAGAGGTTCTTCGAGTATTTTGAGCTTCTTCTTTCTGGACTTGAGACCTTCTAAAAGGTCATTTCTCACCCTTCTCCCTTTCAAAGAGGATAACTCCTCTTAAATAATTTCTCCTCCTTCCAACTTTATTGTGTAATGATCAACATAGACTAACTTGTACTATTTCTTACATTAGATATGAATTCATTATAATTCACTTTAATGCAATGCTTGGCAATCATGTGAAAATTGTATTGCTCCATTTCCTTGTACGTTTTCGTGAAAATTAATACTTCACATCCCCTTGAGTGGCTGAATTGAATGTCTTCTTATTTGTTGGAATGGAAATGAAAAACTACATAATCAAGGGTTAGGTCTTATGACCTTTCATTATTAATGCATTTCTCTATTAGAACCATGAGTATTGATTTAATCATATCCTTTTTTATATGATGCTTACATCTATCTGAAGTGCATACATAGCAACAGTTATCCACTTATGATAGATGTCATACATTTTACCCCAATTTTTTTTAAAGGTATAAACTACATCATCATAGTTGTTGTCTTAGCTTGTTTCCTAACTTTTAATTTCTTGCTAATGCATAGAGGATTCCACAAACTAGTTTAGGGTTGGGAAAAAGTTTTATATCAAGGCCATTAGTTGGGAAAGAAAAGAGTAGAACTACCATTAATTATCAGCTCGGTCAATGGTAGTGAAGTCATTGAACGTGTTAACAAAGTCATGAACAACCAATAATAGTTTCATCTTTAAAAATTCTCATCTTGGGAAAACTCGCTGCCTCATATCGAACGGTAAGGTGTAAGGAGCCAATTCCATGCTTTCCTCCTCAAATCTTTAAGGCCCAAATTTCTCTGGCACGATGAAGTACTCTTCCTTCCTATAAGTGCTATGAACCATCCATAAAAAAAAATTCCATCCTTTTGGGATTGTATAACCCTTATAATCAATATTTGGGATGAACTCGTTAAATGTTCCACTAAACAGGGGATTCAACCATAGGATTTCCTGAAGAGCTTGCCAAGTATATTTTATTTCTTTCAAACCTCACCAACTAATTTCTTTACCGTCTTATATTGTTGGTGCACACTATCCTCAGTATCCATACTTGGATGGAAAGCTATGTTGAATAGTTTTGTATATTAGTTGGTTGTACTAAGTCGAGGGGATACAATTCTGAGTCGTGGACATCTTTCTAGCTTGACTACATATCACACCACAATTGTACTCTTATATTGACGACAATTCTAGGAAAGTAGTTCCCCTTCAAGTACTACTCATGGGCTGAATGGATCCTCTGTATATATATATATATATATGCTTGATCAAACGATCTATTTTAGGGCTCGATATAGTAGTTATATCCATAATTGCATGTGTTAGCAGTTAGTCCAATACTTAATGTTGTTGTCTCTTGTTTGTTGATTGTATGCTAGACCGACTTTCAACCCCTTACTTGATATTCGCAGGTTGTTGTTGTTCCTTAATCTTTATTTATATATTGCCCTTTCGTCTCCAAAATGAACTTCACGTGTCGCATAATCCCTCAAGCCACTATGGGGTAAGGTTGTGCCTGATCATTTTCATGTTTGCTAAGGCATACTTGTCCCCTACAATATATGCAAAGATCAAGCAAAGACATATTTTGTGATATTCCCTATGTTGGTCCAAGATCCATTAGATAAAGATTTCCTTTCCACACAACTCCTTACATGGTGCTACATGATGAACCGCACAAAGGATCTTCAGTTCAGGAAGGAATGTTGACATAAAATGGCATTTCCATTCCTTACAGAAGATGTTGAGTGACGAGACAAGCATGTGGGTTCCGACTTTGAAAATCAAAAGTTCCAACTCAATTCTACAGGAATAACTCAACTTTAGAGCATTGATATTCTCCTAGTGGACGTGACCCTGCACATTGGCAGTAGTGTCTTAGACACCCCTTCTCTAGAACATACCAACTCAGGTTCATTATCGTGTGGTCGTCTTCTAAACACAATGATGATTTACTCCACACGGGTCGCAGATAAGTCACACTACTCTTTTTGGTGAGTTCTTTAATGCTATGAGCAACATTGACAAAGCCTCACTTGGATCTACAACCTCACTAAGCACTAATTCTCCTATGTCTTCATGGACAGATCTCTCGTTATTTTAGATTCAGGGATGCTGGCAGCAACTCATCAATTCCACCAAACAAGTCTGCATTTCATATTATCATTCTCTCTGATTTTATTTGCAGCCTGGCTGTGATACCATGTTGACTCACAAGGATCACTTCTACAAATGTAATAACATTGTCATCGTATTGATGTGTTCAAAATGCAGATCTGAATGACTTATAAATATGAGAGGAAGAGACGTGTCTCTATGGTTAACCATCATTAAATAATATATTAACAATAACATTTATATATAACTATATCTATATATATATATATATATATATATATATATATATATATATATTGTATATCATATATGTATTAATTATATATATATATATATATAAAGTAGATATAAGAGTATTTTCTAAATGATGATTTACCAATAACCATAAAAGATTTATCTCCAGGTCAATTCAATCCGACTGAAACTACAACCTTAATACTCCCTCTTAGCCAGGAAGGATTGTTATAAAACACATTATGCTCTCAAGTATACTGAGAGATATCGTCTCAGTATGATATTCGTGGAATGGCATAATTAAGGATATCAACATATATCCATCAACATAGATGTTATCTTTCAATATAATCCGAAGTATGATTCAACAAAAACTATCAATCATATTCTATTCATCATACTTATATTCATTTGGTATGTGCACTAGCATCAAATCCTAGATGCCTACAAAACGAACATATTATATCTTGGAAAGATGTGTGATATCTGATCTCCGGCACTCCATGACAACAACTGAATTTAGTCTATCAGATAACAGTCATGATCTCAATGACAACCACTTAATGTAGTCCATCATGACCTCCGGCATACTCTGGGACATCAACTTAATGTAGTCTGTCATGATATGTTTATCATCATTAACGTCATGAATCGATGAGAGGAACTATCTCAGCGTATATATTAATATATACAGCCCGATCTGGGCATAATCATAAGGTATCCAATAGCATGAGATATCAGTATGTGAAGTAAATCAAACATATATGTATGTATATGTATTTACAAATGCATGTATATACATATACATGCATATATGTATGTTCCATATACTGATATCAGATCCAACCGAAGCTATTACTTTAACATGTTTTACCAAATATTCCTACTCTGTCATTCATGGAGTGGCCAAAGTCGATAATAAATCAGTCTTATAAAATTTGATATTATCAACCAATCATAAAGATTGCACACCACTAGACCAACTCAAAAAATTACCCATAACATTAAATTTCCATTTTGAATTCTTTTGCTGTCCTTAATCTGTATTGTGTCCACACTTAAAGCATTAATACCAGCTGTGTGTAACAATTAAGAAAAGACATAATTTATGGATTTTGAAACTCAAATGCATGCGTTACTTTCGGCAGATACAATGCTGACCATATTAAACACCATTGTACCATACTACACTATCTTTAACTTACGTGCATATTTCCCCATACCTATTTACTTTAAGGCCGGACTGATATTTTGAAAGACCCACGGAGAGGTAGTTGGACCAAAGGTATCAACTTGAGTTACTCTGTTAAGTAGGATTTATTTTCATTTCATCATAGTTAATTGATAGAGCTGCAGACTATATATTAACTGGGGAATGCACTATTTTTCAATGAAAAAGAAGCTTGCTCTTATAGATGTTGATTGACATCTGCTAATAGGAACAGCATAATGGGGGATGGTTCAAAGTTCGAATCAAAATTGAAGTAATTTGTGACATAAAATATCCAATTTTTATGCTAAAATGGGCATACAATTTGAATGCAAATTAAGTCAATCGAAATGCTTTGGATGTGTTGAACAAGATTTTAATATGATTTTTGTGATAATAAAATGTTATGGATCATCCAGATTTGCACCCATGACAGGAATAATGAATACAATAAATTAAACAAGTACACATGATCAAAGTGAGTTACAACAATTTGTCTTTACAAAATACATGGAAAGATGTTAACATTGATCTATTGAATTACCCATATCTGATAGAGGAAACAAGAATCTATGTTGTTGTTGATGGGAGCTAATTTTTTCATCTCTGCCTTAAAGAAAAAGAAGCCAGTGACTTAACGTATGATTGAAGAAAACATGACTGCAAGATTCATAATTTGAACGACTGATGGGGTACAATCTTTTTTTTTTTAAATTGTACTTAATTCGTTGGCCTGCACTTTTCTAGGTGAGGCTACCACATAGGCATTGGTATCATCTATACTAATTGTTGCCTCAGAAAATATTGATGCCCTAGAAATGCACCACAACTAAACATTATCTAAAGTATTATTCTCCTCTGGGTAATTGAATAATTTCTGAATGATAGAAAAGTATTTCTTTACCAACAAGGCTCGCATGTTTCGCCACAGAATGAATTTGACAATAGATTGACTCTGATTGGATGAAAATCAGCTATTTAAGAGTACATTTGGAGCGATTATAGCAGAAAAAAGTCCAACGAAAGTTTGACTATTATTAACATGAACTTAGTATGTGAATGCTGACTTGGAGGGAAATTGTAAGGGGTCTACCAGAGCCAATCGCGTATGGAGGGAAAAGCTTGTACCCACAATATATTAAAAAGTAAGCAGATTCCGTTTTCAATTGATACAGGAATTAATGATAATAGGAAACAAAATTAAATTGAAATAAGACCACATGATCAATGCCTTCAATTAACGGGCCATGTACAGATAAGTAATGCCAACAGAATTGTTTTAAAATGATATGAAACACAAAAAAAAATGAACGGGCCATGTACAGGTTCCCGATCAAAAAGACTCCCTGAAAACATGGTGAGTGACTTCCCTTAAGATTTTGCACAAATTGTATTGTGGTGACAACAATGCCAATGAGGAAAAAGAAAAATATTATGAAACCCTACCACAGCAGAAGTTTTATAAAAACAAATTGAACCAAAACCAATCTCCCTACAGCTTCTGCTTCAATCTATTCTTAATGAGTGAAAAGTAGATCCAATAAATATCAAGGTTCAAGATCTTTCAGGCTCAATAATACACCACCATTATAACAAATCCTACTATTTTCCCATCAATATACACACTTCAGAACTACTCCTGCTCTTACATTTTTTAAATTCAAAGCCACAAAACAAACTAGAAACCGGCCAACGATTAGGCAACAAAAAACTTAAATATTATCAAGCATTGTAAAATTGGAAAATAATCGTTGTATACAACATTTTAGTAACCAAACCACTAATTCTTGTCCCAGAAGTAATTTGTTCGTATGTGCAACAAAGAAAAACATTTCAACTATTCGCAAATAGATAGTTATTATGGAAGAGAGAACTACAACGACAATAACAAAATATTAATGTTTTAGAGAAGAAATGGTACTGAATCAATTTATCACAGGCAAATGCTCACAACATATAGCCACCGGCTAAGAAACGGAGAATTTAATTTTTAAAGGTATTCAATTCTTCAAAAAATAAACATACTTTGATGTTTAATTAGCAGATTGGTTAACAATTACGCAAATGCGCATAATAACACAATATAATCCACAAATTTTATTTCAAGAAAGTTTCATTTGAATGAATCGCAACAGCACTCTGAACTCAAATAGCAAATCATCCGAAGAAAATCCCAAACCTCATATACTCTATACTGGACAGATTTATCCTAAAAGACACTCATTTGAACGGGAGTTACCTGGTTTCTGAATGATCCTGAAGGCCGATTTGAACTCAAGGTGTTTGTAAGATATGATGATTGTGCCGAAAAAACCTCTGTGCCGATCACCTAGAGCTCAAAATAAACTCTCTAACCTCCTCTCCGTCGTACCCCACCAGCCTCCGATTTGTTAGATATTTTTATTGTTTTAAAATTAAAAGCAATTTAATTATATGGTAAAGCGTCTGACTCGTAAACCTCAGTGCCGATCACCTAGAGCACAAAATAAACTCTCTAACCTCCTCTCCGTCATACCCCACCAGCCTCCGATTTGTTAGATATTTTTATTGTTTTAAAATTAAAAGCAATTTAATTATATGGTAAAGCGTCTGAATAGTTTTTAATCCGGCAATGCGGTGTGCTTGATATTTTAACTTGAAAGTGAATATATTATTATTATTTCTTATCATCATCATCATTGTTATTATTATTTTATTGTTTATTTTTAAGTTAAGTGTAATCTGATTATGTTTGGGTGGAATATTTGCCTCCCTAATATAATGAGTGGAATCTTATGCACTTCCATGTACTTTTGAATTGCGCATGTTGTGGAGGCTTGAAAAGAATCTTTATAGAATATTTAAATTTTAGGAATGGACAGGGTGAGTGGGTGGAGTTTAATAAAAAAATGAACTTCAAAGATTGAGGATAGTGGAAGTTATATAATTTTATAAGTAGATAGAGTATTGAAGGTCAAAGAGCATTCACCTATAGTAATGAAATTGATTTATTTTTCTTATATTTTGAGTTTATTTTATTATCATGTTTTTTAAATAAATTTATGATATTATTATATACTAGAAGTCATGTTCTTTTGTGTCTCGAATTGCGAGTCTATAAGAGTTTTGTAAAATTAATAGTGAAGTAATATCATTTCATAAAAGATGACTTTTGCATTCAAGTTAGAAACTTACTAGTAAAATCAGTTATATCCTCGTCAAATACATAGAAAGAAAAATAAAAACAAGGGCTGCGTGAGCAGATGAAGTCCTTGCCTATTGTGGGGGAGCAGGAAAGAAATGTGGAAATGTCTAATTCAAGAAGATTATGGAATCTGAAACTCAACTACTTGTGTCTTTGTCTAGTAGAGCACATCAAGCTTTGGTGCATTTAATATGACAGATCTGGGATTAGTAGTTTCAAGATAATTTTGAAGTAGTAAATGGCTTGAGAACATAAGTAAAATTAAAATAGGCATCTATGTAGAAGTTGATTTTTTAAGCTAAATTGAGTGGGTTTCAAAACCATCGAATTCATGTGCATGGGCTTCACATTATTTATGAAATCAAAATCAATTTGTATGAATGATCCCATATGAATAGGAGGGGCTTGATCAAGATCCAATTGGTTATCCAATTAACTAATCTACTTCTTATTCCACAATAAATATTATCCACCATGAATGTGGATATTTCTATGACGGATTGTTATAGATTATAAAGGATGGGACAAACATTTCAATAATTCTTCTAGCGCAAGGGGACATGGACTTATGTGAAGGCAACCATGTTGGATAGAAATTCAAATAAGTTGAAGACCGAGATGAAAATCCTATGTCTAGATCTCAATTTCCACATCTAATATTTTTGTGGACATACAAGGATGGATGAAACAAGGCCATGTGCAACGAGGAATATAGGAGCATTCATTGTTGTAGGATATTTTATTGTGATCCTTCCAAGTAAAAGAAAGAGGGCCTTATAAGAGCAACACAAACACAAATCAATTTTGTGGTAGATTAATTGACATTAAACTATCCTAAGTAATCTAACATTTATTTTTTGTTAGCTTATTACCTAAATTCAAGTACCTACTCCATTAGAAATTTAGAAGACATATATAGATTGGTTTTATTCTAGAAATTAGATTAAGGGCAATCTTGGAGTTTGACTAAGGTTCACAAATCTGAAGATTAAGGTCTATAGTCAACCAATTGCATGATTATCAAACAATATAATGGTCATATTAAAAAATGCACACATCATTAAACCACTAAAATGACCGACCATTATGACTATTACTAGATATGTCACGTATATTTGTATCAGGTCCTTAATTTCAATGGTAAAATAAGAATTCTTCTTATTTGTAAAAACAACCCAATTTCCAAGCCCAAATACAACATAACATTATTAGTATGTCTCCAACTTTGGAGTTGTATACTTTTATAATGCTAATATTGTATGATAATTTTGTCAATTGTTCTTTTATGATAATCCTATTGATGTTACCAAGCCAATCCAAAAGTGTCTTATCCCCACTTAGATACATTTAAATGTTTTAAATTTGAAGAGCAAAAAAAAATTATCATGTCAAAGGAAAGAAGACTTTAAGTTCCTTGTATTCACCTCCAATTGAATCCAAAGTTCCAAATTTAGATGGTTCTGAATGGAGAATAGACTTTATAAAATTTTGGGACATCATTTATTCACTATTTTGTCTCAAAAAAAATCAGACTATAAATATAAAATAAATTTTTGTACGAAATTCAATATATTTCACCAAAAAAATTATTGACTAAACATGGAATTTTACTCCTCTTCTTCAAGATAAAATGTATCAACTTTTGAAAAATATTTACCTAGCTGAAAGGAAGTTTCAAAAGCATTGAACTAATTTGTTTAACTTGTAATCAATAGTTTTGTCCTTTGAAAATAATATAGAATTCAACATCCACTTGAAGCCTTCTAGAGTCATTTGGGATTTCCAATGAATTTTCATTTGGAATGCCCATAAATTTGCATGAGTGTGTTGTATGGAGCCTTCTTTTCTTGTTGGGGAATAGACAAACAACTCTAGGCATCTCTACAAATTGTATAGATACAAAATTGATGAATCTAGATTGTAAAGAAGATTTAGTGAAAAGAAAGTTTAGCTAATTATGTGCGATCAAGAAATTACATGCTTGCCATATTTGTTGCCTAGGCCTTCGACATGTGAGCTACAAAGCATCCAAATCCATGTTTCTAGTTGCTAACCATTGAGGATTGGCCTTCTCTGAGCTAAAATGTGGAGAGTGGTGTAAGAATCTTAAACTAAAGCGGCAACCAATAACAAAGCAATTGATTAAATTTGATTAAGGGAATGACAATTTGAGAATTTTGGAATCTGAAATTAATTTGCACAAATTCAATTTGAACTCGAAATATTTCTTGTTTGGATTAACCTTCCATCATAAGCAACATAAAGAAGCTAATGATTGTAGGATGAGTTTGTGTCTGGATACTCATTCACTTTACTACCCATATATAAACAATATAAACCTGCACAACATATTAAGAAGGAAGATCATAAATATAGAGTAAGCAAAAAAAAATTGAGTGCAATATTTTAGGAACAGTACTGCATAATTCATAACCTTATATGTTGCAATTTGGTTTCAAGGGATAGATGAACAAAATTTGATGGTGATGGTGGATAAATTGCCAATTTGCTATTCACAAAACATAGACAATTTTTGCTTATATCAAGAAAAATGCTAAAATTTCTTAGAGAAGCACCCAATAAAATTCTTTAATCTCCTTGATGCCATCTATGTAAAATAGGTGAGATCACTAAATTGAGAATTTTTTCCTATCCCTACTAAATCCAACAAAATAGTTACCAAAATTTAATCCAAGAAAAGATCTCTAAATTCCAATACTGGGAACAATTCAACTGTAAACCCCATCAATTTTCCAACATCATACATGGATTCAAGTTATGGGAACTCCAACTTTTGCAGCACAATGATACAAAATTTTAAATAGAAAATATTAGTGTATAAGAAATACTATTAAAAAAATTATTGTTGGTTATATGGATCGTGAAAGAGTCATTTGGGGACACTGAACACAACCCAACAAAAATATTTTAACAACTCTAGTTGAAAGCATTATAAACAAAACAACACATGTGAGAGTCATTGAAAGATCAGAGACCACATATCAATACAAACAATTTCATAGCTTTAAAAAATGGTGTTTAGTAGTTAAAACACAGTACCTATCATGGTCAGGAAGCCATTATTTCCTTAGAAAGAACCTCAACAAAATAACATCATGACCAGCAAAGAAAAACATATTATTTTCATAGACCTAAATATTAGCATGTAGACAACACAGAATAGTGAAAGTGAAATAGAAGAAAATATTTCATTTTGTCAAAACAATAGAAATGAAATAAATTGACAATTTCTCTAAGACCTAAATATTACCATGTAAACAACACGGGATAATGAAAGTAAAACAGAAGAAAATATTTCATTCTATCAAAAAAATAGAAATGAGCGATGTTTTTGTTTGTTGCGTCTCATTATAAACTATTTTTGCTACATGAATAAATGTATCAAACTATTCAAGAAATATACACCTCATTACATGCAATGAATGCATGTTCTCCAAGTTTTGTTTCTTCACATCAATTATTGCAACAATAGACACGTAACTTTTATGGAAAAATGACAATCGCCCTACTTAAATATTTGTGGTGATTTTTGTACAGGAAAAATAAAAGACTACCTAGAAAAATAACATGAGCCAATAGAATAAAACTTATTTATATATATATGATGTCATATAAATTTCATTATAACTTGCAAACTATAATCTATGATAGTATTAGTTGAAAAGGCACAGTTTTCAATCAACCAACTAATACATTACAAGAGATCAAAAACTTTAGTCTCCTACCTTACGACAGGGACTAACAATAGGAGACATTTATATGAGAATAAATTTAATTGTGATTTTTTTAAAGATTGGTTTAAATTATATTTATAATTGTAAATTTGATTTGAGTGTTTAATATTTGTGTGTTATGCTGCAGTAAATAAAAAATTTCAATCACAATGTTAATATCATGTTAGACTAAAATAGGTTATGCAATAAGAGATGCAAGAATAATCAAAGATCATTCAAATTAAAATTAAAATCAACCTCTATCACTCACATTGCATGCTTGATTGGTATCTTCAATAATTGTTCTAAAGTTGGTCAAATTGTCATCGTTAGAGTTTGCATGAGGATAATAGGACCTTAGCATTTCAACGAACTTCTCAATAATAGTTGTGAACATTACCAACTTTTATTGATATTCAAACATCAAAAAACAAGTGGAACATATTCCAACAATCAATTTCCTACAAATTCCTTGATGTAGGTATATGTTTTGATTCAAGCATAATCCATTTTTGTAAGTGTGCAAATAAGGTTTGTGCACTAAAACTAAAACAAAGAAAATTATTATCAAATTGTAGACTATAAAGCATTCTTCTAAGTATGGAGTAAAATTCTAGCATCTTAACAAATCAATCATTAGTGCATCTTTCACAACATGTTTAGATCATATTATTTTGAACTAAGTGTCACATTTTATTTTACTAAAACTAGTTTAGTGCCTAATATTTATAATTTCAACTTCTTTAGTGAGTTAATTATGCATTTATAGCTTTATTTTTTTATTTACCCTAGATCTTTATGTAAGATTTATTTTCCCTTGCACTTTTTGTTGGGTCAAACTTATCTTAAACCATCTAGGATCTTCCCCTTAGGGTTTACCCTTCTTTCATTAGGATTTCAACTTTAATCTTTTTTTTTTTGTCTTTATATTGGATCTAATTAACATTTGGATCCACTGTGTAATTATATTTATTTAGTAATCTAATATTGTGTCAAGTATTGTACCCATCTTAAAACTGTTCCACATGATATCTTACATCACAATTCACTTTAGCATTTATATTTAGCTTTTATTCATTCATATATTTAAAAAATATGTGTTATTGCAACTTGTTTTATTTGATCATAGGTCCTTGATGTTTTTGTGTATTTGTATCCTATGGAGGGAGATGTGACTTAGTGGAGGTGTTCTTACTATGTTTGAAATATTTTCCCCTTGATTTGTCATTATATATCCTTCTATTTTAAACATTTTTTATTTGTATACTTCCTACTTATAGTGTTGGACAAAAGCATTGTGATGAATCACCTTTTAGCACCTTACCTCTTATGTGTGTGTTCATATTTGACAACAATGGTGTCCACTAGGGCAATCTTTATTAACTACTTGCAATTCTTATTGACTGTGTAGTCTTGTATTAATTTAATATTGTTATATGTATTCAGTATTGTAATTGTAATATTAGTGAGTATGGTTGAACTCCATGTAATGTCATCTCCCTTTTGTTTTTCTATTTAATAGATGTCGTGTCTTTCATTTCTTCAAGACAATTTGGGGTTTTCCATTTAGGTTTGTTTTGTAATTGAAACATATCACCATTATTGATTTAGTTATCTTTATTCGGTGTCATATCTAATAGTTGGAGACTATATCATTTGATCTAGAGAGCAACATAGATATGTTGGCTAAATTTGGTAGTTATGACCATCCAATTAATGTTGGCTAAGTTTGGTAACATCTACTATTTAACGAGATCTATGAATTGCAAAAAAAAAAGTTGCAAGACTTGAAGAAGCAATTTGCAGGCCTTCAAAGGAGTATGCAAATCATATATTGTCACTCAAGATTTGGAGTAGTTTTACAATCAAAGGAAGCAACTAGCAATGTGTTAGAAAGTAAAGTCCACCACGATAACTGAGATGGGACTAGGGGGAGGAATGAATCAATTATGCAATTAAAACAACTCTCAACATCTTGATTAGTTTTGAAACATATAAATAGTAGATGCAACAACCATAGAAAGATAATCATGCACAATAAGACCAAATTTGTTAACTAGGGAAACCCTTGATCATAGGAAAAACCCTGGTGGGGATGGTACCCACAAAATGATATACTGATATAAAAGTTCCATGTTAGAGAATAGACCATGTTAGAAGTCAATGAAATACAACTAGCACATATGAGTCCCTATTAGGAAACTTTGAATCCCTGTTAGGAGATTCCAACCCTATTAGGAGTTGTGCCAACCTTGTTATGAGTTGAAAAGAAGACCCCTGAACCCACTGTCCAAATAGCCTTTGTATCATTCCTTCAGAATAATACAATGTGAAACAACAACTATCCAACCAACAACATGTCTTACCAAATATGTTTCCTTGTAAGCTGGCTGTGTCACAACTACACAAATCTTTGCTTTGATGTTCACAACTTCGCATACCAAGTTCACACACTAGATATTACAAAGATATGACTACATAACATACAAAATGATCTCACTAGTAACAAAATATCTGTACTAGATACCTGTCCATAAGGAAATGACCTTTTCTTTATACCAAGCCCTAAAACAAGTTATTGAGTTGGCCTTGAGGCTTTCCCAATTTTCAATAACAATATAGGACAATATTAAGATATTACAATATATGTTACATTAAAATTTTACACTTTAACCAAGATTACACACAACTATTGTCTCACAATCTTCATAACTTTTCACTCGATGATTTCCAGATTATGCTAACTTAATCAAAGTATCTTCAATGTGTCTTAAACCTTTGTCTCAACTTGTTCAACCAAATTCCATCTCTATTAGGAGATAAAATCCAAACAATAGTACATGTTTTCCATAAATATTGTCTGAAGATGTCTTCACCAAAAATCCAACCTTCATATTATTGGACGTGCTCTTAACTATAACAACTAGACATATTGTAGAACATGATCCCAAGTGAGCATAAGTTGATCTTCAATCCTCAAACCACGTGAAGCCAATCTCTCTTTGTTATTTTGCCAATCTTCACAAAATAACCAGCATATTGACATCAGTGACAAATACTGTCATGAATGCAACACATAACTTTTGAATTATGTCTCCAACAATGCTAATATACTCCCTCATAGGAATATCATCAACATTTATGCTAAAACAATGTGCAAGGATCTAGAGTTTCTTTCTAGTCAAAGGAAACAATCAATGTGTGTAAACTACTTTTTATTATATAAAAATAATTTGTTTAGGTTTTAGAAAAGAGTGCATGACTAAAAGTTTTTATCTATAAATTCTTATTTGTTTTAGAATAAATATTTCATTAAGTAAAGAAGTGATGATTTTTTTGAAAGTCAATTTGTTGTAAAGTAAGAGAGTAACATTTTGTAATTAAGTGTATTATCTGTTGCAACCAACACTTATCTTCAAAAAATTATAATAAAAAATCATTTTGTGTGCAGGTCCCATTTGAAGGGACAAGGAGACTATTTATTTGTAGATTCTTTTGGAGCCTTATGTTAAGCATTTGAGCCATTATGCATATTTTATGGAAAATATGGCAAGTAATGTAATGTCTAATGTGTTGGTTAGCATCTTTGGAGGAGATTTGACATAGTGGTGTACTATAATGCAAACTCTACTCAAATCTAAGGATTCGTGAGATATTGTTCAAAATGGATATGTTGAAATAAAAGATGTAAATGTTTTAAATGACTATAATAAAAGACAATACAAAGCAAATATAAAGAAAAATAATAAAGTTTTATTCTTAATAAAGGGCGCAACCACTCAAGCCATTTCCCCAATATAAGTGGTGTCATTCGTTCCACATAAGAATGACAAGTATTAAGTAATGCATGTATCAAAGTGAACAAAATGCTAAATTACAAATAATGAAATTACAAACAATGAGAAATAACTTTGATAGTTTAAAGATAAGAATTACCAAATCATTTAATGAATTTATAACAAAGATAGAAAGTTCAATGAATAAAATGAAAGTTGTTAGAGTAATTAGATATTTTCTAATTAACTTTATTCTAGTTAAGGTGAACTTTAGGCATCTAATAATTAATTCTTTTATTAATTATTATCATGCAACCTAGGTTAGATTCCTATTAGGGTTTTGATCTTCTTTATAAGGATTGATCTCTTTGCAATCATTCATTCACTTTTGATTATAGCAATCTCTCTTTTTGCTCATCAAGAATGTCTCATCTATAGATTTTGGAATACTAGCCTCCATAGCTTTTAATTCTCTCTTTCTGTGACAAGTGTTTGCATGTAGGTTATTCTTGGGAGTTTTGGGGTTGATCTTTCATCAACTTCAACATGGTATCAAGGCTCCAAATCTTGATGCCCCTATTCTATTTCTGAGAGTTTTTGGCATTGGTTTTCATATCTGATCTTTTAGAGGATTTTTATTAGATTTTGGGGCACCTTTGTTTCTAGTCAGTTTGAGCCCAAGCAAACATCACTTTTGCACTAAGAGCATCCAAAAACCCCCAGTTCCATATAAAATACATCCAGTTTGGATGCTATTGAAATCCTAGGCAAAAAAAAGAAGCCCAAGGGCGTATGACCTTGGGCTTAAAAGTTGAGGCGACACCTTTTTTTTAAATGAAGAACAAGAAAAGCATTAAATAAATTTTGTTTGTGTGTTTACAAAAATAATTGTTTCACGAGACTCTTGCACATAGATTTTTTTAGCAATCCCTATATTTGGAGTAAATCTCAGGGTTGTAAAAAAATGCCCAACTCTGCCTCGAACCGCACCCATCAACCTTGGTTTTTTTCCCCCTTGTACATGTTATAGGTCCATGCCAACACCTTTGTGCAGGCCTTTCATTTTTGTGAGGAAAGCTTTTTCAAAAGGCAAGTCAGAGGCCTATGATTGCACAATCTACAATATTTTTGGTGGATATTCATTTTGCTGGGAGATGTCATAAGTCATTCATGTGCCTGACTTCTTTTGCGAGCCCTTAAAACTCCTTCAACACATGATGTTTTTGGGGGAGTTTGAGTGCTTTGCACCACACAGACATGTTGGTCATCGTGTCTTGGGAATTGCTATGGGGTATCTAATTGGAGGAGTGGTTGTTCATTTTTTGCCTAGCCACATGCCACACATTTTCCCAATACTTTCACCTTGTCGACCACAAATATCATCTCCATCTTTTGGCGGGCATTTTATTTTGGAAGGCATGTTTATTTGGGTATTGGCATCTTTTTTGGGCCTTAGTGCTTTGGAGACTCTGTTGTTTTCCACATGCACTATTTTGGTATTCGACAATGATTCGGTGTTGATTTAGCACCATTTTTTGTGGTGGGCAGGCCACACTACTAGTCTTTGCTACGCATGAATGTGCATCAATCATGGAATTTTTGGCATTCTTTTTTTTGCCAAACTATGGTTTGCCATTTCTTTTCCAAGTTTGTGCACACAGTAGTTTCCCATTGGTGATTTCATGCATTTGTCCTGTGGTTCCATCATTGATGGAGTTTTTAAATTTTTTACTTTTTTTGATCAGTAAGAGGTTGAAGCCAAGGTTAATTATTATTATTTGTTTTGATTAATTATTTTGATTATTAGTTACACTTGAGTAGATTCGAGCCCAAGACCTCCCAATTAAGAGGCTCACAATTTATTGTTGTGTTGTACGCTCTTGCCTAGAGTTTTTGCATTTTCATGGGAGAAATTAATAAAACTTTTTTCCACATGCAAGTCTTGGCCACCGAATTTTTCTTCGGACACTAACCCTTTTTTTTCTGGCATAATATTTCGAGCAACTAAATTTTTTTCAATAGGAGTCATTTTTCTGGCATTTTTGCCTTAACGTCCATTTGACCGTCAAATTTATGCTTGTCACTTGCTAATGTCAACATTGCATCAAGACTCATGTCACCCCTTCTAGCTCTGTTTGGACCTACCTTTGTATTTTTGTTCCTATCTCAAGCATATAGACTCCATTTTTTGCAAACAAGATATCATCAGAAAGCTAGCTCTTAGCCCATCACGATGGTATAGGTAATATTCAGTTTTGATGCATTTTTATGAATTTTTCATATGTCAAAGTTAGGAGTTTTATTTTCCACTCTGAGAGACATATCTTGAGCATCCAATCTCTAATTTGGGAATTCTTTATATTGTTGGAAAGGTCTTTTAGATCTCTTTTTAGTGATGCTAGTTACTTTTCTAGATTCTAGTCCAAGCACATTATATTCAACCTTTTTTCATTTTTGCATTATGGTGGATATCTTGGTTGTTTCAGATTCAAGGATCAATTTCATTGCTTCAAATGATTCGTCATGGGTTGTACTATCTATTATATCAACCTTATGTCTTTTCTTATCTATTTAGACATCGTTTGTATGCATTATTGCAAACACACTAAGATAAAGTGTCATATTGCATGTGTATTTTTGTTTCAGTTGTTTTGTCTTCTGATTCAAGTAGTATCATCTGAGGACACTCATGCAGATTACTATATTCTTAGGATTCATCATATCTTGTGTCTTATTGTACATGCACTACTTTGATTAAAATGTCATGGGGGTTGATGTTTTGACTTTGTTTATCATCTTCCTTCATCCAATGAGTGTCTCTTTTGTGACATTTGCCTCATGACATGTTTGAGATTGATCACCTCAGTACACACATATGTATTATTTTGAGCATCTTGATCATGGTTCCTTGAAATGCAGTTCTTTTGACCCATGTTTCTAGTTACCTATCACCTTACCCTTGTCTGCATTAGGGGCGTTCTTTTGTTAGTTCATATGCTTCCTTGGTTCGATGGAGTGAGTTATGTATTTAGTAGTCATTCTTATATACTAGGAAGATGCAATGGCTAAGTACCTATTCATTTTGGTGAGATGGATCATTTACCATATAGACGCTCTTCTTTTGGTTCCTACTCTAGTTGCAGCCTTCCATGTTTGATTGTTCAAATCTTTAGGCTTTGGTGTTCCATGTCATCTATATCTTTGAGTTCACTTGTTTGCTTTTGTGTGCCTCTAGATTTTAGTAGTGTCTTCTGAGAGAACTTGTGCAAATTATAGTCTTCTCTACCTGGTCAGGTTCTATTTTAGTGGAGGTTTTTCGAGATCAACAGTTACTTTTGATAGAGCTTTGCAGCATCTACATGCTTTAGTGGTGTTCAACATGATCATATATTTTGTTCCTATCTTCTGGGACATTCCGTAGTATGGAGGCTTCTTCTGTCCTTCCCTAGTTCTTTCAGCATTCTTTCCATCTCTTTTTGGAGTAGAGTTTTTCCCATGTGGTTTTCTCTATTTCTCCTCTTTACAGAGATTTGACTATGCTTGGGTACCTCATCAGGCCTTGTTATTGGGGTCCTATTCTACTTTCAGCAGTAGTTTCTAGGTTTTTAGCTACCCCCTAAGTTTATCTTTAGGGGGGTGTTAGATTAGATATTTTCTAATTAACTTTATTCTACTTAAGCTAAACTTTAAGCATCTAATAATTAATTCTTTTATTAATTATTAACATGCAACCTAAGTTAGATTCCTGTTAGGGTTTTGATCTCCTTTATAAGGATTGATCTCTTTGTAATCATTCATTTACATTTGATTATAGACATGTCTCTTTTTTCTCATCAAGAACATCTCATCTAAGGATCTAAGAATTTCAACCTCCATAGTTTTTTCTTTTCTCTTTCTATGACAAGGGTTTGCATGCAGGTGATTCTTGGGAGTTGCGGGGTCTATCTTTCATCAACTTAAACAAAAGTAATTTGGGAAGATGTAGATGAAAATCATGTCATTAAAAAGATATTGAAAAGTTTGATTCCAAAGTTTAAATGTGTGGTCTATACAATTGGAATTTCTAAGGATCTTTTAAGCATGAAAATCGATGAATTAAGAGGAATTTTACTAACTATTGAAGAAAGAATAAAAAGTTATGAAGAAATCCTAGAGGAATGATTTTCCTTTAAAAAAAATATAAGAGGAAAAAGAAACACATTCTTCAAGAATCATGGAAAAAATGATGATGGTAATAAGAATTAATACAAAAGTGAATCTAGAAATTCCAAAGGAACAAGAGATTACTCCAAAGGAATAAGTAGAAAAGTCAAAGTGTAATGCTTACCCCTACTTGACTTTTCTATTGTAGTGTCAGATTCTTTTTGGTTAATTTTCTGATTATGTTTTATGATTGTCGATACTTGGGTATCAGATTAGATTAGATGTATTTTAGTTATCTCATGATGGTTAGTTAGATGAACTATTTTTATGTGGTTTCTATGGATACTTATCCCATACTTGCATGTGTATGGTGTGTGTGTGTATTTTCTTTATATTTGGCATTTCTAATGTGGTTAAGGAAGGGAGTCGTAATCACCTGCTAGTCTAGATCTACACGATGCACCACTTTCTGCCATTGCCTATTTAGTTTAGAATATACGTGGTTGTACATGCATGGTTTTATGTAGATTGCAAGTATTGGGTATCAACTTCCCTAAATTGCTAGGATGAGCGTACCCTATCACAGTAATTCAATGGTATAAGTGGGGAGATAACTCTTGAGTTTGAATAATAAACCCTAAGCCAATTGTCCTAGAAAGTAGCACAAGTATCTGAGTTAGTTTACCCATATGAATTTGTCAAGTGACATGAATTCATGATTTTAACCCTGAAATTTGATATTGTCCTTTGTCTTTAGTTGAGTTGTCATTTTTGGTTTTGTGGGCATGTGATGCTTTTTTGTTATAATTAAATCAAATTAAAGATAATTTAATGAAAATTTTATAAAGAAAATTTGATATTTAAGTATATTTAATTAATTGAGAAATTAATTAAATAAAAGAATTAAATTTAAGAGATTTTATTAAAGTTCTAATTTAGGCATATTTATATTTATTTAATTTAATAATAATTATTTAAGAGTTTTATTTTTAATAATAAACTCTAAATAATATTATTAATTGAATTAATAAACATATTATTAAAGTGTCTAATGATTTAATAAGAGAGAGAGAAACATAATTTAATAAATTATTCTAATTAAATTGCATAAAGCTTATACATGAAATTAAAATATAATTAATTAATTAAAGAGAGAAAACTAATTATTTAGATAAAGATATGTTGTAATTAAATATCTAAAAGTTTGTGCATGAAAATGTAAAAAGATAATAAAATAATAAAAGATAATGATCATCGAGTTCTCTCGCGTGATTGCACAATTAGAGCCCCAAATTTAGGAGAGAACTCTTTATCAGAGATTTAGAGCTCATTTTGCAATTACACAGGTTTTGGAGGAGCAGTTTTGAAGAAGGAATTTTTTAGAGAATGGGGATTGTTTTGCATGCTTCATGCGATTGTCATTTTAGCAGCAGATCCAAGTAGGATCTCGTGGTTTATTTGTAGAGTAGTTTTCCATCCTTCGAATTTTTGTCTTCTCCATGTCTTTTATGTTTCTGTTTTTAGAATTCTTCTAGGTTGAAACCCTTGTTTGCATATTTATTGTTCTTCGTTTTCGAAAACTTCTGTAAGCAATTTGATGATTGAAAACCTTGTGTGTGGATTTGGTTGTTCATTTTTTCTAGGAAACATCTATATACAAATTAGAAATTAGAAAACCCTCATTTATGTTCTATCACTCTTCATGATGAAAGATATCTATAATTAAATGGAAGAATTGGAAACCCTTATTTGGTAGATGTTATAAATTTGTAATTTGATTGGTAAAAATTAGGAGTTGGGTTTTGAAAAGAAAACAAACTTTGTTTTTTTAGAATTTGACTGGTTGGTTCGGATTTCTCCACTAGGATCCTATTGGAAAATTTATCAAATATATATACAATTACATAGTAATTTATAATTACTACGTAACTATATTATTAAATACATTAAAAATTTGCATAGAGGGGGGAACAATTTTATTTGTTTTGTTTTATATAAACAAATGTTAAAAAAATATAATTTAATAAATTTTGGGTCGGTGGGGGCCACAACCTCCCCACCCCCATGTTCTCCCTTACTTCCATTGTCAACAATAATGAGGCTGCTGATGGTAGGCCCGCTGTCGAGGCGGTACATCCCAATCAGGGGGCTTAAAATGTAAGGTAAGGGGTTTTGTTTTAAATAGTTTTTAAAAATAAAATTAATTAATATTTTTAATTAGTATTAATTTTATTTAATATATTAAATATTCATAATTTTATTATAATAAATATTAATGACTTTTAAAATACTAAAAGTTATTTAATAATATTATATTATTAATGGCTGTTATTTTATTAATAGATTAATAATTTATAATAATTTATTTTTAAATAAATAATTATTATCATTAATAAATTAAAGGTTATTGAAATTTTAATAATATTTAATAAAAGTATTTAATTAAATTATTAGTAAAATGAATTAGAATCGCAAGTTGTGATTGGTCAATTGGAAAACTCAGGTTTTGCTTGACTGCCCAATTTTATATAAAAATGATTATAATATTAGGGGATTGTTTATTATATCTTTTGATTATTCAAAAAAAATAGTAAACTTGATAATTTGAGTAAGACAAAAATGTGAAACCTGTTTTGAATTGAAAACCCTATAAACAATAATACTTGGTAAAGAAAACTGAAACTATGTTTAAACAACTTTATATGAATTGTTGAATCGTCTAGGATTCTAGTGAACTCAGGAAACCTTAGTGAATCTAGTAATTAGAGAAATGAAAATTGAAACCCTATTCTTGTATATCTAGATCTTGTGCTTGAAAGTGAAATGGAAACTTGAAAACCTACAAGTGGAAATGAAATTGTTGTGTTTTCAAAACCTAATATATGGTGAAAGTTACTTTTGCATGTACTCTTTTTATGACTTGTGATTTCACTATTGGGTGTTGGATTGACTTAGTACTTTGACCGAATCAGGATGTTTACCAAAGGTTCGAGAGTTTTGTTTTATGATGTTATAACGATGGTTTGATCACAATCTTTTATACTCAATCGTAGTAATATGTCTTGTATGCTCTATGAGGTGTTTTGATCTATTGATTCTTATTGATTTCCAGTGTTCTTCTGTGAAACTGAGGTGAATGGTGTGACCTATTTGATATAACCTTTGAGTCTTCAATTAGTTGTATTTGGATTTTTTTTTAGTCGCTTGTATAGGACTAAGGTGTTTGTATGATTTGTTCTTGGTGATGTCATGTTATGACATGGATTGGTTTCTATATACTTTCTTGGATCAGTCCTATTAGGATGATCGTTTTAGTGACACTTGTATTTTGACTTGTGATTTTGGTACTTTTCAGTTACTTGTTTAAGAATTGATGTAAGGTATGTGGTCTTTTGAGATCTTTTTGTTTTACTGAGCTTAGGGTAGGTTATCTATATGTTGTGTTGGGAAGTGGCTTGTAATGGAGGTCGGGGCCCTAAAGAGGTTGATGGGAACCCATTGTAGGTCATTTTAAAAAGTGATAACATTTCATTAAATTGGTTTAAAATGAATTAATAAGATATTGGTACCACGGGAAGTCACTAGGGGAGCAGGGGATTAAAAGACTATTTAGATAACCTTAGAGCTAACTCATTAGTCTGCCTTGTCAGTACGAAAGGATACTAGTGTTGCATAGAGTCACTAGGGGGCCAAAGTATTAAAAGACTAGCTAGGTAACCTTAGATTTGGCTCGTGCAATGACACTTGCCCACATGCATAATAGATTCCCTATGTGTCATTGTTGCCTCTGGGTTTAGATGTCTTTTGTGTCTTGGTACCTTTGAGTTAGATTGCTTTTAGGTTTTCCTTCATTTAGATATTGGATTTGGTTGTTGATTTTGTTATCCTAATTGGGACTTGAGTTTATCTCCTCAATGTAGTGGGAGTGGACCTTTTTGGGTTTCGCGAGGTCAGGTGGTAGTACATTTCTTATAGCATTGAGATCTGACCGTTGGATGCCATTGCTGGATGTGTTTGTGTAGATGTTCCTTTCTATCTGATCTTGTATTTCTAGGATGGATAGTTATACTCTAAGTGTATTTTATTTGATTTCATAAATATTACAAGATGATGTAATCTATTTTATGATGTATATTATTTTTCCCTTTCATATCTTGTAACTTGTATAGTGGATGATTGTGCATTCTGTTTACTGCCAAGTGGCATTCGAGATAATTGTATATTGTTAAATGGAATTTGTACTTGTAGTTATTCTTTAATATGGATGTGTTGTATGTTAGATTTAATATTAATTAAATTTATATGTGATTTAATGTCACGGAACCCTAAGAGATGTAATATATTTATGATGGTTGTTACATGTGTGAGTTAATGCTTCAGCTATTATTTTATCTCTTATTGTTATTACTTCCACTATATTATATGTTGTTGTTTATTATCTTTAAAAAATAAATGTTTTTCAAACTTAGTAACACTTTAGGTTAACTTCTTTTGGGTTCCCTAGTGGGGTGTTACACAAAGGAGCTAGAACAGGAAGAAATAGAATTAATGGGGGAGACAATGATAAAATAAATGTCTAATGCTTTCATTGCAATAATTTTGGACATTATGCTTTATAATGTTGGAGTAAACAAAGTGAAACAGAAAAGAGAAGCGCCCATAACACTATTGAAGATAAACAAAATTTGTTCATTTATTGCTTCAATACATATGTTAGTGAAGATTAGGTGTGGTATATAGACTCTAGATGTTCTTCTAATGTAACATCTAATAAGAATATATTTGTTAATTTGGATCAAAATCATCAAAGTACATTAATACTAATAGATAATAACTATCTTGAAAGCAAAGGAAAGGATACTATTGTAGTTACAATAGAATATGGTGAAGTTAAACATATTAATGAAACATTATTGGTGAAGTTTAAAATATATATTTTTTATTGGGAAAATATTAGAGAAAAGTTTCCAAGTCACTTTTGATAAGAATGATGGAATAATCAGAGAAGTTAAAAAGGAATGTTACTGTTGCAAGAGCAAAAATGATAGGTGATAGGATGTTTCCTCTTCATTTCACTCATGAGAATCAAGCATTAAGGTCAAAAGAAATAAATGAAAGTAAAATTTGTCACAAAAGGTATGGTCACCTCAATTTTCAAGGTTTAATTTTACTCAAAAGATTAAAATTGGTTAAAGGTCTACCATTCATTGAAGACACAAAAGAAGTGTGGGGAAAGTATATTTTTGGCAAAAAACATAGGATAGAATTTCCTATTGGAAAATCCAGTAAAGCTAAACAAAATTTTGAAATAATACATGAAAATTTGTGTGGTCTTATATAAACACCTTATTTAAACAAATTCAAGTATTTTTTAACCTTCATAAATGATTACTCAATAAAAAATTGGGTTTATTGTTTGGTTACAAATATAAAAGTATTTGAAAAAAAATTAGAGTTTAAGAGGTTGCTTGACAAACAAAGTAGCAAGTATATCAAAGTGATAAAGTTAGATAATGGGGGTGAGTATAGTCCAAATTAGTTTATATTTATTTGTGAAAATCATGGAATCAAGAGAGAGTTCACTACTTCCTACAATCCACAATAAAATATAGTTTCTTAAAGGAAGAATAAGACTATTGTTGAAATGGAAACAATTATGTTGAAAGAGAAAATTTGAGATAAAAGTTGTTAGAAACAAGTAGTATGCACAACATTGTATCCAAAAAATAGAAGTCCTACAAAATTAGTTAAGGGAATGACTCCTGAAAAAGCATGATCTAGGTTGAACCCAAGTGTTGATTACTCTGGAGTATCTAGATTTGTTTCTTATATGCAAATACCAAAGCAAAAAAAGTCTAAATTAGATTATGAAGACCTAAAATGAATTTTCATTAATCGCTATGGGACTAAAAATAAAACATACTTGTTCTATGATACAATACCCAAAAATATTGTAATAAAAAGAGATGTGATATCCTATGAAACAATAGAATCTAAAGAAAATGAAACACAAGGAAAAAATATAGGAATTGATGAGATTTAAGAGGGAGAAGAAGAAAATGTCCCTGAATCTATTGGCATCATATTGTATATGTCATTAGTGACAACACTTATTTGACTCTAAATGATTATCGAGCTCATCACTCAGTCTACAATGTATACCAAGCATTCAGTGGTTATCTTGTAGGTTCATCACTTAAGCAGTTCACATCGAGCATTCCTAAAATTATCGAGTGAGTGTGCAGTCCAACAATATCTACCGAGCCTATAATGTTCATTGAGCTTCATAGTGTCTACCGAGTCATCAGTTTGAGTGATGGAAGCTAGTGTTTACTGAGTGATGGAAGTGTAGTGTTTACCGAGTGAAAGCAAGGTAAACGAAGGATTCAATTTTCACCGAGTGACACTATATCTACTGAGTCTCCAATGGTTACCGAGTTCCAAGCTACATTGTGTGATTAGTATGGACTGAGCTTCTACTTCTACCGAGTGCATGATGATGCCGAGTAATGCAGTGGATGTCGAGTATTAGAAGGTCACCAAGTTAGCTTGAAGAACCTGAGTTTTCTACTATTTGGCCGACTCAGTAATATTTTGTTTGCTTGTGTTTTGGCTAACCTTGCAATTTTAATTATTGGAATGGTATATATGTAATGTATTATATCATTTGCAATGTCTGAATATAGATGAATATATGTATCAAGGAATTGACATGTAATGCTTTGAGAAGAATAAATACGAATCAACAAAAGAGTACAGTATTCAACAAGGTCTACAAGGAGCAATAAAGATTCATTAGTCACAAGAGGTGATATGTACTTCAAGGATCTAATTAGCAATCAAGTTGTAAGTAGATCCATTGTTTCATCCTAACAGGTGAATCAGTTTTGTAAATCCTTTAACAGGGTAGACTTAACAGTCTCTGTATAAATCTCCTAACAGAGTGTATACTTCATTGTATGTTTGTAAATCCTCTAACAAGGTGGATTTAGCAGTCCAAATTGCTCTTAATCAGGCAGATCATCAGAAGTGATCAATGTAAGCCCTAACAGGCTAATTTCATACTGTAGTAGCAAAGTTTTGTGGGTATCATCCCCACCCTAGTTTTACTTTCTATTTGGAAGGTTTTTGGGTCACCAAAATTATGTATTCATGTGTTATAAATGTTTATCTTTCTCATGCATACAGTAGATTAGATGAATGAATGATGAATGGATTAAGTACTAAATTGATTTAAAGTTTTTGAGGTTACTGATTCACCCCTCCCCTCTCAATAACCTAGCTAATCTTGATTATTTCCAACAATTGGTATTAGAGCATTGTGGTTCTTAGGATAAAGTCTGACAGCTTGAGCAAAGATCTAAAGGACAAATGGAGATATTCAGACTTGACAAAGCAATTGAAAATGAAAAGCTAGATCTGGAAATGGAGATGGCTCAACTCAAAGAAGCAAAGGAGCATCTTTCTCAATCCCTAAAGAGAAGGAATGAACTTGCAAAACAAATGAATGACCCTTAGTATGTTGAAGAAAAGATTGAAGACCTTTTACCATCAAGTAGCTCAAATGAAGCTGATGAGGCAATCAAGGAACTCCTAGAAAGAATGGCTCTCTGCAGGAAGAAGTAAGAATGCTAAGAGGAGAACAATAAATTTAGTCAGCAAGGTTATGTGAAATTTTGGAACAAAGAAACAAATTGAAAAATGAGATAAATGAAAGGATCAATGCAAATCAAAGTCTTATCAATCAACTATCCAATGCAAATGAAGAAATCATGAATCTGAGATCTGAAAATGAAAGCCCAAGGATTGATTTAATCATTGAAAGACAAATCAGCGAAAGTTTGGAAAATGACCTAAATGTTGAAAAGAAAATCAATGAGAGAATGATGAAGTCTCAAGAAGATATGAATCAATTAAATCAATGAAATGAGCAGAATCTTCATAGACAAAAGGGTAAAGTAGGACTTGGATATAATGAAGAAGGTGAATCTTCCAAAAAAGGTGCTCAAAGGAATCAAAAACCTCATTGCAATCACTGTGGTAAGTTAGGTCATACATCAAACAAATGTTGGAGTAATGGAAAAGCAAAATTCAATGAAAAATGCTACAACGACAATCAACATGGTCAAAAAGCTAATGAATGCAAGGAAAAACCAAAATTTGAAGGTAAATGTCACAAATGCAAGAAGCATGGTCATAAAGCATTCCAATGCAGATCAAAATCATTCAATCCAGCTGAACAACTTGTTAAGGCAATATTTGGATGGGATTACAATACCTGGTGTAGATGTCATTATTGTGGAGAATATGGACACATTGGCAAAGATTGTTCAAGGCATCACTTGAGAAAAAGAGATACAACAGTAAGATGTTATACATGCACTAAACTCGGTCATATAGCCAATAATTGCATGAATATAGGAAGAATTGAAAATGAAAAGAAAGCTAACGCGGATAAAATTCAAAAATAGATGAGACAATAGTGGATTCCTAAATCTACTAAGCAGAATAGTTCAAATGATGGCCACGTCACTCAAGAAGTGGGTGACTCCACCATTTCCAATTAGATTCATGAAGGAGGATCTAGAACTGTATCATCAAGCTATATCTAGAGCAGTTCCAAATGAAAGAAAGCAAAAGATCCAATTAGTATTTCAAATACAAAGGGTCACAAGGAATTAGGTCATACCGAGCAAGGTCAATCACAGACTCAACCAAGCTAGATCAGGAGTAACAAAAGTTTTGTTTGATCACCGAGTCTCAAGTTTATAACGAAAAAGTGAGTGGATGACATCCTGTCAAGCACTATGTCATCACAACAACTTTTGTACCAAGCATTAATGGAAAAATTTTCATCAAAAAGGTAGAATTCGATTTCATTTCTTACCGCATTTTCAAAATTCTCAGAGCTAAGCGATTTCAGGTGCATCTAGGCTATTTCAAGCAATTTTAGAGCGAAGGATTTGTTTGAAAATTTTCTATCTTTTACTGAGCATCAATGGCATTCGAGAGTAGAAATAGTAGCAAGGCAAAAAGAGGTTCATAAATGCTAGTTAAGGGTGTGGAGTGGAAAGCACCAAATTTCAAGCTAGTTCCAACAACTGCAAAGTCACTCGACCCGAATGGAGCTCAATCACAAATTCCACCAAAGGCAATCTTTGTCAACGATATTCATACTCATTTCAAATGTTTTGTTCAAGAAATTAGAAACCTAGAAATGAACAATGCCCTATGAGAAATGAGTGTTGATGGCTCTTAGAAACTCGAGCATAAGCATCTAAAGACCAAAGGATTAACCCATATCTCGCATATGCTAAGAAGTTTCCAGATTAAGTGGATTAGGTACATCCTCAGTCATGTGTACAATGGTCAACTATGGTTATAGCAGCTAGCATTAATCACCAAGAAGATGATTCATAAGATTACTGGTCTGCCCATGCTAAGTAAAGCAAAAGCTACCAAAACCCTAGGTCGGGACGAACTTCAGAAGAAAACCTACCTGAATGGGATGGTAGAGGTTTGATGGTTAGCACTGTTTCTGACATTGAATTAAGGTTTGGCATTCACGTCATTTCTCACAAGATTTATAGCTCTAGTCATTTGAACAGTGTGCCTTGTGAGGCTGTGGATTTGGTATTCAAGGTTGTGAAGAAAAATATAGAATTTGATTTGTCAAAATTATTGTTAATACAACTGAACAAGAATATGGACAGCATTAGGACTTCAAAGAACAACCCTTGCAAATTTGGTTCTTTGTTGACATGTCTTTTCTTCTATGTACAAAAATTCTTTCCATCCAAAGGAACTATTGTGTGGAGAAAAGATATTCCTATTCTATATCAGATAAATGAGTTTGTAGCAGAAATGGGTGTAAACTTTAATAGTATCATGGATAATTTTTTTGAAGATTTCAAGGAAAGAATGAATAACAGCTTTCAAATTCCACCAAAATTGGTTGAAGACTACAAAGATGATGTATGCTTTATGGTTGATTGTGATAGAGTATACATTCAGGCAGTCAGGCCCCGAGTTGCATGGGTGAAACCTCTTCCTTATGAGGTCAATATTGATGAAACCAGGGATATTATTGAAGCACTGGTGAATGAGCCAGTAAATCCAAAGCAACCAATTTTTTGGAACATATGATGAGGCAAAGGCTAGAATAGAACTAGAAATCAAACTTCCTCAAGCAATTATAAAGGCAAGAGAAAGGTTGCTAAGTTAAAAACTGCTACCAGGCCCTTAACGATTACTGAGGGACAAGGTGAAGATGAAGAAGAGGAGCAAGAATTAGAAGAGGATGAATCTAAGAAAGAAGCAAAGCTAGTCAGAAAGAAGGGCAAGGTAATCATTACCAAGCCACCCAAAGCCTCCACAACTGTGTTTACTAGAAGATCAAAGAAGAAAGGAGGCAGTGAAGTTGTATTCAGTAAGCCCCATCTCACCTTCCAAGAAAGATTGAAACAAATGGAAGAAGGTACAAGCATCTCAAACTTCAAGGCTTTAAAATTTGAAACTAGAATAGATGCTAAGAAAATGAAAATTAAGGAGCTAGTACTCTCCAAGATGGGAAAATAGAAATATTCCCCTGATCAAATTGCCTCTCAAATTTCTAATGAGTTACTAGCAAGATTGCAACCTAGATGGGAATTAGCTATGCAAACTGCAAAAGATATATATGAAAAATCTTTGAGATAGTTGCTACTAGGCCTTACTAATGCAAAGGTAAAGGAAGGAATCAAGAAGAATGAAGACAAGATGACAATCGGGTTTCATACTTGTTTAATTTTGATAAAAGATATTGAGCGTGTAGTTAAGGATACAACAAAAATGTGGAAGAACATCTATCATCTGCATAAGCCAAGTAATGATCTTGTAGAAATCAAAGATGATGATGATGACACTGATAATGATGAAGAAGATAATGCTCCATGTGTCACTTTTGATGTTGAGGACTATCAGGCACTAAAGGATGATGATGAAGCTAAAGAAGAAGACAAGGATGAAGAAGATCTAGTAAAAATTGCAGCAGAAGTTATTGCATCACTTCCTCACTCTCCACCAAAGACTGTTACATCTACTATGGAGATATCTTATGCAAGTGAGACTGTGAGCACAATTGCCACATCAATAGCTCAATCCTCACCTGTCACCTCCCAGCTGCAAGTATCTTCAATGGAAGTGTCAAGCACTTCATCTACCAAGCTACAACCCTCTTTATTAGCTCTTGAGTCATCTATTGCAGCATGTACAGTAAGTTTGCCAGTCTGTTCTATAGTTTTTTCATCCATAGCTTCAACTATACCAATTTTTGTTCCAGTTAGTACTTCAGTTGTAAATATTCGAATTGGTACATTACCTATTGATACTTCATTTTTGGGAAGCCCATCAATTTTGGATACAGTTAGTACCCCTCTCAGTTTTCCTCCAGTTGGATCAATTCAAATTTTTTCTGCTAGTCCAACTTCATCAACTATTATTTCTATTTCTAAATCCAAGGAAGTAAGCACCGAAGTAAAACCAAAGACTCCACTAAAACTTCTGCTTACTGGCAAGGCAATTGATGAGGATATAGACTTGGACAAGGAAATTATTATACCTAAGATAGATTTGGATACTACCACAGTTGATGAAATGAGATTGGTCAGTTAGCTTTTAGAGCAAAGAGTAAGGTAGAAACAACTTAGAGATGAGAGAGATAGAGAATTCACTACAATTGAAAATGCTAAAAATATAATTACTGAGGCAATAGGTGTTGATGTGGATTCATCACAACACATTCTATTACAATTAGAAGAGGTCGTACAAAATTTCAAAGAGGACACTTCTGGCCAAGAGAAGCTTATAGAAAAGGCAGAAAAAAAGTTTGACAATAAAGTGCTTGAGCATATTGCTTAGCAAATAGCCATGAAGTAGATAGAACTTTCTACAATTTTGGCTAATCTTGAAAATTATTTTACAAATGTAACATCCATTTTTGCCAATCTATGTGATGTTATCAAGTACACAAAAGAAATAAAGGTAAAATTGAATAAAATTGATGAGGATTTGAAGGCCTGTGCTCAAAAGTTGTAGCTTGACCCTAGTTCAAGCTCCGCACATCACATAAAGATCAGATTCCTGTTAGACATGTAGGCAGAACTCTTGAGAGAGGAAGCAAAGATTCAGTCTACACTAATAGACATCCAGAACATGATCCTTCCTATCATGGACACAATGCAGAAGCACATTGCTTATTCAAAAACATTGATCCATGATAACAATTTTTCAATTGTAGATCATATGATAGAACTATTAGCAGAAGTCTAGGTTGCACTTCATATCTGCAAAATTTTGCAAGAGAACTGGGATAAGACATTAGCTCTTATTCTTAAGGTACATTCTGAGTTTCTCTCACATTTTGGTGTCTCTGTATAAGTATGGTTACCTTTGGCATTATTGTCAAAAAAGGGGGAGATTATTGTGAGTAAGAGATAGTAAAAGTCAAGAGGAGTAAGAGACAATGGAGAAAACAAGGGAGAATATAATAGATTGATATATGTACAGTGATAATCTATGTATATTCCATGCCATATGTATGGGGGAGATATGTAAAGACATGTAAGAAATGTATATACAATAGGTTTACAAAGATCAATTTTGAAAAATCAAATCCAGCATGTCAGTATACACAATGTTTGGCTCATAAGTATTTTTTTTTTGTCACTAATGCCAAAGGGGGAGTTTGTTGGCATCATATTGTATTTTTCATTAGTGACAACACTTATTCGACTCTGAATGATTACCGAGCTCATCACTCAATCTACAATGTATACCAAGCATTCAGTGGTTATCTTGTAGGTTCATTACTTAAGCAGTTCACACCGAGCATTCCTGAAGCTACCGAGTGAGTGTGCAATCCAGCAGTATCTACCATGCCTACAGTGTTCACCAAACTTCACAGTGTCTACCAAGTCATCAGTTTGAGTGATGGAAGCTAATGTTTACCGAGTGATGGAAGTGTAGTGTTTATCGAGTGAAAGCAAGGTAAACGAAGGATTCAATTTTTATCGAGTGACACTATATCTACCGAGTCTCCAATGGTTACCGAGTTCCAAGCTATGTTGTATGATTAGTATGGACTAAGCTTCTACTTCTACTGAGGGCATGACGATGGCAAGTAATGTAGTCGATGTCGAGTATCAGAAGGTCACCAAGTCAGCTTGAAGAACTCGAGTTTTCTACTGTTTGGTCGACTCAGTAATATTTTGTTTGCTTGTGTTTTGGCCAACCTTGCAATTGTAATTATTGGAATGATATATATGTAATGTATTATATCATTTGAAATGTGTGGATATATATGAATGTATGTATCAAGGAATTGACATGTAATGCTTTGAGAAGAATAAATACGAATCAACAGCAGAGCAGAGTATTCAGCAAGGTCTACAAGGAGCAGCAAGGATTCATTAGTCACAAGAGGTGATCTATACTTCAAGGATCTAATCAGCAATCAAGTTGTAAGTAGATCCACTGTTTCATCCTAATAGGTGAATTAGTTTTGTAAATCCTTTAACAAGGTAGACTTAATAGTCTCTGTATAAATCTCCTAACAGAGTGCATACTTTATTGTATGTTTGTAAATCCTCTAACAAGGTGGATCTAGCAGTCCAAATTGCTCTTAATCGGGCAGATCATCAGAAGTGATCAATGTAAGCCCTAACATGCTAACTTCATACTATAGTAGTGAAGTTTTGTGGCTATCATCCCCACCCCAATTTTACTTTCTATTTGGAAGGTTTATGGGTCACCAAAATTATGTGTTCATGTGTTATAAATGTTTATATTTCTCATGCATACAATAGATTAGATGAATGAATGATGAATGGATTAATTACTGAATTGATTTATAGTTTTTGAGGTTACTGATTCACCCCTCCTCTCTCGGTAGCCTAGCTAGTCTTGATTATTTCCAACAGAATCATCTAGTACAAGAGAAAGAAAATATCAAAGAAGGACATAAAAGAATCATCCATCAAATATTATGTTGGATTCATTTTTTCTAAAATGACAACAAGGTCACAAGAAAAAGTGAACTTCACATTGATGACTCTAATCATGGAAAATAATGAATAAAAAGAATTTGAACATGTTTAATAAAAGAAGAGTGGATTGCAACAACAAATACCGAGATAGAAAAAATAAAATGTATCATACATGGGATTCGGTAAAATTACCTCTTGATAAAGAAGATTTTGGTACAAGATAGGTGTATATAACAAAGTATATATTTGATGGAAGCATGATTGGCATAGTGAGAGATTCATAGCCAAAAAGTCTACTTAATGGGAAGGTATTGATTACACTAAAATATTTGCACATGTAGCATGAATGAATACTATCAAATTGGTTTTGGTATTAGTAGCTTACAAAAGTTGAACAATTTATCAAATTGATGTAAAAAGTGCTTTATTGAATGAACATTTTGATGAGGTCTATATTTCACAACTTAAACATTTTGAAATGCCTTACAAAGAACATTATGTTTCAAAAATAAATAAGTCCTTGTGTGGTCTCAAGCAGGCACCAAGATCATGGTATTCAAGGATAGACTCGTACCTATAGAAAAATAGGTTTTTTAAGAATATAATTGGATCCAAATATTTATATCAAAAGCTTCATTAAAGGAATTTTTATCTTAGTTCTCTGTATTGTTGATCTTATTTACACAGAAAAAAATTCACTTTATTTGCAGAGTTTAGAACAATTATGATTACTAAATCTAAAATGATGAATTTGGGGAAAACAAACTACTTTCTTGGTCTGGAAGTATGGAAAAAAAAAGATGAACTATTTATGTCTCAAAAAAATGATTTTACTATAAATTCAAATGGAAAGTTGAAAACCAGTAGCATGCCCATTGATGTTGCACTCAATTTGTCTGCGTTCGATGTGATGGATCTAGTGAACCACACTCTATTAAGATAAATAATTGGAAATTTGATCTACTTTACTACCACTCATTTGGATATCATATATGTAGTGAGTTTGGTCTCTAGGTACATGTAAAATCCTAATGAAACACATTGGAATGTAGCTGAACAGGTTATCACATATATTAAAGGGACACTAATTTATGGTCTCAGTTTTTAGAATTTAAAGGACCACAGATTGGTTGGCTATTCAGATTTTGATTGGGCAGGTACTATAGTTGATTGGGAGTATAATTTTGGTTACAAATTTAGCCTTGATTGTACGATATTATCTTGGAAATCCAAGAAGCAACCAAAAATATCACTTTCTACAATAGAGGTAGAACACAATGGGTGGATTCACCAAGTTGTGGTGCCAAAAAGATGACACACAAATCAAATTTCTAAATTTCTAAAAGTGCAGACATGTTATAGAGCACACGTGCTTTTTAAAAACTCTATAAATGGGCTGCAAACTGGCAGCCCATTCTATTTTCCCTTATTTCTTTGTGTTGGTTTCTTCTTTCCCCTCAACAACATGCACACGATTTGTGGAATTTGAATAATTTGCTCATTCTCCTCCTCAAAATGCCTCTTCGTCAGTAGCGATCAAGATCAAGATCATTAAGTATGTTTTCTACTCTTCTTTTTACATTTTTTTATATGTTTTTTAGTTTTTCTTCAAATTTGTTTATTTATTTAAAATGCAATTGGTTTCTTATCAAGAAATGTGAATAATCAACCACCAAACCCCCAGCCTGATCAACAAGATCAAAATGAAAACCCTCCACAAGAAGAGTAAGAAATTCTACAACCTCTACCGATTGAAAGACCTCTTGGCACCCAAGACAATATAATGAATTAAATAGAAAGAGGGAAAAATAAATTAGAAGCAATCATTAGTAGGTTGAAAGCTTATGGAAAAACTAGTCCTATGAGAGCACAATTGGCATCCTCCCTTGAGTCCATTATGAGCCATGTAGCTTTTATTAGTGGTTAGTTGGATATTTGGCATGTTAAGAGAGAAGAACAAAGAAGATATTATGGAAAAAAATTATCCTATAAAGATATAAGAAAAAAGGACATAGAAAAAGGTAACATATGTGCATTGTTTAAAAATCCTAGAGAACAAGACACTGTTAAACATATAATTAAAAGGTTCCCCATCCATTGGGTGCATACATGATGATATTAGCAATAAACTTTGGGATAGATGGTGGATAATCTTTGATACCCCTCCTTGTAATAATTACGAGGTTCCAATGTGTTTCTTAAAGAAATTGTATTTGAATTTGTCTTTGGGGAGATCCACAATTATTTTGATATGTTAGATTCTTAGGGTAGAGTTGGGGGTCGTCATTTGAGAGGTTGAGGGCATGTCATGACACTATTATAGTTAGGGAACCTATTGTCAAGCCATAGGGTGAGCATGTGATTATTCCTTTAGTTATGAAGGAATATGTAGATACCAGTACTCTAGGGACTATCAATGCTTTGACACAAACCCTCATTTATTGTGCCAACCCATTAGTTGAGGAGGAGTCTTCTTTGCGTCGTGGTCACATGTGCACATCATGTGGATCCTTATGTACATTTGGCAGTCATGTTGGAGACACTATGGATGATGGGCTAATCACTGATGAGTTCCTGAGTGACACATTTAGCATTGACACACGGGTTTGGGAGACAATTACCATAATCAACAATAAAAGCCTCATGGAGATAAGGGTTTGAAGAATATGCCTTCTACTTAATGACTAGGAGCCCAAAAGTTAGTAGTTGGAAAGGTTTTGATAAGGTAATGCAATATTGAAGTTATTTTTGTTTGAGTTCTTTGATAGTTTTGAGAGTTTATAGTTTATGGCTTAGTGTTGATAGGTGATTGGAAGATTTTGATTTCTTACCTAAATTTCAAGCTAGGGCTACAAGGAAGTGCCCTCATTAGGTTAGTTTACTTGTGATGGTGTTTGGAGCCTACTAAGGTGTATATAACCTTATTAATGTTTGAAAATCACTTTAGTGGTAGTTAGTTAAGCCTTTGGAAGTAATTTGGAGTATGGTGTGGTGAAAGATCGTAGAGGGTGTAAAGTAGTGGAGGTGTTGTGTGTCATGTGAGATGGTTGAGTTTGTGAAGGTTTAGGTAGAAATATTTGGAATAGGTGAGTGTGGCATGAAGAATAGGCCAATCACTTGGTCTCTAGCCTTGGAAGAGTCCTAAGAGACTGAAAGCAATATGTTTTAAAGGCTCAGAAGAAGCCTAGTTATAGATTTGGTAAGAAGAACAAGATTAACACCTCCTACTTGCATTGCCAACTCTAATCCCTGTCCACAAAATCAACATTTTAAAGACTAAAAACACCATATTTTCACACTAGGGCATGTTCATTAACCCCTTAGATCATCTAAGAAAATTATGAAACGTAGGAATCTTAATCTACTTACCCTAACCTTAGGAATTTCTCAGAAAATCCATATATTTGGTATTAAAAATTTGTTGAACATAAACCTTATGCCTCCTCTAACTTAATAGAGGGTAATTTCATAATTTGATATCCATTCCAATAGATTACCAATTGGTTTGATTGGTTACAAGTTTAATTTTAACATTTTTCAAAACAATGCTAAAATTGCCAAAAAATTGTTAGCAACTTTTATTGCAAAATGCAATTTTTGCACTAACTCTTCCTAGAACTTAACCAAGTGGTTTTTGGTAGCACATAAGACCTATATAAGGTGTAATGACTCTCAAAACACTTCTTGAGTCAATTTATTTACAAAAAAAGCAAAAATCAAGTCTAAGGCAACTTGGGTTTGTAGGTGACCTAAAGTTCCTTGACCTTACAAACAAGAATTGCCTTATTACCATTAAAAAAAAACTATAAGAAATGCTTTAGAATATCTGAGAGTGGGGGTGAATTAGTTATTCAAGGTCCAAATGTCCAATTAAAACTTTTTCATCAAGTAAAGTGAGCCTATACAACTGTTCATGCATCCATGCTTAAACTTTCCTACTTACCAGGTTATTGTAAATCAACATGCAAGCATAACACATGAAAGATCAAAACATAACACAGTTATTTACATGGAAACCCCATTTTGGAAAAACCACTAGTAACATGCTACTCAATTCTCACTCTTCTGAAGTGATGCCTTGTTAAAGGCTACAACACATTGTTAAATGTGATTTGGTTAAAATATTTAACCACCCTATTAGAAGTGGGCCTGGTTAGAGGACATTATAACATTCACTTGGAATGTCACCCTATTAAAGGATTTACAAATGGCTGTTAAACCAACCTAAGTCCATAGGATTTTACCCTAGCTTGCACAATTGTTAGAGAGTAACAACAAGGGCTTTTGACCTGATACAATTCAAAACTTAACTTGCAGATTTCATATCACAATTCAACTCTTCACAATTTGCCTAACTTTAAGTCTTTGCAACTTTGACAACTTGACCTCCTTTCAAGCTTTATCTCCTTGAGTCTTCATGCTCAATGTACCAGTGCAATCTTCTTTCTGACCACTTATCAAAGCAGAGTCTCTATGCTCTATTCTTCCTTCTCCTTGATGCCTTCTTCTTCTTGACACCCTTCAACCACTTCGCAATTTAGCACACCAACAACTCTTACTTCTTGGCCTATGACTCCTTAAATAAAAGTCTGGAATTCCTTTTCCTACTCGATTCTTCCCTCCTTTAATTTCATTTTGAATGGATTAGGTAGGATTCATTGAATCTAACCCATATCTTGTTTTATCTAGAAATATCATAAAGAATCCTCTTGAATTCTCTCAAAAATAGTTTACATAAAATTTTGTGCCTCCAATTCATCATCCTTATCCTCCATCTAGTTCGCAAAATTCAAGATAACAAACTTGTCGACTCAAATTTGGTGAATCTTTGACTTTTTCAATAATGCAATAGCTCGACACTATTGAAATTCTGATGCTTGACACATACTGTGTTACTCGGCATCAACTACATTTTACTAATGCTTGGCACCTACTGTGGATTCACTCAGCATCCACTAAATTTTTTTGATGCTCGACACCTGAACATGCTCGACTCCTTTTATGTCACTCGACACACACTAGACTTTGTTGTTGCTCGACACTAACTAAAAATTTGCTCGACTTGAACTAGCTTGCTCGACACTCACTAATGAACTTGGTTAAGCTTTACAGACAACCTTGTTGCAACTTATTCTTCTAATGTTTCTCAGTGTGACCAACCTTTGTATCTTCAAGTATGTTATTAATACATCATTTTACCATTGTCTTAACTGATCCTTACACTTCATTACAAAACCATAACTCAACCTTTCCCTTAGGTACTCTTGTTACATCTTGTTGATTAAATCCTCTTCATTAATCAACTAAGTGATAGTACTTGAATATTATAAGCAATTGTAATTCCAACAAATAACAGGTTTGACATTAATGACAAAACAATGATTGAAAACATTCTTTATCAACCATCTTCCTTCTTTGCAACAATCTCCCTCTTTGATAGTATTCATTTTCAACTAGATTTTCAACAATAACATGTTCAAAATGAGTTATAGGATCACCCATTTACCTTCTATCATAAGTCTTCATCATTGGATGAGATGACATATCCAATTGCCACCTAGGTGCCCTACACCACAAGTTTTAGCATCACTTGAGATGAGGCTGCAAAATCAAAATGGAATCTAATCTACAAAGAGAGAGAGATATTATTTTAGGTGTCGGTAACACAATCTTGTAGCACCCAAAATTGCATCCATACCTCACATGAGCTCTAAGATATGCCCCATCAAATATTGCTGCCTTATGGCATTTAGTGACTCTTAGGGTCAATTCAGTTGGGCATGCCCGAGAATGTTTAAGTGGTCAATGAGACAAGATAAGATTGGAACAAGGGTTTAACTAGCACGTGGAGCTAATGGAATAGACAATTCGATCCCACGATGAATGGCTAGAGAGATTTACCAATTGGCAACTTTGTACTGGCCAACACTATAAGTTTCAACATCACCCCAGAGAGATGGGGCCACAAAATAAAAATGGAACCTAATCTTAGAAAAGAGAGAGAGGTTATTGTAGGTCTCGAAAACATGATCCTATAGCACCCAAAATTGCATCCATACCTTTCACGAGCTCTGAGATATGCCCTATCAAAGATCGTTGCCGTATGGAATTTAGTGACTCTTAGGGTCAATTCAGTTTGGTGTGCTCGAGAATGTTTGAGTTGTCAATGAGAAAGGATGAGCTTGGGACTAGGGTTTACTTGGCCACTAGAGCTAACACAATAGATAGTTCGATCCTGTGACAAATAGTTAGAGAGATTCATCAATTGGCAACTTTGTACTAACCAACACTACAAGTTTTAGCATCACTCGAGATGGGGTCGCAAAATAAAATAGAATCCAATCTCCAAAAAGAGAGAGGTTATTTTAGGTGTTGGAAACATGATCCTATAGCACCCAAAATTGCATCCATACGTCACATGATCTTTGAGATATGCCCCATCAAAGATCACTTCCCTATGGCATTTAATGACTCTTAGGTTCAATTTAGTTTGGCATGATCAGGAACATTCAAGCGGTCAAATGAGATGGGACAAACTTGGGACTAGGGTTTACCCGGCCACCCAAAGGTAACAAAAAAAATTGTTCAATCCCGTGACAAATGGTTAGAGAGATTCACTAGTTGGTGATTTGCACTGGCCAACACTACAAATTTCAACATCACCCAAGATGGGGCTACAAAATCAAAATGTAATCCAATCTCCAAAAAGAGAGAGTTTATAATATGTGTTGGAAATAGGATCCTGTAGCACCGTAATTCCATCCATACCTCACATGAGCTCCAAGATATGCCTCGTCAAAGATCACTACCCTATGGCATTTAATGACTCTTAGGGTTAGTTCAGTTCAGCATACCTAAGAATGTTTGAGTGATCAATGGGATAGGATGAGCTTAGAACTAGGGTTTACCAAATATTTTGATCCCACAATGAACGGTTAGAGAGATTCACCAGTTGGCAACTTTGTACTGGCCAACACTACAAGTTTTAGCATCACCCAAGATGGGGCCTCAAAATCAAAACAAAATCCAATCTCCAAAAAGACAGAGAGGTTATTTTAGCTTTTAGCAACACAATCCTATAACACCTATAATTGCATCCATACCTTACATGAGCTCCAAGATATACCCCGTCAAAGATCACTACTTTATGGCATTTAATGACTCTTAGGGTCAATTCAGTTTGACGTGCCTGAGAATGTTTGAGCCATCAGTGGGATGAGATAAGCTTAAGACTAGGGTTTACCTAGCCACCTAGATCTGATGGAGTAGACAGTTCGATCCCATGATGAACGGCGAGAGAGATGAGCAAGATATGTATGCCTAGGCCACTTTGTGCAAGATATGAGCAAAAGTTGCTAATTAGGAAAAATTGGGTCTTTTAGAGTTTTTGGTCAAGATGTCCTAAGATTAGGTGTTTTTAGTTATTTTTTAATAATTTAGAACCTTTTCCAAGTCCTAGAAGTGAAATTTAGTGAACTTTACAAAAGTTGCACTCTTTGTGCAAAATTGCAAAAGTTGTAAAAGTTGCTCAAAAATGCAACTTGGTTAGAAAGGAGTGTGAAATTTGACTAGAAACCTTTTAATCTTCAAAAATATATTTCTCATGCTCATAAACTTGAGCTTGGGTAGTTACAACTTCACAAACCTCCATTTGCAACTCTTTGCAAAAATTGCAAAAGTTGCTCAAGCAACTTTTTATGCAACTTTGCAACTTTTGAGTAATTTTTGCTCTTTACATCTTTTGGTCAAATGACTTTATCTAGGACCCTAGTTAAGATTCCTAGGACCTATACAGTAACCAAATACCATATTTTCTCATCCCTAACAACTTTTAACCTATTGAGCAACTTTTGACTCATTGAGCAACTTTTAACCAACCTAGGAATTTGAGTGCTTCCCCATGCTCAAATACCCAACCTTATAACAAAAAAAATATGGCTTACAGTGATAAATGTACAAAATGTAGTTATTAATTCAGCAAATACTTAGGTAAAAGTTATAAAGTAACATATTGAATTTACAAAGATAAGGACACACACACACACACACACACACAAAACCAGGTTGCACTAGATTAGACTAGCGGTCAAAGTTAATGGATGAATCCATCTCTACCATTTTCACTACTTGTGGGGGATGATAGGTGTCAATTGCATCCAAAACTTGTATATCCCATTTGTCCACCCATTTAGTTGACTCACACTCATTCCAATTTTCCTCTACACACGATGGACAATAACATGCCATTTTCATTGTGGATACTTCATGAACCTGCATCAAAGCTTCTAAAAGAGTGCAACTAACTTGATCCTGTTAGTGTGCAATAATGCTCATATGGTGTAATGTTAGTATTAGCTATAAATCGAATAAAATCTACGAACCGTAGACTCACTTTCCTTACTTGGACCCATTATAGAGTCACACCACTGGACAATGGATTTTGCATATGTCAATGTTACTCCATCTTTGTACTTTAGTTCTTCATGAGCTAAGGCTCTTTTGATGCATGTGCCTACACCATCACCCTCTTCCGTTCCATGACCAACCTCTATGAAATTCCATATATATTGAAATCTAGACAACTAGTGCATCTTTCTCAACTAATAGAACATCAGTGCATTGTTGAATTGAGATGCACAATTTTCTGACCAAATCATGTGCTGGTGATATGGTATTCCCATGTTAGCCAAATCTCCATAAAATTATTGAAAACAACCAGGTACAAACTTCATAGAATGTGATCGATCATCGCTGATGTAAAAATGATACGCCCTCAATATCTTCCTGTCATCCTCTGTACTTGTAGGTGAATGCATGAATGTTATGTGAACAAATATGCAAACCTATTGAGAAGTATAATACTTTGCTTTCACTTCATTTTGTGGTTATATTGTGTAGTTCTCTATGAAGTCTACAACCAAAACAATGGTATCCAATGGAAATGTATCCTTGCACAACTTGAATTGCAAATCTAGCAATCAAGCTCTATGTGTATGCCTTGCATACTTATAAACAATATTTTCACAAAAAATCTTCATGAACTCATACACCAGAATCTTTTCAATGACTAAATCACATCTTTTACCTAGTTTTCCATTTTTAGAGCATATGTCACTATCTTATATTTTCCATTATCTACGGTTTCATTTCCAATTGTACATGTACTATCCATATGTTCACAAGTTGATAAAAGTTGCAAAGAACCATGTACCATCCAAGCATGATGTCTTGTAAAATTGTTGACCGTCCCCTATCTCACATAAAATATTTGATATGAATTCTCTTGAAGATCTAGGTGGCTCATTCATTTCACAATCCTGCAAAACAAACTTAGAATGCAAAAACACACATATATGCCTAAAAACATCAAAATGGTTAGAAAATTCAATATGTATCCTACAAAAACAAGTTGTGTGTGTGTAATTTATCTTCACATAAAAAGGTTTACCCATATCAAAAAATCTTTGACTTATTCAAATTTGAGTATACATACCAATAAATTTTGCAAAAAATTGTGTCTAAGTTGAGTCCAAAAAATGTTTCGCATGTGGGTCACGATTTCGGCTACCAATCCTCCGTCTTACAACATCTCTTTGATTAGGGTAAATACATGTGTTATTTTACTAAATTTAAAATTCTTCATCATTTAAACAAATAATTAGCATTGACATGTAATATTTAATTCTTCAAAGAATAATCTCCAAATACGATTAAATTTTCTTTGACAAGTATGTTTGCTATTCTTGTCAGGCATTGATTTCAAAATGTTAGTATCAATATAAATCAAATATTTTGATCTTCAAAAATGAATTCTAGAAGGTGTTATAATCTCTTACATTCCCTCAACATTTTGGACATCAACATAAGCTTGAGTGTTTTGCATACCTTGAACCGAAGATGATGTGCCTTGGCAATAAGATGCAAAAGATGGAATACCACCTACTTAACATGTTGATGTTGTGCCTTTAACATGACATGATGGAGTGTGTACATTGTCAGATGTAGAAATTAGTGTCTCTTTGACATAAGATGATGATATGACTCCAACATTGGAAGATGGTGTAGCTTCACAATTCAATTATCTTCTTGAGCGTAAGAGTCTCATTCGGTCTCTCCGTCTTTCCAATTCTTCGTCTTTGTTTCTTTATATTGGTGGTTCTTGTTCCTCTTCAAAAGATAATTCTTCATTATTGCATTGCAAACTTCTTTGTTCACATAGTAGTTTCATTTTATCTCTTTTAATTGCCAAATCTCTCTCTCTCTTTTCCATTGTTTGAGTTTTTGGTTTCTTCCTTGGCATGATGATGATTTATATATGTTAAATTATTCAAACATCTGAATTACTTACAATTTGCAAATTATAAATCATTCAAATACATACACAAATTACAATTCTTTCAATGAATACACAATATATATTAAACAAATTATCAAATTTTTAACCATTTCCAAATAACAATTCGTTCAAACATGCAAATTTCAATGAATTCACTCTATATTAAACAACTTGTCTAATTATAATGAAATTTGTCTCTATAGTAATAAATAATATTTAAAAGGATTGCACTAACCTTTTCTATAGAAAGAATGTTCAAAAAGCCTTCAAATAGTGTATCCAATAATTGAATTTGTTGTTTGCTAGCTTCCAATAGCATGGAAGAATGTTCAAAAGGCCTTCAAATAGTGTATCCGATGATTGAATTTGGTGTTTGCTAGATTCCAATAGTATGAAATAATGTTCAACAAGCCTTCAAATAGTGTATCCAATGACTGAATTTGGTGCTTGCTAACTTCTAACATCATGGAACCTATATTTTTTGTCAAAACAACATAACAAACAACAAACAAAAAACAAAATATGGGTCAATAATGACCCAAAATTTCGCTATAACTATTTTTTGGTATTTTCATATAGTGTGTATGCCCTATAGCATGTACACACTATGAAGCACACACACACTATGTGATAAATCTATCTCTCCCTATCCCACCCTCTCTTATATGCTACTCTCTCCCCTATCCTACCCTCTCCCATCCCCTACTCTCTCTCTCCCCCTATCCCACCATTCCCCTATTCTCTCCCTCCCTCCCTCCCTCTCCCTCTCCCTCTCCCTCCCTCCCTCCCTCCCTCCTTCTCTCTCTCCCTCCCTCCCTCCCTCCTTCTCCCTCTCTCCCATCCCCTACTTTCTCTTTGCTCATCCCACCCTCTCTCATGTCCTACTCTCTCTCTCTCTCTCTCTCTCTCTCTCTCTCTCTCTCTCTCTCTCTCTCTCTCTCTCTCTCTCTCTCTCTCTCTCTCCCCCTCTCTCTCTCCCTCCCCCTATTCCACCCTCTCCCATGCCCTAGTCTCTCTCTCTCCCCCTCGCCCTCCCCCTATCCTACCCTCTCCTATCCCCTAGTCTTTATCTCTCCATTTATCCCTTCGTCTCTCTCTCTCTCTCTCTCTCTCTCTCTCTCTCTCTCTCTCCCCCATCCCTTGGTCTCTCTCTCTCTCTATCCCACCCTCTCCCATCCCCTTCTCTCTCTCCTTCCCTCCCTCTCCCATCCCATAGTCTCTCTCTCTCTCTCTCTCTCTCTCTCTCTCTCTCTCTCTCTCTCTCTCTCTCTCTCTCTCTATTTCTTCCTCCATCTCCCTCTGTGTCACTCTCCCACCCTCTCTCTCTCTCTCTATATATATATATATATCCCACCCTCTCCCATCCCCTACTCTCTCTCCCTCCCTCTCTCTCTCTCCTGTCCTCTCTTTCTCTATATATATATATCCCACCCTCTCCCATGCCCTGCTCTCTCTCCCTCCCTCTCTCGCTCTCTCTCTCTGCCTCCCTCCCTCTCTCTCTATGTATCCCTCTCCCATCCCCTACTCTCTCTCTCTCTCTCCCTCCCCCCCCATGCCCTAGTCTTTGTCTCTCTGTCTCTCTCTCTCTCTCCCACCCCCCTCTCTATTTCTATTTCTTCCTCCCTCTCTCCCTATCCCACCCTCTCCCATATCCTACTCTCTCCCCATCCTCTACTCTCTCTCATTCTCTACCTTCTCTCCCTCTACAATTCCCTTTGTCCTTCCCTCTCTATTGAAATTTAGGCTACAAAAGTGTGTGCGTACTATAGCATGTATGCACTATGTAAGCCTAAATTTATAAATACTTTAAATAGTGCGCATGTGCTATATAAAGCTTTGGATTCTACCAAGCCTAAGGCTTGTATTTTCCTTGAGGATCCAAACCTAAGGTTTGGATTCTCTAAACTAGTTCAAGAAGTGTTTTGCAACAAACATACAAAAATGATTGATTTTTCTTGTGTCCTCTCCTTCAAGTTTCCTCATGGTTGAGCATCAATAAAATCAAGCTACATGACATTGTAGATCTCTGTGTTAGCTATATAACCATATAATCTATTTTGAATTTGAACTATTTCAAGCCTTTAGACTATAATTTCTTTTGAAGGTATGCCCATTTTCTATCAAAAACCAACGTGTACTAATTGGGGTGTAGATTTTAGCTCATTCATCAAATTTTGCAACCACTTAGTTTTTTAGAAACTAGACTCCATTCTACACACCTTAATTGAAAGAAGTTTTCATTTTAGATTAATTTTCAATCATTTCTAGGGGGAGCATAAAAATATTTCATGTTTTTGGGATGTGTCCAATTAAAAAATTCATAAACAAAAATACACATTATAAAATTACCTGAAAAATTTGGGATAAACTACACGGTGTTAGGTAACTTTTGACCAGAGTGTTTAAAGAATTTCAAAAAAAAAGTTAAAATTTTAGGGGATCCAGATTATGCACTATTTTTTTTTCTAAAAAAAAAAATACCACTTTCGATGGCCCCCTTTTTGAGGACCTAAAACTAAACCATTTTGAAAAAAAAATTGTAGTTTGGAAGCTAGATTCAAAGGACTACTACTTTTGTTTTTGTCATATCTTAAAATTTTGAGTGTAACTATCTTCAAATTCTTGTTGAAGTTTAGAAATTATTGATTTCAAAAAAAATTTGCCACTTATACCCCCCTTTTAGAACCACATCTTGGTACACTCACCCCAATGTATGTACCGAAAAGACATTCATGAAACATTAAATCAGTGTAAATAAACTTGAAATCTAAGTAGATGGACTAATTAAAATTTTAACTTGAAAGATCAAATTCGTGTCATGTTTCCCTATCTAAGAATAATAAATAAATGCTCTTAGTTGCAAGAAACACTCCTAAAGTGACAATAATAAAATTGAGAGTGATAAGTAATGCTAATAGATATGTAATCGTGAGGGATTATGCTTTTTTCTCTACAATTATGATGAATAAAAATCTAATTATGTTATTGCAATTCTAAATAGAACTCAAAATGAGCTAAATTTTTAAGTTATTTGAATATAGTGTAGATGCAAATCAAAGTGGATGATTCTCTCTATGAATGCATCATATTTATAGGATTTTCTCAAGGGTAGGGTTAAACTAAATTAACCATGATTACATAAGAGAGGGTGAGTTGCATTTCAAGTATTGGGATAAGATGAAAAAATGCAAGGTTGGGATAGCAAAGGAAAACTGAGTGGCTAAGAGAGAAAAACCTTGGAGTGATACAAGTGTTCCCAATGCCCATTCCTCATTGGTTGCTTCGATTTTGTCCATTTGTAGTTGATGAAGGATTTTAGGATATATTTAATTTAAACAGTTAATTAATTTAGCCATGTCTTTAATTTAAATGGGCTGGATTTAATTATTTGATTGAACTATATAAATAATTGATAAAATCAAGTACATAGTTATTTGATATTTTTATTTAATTAATCCCCATGGCTTAAAATTAACTAATCAATGACTTAATCAGCTTGTCAATTTTAAGGTGTATTCACATTGTTGCAACATCATCAACTTGTCAAACAATATGGTTTAGAAGAGTATTAGAATAATTACACCAAATACATAATGGACCTACCATTGTTTATTGAAAAATAAAAGTGTTATACAAATGAAAAAGAATCTAGTAGTTCATAAAATAACCAAAACACATTTAGATAAAACATCACTATTTTAGAGGATTGGTTCTACAAGGGTTGATCAAAATTGTACTATAGTACAAAAGATCTGATTGCAAACATCTTCAAAAAGGCTCTATCATGTTAAATTTTCCAAACGCTCAAAGGTCCACTTCAATGTCTACCTAATGGCCATTATGGGTGATATGATAACAACAATTCCATTGGGTTAATCTTTATCAACTATCCTATATTAATAATATGGTTGTATGTATTCAATATTTTAGTTGTAATATTGATGAGCATGGTCGAATTCCACAATGTCGTGCCTCCTTTTTGGTTTTCTATTTAATAAATGTCATGCGTCTCATTTCTTAAAGGAATTTTTTGGATTTTTCATTTTAGTTGTTTTGCAATCAACAGATCACCATTATTGATTTATTTGTCTTCAATATGCATATTTCTTTAGCCATAATTTCTTGTTATAGTATTAGTCTATTTTGTTGTTAGTACTAGATAACCTTGAATAGTTCATCATATTATTTTACAAGTACCTAAGGATATTGGGTTATATTTAGTCTCAATTCATTAGTTAAAAGAGTCATCAACATTTTAAGTTTTTTTGTAAGGTAAAAAGTGATAATAAAACAAGTCTATACTTCATGTCTATAGATGATGGTTTTAATTTTTAAATAGGAATCCTAACAACAATTAAGATTCCAAATACCTTCATTTATCAATAAATTCCTACAATCTACATTTGTGTATTTTGGAGGGAAGAAAGTGTTAAATGTTTTGAGGTCTTTTAACAAAGTCAACCTTTTCTAAAATTTTCAACAATGTTGGGCTTCCAACAATATGTTGTTATTTTCACTAGTGTGAATAAGGAATAACAAGAAATTTTAATATGTGCAATAACAATTTTGAGAATATTGAAGAAGATTTAAACCTAACAACATTTGCGTCCCTTCAAAATTGACTTTGTGATTAAACCAAGTGCCCTTCAACATGTGTAGTGACAATTGGAGTTCAAGGATGTATAGATGATTAATTTAAGTCATGTTTTGGATAGGCATGCAATGTGGATATGGTGTCCTCAATTTATTAGCTTTTAAATAATATTTTGAGATATTTAGGTAGGAAAGGGCACTAGCCAAGGGTAAAGAAAATATGGGAAATCTTGTTTGAACCTTGGAAAGTATCATCTTGTATCCATATATATTCATGCATGTTGACTATTGTAAACTAAAGGATTTGAGAAGAACAAATGTACAAATCATGTATAATACCTTCATGCAAGAACCTTTCACAAAGAAGCAAAAGACAAGAGAAGGAAAGGGTTTGGTTCTGAAAATATACAAGAATGTATTATCAGACAAAAAGAATGAGTAAAATAGAGAAAGAGTTAAATGTTTTGAGGTCTTTTAACAAAGTCAACCTTTTCTAAAATTTTCAGCAATGTTGGGCTTCCAAAAATATGTTGTTATTTTCACTAGTGTGAATAAGGAATAACAAGAAATTTTAATATGTGCAGTAACAATTTTGAGAATATTGAAGAAGATTTAAACCTAACAACATTTGCGTCCCTTCAAAATTGACTTTGTGATTAAACCAAGTGCCCTTCAACATGTGTAGTGACAATTGGAGTTCAAGGGTGTATAGATGATTAATTTAAGTCATGTTTTGGATAGGCATGCAATGTGGATATGGTGTCCTCAATTTATTAGCTTTTAAATAATATTTTGAGATATTTAGGTAGGAAAGGGCACCAACCAAGGGTAAAGAAAAAATGGGAAATCTTGTTTGAAACTTGAAAAGTATCATCTTGTATCCATATATATTCATGCATGTTGAATATTGTAAACTAAAGAATTTGATAAGAAAAAATCTACAAATCATGTGTAATACCTACATGCAAGAACCTTTCACAAAGAAGCAAAAGACAAGAGAAGGAAAGGGTTTGGTTCTGAAAATACACAAGAATGTATTATCAGACAAAAAGAATGAGTAAAATATAGAATGGATCAATCCTTATAGAAAGAGATCATAAGACCTAAAAGGGAAATCCTAAGAAGTATATAACATTTAATAATTAATATTTAATTATTGAATGGGAATGCATGCATATAAATTGAAATATGAAGCAAGGAGTAAAAGTAATTTAATGAATGTAATTATATTAATTCTTTTCTCTAACACCTCCTTTAAGATGAGCAACAATGCAACTACAAATAATGAATGAAAAAGAAAGGAAACTACAATGTTGAACACATAAATGGGTCCCAACATTATGGCTTGATGAGGTACCCAACACAACCAAATATTTGAAAATGGAGAAATACAGAAAACCATGTGGGAAAACTCCTACTCTAAAAAGAGATAGAAGAATTCTAAAAACAAAAGAAGGAAGGAGGGACTCATCATCAAGACCCCCCAAGGACAACTTCCTTCACCCCATGTGTAAAATGTAGTTGAAGATGCTATGCAGATGCAAAAGGTTTAGTGAAGATGTCTCCAACCTACTCAATAGTGGGGATATACTCCAAGCTAAGAGATCCATCCTGAATCAAATGCCTGAGGAAGTGCATATGAAGCTTAATGTGCCTGGTTCATTGATGCTCAACTAGGTTGTGGGAATGTGTATAGCACTTTGATTGTCACACCAAAGAAAGATGGAGCCATCAAGGGGAAATCCAAACTCTGTCATCAACTATCAAAGCCATAAAACCTCCTGACTAGCTAGCATAGTTGCCATGTATTCTACCTCTATAGATGATAATGTGTGAACATGCTACTTCTTTCAATACCATGTGATAGGACTAGAACCAAGACAAAAAAGAAAAGCTAGAATTAGACCTCCAATCATCAATATCACTAGCCCAATATGAGTTTGTATAACCAATAATGTAAGGATCCCCTGATGTATAGTGAATGTCATAGCATGTAGTACCCCAAATGTACCTCAAAACATATTTGGCATCTTTTCAATGACTCTTATGAGGATCATGTGAGAATCGAGAAACAATGCCAACCATAAAAGAAAGATTAGGACGTGTGCGTGTTAGGTACAAAAAACTACCCACAAGCTATTTATATAAAGTGGAATCCACTATAGAATAAGAGTAAGTGGTAGATAAAATAACACTTGAGTGAAAAGGTGTGGGAGTAGGCTTTCAATTAAGCATGATGAATATCTGAAGCATATCAAGAGCATACTTCTACTAGAGCATGGCTCTCCCATCCAAAGATTGAACAACCTGTAGACTCAAAAAATAGTATAGATGGCCAAGGTCTATCATCTTAAATTGCACTCTCAAAGCTCATTAAACACTTTGAATCATAGAGGGTGAGATACTTGTAATAATGAGATCATCAACATATAGCACAAGTATCAATAGATCAACCCCATGACACTAAATGTACACTGTAGGATCATAATGATAATATGTGAAGTGTCATGCAAGAAAGAAGGAATTCATCTTCTCATACCAAGCCCAAGCGACTTGTTTGAGACCATACAAGGACCTCTATAGTCTACACACCATAGAAGAGTCATGCACAAATCTCTAAGGCTGCTCCATATAGATCTCCTCATGTAGCTCTCCATGAAAAAAGACACTTTTTGCATCCATCTGAAATATTTTCCATCCCTGAGAAGCTACAAGAGAGAGGACAAGGTGAATATAATTCATCTTGGTGATAGGAGAAAAGGTCTTAGAGTAATCAGTAGCCCACACTTGTGAAAATCCCTTCGAAAAAAGATGTGCCTTGTACCTATCAATAGAACCATCTACAACATACTTGGTAAGGTACACCCACCTACACCAAGCCAAATTCATTCCTTTTAGAAGAGAACAAAGATCCCAAGTGTGGCTCTTGATCAAAGAAGAGTACTCCTCATCCATAGCACTATCCAAATCTGATTGTCCTATTGCCTATGAAAAACTTTACGGATCATCTGAATGACATGGTTCAATAGTCTAGTATCAGATGTTTGAGCATGAGTGCAATGAGAATTTAAAGGATCTCCTTCCATAGGTCTAGCTACATCATCAGTATCATGAGCCCACTTGGGCACTTGTGGAACATTAGGGGGAGGAGGGGAAGGTGGATCATCATCAAGATCTTCCTTAGAGGATAAAGAATCATGTAGAGAAGAAGAGAAGTACTAGGCAGTGAGGGGAAAGCTGGTGATGGAGGCTCCATTGGAGGATAACACTCATCAAACTAGATACCTTGTCAAAATAAGACCTCTCTAGAATTAGGATCAAACAATATGTATTCTTTCACATCCTCATAGTAGCCAACAAATATGAGGTGTTGGCTTTTCCTCTCGATGGCTCTCCTCTAAGCATCTGGAATAAATGCCCAAGCCTCATTACCCAAAATACAAAATGTAGAAATATCAAGCTTGACGTGATTCCAAGCCTCCCTAGGAGTCAAATGTCCCAATGCCTTGTGAGGAATTCAATTCTAAATATTATTGTCATAATTGATAGCCTCATCCCAAAAGGAAGGACCCATACTTTGAGACTTTATCATTCAATTGGCCATCTCCCATAATGCTATGTTCTTTCTCTCAACAACCCCATTCTATTGAGGTATGGGGAGCTATGAACTGATGATGTAAATCATGCTCTCTACAAAAATATCTAGAAGAGTGATTCACATGTGGGTATACACCTAACAAAAGGATCATATTTCTTCTCCATAAATGTCTCAAAGATTCAAAATGAATCAAATACATCAAGCTTGTACTTTAAAAAGTACACCCATGTGTGTCTATAGAAGTCATATATGAAAGCAAGCACATATTGGGAATCTAAAAAAGATGGAGTGGGGAATGACATATGATTGTTGTGTATCAACTCCAATGGTGCCTTAGCACATGTGGATCTACCTACCAAAAAAGGATCGTCGTGATATTTTCTAAGTGCACAATCTCAACAAACACTATCAATACAAGAGATTTGAGGTAGCCCAGTCACTAGGTCTTGTGTACTCATTTGTTGTAGATATCTATAGTTGAAATGGTGAAAACAATCATGCCAAAGTTTTCTTAGTGTCTCTACATGAGAAACAAGAGAAACACCTATAGAATCAGAGCTCTCAAATCCATCAAAGTGATAAAAGTGAAATTGTAAATCAAAACTCTTAGTAGAAACAACCAAATTAGGATTGTGGAGGTCTCGAATAACCATGTCATATAGTGAGGATTCAACTATCTTACCAAAGAAAAAATGACAAATCTAATACATAGACAAGAGGTCCATAGAAATGGCCAAAATTGATAGAGCATCCTATAGGGAATCACCCCCCAAAGAGATAGTGCCAAAACCTAAAACTAAAAGCTATGTGGAGTCACCAACTACAATCTGTGTAGTAACACTATAAGAAAGTGAGGTAACCAAATTGAGTTTTTCATATGGTGTGAAGCACCTAAATCAATGATCTAAGTAGTAGGAGAAGACAAAACTTGTGTAGAAATAGCATGTCCTTTGCCTGAAGGAGGCGGTGGTGGCTTCAAAGAAGCAATACTATTATGTTGCATGGCCTCCTCTAAAGCCTCAAGACATTTCCAACACCTGGAAATTAGATGTCCTTCCTTGCCACAAAAACAATAAGTATCACCTATAAACTTCTTAGTCTTGCAAGAAGACTCTTTAGACTTAGAAGGTTTACCCTTCAAAGTGGATTTTTGTCTATTTGATCTAGGAGATGGCTTGGAGGAACTCTCATTACTAGTTAAATTTAATTTGGGTTTTGGTTCTTGCTTTGGCTTTCTTGTAGATGTCTAAGCAACCAATGCCTAGTTCTTTGATCCCATGAGACAATCCAACTATGTAAGCTTAGCCTACTCTCTAGTCAATTGGTCACATAATACCTCAAATGTGGGAATGGTAAATCTAGAACCCAAAGCATCCATAGTGAAATGGAAGGTAGAAGAGAAAATCTAAAAGTTTCCTCGAAGCTTTGACAATATCAGGTAAATGCACTCTGTATCAGTTTTGTTCTTCCCACAACCCTATAGAAAATATCTCTATTGTTTGAACTCATCAAAAAGTCCTTAATGGAGGGAAAAGAATTATACGTATAAATGATTTAATATTTTCCTCAATTTGAAGTGCTCTGAACTCATTGATGGTACCAAACAAGTTCTTAAACTTGGCCACATCTCTCAAGGAGTATCACACCCATCAAGATAAAACTACAAGTTTTTTGAAATACTCAAAGAAATCAAACCCATGGCCTCATCCATCTTATTCCTATATTGTAAGGTCTGATAGGTACTTTGAAATATGGGTTGCACTTCATCTAAACAAGACTGCATATCTTTTGAATGGAGAAGCCATGGTATGGTAGTTATCCATCTCTGATACTTATGTGCATTTAGAAGAACTAGAAAAGAATAAAAATCACCACCTACAATGCAAAAAATTGAACCTTAGATGCTAGAAAGAATGTGTATACAAGTAAAGAGAAAAAATAGCTTTAGTTGAGTAATGTGTAGCTTAAAAAATTCTTATGAAAAGAGTAGAGAATCTAAAGAGATCACAAATAGACCATTTGGACACTTCTTGCAAATAAAAAAATGGAGCTAAAATGAGCAATCTAGGCCCCCCAGGAATGCAAAATCAATCATCACACTTCAACAAAAAAAATAGGTACCATACTAGAATAAAAAATTAGAAAAAACTCGCACCATCATGTTCATCTTGGAATTGGCTTTTCGATGATGGCTTTTTTTTTCTTTCCAAAAATACCTTTTTCTGCTCAAGCTATCACAAACAAATGATAGGGTACTCCAGAGGAAAAAAAAACTTTTAAAATACCCCTTTAGGACCAAAAAAATAAGCCCATGGCCTTGCATATGACTGCAAGTAGATAAATGGGGGTTGGTGGCCTAGCTTTGGCATGCAGACAATGAGAACAAGTGGAGGCGGTGCTCAAGCCGAGTAGTGTTGGGCACAAGTTGCATGATGGCGACGCGATGTGTATAACTAGTCACACTTTTTAAAAGTGCCTTTTTATTTTTTAATAAAATTTTGCCTTGATAAGTATGTTGAGGGTTGTATGACCCTGATATGCAAAAAATGTCTCCCAGGTCAACAACATCCAAAATCAAAGTGCTTTTAATGGAAATAATGGTTTTGACATACTCTAAATCCAACCATGAAGTCTGTTTGGACTCAAAGTGCTATGATTTTATGAGAACCCCTATTTCCACAAAAAACACTAGAAAAATGTCAGATCTATTGTGTCCAACCCTTGTTCCTCTTTTCCTTCAAAACATGAACAAGCTACAATAAATCCAACTTTGATACCATGACAGATTTTATAATAACAAATCCACAAATCTCGTAGAACACATGCATGCAAGAACTTGTCATAGTGAAGCAAAAGACAAGGGAAGGCAAGGGTTTGGCTATGAAAATATGCAATAATGTATTATCAGACAAAAAGAATGAGCAAAATATATAATGGATCAATCCTTATATAAGGAGATTGTAAAACTTGAAAGGGAAACCCTAAGAGGTAAATGGTCCATTTAATAATCAATATTTAATTATTAAATGGGAATACATGCGCATAAAGTTAAATCTTAAGTAGGGAGTAAAGGTAATTTAATAAATGTAATTAAATTAATCTTTTACTCTAACATGAACAAATCTATCACAATAAATTATTCATTTCATCATCATCATGTAAAGGAAGCTTGATATTGTTATGAAGGATGTATTATTTAGTGGTGCTATTGTTTTGATGGAAAGATGTACCTATAATAGTTTTCATGGATATTGAGAGTAAAGAGGAAATTTTATATTACTTTAAACTATGATAGACTATTGTAAAGAACTTAAGTGTGTCATCTATTTATCTAGCTTTTAATGTGTTTAAAGTATATATATAAGACTCTTGCATTACCATTAAGAGATATAGGAAACCCAAGAAACATCATATTGTCTTTTAGATTGATGTTAAGTAAATGAAGGTTTATGTGGTCACAAGATAGAATGACATGAGGATTCTAGTGAATGTAAGATTTATCTTTATCAAACATTTCTCAAAATAAAGAACTCTACTTTTTTATGAGTGTTGGTGGATATTTTGCTACTGATAGTTTGTACAAATTCAGTCATAGAATAGGTAGACTAGTCACAACATATAAGACTAATTCTCTCCTACCTTAAATGGAGGATCTCCTTTCTCAACATTTAATGGATCAACTCAAGGTAGGAAATAAGTTGAGAGGTTTTGTAATGGGTGTTACCAATGTTCTTGCCTTTTATTTTTCAAGAAAAGAATCCACTTACTTGCAGAGCAAGTAATGGGCAAGATAAAATCTCTAAACTACACTTCTATCTAATAGTTGGAAATGTTGATACAAATAAACCAACACCAACTCAAAGGTTGATTAAAAGTGTACCAGTTTGGATCTAAGTCTTGTTTGTCAAAATTATAATAAAAATAACTACCATTAGGGCACATAGACTTTCAAAAGTAGATGATTTCTATTCTATAACTTATTTTTAGTTTTAATCTATTTTATAAGAAAAATATCTACCATTGAGGCACAAAGAATTCATGAAGTAGGAAAATTCTAAGTATTTTCATAAATTTGAGATAATAATACAAGCTACAGGAAAATCTTCTAGTTTATGTATCACCATAATCGCTCCCATGAGTTAAAGCTTTGGCTTTGATTGTTTCTTAACTCACTATGATCTATTACTTAAACATAAAATAAAACATGAATCGAAGACAATAGACACAAATTACAGTCAAAGCTGCCAATTTGTGCCATCACAATTGCTTCCATTCAAAGCTTCAAATCTAATTGCTTATTAATTCACTTTTCTTCCAAATTGGAACTACACAATCAAAGTCATGCTTGCACAAGTTTGACAATGATTTCTTGCACACAATAAAAGATCCTTTCTACAATGAGAGGGGTGCTTCTTATATAGGGAAATAAGTGATAGAAATGAGGAAAAGTGGGAGCAACTCAACCACTTTGACTAGGTGAAAATAGGTGAGAATAATTATTCGATTAGATGTCATGAGGACATGCAATCGAATTACATGTGATTGCATCACATGCAATTAATCTTCTATAAATACAATGTTGAAAAACACTTGAAGAAAATATTGAAGTGTTGATTCTAAATGAATCAATCTTGTATATTATCAACAAAGGCCTTGTACTTGATGGTCCAATCATGAATGATCATAGGATCAAGAGTTCATGTATTTAACATCACTATATTCTCTTTGATGAATTCCTAATTGTGATTTGAAAACTTGATGTAATCAAGTTTTTCCTCATTCCATGGTTGTTGTAAATTCTTCTTTGTCAAATTCATAAATTTTGGAGTTTTTGACACTTTGAAAACCTTCTTAATGATGTCTGGATGTAAACCCGAAATAACTTTCTTGTCAAAATCCTCAATTGATCTCTCTCTCTCTCTCTCTCTCTCTCTCTCTCTCTCTCTCTCTCTCAAGTGCTTTGCCACACTTTCATATGAACTCGGAACTTTCTTGTCAAAATCCTCTCTCTCTCTCTCTCTCTCTCTCTCTCTCTCTCTCTCTCTCTCTCTCTCTCTCTCTCTCTCTCAAGTGCTTTGCCACACTTTCATATGAACTCGGGCTCTAGGGAAACCATTGGAAAAGTGAAGATCAAATGAGTGTTACTTCTTTGGATCTGACACATATCTACTTGACGAGATGTCTTTATTCCTTGAGGAAATTCTAACATATCTTAACTTGTTGCAACATGAAAGTTTCAATGGAATTGAATCCATGAAAGCTTTGGGATTTTGGGTGTTGTTGATGAGTTTATGAAAGGTGAGTGTTCATAGTATGGATTAGATACTTATTAAACACATTTGGTGGCTAGAAACGAATCGAAAAGCATATGTATTTGGGAAAAATGGACCAAAATTAGGCTCTAGAGGGTAGATTACATGTGGGAAAAGATAGGCTTTTATTTATATGGTCAATAATGAAAGTTGGGTGGATAGAAACATGTGCAAAATCAAAATTTTGGTATTCAAAATTCTAACCTTTTACCAAAATTAGGTTCTCCAGAGGTAATTACATGTGGTAAAAATGGATCATTTTTACTCGAGGTAAACATGTAATCAGATTGGAGGAGGTAATTGCATGTGTTGGAAGATGGATGAAGTATGGATTGGCATGAAAGGTGAAACAATGTAGATGCACTTGCATTCTTGGATAGGATTCTTCAACTTTCTTCCAATCCTTAACTTTATTCCAAAAAAGAAATCAAAACAAAGAATAAAATAAAAACATATGTCTTGCTATTGAGTTGTTGGCTAAACATTTTGTACATCACTGACTACGGCTTACAAAATTGTGGCTTTAGAAAATATTTCATGAGATTTATCTCTCCTCTCAGCAATAGAGGAGGCTCCCTTCTTACAATAGGTGGCTTTAATAGGAAATTAACTAGAATTACAAAAATGATGGTTCTCTTGATTAATTCCTCTTTTTTCAAGAATGATTTGCATACAACTCTGACTTTTAAACTTAACAAAAACTGCCTTATTACTATGATAATATTAGTGACCGTGGAATTGACGTAAGAACAACACCATGGGCAATAGTTTACTTTTTTAATATTTTGTAAAACAAAAATAGGAATCCAAAGTTTAATGCACTTGTCTTGAATGAAGATTCAAGCAAAATAAATAGTAAAGCACAAATTCTCCTACTGGATACTCTCAAATTTGATAAAAACACTTACAACTAAAGCCTAAAGTCTTTAGCTATAAGTAATTACAACCACTACTATCTATTACAATTTTTCCTCCTATAGCACAAAGTCTTCAAAAGTTCAAATTGACTCTGAATGCAATAGATAGCTCAAATTTTGTACGATTAAATTCAAATCCCTCTTGATCAAAGCTCCAAAACCCACAATCAATATCCAAAAAATGTCATCACGTAACACCTTGGATCAAGATAAAGTTTGAGAGCAAGTTGCCTCTTTTATTAATAGTAATCTGATTTACATCCAAGCATAAAGTCTTAGAGTGCACGATACAAATTGGCAAAATTTTCTCACCTTTCCAAAAGATGATTATTTACAATGAGCTCCCTTCTTTATATAGGAAAATAGTAGAGATAAAGGTGGAGGAAAAAGAGGAAATCTTCAACCACCTTTGCTTATCTCCAACTAACTAATTTGATTTTATTAAAAGTTGTACACCTAATGCTCTTGCAACTTCACTACATGAGCTGATTGTACAAGGACATGTTATTTTGTACTTATAATATAATTTCTCTTTACATGTAATCTTCCTAGTGCTATTTACTTAAAGCATATGAAAATCTAATTTGAAGTATTCACATGGTATCAACTAGCTCTCCAATCTTCTTTAGGGACTCATGTACAACTGCACCATTTGGTTCACTAGTGTGTTATGAGATCATTGTAACCTTCTTGAGTATGGTTGCTTTTCTAGATATCTCTTTGTTACAAATATCCATTTGATTTTTTAGATTCTTTAATCTAACACACTGATGTTGAAGTCATCCACTTCAAGCTATAAGAAGATGGCCTCTACAAACTCTATGAGGACATCTTCTTGATTCTTGAGTCCACTATCTTTAGTGATGATTTCACATGATAGGCCTCTGAATACTTCTTTGTTCATGCTTTCTTGCTTAGTTATCCTTTCTACTATTGCCTTTGCATCTTTTACAAGTCCTTGTAGAACTTCTTCTTTATTGGTCATCATATGTGTGTAATCATGGTGCATCTCAATAGATGTGATGACTTTGTACTCACACAAGACATCCAAATCAATCTCTATCATATTAGTCTAGGCACCAAGATCCCCATCCAAAAACTCGAGTTGATGATTGAGTGACTTGAGAAATGGTATGCCTACAAAAATGTCACATGGAATTTCCATCTAGTGTATGAACATCATCATATGAAGGGTCCATAGAAAAATTGGGTGTGTAAAAACATAAATTTGAGAAAGGTATGCATAGGTAAAGGGCATGGAATAGTTAGGGACAATGAATGAGCAAATGGGTCAAACTCATAATGGCTAAAAAGTGATTAGAAAAATGAAAAACAAATTTTTTAAGGTCCATTACATGTATGGCCAACAAGATTGGAGTTAATTGAATGAGAATAAAAAATGAGTAACACATTGGGCATAACACATTTTAAAAAGTACAAAAAGTGATACTCTGTTCGACAAGCATGAAAGAGAAACTTCAACCATAGGGCAGCTGTACAGAGGTCCATAAATGTATGGTGGTGAGGTTTAATCTAGAATTCACATGTGAGAAAAATTGTGAGCTTGCCTTTCTTGTGTGAATGTGATTTTACACTCGACAACATATGCAACTAAATGAAACCTTGCACATGCAACTTGGAGAATAAGACAGAAGATAGAAGGAGCAACTTCATGCACACAAAAAGAGATGCAAACCTAAAAATGGAAATCACAAAGATTTTCATTCACAAGAAAACAAATATATACATCAATTCCTTAAGGAAAATAACAAAGAAATTTTACCTTAACTCCATCTAAAATGAGAAAACAAGTCTTTATCCAAATTTTAAGCAAATCTAAAATAAATCCAAGAGATTTAGGACTTTAGATCTATCCAATATCACAAGACTTATATAGATTTCATATTTAAAACATCAAGGATAGTCAAAATTTGGATTTGGACATGTGGAGATAGTTGGAGAGATAAAATGTCCAAAAAATGGAACAAATTTTGACCAAATCAAAGCCATGTGCAAATGCATTCAAAAATGACATTCAAAGCATAATTTTAAGCTTGGAAATGACGAAGAACAAGCTAGCAATAAAATAAATACCCTAGGAAGCTCATTGGAATGATTGGAAACCAAAATCCATGAAGAAATGTAATGTTTTTGGTAGAAAATGTACCTTAGAAGGGTTGTGTTTGACAAAAACATGTCACATATGACATCCAATCACTCCAAAAATTGCCACTTCTAAAAAATGCCCAAAAATACCTTATATTTGAGTTCAAAACATGACTTTTAAGCGTGAAAACATGTGTCAAAGGGTTTGCAATACTTTGACACACATTTAGATAGTGTTTGCATATGAAAATGATGCACAATGATCCTCCAAATCCATGCTGAAAGTGAAAAATGAGATTTCTTGCATGACACACACATAAAAAACAATATATTCTTCCTCAAAAAATCTTCACTTTTCCCTTAATGAAGGAAAATGCACTTTTAGAGACCAAATAAACATTTTAAAACTCATGCAATTGCTTGGAAAATTTCCACCATGAGATTTTAGTGAATAACTTAGTGCAAAACACACTTTTGGGAGTCATTTACATGTTTTAAGAGACATATAATTGGGCTAAAAATTGTGAGTTTTCCTTAGTGGACATTAAAGACACAAAAACATGTTTTAAATTGCATGTAATTGGGCTAAAATGTGATATCCTAATCCTAGAGCTTGAAAATAAATATAATTATTAACAATTGACTAACTAATTGAATCTTACAATTGGTAATTAAATAAATAATTACTAGTTATAAAATATCATTGGTAAAAATACAAGAATAATGCATAGTTATAACTAGCCTATATAATGATTATCAATCCACCATTGATAAATAAAATCTATTTATAATTATTAAGCCAAGAGGCTTTCTACAGTGGCAACAATCTTCAATGTAAACAATTTCCATTTTGAAAAAAAATTGACATTCATTTATATGTCAAAAAAACAAAATAGAAATAAACTAAATAAAATCATGAAAATTACAGAGAGGAAATGAAAGTAAAAATGAGGTAGATCAAGAGTCTCATTCATCATTTCCTCATGCCTCTTAGACTCACAGAAATATGCAATGATGAAAATTTTGGGATTATGAAAATAGATGCTTCAAGAAGGATATCTCTCAACTTATTTTACACACACACACACACACACACACACACACACACATATATATATATATATGTATGTGTATATATATATATATATATATATATATATATATATACATGTATGTATATATATATATATATATACATGTATGTATATATATATATATATATACATGTATGTATATATATATATATATATACATGTATGTATATATATATATATATATGTATGTATATATATATATATATATATATGTATGTATATATATATATATGTATGTATATATATACATGTATGTATATATATTATATACATACATGTATATATATATATACATTATATATACATACATTATATATACATGTATATATAATGTATATATATACATACATTATATATACATGTATATATAATGTATATATATACATACATGTATATATACACATGTATATATACATGTATGTATATACAGACACACACATATATATATATGTATATATATACATATATTTATTTATTTATTTATGTACTAGCTTATATATATATATATATATATATATATATATATATATATATATATATATATATATATATATATATATATATATATATATATAAGCTAGTACATAATCATTTATATGTTTGTAAATGAATTATATAATAAAAATCCAAAATTACTTTAACAAGTTGATCCACTCAAAAAGTTGTGGGGTAGGGGTCACGACCCATATCCATCCCCTTCATAACCCTTACTTCATATAATGGAGGCATATAAACATATGAAAAGGGCACATGGAAGAAAATATATTTAAAAAAAATTGTTCTGCGCTTATAAGCATTAAATATATAGGAAGTGGGAAAATCCAAATCTTGAGTGGGAAAGACATTGAAAATATCATGCATGCCAAACAAGGACATCAAAAAAAACAAAGGAATTATCACTAAAAACTTATATATTTAAATGACATTCTAAAAGCATGTAATAAGTGTTAGCATCAAATATATTTGAGGTGTGAAATATTAAATGATCAAACCATATCATATAAAAATGTGTATTAAAGGGGGTCAAGTGATGGATAGATTATAAGTTAAAGCCACCTTTTATTAATACTCCTCCATGTAGAAACTTTCAAATAGGACATTGGGATAGTCACGTTGAGACTATACACATCAACAGGCTATACTATGTAATATGGTAATGCCAGCCTACAAAGATCCGAAAGTGGAATTATATCATGGGGAATTATAGAAAATATAAAGGAATTTTCATTTGTGATATTATTGTTGGCATTATGTTGTATTTATCATTAGTGAAAACACTTATTCAATTCTGAATGGTTACCGAGCATTCAATGGTTGCCAAGTAAGTTTAGTAGTTTAGCAGTTCACATCGAGCATTCCTGAAGCTACCGAGTGAGTGTGCACTTCAGTAGTGTTTACTGAGGTTCTCAGTGTCTACCGAGTCATCAGTTTGTGTGATGAGAAGTTAGTATCTACCAAGTAATGGATGTGTAATGTTTATCGAGTGAAAGCAAGGTAAACAAAGGATTCAATAGCTACTGAGTGACACTATATCTATCGAGTCTCCAATGGTTACTGAGTTTGAAGCTATGTTGTGTGATTAGTATGGACTGAGCTTCTACTTCTATTGAGTGCATGATGATGCTGAGTAATGTAGTGGATGCTAAGTATTAGAACGTCACCAAGTCAGCTATTCAGAACCCGAGTTTCTATTGTTTGGCTGACTCAGTAATATTTTGTTTACTTGTGTATTAGTCGACCTTGTAATTGTAAATATTAGAATGGTATATATTTAATATATTGTATCATTTTCAATATATGGATGTAAGTATCAAGGAATGGATATGTAACATTTTGAGAAGAGTGAATGCAAATTAGCAACAAAGCAGAGTATTCAACAAGGTCTACAAGGAGTAGTAAAGTTATATCAATCACAAGTGGTGATCTGTACTTCAAGGATCTAATCAACAATCAAGTTGTAAGTCAGATCCACTATTTCATCTTGACAGGTGAATCAATTTTCTAAATCCTTTAACAGGGTAGACTTAACAGTCTTTGTTTAAATCTCCTAATAGAGTGCATACTTCATTGTATGTTTGTAAAACCTCTAACAAGGTTGATCTAGCAGTCCAAATTGCTCTTAACAGGGAAGATCATCAAAAGTGGTCAATGTAAGCCCTAATAGGTCAACTTTATACTACAGTAGTGAAGTTTTGTGGGTATCATCCCCACCCCAGTTTTACTTTCTATTTGGAAGGTTTTTGGGTCACCAAAATATTTTGTTCATGTGTTATGAATGATTATCTTTTCTCATGCATGCAGTAGATTAGATGAATGAATGATGAATGGATTAAGTACTGAATTGATTTAAAGTTTTTAAGGTCATTGATTCACCCCTCCTCTCTTAGTAACCTAGCTAGTCTTGATTATTTTCAACAATTGGTATCAGAGCATTGTGATTCTCAGGATAAAGTTTGACAACTTGAGCAACGATCAAGGAAAATGGAGATATTTAGACTTGATAAAGCTATTGACAATGAGAAGCTAGATCTAGAGATGACCATAGTTCAACTCAAGGAAGAAAAAGAGCATCTTTCCCAATCCCTGAAAAGAAGTAAGGAACTTGCAAAACAAATGAATGACCATTAGTATGTTGAGGAAAAGATTGAAGACTTTGTCCCCTCAAGCAGTTCAAATGAAGCAAATGAGACAATCAAAGAACTCCTAGAAAAGAATGGCTCTCTGCAAGAAGAGGTAAGAAAATTGAAAAGAGAACAAGAAATTTAGTCAATAAGAATGTGTGAAATCTTGGAACAAAGGAATAAGGCAAGTGAAGACTTGGAGGCAATAAACAATGCAAATCAAAATCAATCCCTTCAGCAAGAAAGTCTTATTAGTTAGCTCTCAAATGCAAATGAGGAAATCATGAATTTGAGATCTGAAAATGAGAGTTTAAGGAATGATTTAATCACTGAAAGATAGATCATGAAAGATTAAAAGCTGATCTAATCTCTGAAAAAAAACTCAATGAAAGGATGATGAAATCTTAAGCAAACATGGATCAATTGAATTAGCAAAGTGAGCAGAATCTTTATAGGAAAAAAGGTAAAGCAGGACTTGGATACAAAGAAGAAGGTGAATCTTCCAAGAAAGGTGCCCAAAGGAATCAAAAACCTACTTGCAATCACTGTGGTAAGTTAGGTCATACATCAAATAAATGTTGGAATAATGGAAAGGCAAAATTTAATGGAAAATGCTATAATTGCATTCAACATGGTCATAAAGCTAATGAATGCAAGGAGAAACCAAAATTTGAAGGTAATGCCACAAATGCAAGAAATAAGGTTACAAGACATCTGAATGCAGATCCAAATCATTCAATCCAACTGAAAAAATTGTCAAAGCAATATTTGGTTGGGACTACAATACTTGGTGTAAATGTCACTATTGTCGAGAATATGGACACATTGGCATAGACTGTACAAGGCATCACTTGAGAAAGAGGGATACAATAGTAAGATGTTATACATGTAGTAAACTTGGTCATATAGCCAAAAATTGCATGAATATAGCAAGAGTTGAAGATGAAAAGAAAGCTAAAGCTGATAACATCAAAAAGTAGATGAGACAACAGTGGATTCCCCAATCTATTGAGAAAAATAGTTCAAATGATGGCCATGTCACTCAAGAAGTGGGTGGCTCCACCATTTCCAATTAGATTCATGTAGAAGGAACTGGAACTGTATCTTCAAGCTATATCTCAAGCAATTCCAAATGAAAGAAAGTAGAAGATCCAAATTAGTATTTTAGATACAAAGGGATCACATGAAACCAGGTCATACTGAGAAAGGTTAGTCACAAACTTAATCGAGCTAGGTTGGGAGTAATGAAAGTTTTGTTCAGTCATCGAGTCACAAGCTTCATTGAGCTAGTGAGTGGATGACAGTCTATCATGCACTACATCATTATGGTACCTAACATTAATGGCAAATTTTCATAAAAAAGGGCAGAATTCGACTTCATTTTTCACCATGACTTCAAAATTCACAAAGCAGAGTGATTCCTAGTGCATCTAATTGATTTTGAGTGAATTTGCAACAAAGAATTTGATTGAAAAATTCTCTCATTTACCGAGCATCCATGGCATCCAGGAGTAGTAAGGCAAAAAGAGGTGTGGAATGGAAAGCGTTGAACTTCAAGCTAGTACCTGTAGTTGTGGATTCACTAGACCCTAATGGAGCTCAACCTCAAATTCCTCCCAAGGTACTTCCGATTAACAATATTCACACTCATTTTAAGTGTTCTATTCAAGAGATTGGAACCCTAGAGATGGATAGTGCCTTATGAGAAATGTGTGTTGATGGTTCGTCGAAACTCGAGCATAAGCAACTAGAAACCAAAGGATTAACCCATATCCTACATATGTCAATAAGCTTTCAGATTAAGTGGATTAGATATATTCTCAGTCATGTGCATAATGGACAATTGTGGTTAGAACAACTTGTATTGATCACAAAGAAAATGATTCATAAAATTACAGGTCTCCCTATGCTGAGCAAAGCCAAAACTACCAAAACCCTAGGTTGGGATGAACTCTAGAAGAAAACCCTAGCCAAGTAGGATGGTAGAGGTCTAAAGATTAGCACTATTTCTAACATTGAATTGAGGCAAATGGTATTCACTTCATTACTCATAAGATTTATAGCTCCAGTCATTTTAATAGTGTGCCATGTGAGGTAGTTGATTTGGCATATAAAGTTGTGAAGAAAAATATGGAATTTGACCTGCCAGAGTTATTGTTGAAGCAATTGAACAAAAACATGGACAGTATCAGGACATCTAAGAACAACCCCTGCAAATTTGGTTCATTTTTAACATGTCTTTTCTTTTATGTTCAAAAGTTTTTCCTATCAAAAGGTTCAGTAGTATGGAGAAAAGATGTTCCAATTTTGTATCAGATTAATGAATTCATTGTAGGAATGGGTATAAATTTTGATAGCATTATGGACAACTACTTTGAAGATTTCAAGGAGAAGATGAACAACAGGTTTAGGATTCCTCCTAAGCTTGTTGAGGATTATAAAGATGATGTATGTTTTATGGTTGATTGTGATAGAGTGTATATTCAGGCAATCAGGCCTACAATTGCATGGGTGAAACTTCTTCCATATGAGGTAAATATTGATGAAACCAAAGATATCATTGAAGCACTGGTGAATGAGCCAGCAAACCCTAAGTAGCCTATTTTTGGAACTTATGAAGAGACCAAAGCTAGAATTGAGCTTGTAAGCAAAGGCAAGAGGAAGATAGCCAAGATGAAAACTGCAAGTGGCCCTCTTATGCTTACTAAGGGAAAAGGAGAGGATGAAGAAGAAGGAGAAGAAGAGGAAGAGGAAGAACAAGAATTTGAGAAGGAGGTAGAGGCAACAAAGAAGAAGGGGAGTGTAATCATTACCAAGCCACCAAAGGCCTCTATAGCTGTATTCACAAGAAGATCAAAGAAGAAAGGTGGGACTGAAGTTGTGCTCAGCAAGCCCCCACTTACCTTCCAAGAAAGGTTGAAACAGATGGAAGAAGGAGTAGGCATCACAAACTTCAAAGCCTTAAAGTTTGAGACAAGAATAGATGCTGAAAGATGTAGATTGAGGAGTTAGTGCTCAATAAAATGGGAAAATGGAAATATTCCCCAGATTAGATTGGTCATCAGATTTCAAAAAAATTGTTGGCAAGATTGTAGCCAAGGTGGGAATCAGTTGTACAAACAACAAAAGACATATATGAGCAATCATTAAGGAAGTTTCTGTCTAATCTTACAGATGCAGAAGTAAAGGCAGCAATGAAAAACAATGAAGGTAAAATGATGCTTTGATTCCATACATGTTTGATTTTGATCAAAGACATTGAGCATGTTGTTATAGATGTAACAAACATGTGGAACAACATCTATCATCTGCACAAGCCTAGTGAAGACCCAGTGGAAATCAAGGATGATGATGATGACAGTGATGATGATGATGAAGAAAACACTCCATGTGTCACTTTTGATGTTAAGGACTATCAGGCATTAAAGGTTGATGATGAAGAGAAAGAGGAAGAAGCTGAAGAGGAAGACAAGGAAGAAGATGAAGAAAGTGATCCAGTATGAATTGTAGCACAAGTCATTGCCTCTCTTCCTCATTCTCCACCTAAGACTGCTACATCATTAGGGTTGGAGATAGCTTTAGCAAGAATGATTACAACCACTTTAGGTATATCATCTGCACAATCATTATTTTCTACCTCATAGCTCTAGGTATCTACAATGGAAGTGTCTACCACTTCATCTACCGAGTTGCAGCCCTGTTCATCAGCTCTCGAGTCAACATCATCAGCAATGTGTTCTACCAAGCTGCAACCCTCTTCATCAGCTCCTGAGTTAACATCATCAATAGTATGTTCTGCATCCAGTTCTACATTTGTGCCAACTACTTCAACAACATGTACAGTAAGTTTACCATCATGTTCTATAGTTTTTTCTACTATAGTTTTGATAGCATCAGCTTCTATTCCAGTTAGTTCTTCTATTATAAGTACTCCAGTTTGTGCTTCACCTATTGTTACTTCATTTTTGGGTAGCACATCAATTTTGGACATAGTTAGCACTTCTTTCAATTTTCCTTTAGTTGGACCCATTCAAGTTTTTACTGCAAGTCCAGCTATTTCTACTATTGTTTCCATTTCTAAGTCCAAGAAAGTAAGCTCAAAAGTAAGACCAAGGAATCCTCTAAAACTTCTACTTACTGGTAAGAAAATTGATGAAGACATTAATTTGGACAAGGAAATTGTAATTCCTAAGTTGGATCTGGATACTACCACAACTAATGAAATTATATTGGTTAGTCAGCTTTTGGAGCAAAAGGCAAGGTAGAAATAGCTAAGAGCTGAAAGAGATAGAGAATTTAATATAATTGAAAATGCCAAGAACGTAATAACAGAGGCTATAGGTGTTGATGTAGATTCATCTCAACACATTTTGCTACAATTGGAAGAAGCAGTAAATAAGTTCAATGAAGATACTTTTGGTCAAGAGAAGTTAATAGAAAAGGTAGAGAAAAAGTTTGATAATAAGGTGCTTGACCACATTGCTCAACACATTGCAATAAACTAGGTAGAACTATCTTCAATTTTGAGAAATCTTGAGCAATGTTTTTCCAATGTGACATCACTTTTTGCTAAGCTTTGTGATGTTACCGAGTTTACTAAGGAAATAAAGGAAAAACTCAATAAGATTGATGTAGATATGAAGACAAGTACTTAAAGGTTACAACTTGATCCCAGCTCAAGCTCAACACATCACATCAAGGTGAGATTTTTGTCAGAAATGCAGGCATAATTGTTAAGAGAGGAAGCCAGGATTAGGTCCACATTGATAGATATCTAAAATATGGTCCTTCTAGTTATGGACACAATGCAAAAACATATTGCATATTCAAAGACATTGGTCTAGGATAACAATTTTTCCATAGCAGATCATATGATTGAACTTTCTGTAAAAGTTCAAGTGGCACTCTTCACCTATAAAATTTTGCAAGACAACTGGGATAAGACATTGGCTCTTATTCTCAAGGTACACTCCAAATTTCTCTCACATTTTGGTGTCTCTATTTGAATATTTTGCATCTCTTTGGCATTATTTTCAAAAAGGGGGAGTAAGAGATGATGAGAGACTTGTGGAGACAATAAGGGAGAAAATAGATTGATATATGTACATAGAGACTATGTATATATTATACCATATCTATGGGGGAGATATATGAAAATGTATATAGAGCAACTTTACAAAGATCAATTTTGAAAAATCAAAATTCAGTATGTCAGTGTACATAAGGCTCATAAGTGTTTTTGTCACTAATACCAAAGGGGGAGATTGTTGGCATTATGTTGTATTTGTCATTAGTGACAACACTTATTCAATTCTGAATGGTTACCAAGCTCATCGTTTAGTCTACAATTTATGTTGAGCATTCAATGGTTGCCAAGTAAGTTCAGTAGTTAAGTAGTTCACATCGAGCATTCCTGAAGCTACCGAGTGAGTGTGCAGTTCAGCAGTGCTTATTGAGCTTCTCAATGTCTACCAAGTCATCAGTTTGTATGTTGAGAAGTCAGTATCTATCGAGTAATGGATGTGTAATGTTTATCGAGTGAAAGCAAGGTAAACAAACGATTCAATATCTACCGAGTGACACTATATCTATTGAGTCTCCAATGGTTACCGATTTCAAAGTTATGTTGTGTGATTAGTATGGACCGAGCTTCTACTTCTACCGAGTGCATGATGATGCCGAGTAATTTAGTGGATGCCAAGTATCAGAAGGTCACCAAGTCAGCAATTCAAAACCCAAGTTTCTACTGTTTGGTCAATTCAGTAATATTTTATTTATTTGTGTATTAGCTGACCTTGTAATTATAAATATTATAATGGTATATATGTAATGTATTGTATCATTTGCAATATATGGATGTAAGTATCAAGGAATAGATATGTAATGTTTTGAGAAGAGTGAATGTGAATCAGCAGCAGAGCAGAGTATTCAACAAGGTCTACAAGGAGTAGTAAAGTTATATCAATCACAAGAGGTGATCTGTACTTCAAGGATCTAATCAGCAATCAAGTTGTAAGTCAGATCCACTATTTCATCCTAATAGGTGAATTAGTTTTCTAAATCCTTTAACATGGTAGAGTTAACAGTCTTTGTTTAAATCTCCTAATAGAGTGCATACTTCATTGTATGTTTGTAAAACCTTTAACAAGGTTGATCTAGCAGTCCAAATTGCTCTTAACAGGGTAGATCATCAGAAGTGGTCAATGTAAGCCCTAACAGGCCAAATTTATACTATAGTAGTGAAGTTTTGTGGGTATCATCCCCACCCCAGTTTTACTTTCTATTTGGAAAGTTTTTGGGTCACGAAAATATTTTGTTCATGTGTTATGAATGATTATCTTTTCTCATGCATGCAATAGATTAGATGAATGAATGATGAATGGATTAAGTACTAAATTGATTTAAAGTTTTTAAGATTACTGATTCACCCCTCCCCTCTCAGTAACCTAGCTAGTCTTGATTATTTCCAACAATTATTACAAATAATTATTAAATATTAAAGTTATTCTAATAAATGCTATAAAAATTACTTTTTATATTACAAAGTTTATACTTGATCTTATGGTATTATGACCTCTAATATCATCACTGTTTGAATTGTTATCATAAGTGTATGGTGTTACTAAGGAGAGCTTGTATAAATCCAATATATGAGATCTTTTCCCAATAGAGGGTAGGGGTCAGCCTTCCATTCGTGAAATGGGCTTGGATTGGTAAACTTTGAGGGAGTTCATAGATGGTGTCTAGGAAACCTTGGATAACATTTGTATTCCTTTGATCATAAATCTAAATAATGAACATCAATTGATAACCAAAAAAGACTATTAAGAACATTATAATTGATTTAAATACAATAAACATGATGGACCTGGAAAGGGGACATTACATAAAAATTGCCACTTTTGTCTAAGATAAGTGAAAACTCACTTTAGACATGCATTTACATGTTATAAAAATATGTTATTCAATTTTAAATATCCATTAAGTGGTAATATTAAAAGATGTATTTGCAGTGGGCTAGAAAATCCTCATTTAAAGGCATTAATATAATTAAAATAAATTTATACATGCAACAACATATGTAAATGGGTTAGATTTTCCTGCTTACATTAATTAAATAAGTTTAAAATATGTAAATACATATTAAAAACCCACTTAACACATTAAAGTGTGTTATTACATATAAAAAGTCCATTTAATTTAATGTAGGGACTTATCATTTATTGGGAGTGAATTTTCTTGACTTATTTTGCACATGGATGTATGCAATATGTAATAAAAATCTCACTTTTATGCACTTAAGTTGTCTCATGTATTTATATTTAATATCTAACTATAATTTTTAATAAAGTAACATGAAAAATAGTCTTGAAATAGGCTATTTTCATAAAACATAAAAAACTATGGTCAAATCAACTCAAAATGAGTTGAAATTTTAAAATGGACCACAAAATCCAATTTAGATATTAAATATCATTTAATTGTTGGCAATATGGTTAGATAGATGTCTTGATGGTTGTCATTTATGGCATCATGTATTCAACATTTCATTTATGCATTTAGAGATAGAAAATCATTTAAGTGTTAGATAGTTTACAACAGTACAAAGAACATATCTTAAGAATACAGATGACTTGTTGAGAGTTAGCTTATGCATAGTTTAGGGAAGCTTTGTGACACTGTCATAATGATGTGGTTAAGTGTGTAGATGTGTATTGATAGTACACCGTAAGTTATGATTAAAATACTAGTGTGGGTATTTAACAAAGTAGAACAAAGCATATCAGTAAACTTGAGGAATTATTTTGGTTATAAAATAATTACCAAGTCATGATGAGCCGACTATGTGGATAATAATTAATAAGTTATTTTATATTATGTCAAGCTTGTGAAGGCATGAAAGTTGATTATGTAGTAAAGCGAGAATTTGCAAGGTATAAGTAAAGATCTTATATTGTGTAGTTATTGTGAAGTCATGAGATGTTGTAGATGTGATGTGAACTATTATGCTAGCCTTATGTGATGCAAGATCTAATGTATGATCAGAGAAAGTGTGAGTTACAACAATAAAGCAAGTATTGTGTGTATACCTATCTTGTGAAGAATTGAATTGTATAATTGTATGTTTGGGAAATGGGCTCTTCTTGCATACATTGTAATTGTTCTACCAACTCTTAATAGGGTTGAAACAAGTCCTAACATGGTTAAGGATTCTAAGAAGACCTTGTCCTCTAACAAGGGCTTGAGACACTATATGTATTTCATAGACTCCTAACAGGGTCAATATCTGTAACATGATCCTATTGTTTAGTGAATCATCTTGTGGGTATCATCCCCACTCGGGTTTTCCCTTGGCCATGAGTTCCCTATAATGGTGTTATGAGTTCTCTATGTGTATGGTTATATTTATTGTTCAACATTGTTGGTTTACTTTCATATGCATGTTATCAAGTAAGTAACAATATTTAGTCGTAGGCAAAAGTTTGTAGAATATTGATTCACATCCACCCCTCCCCCCCCCCCCAAAAAAAAAAAAACCCCTCTTAGTATTATCTCTTTCTAACAATTGGTATTAAAGCCTAGTTACTTTGAAGAGGCTTAAAAAATTAAGATCCCTGTGAATATGGAATAGTTGAAGATAAATTTGAAAGAAGCTCTTGAGCAGATTAATCTTCTTACAGAAGAAAGAGACACGTTAAAAGATAGATACAAAGATTCAAAAGTGCACATTGGCAAACTAAAAGATGAGATCGATGATAAAATTTTTGGCAAGGAACCATTTGTGCAAAACAATGACAATGATGATATAGAAAATCTCAAGAGAGAGAATGATATCTTGAAACATGAGTTGAATATTGTTGAACTAAAGTTGAGTCTTAAGACTAGTGGCAGTAAAAGTGAACCTGATCTAAAATCTAAGAATGTAGACCTTAGATCCTAGTTGAGTAAATTGACATCTAGGTTAGATTCTATTAAGATAAAACATGTTGAGTTAGAGAAGTAAAACATTATTGTGAAACGAGATTTGGCACAAGCAAACCAACAGTTAGAGAAAATTTACACAAGTTCTGAGAAGATTGATGAACAAATATTTCACCAGAGACCCTCTTATGACAAGATAGGTCTTGGATACCTTATTGGAGAAAAATCAGCTAAGAAAGTTGAGATTAGGAAAGATCCTGATCCTATTAAAGAAATCCCTAATCAAACTAATTAGAATGTAATCTAGTCATCTAAAGAAGTAGAGATAGTTGATTTGTCTGAGAAATATAAAAAACCTAAGAAAATAGAGCAAGTTGATGAGCCAAAGAATGATGATTAATCCAAAGAAGTAAGACATGAATTCAGAGGTAGATGTTTTATATGCAATGAAGTTGGACATATGAAGAGAGATTGCATAGGTAAGTCTTTTAAACCTATTACAAATTTCTAATGTTTTAATTGTCATGTTTATGGACATAAAGCAATAGAGTGTAAGAAACCTAAATTTGATGGTAATAATGAGAATAGTAGAATGTTTAGGAATATTAACCCTATAGATAATGGAAGAGGTAGATCACAAAGCATATATAATGATGGAGAAAAACCTGATGGTGAAAGGAATTAGTTTTTTTGTTACAAATGTAACAATCCTAGACATGTTGCAAGGAATTATAGAGCATTTGAAAGTCAAAATGGAACCAATCAAAGGAGGAATGCACCTATATGTCACTTATGCAATAGCTTTAGACACATGGAAAAATTCTATAAAATGGACAAAAGGAACTTTAACAAGAATCCTAAACATAGAAGGAACAAGAACATAGATAATAGAAGGATTGAGAATGAAAGTGATAACACTCAGAAAGATGCAGTTAAGGAATGTGTTGATGAGTTCAAGGAATAATTTGTGAAAGCTTGTAATCCAGAGAGTTCACATACAATATTGGAAGAATAGTACTTTGATGCACCTAATGGAAAGTTGAAGTCATAAATTGTTTGTGGCTCATCCTACTTGAATTAAGCAGTTCTAGTAGAGACAGAGCATTAGTTGGTCAAAACTAATGTCAAAGACTGAGTTAGAGGTTGCGTAGTTCACAAAAGATAGAAGACATAGAGAGGAATCTATGGGCGAGTGTACAAGTCTTGATATGATCACAGTAAGTGGAAATTGTGAAAACAAGGTCGCTAGTAAATAAAGATAGTATTTTGAATTTGTGGTAGATACACATTTAATGTGTAGTCCAATTCGAAATGATTTAAGGATAGAAAGAAAGACTGAGTGTACCATTTGTTCATGCAAAGTGTCTTGAGTGAATTGAAGAGTGATTTGATAGTAAATTGAAGTGCAAAGTAAAGTTTGAGAAGCCGAAAGTTGTAGAAGTCCTAAATCATGAATTTGAGGTATTTTATGAAGTATTGAATCTAGTTTATTCTAGTATTTATAGATTATAGAGAAATGGGTAGTCAGAGAGTGTATGATGTTAGTGATAGACCGAGGTATGAGTTCAAGAAAGACCCATTTGTTTATTTATTGGATGATCAATTAGGCACATTTTTGCAAGTTTTGAAAAATGTGTTGCATGTAGAAGATATCAAAAGTTATATACACTGTAAGATTGAGAGCATTGGTGATGATGAAATTCACATAGACTTAGGTGATATGTGTAATAATGATTTATCCCTAAAATTTGAGTATGCACACCTAGAGGAATTGAATTTAGTGAAGTATATGTTTTATATAGAATTCGACAATCATGAATGGACCTGAATCATATTGAGTAGGGTACATGATGATATGGTCTGCTTAGGTGATGCGTAGGTTGTCATTGACAATGGCCTAATTTAGAAGGTCAAAGGATTAAGCAATGAAGGTTGTAATCCTGTTAATGAGAAGAATGTAAGGAAAATGGTTGAGACAAACCTAAAGATAAAGTTTGATAGAAGATATATGAAGGTTGAACCTATTTAGAATAAACGAGTTAAGTTGTTAACTAAGATATTAGGGTACAAGTTGAACCATGGATCAAGGGTTAACTCTGTACCAGCTAGATTTCTTCATGCGATATATGTGATGATTGTTGAAGGAAGAAAAGTGAATTTGTGTGACACTATCAAATTGCAATTATTGGACAACATTGTAAAGATCAAGAGAACAAAGAGTGCAATGTTTAGATTTGAGTATCTATTGACTCATTTATTCTTTTATATATCAAGGAATTTTCGTAGACTGATTAATTGGGATAGTAGTGAGTGTGCAATGAAGTTGGTGACTCAGTGTTACAAATCAAAGCATGAGAATGTCATAGATAGTGACATAGAAAGAATGATTAAGAGTTTCCAATTAGAGATGAAACTAAGGTATAAGATACCTCCTTTTATGGTGGAGAAATATAATGATGATTTATGCTTCATGGTGGAGACTAACAAAACCTGCATGGAAGCAGCTATTCCTAGAGTGAAATTGGTTGAGCCAATGGGCTATGAGATGAGCACAGAGCTAATAGAAGGGTATGTGAAGATCATCCTTGAATCTAAGAAGGATACAAAATTTCCTAGATGGGGAACCTATTACGAGAGATTAAGGATAGTTAAATATGAAATTGATAGCAAAGACAACAAGAAAAAGAAGCAAGATGTTCAGAAGGAGTAATAGTGGTATAACCTTGTGTGCAAGCTCTTATTGCACTTTATGTAGTAGTTGCAAAAGTGCAACCAGTAAGAGAAAAATTTGAACAAACAAGGAGACAGTCAGAGGTCAAAGTACCTACTATGCAGAGGAAGTCTGGTAGATTTGTGAAGGTTAAGCAAGAACCTACACCACAATAAAAGAAAAGGGTCAAGCAGATCATCAACAGACCTAGAAAGAGAACAAAGACTATGCAGATAAGCAGTTCTGAGAGTTTAGAGGATGATGTTGAAGATAAACCTATTGAACAAGATGCGCAGGAAGTAAGGACAACAACAAGCAAGAAAGCATGGAAACCAAAGGTAGAAAATTTGAATTGCAGATTATAAATGATGACAATTTTGTTTAGTTAAACAAATTTCATAGCATGTATAGTAAGATGGATAGAAGGCAGTTAGAGAATGCCATCATAAGAAACATGATTTTGAGGAATAAGAGGTTTGAAAGTATACAAAATAAGATTCTTGAAGACCTATACAATAGGTTGGTTAATAGGAAGAAAATGGTACTAGAAGAAGATTTGAACATGAGGATCACATCAATAAATAAGTTATGTGATGTTGGATCAAAAGAAGAGTCAGACAGAGTTTTAAAGGGAGTTGAGCCATTGCCAAGGAACAAAAGAAGAGTAATTCTTCTAATGGGAGGAAATTATGAGGAAGTCGAGCAAGAAACAAAAGAGGCTATAGTAAAATATATGTCCTCAGTACCTAAGGTGAGTGTGTAGTCTAAGGCTGATAGTCCAGTGTATGTATAGGAAGATCTGCCTTCCAGTGACAAGGAAGAAGTAGAGGGGATGCAACAAGCACTTTCACTACCTCACATTGTTATGGGTACTATATCCATGCAAGTGGATAGTACACACATAAATGTGGATGCAAAGGAAAATCCTTTTGTAGGATATGGAGTAAATATTGTTGGTAATATCAACAATATTACTACTTATACCATCTTAGATGATGAGGAAGAAGATAAGAAGAACAAGAAAAGAGGAAAGAAGAAGCAAAAGAAAAGAAAAGAAAAGAAACAAAGGAAAATAAGAGAAGAGAAGATAAACAAAAGAAAAAGACAGAAGAAAAGGAGAAGAAGAAGAAAGAAGAAAAGGAGAAGAAGAGAAAAGAAGAGGAAGAAAAGAAAGTAGAAGAGAAAAATAAGAAAGAAGAGGAAAAGAAGAAAGAAGAGGAAAATAAGATAAAGGATACCATACCTTTAGTAGTATCAGCATCTAGAACATCATCAGTAGTACCTATTCTATATGATGATGAAGAATAGAAAGAGCTAATGGGCACCTTGAGCAAATTGTTTAAGAAAAAAATTACGTATAGTCTTTGGAGAAGACTCTTGCTGAAGTCTTGGAGTAGATGTAGAAGACAATTTCCACAATTGTAGCAAATCTAGACTTGCAGCTTAAGGAAAAAGAGACGGTGAATACTTTTGATGAGGAGTTCACAACTTTAGTTGATGTAGCAGCAACACAAGCGCAGACAAACCATGATGCATCATTGTTTGACACAATATGCACAAATGGTAGGAATGATATGAGAACCTTAGATGCATGTATAAAGGAGCTATGGAAGAGCTTAGATGAAGGTAAGAAGTTATGTAGATAGTGTGCAATGTCTTAAAATTACTTATCATATTTTGATTGAAAGATCAAAGGCCATATGAGTAAGCTTCATATACTCACTACTAGATTCTAGTAACTAGAGGTTAGAATTGAAGATTCTAAAATTGAAATTGAGAAGATTCACAATTCCATTAGAGACATTGAGTTTGACAAGGATATTCTCTATTCTTAGAGAATATTTGACACCCAAAGTTGTCATTTTGCAAAGGCATTTGGAGGAATGTCTTGCAACAAAGACATCCTATGACAAATTTTCCTATACTAACTTAAGTGTAGCTAAAGTGGCATCTTATGCACTTTATGTACTTATCAATATGTTAGATACAATAAAATGCAATTGGAAGAAGCACATATATAAGCGAAATATTAATTTTGTAGATTGTATATCCAGAACGACAAGTTGATCATCAGCAGCCAGCAAGTTTTGCGATACAGTTCTTGACACCTTTGTCATTAATGTCAAAGGGCGAGTGTTATGTAGAGAAAATTGTATAGATGTAAATGTATATGTAAGGGGAAGCTTATGTATGTATTAATGCAAAGGAGTGATAAGGAATGTAATGATTTTTAGATTGTGGTGACTGATTAGGAAAGTACTGTACATACTTCATAAATTCTTTGGGGCTAAAAAAAATTTTAGACCCTATTTTATCAAGATTTTGGGCCAACATGTAATTATTAATTATAAACCTAAAGTAGTAAAAATACTTTTATAAAAGAGCTTAGGGTTAGGGATTGTTTTATAGTTGTGATGCAAAATTGGTTCTTACGGTGGTATTGAGCTGTAACAGATTACAGATTGTAATCAGGTTGTAATTACTGGATCATAATAATATCAGACTTGTTGTTTGGTGGACATAGCCCAAGGATTGGGCGAACCACGTTAAATCTTGGTGTCTTGTGTTCTTTTCTATGTGATCTATTATTTTTTGATATTGGTTATATTTGCATGAAATTTTTATTTCTGTCTGTGGTTTAATCCTAACAAGTGGTATCAATGCAAGGTTGTTTTTCAGTTATTCTCTACAAGAAAATTTCATGGTTGAGTGGGAGTCTCACGGTTGAGTGGGAGTGATGGTAGAAGAGGGTAAGCTGAAGGTTGATAGGTTTAATGGGCAGAACTTCCAGTTATGGAAGATGCAAATGCAAGACTGTCTTTATCTGTATGATTTATGGAAGTCATTGGAAGGCAAAACCAAGAATAAGGGATCTATGTCAAATGATGAATGAGATCTTTTGGATAAAAAGACACTTAGAAGCATTCAATTATGTCGGGCACCATTGGTGGCATTTAATATTACAAAAGAAAAGACAACAAAAGAGTTGATAAAAACCCTAGTGACACTATATGAAAAGCCCTCCACTTCAAACAAGGTATTTCTCATGAAGCGTTTATTTAATATGAAAATGGTAGAAGGTGGATCTATTGTAGATCATTTAAATGAGTTTAATACTATTACTAGTCAGTTATCTTCTGTGGGAATTAATTTTGATGAAGAAATAAGGGCTCTCTTGAATTTGTGTTCTTTGCCTAAAAGCTAGAATGGCTTGGTAATGGCTGTGAGTAATTATGTTCCTGGATCTAGTACCCTAAAATATGATGATGTGATCAGTGTCATTTTGAGTGAGGAAACTCATAGAAAATCCTCAAGTGGATCTACATCAAGAAGTTCTTTTAATGCACAAAGTAGGGGTAGAATGATTGAAAGAGGAAGTAATTCTAAAACTCATGGGAAATCAAGAGGAAAGTCAAAGGGGAGGAGATCTCAATCGAGAGGACCAAACAACTATTGGTACTATGGGAAATCAGGGCACAAAAAGAAAGATTGTTGGAATCAAAAGAAAAATGAAGGAGATAAACTAGATGGAGACAAGGAGGCAAATGTGGTAAGTAACAAATTTGAAGAGGATGCTTTGCTTCTATCTTTAGCAAGTGTTGATGATTCATGGGTTTTAGATTCTAGTGCTTCATTTCATGCTACACCTCATAGAGGTTATTTCATTGATTATGTCAAGGGGATTTTGGACTTATTTATTTGGGGGATAATGAACCTTGTTAGATTGTTGGAAAGGAAAAAGTTAAAATTAAGTTGTAGACTAGGAATCATTGGCTACTACATGAGGTAAGACATGTTCCAAGGCTAAGAAGGAATTTAATTTTAATAGGGCAACTCGGTGATGAGGGTTGTGTAGTTATTTTTAATGATAAAAATTGGAAGGTTTCAAAAGGTTCCCTTGTAGTAGAAAAAGGTGTGAAAGTAGGCACCTTATATCTTTATATAGGTCATATTGTTCCTTTTAATTTAATTATTTTAGAGAAAAATGAATGTTCAGGAATAGTTGTTGCAGTTGAGTAGGGAGAACAAATAGTTGTTGTAAATTCTGATACAGTGTTGTGGCACAATAAACTTGGGCACATGAATGAGAAAGGTATGAAAGTACTTCATTCAAAGAAAGTTCTACCAGGTCTAAAATGTGTTAATATGGATTTCTATGAAAGTTGTGTGTATGGAAAACAAAAGAGAGTGAGTTTTGTGAAGACTGGGAAGAAAAACAAAAAGGAGAAATTAGAGCTTGCACATACCGATGTATGGGGACCGGCTCAGGTATCTTCCCTTGGTGGCTCTCATTATTAAATTACATTTATTGATGACACAACTAGAAAAGTATGGGTTTATTTCCTTAGATAGAAATCTGATGTATTTCAAACTTTTAAGAAATGGAAATGCTTGGTTGAAAATGAAACTGGTAAGAAATTAAAATGTCTCAGATCTAATAATGGTGGTGAGTATTGCAGTCATGAATTTGAAGATTATTACTCTACTAATGGTATTCATAGATAGAAAATTGTTCCAAGTACTCCATAGGAAAATGGAGTGGCTGAACGTATGAACAAGACTATAATGGAGCACGCAAGGAGCATGCGATTGCATCCTAGGTTGCCCTTATACATGTGGTTAGAGGCTATCAATACTATTGTATATTTTATTAATAGAGGTCCATCTAATCCTTTGAGTTGTGGTATTCTAGAGGAAGCATGGACTGGTAAGAAGGTGAGTTATTCTTTTCTCAAGACCTTCGGTTGTGAAGCTTTTGCTCATATAGATTCTGAAAATAGAACCAAGCTGGAAGCTAAGTCAAAGAAATGTGTATTTTTTGGATATGGCATTGATGAATTTGGTTATAGGCTTTGGGATTTTGAAAATCATAAAATTGTAAGAAGCAAGGATGCCATATTCAATGAGAAAGTGTTATACAAAGATCTGTTGTAGCAACTTGAGAAGAAAGAAGATGATTATGTAGTGCTAAATGATACTCCAAAAGATAATGTGCCAGCCATTCCTCATGATGTGCAACAACTGCAACAACAAATACCACACACACCAGTGAATGTTAGATGATCAACAAGGCAAATTAGGCCTCTAGAAAGATTTTCTCCCTCTTTGTATTCTATTTTATTAATAGATGCTAGTGAACCTCAATGTTACAATGAAGCTGTGCATGTGGATACTAAGATTTGGTAGGAGTTTGTAATGAAAGACAAAATGGAATTTTGCTAAAGAATAAGACATGGGATTTATGCAAGTTTCCTGTAGGGAAAAAGCCTTTATAGAATAAGTGGGTTTAGAGGTTGAAAGAAGAGGAAGGAGATAAGAAAAGATTTAAACTGAGGTTAGTTGTGAAAGGATTTGCACAGAAAAAAGGAATCAATTTTGATGAGATATTTTCTCCTGTTATTAAAATGACTTCTATCCATAGTATTTTAAGTATTATGGCTACTAAAGATTTGCATTTAGAGTAGCTTGATGTTAAAACAACCTTCCTTCATGGTGATTTGAATGAAGAGATATATATGGCTCAGCCACATGGATTTGAGGTCAAAGGTAAGGAGAACTTAGTGTACAAATTGAAAAAAAGTTTATATGGCTTGAATCAAGCACCTTAAAATAGTATCCGAAATTTTACAGTTTTATGCATGAGCATGGTTATAGTAGGTGTCGTTCAGATCATTGTGTATACTTTAAGAGGTTAGATGATGATAGCTACATTATTTTATGTTTATATGTTGATTATATGCTTGTAGATGGGTCTAACATGGATCATATTAAGGGGCTAAAATGCCAGTTAGCACATGCATTTGCTATGAAGGATTTGGGGGCAGCAAAACAAATCCTTGGTATGAAGATTTGTAGAGATAGGAAGAGCAGAACATTGATGCTATCTTAGGCTGATTATGTGGAGAAGGTGTTGCAACGTTTCTTTATAGAGAATGCTAAAACTGTCAGCATACCTTTACTTGGTCATTTGAAGTTGACTAAGGAGATGTATTCCAAGACACAAGAAGAGGAGGATAAGATGTCCAAGGTACCCTATGCTTTAGCTGTAGGAAGCTTGATGTATGCTATGGTATGTACAAGGCCAGATATTGCATGTAGTGGGAGTTGTTAGCAGGTATATGAGTCATCCAAGAATTGAGCATTGGAATGTAGTTAAATGGATTCTCATATATTTGAGAGGAACATCCAATAAGTGTTTACACTTTGGGGGCTCTACTACTAATTTACAGGGCTACATTGACTCGGATTTGGTAGGGGATATTGATACCAAGTGGAGTACTATAGGCTATGTCTTTACTATTGGTGGGGTAGTTGTGAGCTAGGTTTCTAGGTTACAAAAGGTTAATGCTTTATCCACTACAAAGGCAAAGTTTATTGCTGCTACAGAGGTAGCCAAGGATATGATATGGATTTGGTTCTTCTTATAAGAACTAGGACATCCTTAGAAGGATAATTATTTGTTCATAGATAGTCAGAGTGCCATTCATCTTGTAAAGAATTCATCTCTACATTCAAAGACCAAACACATACAGTTGTGGTACCATTTCATTCGATCAATTTTGGAGGATGGATAGTTAAAGATGGAGAAGATACATACAAATGACAATCTAGTAGATATGTTGACAAAGGTAGTAACAAGGGCGAAGCTAAACTCCTCTTCAGCTTTGGTTGGACTTCTAGACTGAACATGAATAAAAGAACAACAGAGTTCAATGTGGTTTGATCCAGTGGGAGCCTCATGGAGTAGCAGCATAGCTACAGGATCAATCTCTAAGTGGGAGATTTTTGTTTAGTGTCGAGCTTGATCAGTCCCCAAGTGGGAGACTGTTAGATTGTGGTGATTGATCAAGAAAGTACTGTACATACTTCATAAATTATTTGGGGCTAAAAAAATTTTGGGCCCTATTTTATCAGGATTTTGGGTCGACATGTAATTATTAATTATAACCCTAAATAGGTAAAAATACTTGTATAAAGGAGCTTAGGGTTAGGGATTATTTTATAATTGTGATGAAAAATTGGTTCTTGCAGTGGTATTGAGTTGTAAAGGATTATAGATTGTAATCAAGTTGTAATTACTGGATTATAATAATATCGGACTTGTTGTTTGGTGGACATAGCCCAGGGATTGGGTGAACCATGTTAAATCTTGGTATCTTGTGTTCTTTTCTATGTGATCTATTATTTTTTATATTGGTTATATTTGCATGTAATTGTTATTCCTGTCTATGGTTTAATCCTAACAATGATCCATCAAAACATGAATAAAATTGTTATGTTTTGAAAGAAAATTTTGTAGTTACTTTTATGTGTTTTTGTTATGTATGACATCATTTTGGGACTTAGCCAATTTTCTCAAATTTTTCCATCAATGCCAAAGGGGGAGATTTTTGGCAATATGGTCACATAGATGTCTTGATAATTTTTATTTATGGTTACATGTATTCAACATTTCATTTATGCATATAGTGTTAGATAGTTTGCAACATTATAGAGAAAAAATCTTAAGAGTACAAACTACTCATTGAGAGTTAACTTATGCACAATTAAGGGAAGCTTCATGATACTGTCATGATGATTTGGTTAAGTGCGTAGATGTGTATGAATAGTACGGTGCAAGTTATGATTAAAATACTAGTGTGGGTATTTAATAGAGTAGAACAGAGCATATCATAAAATAGAGTGGTACAACTTGAGGAATTATTTTGGTTACAAAATAATTACTAAGTCATGATGAGCCAACTATGTGGATAATAATCCATAAGTTATTTTATATATGTCAAGTGTGTAAAGACATGAAAGTAGACTATGTAGTAATTTAAGAATGTGTAAGGTATAAGTAAAGATCTTATATTGCACAATTATTGTGAAGTTGTGAGATGTTGTAGATGTGATGCAAACTATTATGCGAGCCTTATGTGATACAAGATCCGATGTATTATTAGAGAAAGTGTGAGTTACAATAGTAAATCAAGTATTATATATATACCTATCTTGTGAAGAATTGAATTGTATAATTGCATGTTTAGGCAGTGGGCTATTCTTGCATACATTATAATTGTTCTACCAACTCTTAACAGAGTTGAAACAACTCCTAATAGGGTCAAGGCTTCTAACAAAGCCTAGTCCTCTAACAAGGATTCAAGACCCTATATGTATTTCATAGACTCCTAATAGGGTCAATATCCTTAACAAGATCCTATTGTTTAGTGAATCAACTTGTGGCTATCATCCCTACTTGGGTTTTCCCTTGGCCACGGTTTCCCTAGTTAACAAAAAATGGTGTTATGAGTTCTCTATGTCTATGGTTATATTTACTATTCAACATTGTTGGTTTACTTTCATATGCATGTTATTAAGTAAGTAACAATATTTAGCTGTGGGCAAAATTTTGTAGAATACTGATTCACCCCCTCTCTCATATTATCTATTTCTAACAATATCGTGCAATTATTAATAAAAAGCTCACTTTATGAGGTTTTTTGATGTAAGAGCATCCTGGGTTTAAATAAAAACTTGCATCAACCAAAAAATATTTCATTTTAGTAGTTTGAATACAATTTTTTGTCTGTGGAGACTTGCTACTTAGTAAGTCAATCTTACAAGCTTAGAATGTCTTAATTTTAGAGGTGGAAGTTCATCTCAGTCATACTAGCCTATCAGTTGAGGCTCAATGCCATATCATAAGTATCAATGAAGTTATTGTGGATTTTTTGTACAAAAACTTTGGGCTCATTTTTGAGGCCTAAACATGCCTAGATGAGGCCCAAAAACTCGACAGATGGGCATTTATGTGGATTCGAGTCTAGATTAGAAGCTGAGGATTTCAAAAAAGGGTTACAATAGAAAATTAGAGAAACATGTAAAAATTTATAGCCTTCCAAAGTTGGGCCAACCAAAACTCAAAATTAAATTTCAAAGGTGTATTTGGTTGACTCTACATGTATTGTTAGGGTCTGTTGACCCTAGGTATTCAGTTTGAGTGTCTAGAACCTTCTCATGTGGCTTAAAATTAATTATTAAAGAAATGCCCATAGATTGTCTAGGAGAACTCTAGGTGATAGTTCACATCTCTATGTTGCAATTATTGTAAGGAACATGCCCATGTGGATTTGCATATTGTATTTCAAAATTCTGTAATTCCACATTTGTGGCACTAATAAGAAGCCTATATTTTGTTCTCTTTAATTTCTATTGTTTCTTTGTTTTTGTTATGTGTTTGTGGTATTACGAGGAGCACCCTTCATTAAGGGGTATCGAAGCAAGAGTTCCTGAGTGTGTAAACAGATCACCAACTGTGAAATAGTTGAAGCAAGATTATGGTTTGGGTTGCCCGTGTAGACAAATCATCGACTATGAGGAAGTTTGTACTAGGGTTTCAGTGAAAGCATGAAGATGCATCCACGAAGAGAGTGTAGTGGGAGAGTCATAGGTGTTACACCTAAGGGTTTTAGAGCACTCTAGAGGAAAATTCAAGTATTGTAAGAAAAAATGTGCAAATGAATGAATCTTTCCATAGGAGATAATTAAAGTGAGGATGAATGATAAGAACAATAAATTTTTTATCAAGCAATAGTAGATGAAGTTCTTAACCTAGAGGAGGAAAATATTTTTAAGGCTATTTACAAGATTGGAAAAATACCTAAGTTTGATATTTCCACATTTTTGGAAAATCTTAACCCAAAGGAATTGGGTCAATGAATTGGAAGAGTACTTTGAATATGCAGATATTAAAGATCTAGATAGGGTCAAGTTGGAAAAGGCCAAAGTGAAGGGTCATGCAAAGATTTGGTGGTAGAAGATCTAATTGGAGTAAAATAGAAGAGGGATGGATAGAATCACTAGATGGGATCAAATGATAGCTAAATCAGAGTGACAGTTCATTCTTGTGGATTATGAGCTTAATCTATTGAAGAATATGCAAGAGTTGAAGCAAGTGAGAATATATGTTCAAGAGTATATTGAAGAGTTCTATAGAGTTCTCATTAGAACTGGTCATGCAGAAGTTAATAAGGAGAAAGTTTCTCTTTATCTTGATGGATTAAGGCCAAGAATTTAGGAGGAGGTGAATCTAGTTTGAATGAGTGGTATTAAGGAGGCATACCACTTTTCTCTAAGAGTTGAGGAGAAGATGAGCAAAAAGTTTTATAACAAGAATAGTGAAAGAGGTCGTGGAGGAAGATCTGGTAGATGATCTTATGGAGGCCGAAATGATGATCGAAAAAATAAGGATGAGGCTAGTCAAATCCAAAGGGGGAAGCATTCCAATCATTTCTATGACCAGAACAATAGAGATTAGAGAGGAAGAGGAAGAAGGCAAGAATATGGAAGAGGACATTTTTCATGGAAAATGTTTTCACTATAGAGAAGAAGGGCATAAAGCATCTCAATGTTCCCAATAGCAAGGAAGGATTGATAGAAGAACTAAAGGATAGGCCAAAGTTGTGAATGTTGATGAAGATGCCATATCATCACATTTTGAAGATGTCCTAGTTAACAGAAGAGTCATGTTGAGTGGTGAGAATGAACTTGATCAAAGAAGGAGCTTGTTTAACACAAGGTGAAAATGTGAAGATAAGTGTTGTTATGTGACCATTATTGGTGAAAATACTGACAACCTGGTGTCAGAAAAGATGGTCACAAAGTTGAAGCTGAAGAGGAAGAAATACCTGTGTCCATATTGTATTTCCTTGGTGTAGGATGACCACAAGGTCGTGGTCAATGAGAAGTGCCTAGTGAAATCCAAGATTGGAATCTACTAGGATGAGGTGCTTTATCATATCATACCTATGAACATATATCATATGTTAATGGGTAGGCCATGGTAGTTTGACAAACATGTTGTACATGATGGGCGAGCAATTACCTATACTCTGACAAAGGATGGAGTGAAACATAAGTTGAAGTTACTAAAGGAGAAAGAAGAAAAGGTATTTAGTGTTTCTAAAGTCTTTTTTGTTGATGGAAGAAAATTCCTAAAGGGTATGAGGTGTGAGCATATGTGGTTTGCTATAATTTGAAAATATGACAAAGAAGAAGTAGAAGAGGTGACTATTGTAGTGCCTACCCCTAAGTCACTTTTCAGTCATCTTTGCCAAACTCTTTTAAGCCAATTTTATGTTTGATGATTAGTATTATTATTTTAGAGATTATCAGATGTTGTTTTACGCTCAGTTTATTATATGATGAGATTACTTGGTACTCTATATTTCATGCATGTATGATGATTATTCAATGTTTTCAGTTATCGATGATGATTAGTTAGATGGTTTATTATCACATGTGCTTTCTTATGAATACTTACCCCATACTTGCATGTGTATGGTGTGCATGTTTATTTTCTTTATGGATGGCATTTCTGATGTGGTTAAGGAAGGGAGTCGTAGTCACCTGCTAGTCGGGATCTACACGATGCACCACTTCTTGCCATTGCCTGTTTAGCTTAGAATATTGTGTCTGTACATGCGTGGATTTTATGCAAGTTGTAGGTACCGGGTATCGACTTCCCTGAATTGCCAGGATGAGCGTACCCTATCACATTATCTCAATGGTAAGAGAGGGGAGATAAATCTTAAGTCCAAATCCTAAACCCTTTAGCCATTTGTCCTAATTAAAAATTAGGACAAGTATCTAGTCAAGTACCCTCCGAATGCATCAAATGATGTTATTTTGTGATTATAACCCTTTTTGTTTGATTTAGTATGTGTTTTTCTATGATGGGTTTTCGTATGTTGATTTATGAGTCTTTGGTGTATTTTCTATTAATTAAGTCTAATTAAAAGATTAATTAATGATTTAATTTAATAGAAGATTATTATGGCATTTTAATATTTAATTATATTTAATTAATTGAAAAATTAATTAAATAAAAAGAATTAAATTGGAGATTAAAATTGTAAGGATAAATTTAAAACGTAATAATATTTATTTAATTTAATAATAATATATTTAGAGTTTATTTTTAAATAAATGCTAAATATTATTGTTATTTAAATTAATTAAGTATTTTATCAATTAAGTTTCTAAAATAAATTAAAAGTTGAAAGATATTAAATTATTAAAGGTTTCTAGATCGCATGATCTAAGCATGAGTTTAAATATGAGAAATTAATTAAAAGATAAAATAATAGAAAATAATAATGTTATTTTAATTTCATAAAGTGCACATGAGATTAAAGTAATAAATTAATTTAAAATAGAAGTCAAGTGGAATATTAAATAAAGTTATTTAATAATTCAACTTAATGTGGATGAAAAGATTAATGCAAAATAAGCAAAGATAAAGAAAGTTAATTTTAGAGTTAACTCAGTTGAGCAAAGAGTCCTCTCGGGTGAACGCACAATTAGTTCCCCGATTTGAGGAGAAAACTCCTTATTACAACTTTGGGGGTTCATTTTCAAAAAGGACACAAAGTTTTGGAGACACGAATTTTGGGAACGAATTTTGGGAAAACAAATTTTGGGGACAAATTTTAGAGGAGAATTTGGATGCAAATTTTGGAAGCGAATCTTCTCACAATTCTCAGGTGGTTGCGTGTTAGCATTAGGTTTAGGTAGGGTCTTGTGTTTTGATCACTGATTGAATTACGCAATTTCCTTCTCTGTCTTCTTCGTGCTTGTGGATTGTGAGTTCGGATTTTTTTGTGATGAAAGCTTAAAATATTTCAATATTGTAGATTATTAGATGCTTGTCAATATATTATGCTCACATAGAGATTAGAAAATCCTAGTTTTCTAGATTAAAAAAAAAACACAAAAGATTTAATTTGAGAAAGGTTCGAATCTAAAAATGAGAATTCTAAATTAAAAATTTGAACGGTTAACAATAGTTTCTCTATTAGAGTAGTGATTGAAAACTATATATATATATATATATAAACATATTATTGGAAATTGTTTTATCTAAATTTTATAATTCATAAAATTTAATAACATAAATTTAAGTTAAATTGATTTTTAAAAGAAAGAAAGAAAAAAAAAGTATATATATATATATTTTAAGAGGGGTTTTGGGTTTGAAAATTTAAATTAAGAAAAATAAAATATATAAAAATTAAATACATGCCTGTACCTACAACAACATCATTTAAATGTTGCGGTCCTTTTTAAATGCATGGCTATGTAAATGGCCGACGGCCTATTATCATAAAAGGTAGTTTTAATAAAGTTTTTTGTTGATAAAACTTTTGTTAATGTTTAAACTAAATACAAGACACGTTAGAGTTATTTGTAAACTCTTATTCATATTAAAGTTTCTTACAAACTTTTATTAATATTTGGAATTAAAGTAAGACATGTTAAAGTTTCTTATAAACTTTTATTAATATTTTAATTAAAGTAATTTGTTAAAAGATATATATATATATATATATATATATATATATATATATATATATATATATATATATATATAATTTTAATTTATAATTTTTATTAATAAAGTTATTAATAGTTTATTAATATTAATTAATTAATTTATGAATATTTATTTAATAAATGTCATTTAATAATGTTTTATTAATGATCTTTATTAATATTTAATAGTTTAAATATTAATGCATTTTAATATAGTTGTTGTAAATATTAATTTATTAATAATTTTTGGTTAAATATTAATAAATTAATAATTAAGGAAGATATTAATATAAGAATTTAGATCAATGATTATTAATTAATTTAATTAAAGTTAATTAATAAATGGGTATTATTTGATAAAATTATAGAATTTGATGGAAGTTATTAATGAGAGTTTAATTAATGATGTTAAAAATTTGTAAATAATGATTTTGATAAATTCGTAATTGTTTTATTTAAAATCATTAAGGGTCATTTTTATAACTTAATAAATAAAAGATTATCCTTAGATTGTTTATAGGGTAATTATGCAATCATTTAAATATAGCAATGGGCTAATTGCGGAAACTTATTACTTGAGACATACCTAAAACTGGAACTTCAAACCTTACATTAACTTAATAATGTATTATCATTCATACCTAACTATGTGATGATTCTGTTTTCTGTGTGACTATTCTATTGTCTATGTTTTGGGGTTTGTTCTAGTGTTGACCAGTTTAGGTTACCAGAGGCTCGAGGGTTATGCGATTGTGATATTATGATGATTTGTTCTCGATCTTTCTAAACCCAACCATGGTGATGTGTGATATGCTCTATGATGGATGAATTTACTGATTGTTATTGCTTTCCAGTCTTCTTGTGTGAAGCTGAGGTGTATGTTTATGAGATACCTGACTTAACCATTTTTGAGTCTCGATTAGTTATGCTTGAGTTACCTTCCAATCGCTTTGAGAGGACTGAAGTGTATGATTTGTTTTTGATGATGTCATTGTGTGACATGTTTTGACTTGACCATTTTGGAGTCTTCGATCAGTACTGTGATTTATTATTGGGATACTTTCTGGTTGCTCGTTGGAGAACCATTGGATATTGTGATTTATCATTGATTCCTTCAGTTGCTGATAGAGAACTGTTGTGATCATTATGATTATTATTTGATGCTTTCCAAATGCTCGTAGAGAACTAATGTGATTATTTTAGATTATACTTGTGATGCTTTCCAGTCGCTTGTATAGGGCTAAGGTGATTTTGAGTTTTTTGATTTCATGAGCCTAGGGTAGGTTATCTATGTGTAGTGTCGGGAAGTGGCTTACAATGGGGGCCGGGGCCCTAAGTGGCTGCTAGGGTAACTCATTGTAAGTTGTTTTAATAAGTGAAAATATTTACACTAAATGGGGATTAAAATGAACCTAATAAGATAATTGTATGTTCTCTCCCATGCCTTGAGTGCTAGTACAGGCTAGGATGGGGTAGAGAGAATGCTTGGTTACGACCTTGCATTTCGTAGTATGCCTCGTCAATATGAGAGGATACTAGTGGCCGCAGGGATCACTAGGGACCCGAGATTCCTAAGGGATTGCTTGAGTAACTTCTACGTGACTTTTGCGATGACACTTTCCTGCTTACATGGTAGATTTCTTACGTGTGTCTTTGTGGTGCCTCTGGGTCTAGATGTCGATCTATGTGTTGGAACCTTTGAGTTAGTATACTTTTAGGATTTCTTGGACTTAGAGAGTACTTGTGAGTATGTGATTTGATATCCTGTTTGGGACTTGAGACTATCTCCTTAGCGCGGTGGGAGTGGACCATTTAGGTTCCACGCGGTCGAGTGGTAGTGCTTTTTCACTCTTACCATTTGAGATCCATCTGCTCATTGCTACCATGGCTGGAGCTTCTTGGTATGCTTGTTTATCATATTTAGATGATGTTGTATACTTATGCTTTATTCTAGTATGTTAGATTTCTTTATGCATATGTTGTAGCATGTTTTAGGTGTGATATCCCTATTACTATAGTATCGACGATCTTATTGGTGACTTGGGATGTTATGTGTGGGGGATGGCTAGGGCCCATGATGGTCTAATGATGCTATTGCCGGTTGGGAGGAACCACACACTTAGATTAGTTGTGTTTTATGATTGATGGATAGTTGTATTTCATGATTGGATGTTTATATCTTTTATGATGGATGGATGTATCATGTATGGTATATGGTTTCATTTATTTTACTGTACTTAGTATCATGGATTCTTGGAGGATGATGCATATTTATTTCTACTTATGTATATTCTTTTAAGCCTTTCATACCCTGTGATATGTGCAGTGGATGATTGAGCATTTCGAATTAATTTGCTAAGAGGCATTCAGAACAAATGTATATTAAATGGACATTGGACTTTCTTATTATTCTTTCATGTGGATGTGGTAGTTGTTAGACTTAGAATTAATTAAATTTAAATGTGTCTCAACGTCTTGGGATCCTTAAGGAATGTAACCTGTTATGTATGTTTACAGTTGATAGTATGTTATTGCTTCCGCTACTATGTGTTTGATGTGTATGATCTATCTTTCTAGTTTTAAAAAAAAAAATGTTTAGCAAACCTAGTAAAACTTTAGGTTAATTCTTTTGGATCCCTTGGCAGGGCGTTACAACTATAAAAGTCACAGATTTGCTGGAAGAATTTTTAGATATTGTATTTGATAATGTGTTTAATGGATTACCACTAGTAAGGAAGATTAGTCACCAAATGGTTTTGATTCTAGAAGCCAATTTTTCATATAAGGGAGCGCACAAAATGACACCAACAGAAAGTGAAGAGTTGAACAAACAAGTGCATGAGTTGTTGTAGAAGGGGTTGATTCGAGAGAATTTGAGTCCATGTGTTGTACCAATAGTATTAGCACCAAAGAAGAATGAATAATGGAGGATGTGCATTGATTCATAGGCTATCAACAAGATCACAATCAAGTATAGATTTCCATTGCCAAGGATGGATGATATTAGGACTACTTGAGTGGAGCTATGTATTTCACAAAGATAGACATGAAGAGTGGATACCATCAGATTTACATTAGAGAAGGAGATGAGTGGAAGACTTCCTTCAAAATAAGGGAAGGATTGTATGAGTGGTTAGTCATGCCTTTTGGGATAATCAATGCACCGAGCACTTTCATGAGGCTCATGAATGAGGTACTAAAGGAGTTTTTGGGTAAGTTTGTCATTATTTACCTTGATGATATTTTGATCTTTAGCAAGATATTGGAAGAGCATTTGATGCATATCTGTAACATGTTTGATAAGTTGGGGGAAGACAAGTTGCTAATTTAAACTTGAATAAGTGATTTTTTGCGAAGGAGTCGATGTACCTAAGATTTGTAGTTTTAACAGAATGGGCTAGCTAGTTTTTATAGAAGGTTCATAAGAGGCTTTATTAGTATTTATGGACCCTTGACTGAAACAATGAGAGGGGATAGGAAATAATTTAAGTGAATTGTAGGAGAAGAAAACAGTTTTAATATTTTAGCACTTCCAAATTTTAACAAGGTGTTTCAAGTAGATTGTGATGCTAGTGGTACTAGGGGCTGTTTTGAGTCAAAAGAAGGTAGACTTATTTCTTATTTTAGTGAGAATTTAAATGATGACAAAAGAAAATATTTTGTTTAGGATTAGGAATTTTATGTTAAAGTTCAAGCATTGAAGAAGTGTAGACACTATCTTCTTCCTAAGGAGTTTGTTTTGTATACTAATCACCAATCTTTGCAATATTTGAATAGTCGAGTAAAATTAAACCAAATGCATTTGAAATGGGTTGAGTTTTTGAAAAGTGATACATTTGTCTTGAAACACGGGAGAGGGAAGTCTAACAGAGTTACATATTCTCTTAGTAGAAGATAACTTTTGTTGAAAAAAATGTAAATTGATGTGGTTGGGTTCAAGGATCTCTATAATTTGTATCTAAAGGATCATGATTTTGATGAATTTTGGAAGGCTTGTACATAACCTATTACACTTGAAAAGACAAAGTGGTTGGATTTCATAATTCCAAATGGTATGTTGTTCAAATAAAGTCAATCGTGCATTCTCAGAAGTTCTATGAGATAAAATCTCATCAATTAGAAGCATAGTGGAGGATTGGTTGGAAATTTTGGGAGAGATAAGACCATTTCTTTGGTTGATAAGAATTATTACTAGCCATAGTTGCAGGGATGTTAAGAAGTTTGTGCAGAGTTGCAGAGTATGTCAGATGGTGAAAGGAGTAAAGAAGAATATAGGATTGTATCAGCCATTACCTATACTAGAGAATCCATGGGAGGATGTTAGCATGGATTTTATTCTTGGATTACCAAGGACTCAATGAGGGCATGATTCTATTTTTTTGGTGGTTGACAAGTTTTCAAAGATGGCACATTTCATTCCCTACAAGAAGACTAGGGATGTTGTTCATGTGGAAAAGTTGTTTTTCAGAGAAGTGGTGAGACTACATGGTCTGCTAAAGATTATAGTTTCAAATCAAGATACCAAATTTTTTGGGTATTTTTAGTGTACATAGTGGAAGAAATTGAAGAAAAATTTGAAGTTTAATTCATCACATTATCCACATATTGATGGATAGACAAAAGTTGTGAATCACATCTTGGGAAACTTGTTGAGATGTTTGGTTGTAGATAAACCAAAAGGATGAAATCTGATTTTACCACATGGAGAGTACTAGTAAATCACCATTCCATATTGTATATGAGAGTAGTCCCAGAGATGCTTCTGAATTGAGATAGTTGGATAAAGGAGAAATAAGTAGTGCTTATGCATAAGATTTTGTTGAACATTTGAAGAACATCAATGAGGAGGTGAGGAAGCACATTATAAGTATGAATACACAATACAAGGCTACGAAGATATGAAAAGGAGGTATAAGGAATTTCATATTGGGGATGAAGTCATGATTCATTTGAGAAAGGAGTTTTTTCTAGTGGGTACATATAATAAGCTGAAAATTTAGAAGTTTGGCCCATGCAAGATAGTGAAAAGACATGATTCTAGAAATGCATATTAAGTGGAGTTGACTTCTAAACTAAATATTTCACCAGTATTTAACATTTTAGATTTGAAAAAGTATCATGAAGGAGGTGATGGAGATGAAATTATAGAAGCGCAATGGAGTATTCCAGTAGCTAGTTCAACTACAAAGAAGATTGAGGAGATATTGGAGAATCGTGTTGGCAAAACTACAAGAACTAAACTTATGAAGAATGGTGATGCAAGAGCATCCTGGGTGTAAGAGCAATCTTGTATCACCAAAAATATTTTATATTCAGTCTTTTCTATTTTAATAAGGACTAGTAGACAAGGTGGTTACTATTTCTGGGAACTTGCTATTTTTAGTAAGTTTGTCATACAAGCTTAGAATGTTCTCATTTTCTACATAAAGGTTCATTTTAGAGTTATAAGCCTACCATAAAAATATCATTGTTCCAGCTTAAGTATTGAAGAAGTTATTGTAGATTTTTGGTGGAAAATTTAGGAGAAAAATATTTAGGCTCACTATTGGAGGCCTTAGATTTCCCAGATGAGGTCTAAAAGCTTGACTGAAGGGTGCTTACATCATTTTTAGCCTGTAGTTAAGAGATGACACTTATGAAAAGTGGTTCTACTATCTAATCAGAGCAACAATTCGAGAGTTATGGCCTTCCAAAGTTGGGCGACCCAAAATTCCTAAAATAAATGTCAAAGATGTATTTGGTTGATTCTATTTGTATTGTTAGGGTCTATCGGCCCCAGTTATTAACTTTCAATGTCTAGAACCTTCCTAGGTGGCATAAAATTGTCTATTTAAGAAAGGCTCAAACGTTGTCTAGAATAGCTCTAGGTGGTAGTTTGCAGCTTAGTCATGCAGATTACTATAATGAAGGCATCCATGTGGGTTAGCATATTGTACTTTCAAATATTGTAATTTCACATTTGCAGCAATAATAAGAAGTCCATATTTTTTTTCTTGCATTTGTTATTGTTTCTTTGTTTTATGTTATGTGTTTATGGTATTAAGGGGAGCACCCTTCATAAAATGGAAAGCGAGACTAGAAAATGATTCATCATGTTTAGAAAGGGAGGAGGTTAATTGTCATGGTTTTCCTCTGAACACCTAAAACTTGACTTGGTCGCTTCTCAAATTATCTTGGGTGTTTGATGTAGGAGCATCTCGGGTGTAAGATAAATCTTGCATCAACCAAAAAATATTTCATTTTAGTTGTTTGAATAAGGGTTGTCTTAATGCAGATTTGTTGTCTATGGAGGCTTGCTACTCAATAAATCAATTTTGCAAGCTTGGGATTTCTTAATTTCAGAGGTGGAGGTTCATCTCAGTCATATCATCCTACCAATTGAGGCTCAATGCCATAACACAAGTATCAATGAAGTTATTGTGGATTTTTGGTATAAATTCTTGGTACTAAAATGTTGGGCTCAATTTTGAAGGCCTAAACATGCCCAAATGAGGTGCTAAAACTTGATAGATGGGTGCTTGCGCCAATCCAAGCATGTAGATCAAAAGCTACGGATTCTAAAAAGGGGTTAAAATAAAAAATCAGAGCAATTATTTAAAAGTTATGGCCTTCTAAAGTTGGGCAACCAAAACTTCCAAAATAAATGTCAAAGGCGTATTTGGGTGAATCTATATGTTTTGTTAGGGTATGTCAGCAATAGTTATTTAGTTTCAGTGTCTAGAACCTTCTTGGGTGGCATAAAATTGTCTATTTAAGAAATGCACATAGATTGTCTATGACAACTTTGGGTGATAGTTCACAGCTCTGTGTTGCAAATTATTTTAAGGAAGGCACCCATGTGGGTTTGTATAATGTATTTCAAAAATTTTGTAATTCCACATTTGCAATGATAATAATAAGCCTATATTTTATTCTCGTCAATTGTTGTTGTTTCTTTTTTGCTATTATGCGTTTGTGGTATTAAGGGGGGTGTGCTTCATCATTTTAAATAAAAATATGTAGCTGACCTAAAAAATCTCACTTTTTCCCTTATCACATGAGTTAAACAACTTCAATTTGAACCTAAGTTAGCTCAAATCAAGCAGAATTCTATAGGCTATTCGCCTAAGGCAAAAAAAGACCAAAAACTATCCAAAACATAAAGAAAAACAAAGAAAAGAGGTGAAAGTTCACCAAAAATTGAGTGTTTGCAATTCAAGAAGGAAAACTCTTACCAAAAAAAAAATGGAGATAATCTCAATGGAGAAAATTCAAAAGAACACAAAGACATGACTAGACAAAGAACAATTCAGAGATAATGAATTATTTTTATGACGCCTCATCAATGCATTGAAACAAAGAGAATGCACCTATGAATTCATGAGAAACTTCTGTAGGGTTGCCTCAATTTTGTCATGTCAAAATTGAGGACAACATGACTCAAACATGACAAACTTCAAGATGTTCTTCTACATTTAGTTTTGTTTCTAGAGTTTGGAGGATTTGAAAGCATTTTTAATGAGAAGATTTCAACTAATTTAAAGAAAAATGCAAAAGACATGTCATGCCTTTGAACAAATAGACAAAAATAAGCCAAATAATGCAACATAATAGCAAATCAAGCAATAAATATAAACAAAGTTGAAATCTTCTACATACTTGGAGCTCAATGAGCCAAAAATGGAGATAAGAGAAGTTTGAATAAGTCTTCTCCAAAATCGGGTTCTCCAAGTGTAAATGCATGCAACAAGTCAATAGCTTTTAAAACATTCAAAGTTGAAAATGGTAACCTCCAAGGTCAAATACATGGATGTTTTTCCATAAAGAAGGCAAAATGCAAGTTAGCAAAGCCTTAAGGTGCAAAATGTTTTTGCATGATACATGTTATTGGGTAATTTTGAGAAAACAACATGCCCTTGAGATGTGTAAGCATGACTAATTTTTGTTGTTCTTGTTGAAAAACACGATCCTCATATGCACATACATGTATTCAAACTCCAAAATGCCTCCCCCAAAATTTAAATGCATGGGCTGGAAATGATTATTTTTGGGCACTTTTGGAGAAAAATATGCACGTTGTTCTATTGTATGGGACATTTTTGTATGAAATACCCAAAAATATGAGTCCCAAATGCATTTACATGCATATCGTTTCCAAGATTCACTCTATAAGTATCATTAGAAGTGTTTCTTGTCTTTGAAATGCAAACATTTTTTGTTGGAAAGAAAAATTGGGGTCTAAACAAGCAATAACATATTTAAAATAACCATGCATATGGACTGGAAGTGCAAATCACACTCTAAAAGGGTTATTGCATGAAATGTTTTGGAAATAAATGAATGTTTTGGGTGCAAATCACACTCTTCTAGCTACATTACATATTTAAAATATGCAATAGATGTCACGCCTTAGACATTTTTTGCCTTGGAGTGCAAAATCAGGGTATTAGAGAGGCATTACATGTGTTTGTAGTGCAAAATTGCACTCCCCAAGACTCATACATGTTACATGTTGAATGGAAAAATCCTTTTACATGCAAATCATGGTCCTAAAGGTTTATTGCATTTTTTATTTTTAAAATCACTTTTTTATTAGTCCAAGTCCACAACTTGGCTTGCTAGAGAAAATCACACTCTCCAAGTGCTATTACATGTGACATCTTTTTCATGTAGAAGGGAGTTTCATGTAAATCATACTCTTGGAAGTCCAATACATAATTAAAATAACTTGTTCTTGTCATTTTCCTTAGTCAATCTTTTCATTTCAAGTGCAAAATCACACTCTATAAATGCAATTGCATTTAGCATATTTGAAAATGACATGTAAATGGGTTGCACAACTTAAGTGATCTATTTAGTACATGTCTAATTGATTATTGAGCAAATATCACTTAAAGGAGTCAAATATAATGCTTACACTATATAGTTTATATATCATGTGTAAATAAAAAGTAATATTTCACTTAAATATTTTACAATTAAACATAAAGTAAATCTCAACATTAAATTAGAAGTATATAGTGATAAAGTCACTTAAGTGTAAAATTTAAAAGCAATTTAGCATAAAAGTATAACATAAAGTGCATTATAGTCACGTAGTGATAAAGTAACTTAAAAACATAACATAAAGTCATTTTAAGTTATATTTTTCAAAAAGTAAATGTCAACATTAAAAATATAACATTGATATTTTAAATATGGGATTGCACCTAGAGAGTCCACATTTTGGTACTGAAATGGTCATATCTTTTGACTTCTAAGTCTGATTAAGCCCTAAGATATAATAAATAAAAGGGAAAATTGAATGCAATGAAAACATAGAAGCACAGTAAATACTTGAAAACACAAATAAGGACTTTGAATGCTTCAAAACTAAAGTATAGGCTAATAAAATGAAAAATTGAAAAGGACTTGCCCAAAGACTTTAGTAGAAAGATTCACTATGGGAATTTGGAACGATTGATTGGTCAATGTTGGCCAATTGAATAATGAATTATCTTGGAGATATGCAAAACTTAGTTGCATTTTTTTTTTGTACGATTACATGTATTTTGTGGTGATAAAATGTTATTCGTTTGTTCTTGAAAATAAAGAGTAGCATAAAATCTAGTTCTCTAAGTGCCTTCATCCACTCCATTAGGTTATAAAGAGTCAGGTGACCAACAAAAACAAAACTAAGAACAAAAAGCCTAAGATCAAAAAATTGAAAATGCTAACACGAAGCAAATCTAGTTGAAAATAATTAAAAATATGCAAACACACTTATTAAAAACAAAGAAAAACCTACCTCATTAAAACTAGTTGATAGTGCAATTTTCTAGGTAAAACAATTTACGAGTTCAACAAATAGCTAGCTTTTTTCAATAGCTTCTGATATCTTGCATGTTCACTTACAACTTTATGTAGATGGAACACAAATGACTGGAGCAATGATGTCAATGCCTGGTGTAATAGCTCTTGGAAAAGATGAAAAAAAATCTCCTTTTTGAGATGAGTCATGTGTATTTATGCTCCAAGAAATGTCCATGAATTGAAATCGCTCATCCAGAACTCAACATGATTCTTCAATTTTTTCTTGAATTGCATTTTCCTGCTCAGGTTCATGTGGAATGTCTAGCTTTTCATTGGCCTCCAACCAAGGAAGATGTCAAGTTAGACATCCCCTTGATTAAAAAAAATATGTACTCTTTTTGCCAACAACAACTTGCTTCTCTAGTTCATTAATCACCAACACCTCAAGATGATCAAGAAGATATTTCTTGTGTGATTTAAGTAGTGACATGTCTGCACAACATATCTCAACATACTTCTCACAAACTTCTGACTTGGGAAAGTCTTTATTATTTATGAGAAATTCCTTTTCAAGCTTTCGGATAGAAAATTTATGCAAAGCATACTCAAGTTCACAACCTTGACACACAAATACATTGTTTTCAGCTTGATTAGAACTTACTTGCATGTCCACTTTTATGACATTATGATCGGAAGAAAAAAAATCCTTCCTTATCTTTTCATGTTTGGTCTTCTGAGATTGCATACACTAGATTTGAGAGTCTTTGGCTATGTCTTCTTTCTTTTCCTAGAGAGAATAGCAAGATTACTAGCTTCAAAAATAGGATGTTAATAATTGTCTTTGATAATGGTTCCTTAGTTGCAAGCTTCTTTGGTGGTGAAACTAGATTTTGTTTATTCCCAACAATAGAATTATGAGGACAAATTAGAAGAGGCCTCCTTTGTACATCTTCATGAGGAATGAAGAACACGCCTTGAGCTATTTAATTTTTGAGGGAAAGTAACTCATTTGCTATCATCTACACTATATGATCCATCCATGCACTGGAAGAAAATGAATTGGAAAAATGATGACTTTCATCAAACCGACCTGCTTCAATTCTTATCTTTCCAACAAGAATAAGATCATCTTCAATTTCAATCACCAATGCATTGTTGATCTCTAAGCCTATGTTGTGTATTAGTGTCCAAACACTTAGTCACTTACAAGGCAACCCTACAAGGTCATCACTATGACCGAGTTATCTAGTAAAGTTCAAGCATACGATGCTTATACTGAGTAGGATAGTGCTTATCAAGTATTTAGTAACAACTGAGTAGATCAATGAGTTGAGAAATATAGTAGTGACCGAGCATGTTGATAAATCACTATGTGCTAAGTAAATAGAATTATGGAAGCTGAGTAACAACACGAAGATGTTTACATGACCGAGCGTTAGAGCATTCAAGTGTCAAGTAGTTTAGTTTTGACATATAAGTTTGTAATAACACAAACACATATGTAAATCATTTTGGATGACTTTTCTATGTTGATATTTAATATGTGAAGAGCCAACTAAGGGTTGATTAATGTCATTACAAAAGGTAATGATCCCAAGGCATACAACTAAACCAATCAAAAAATGGGTTTGAAATGAAAAAAGATGATGAAGTATAAGTTGTTGATTAAGATCTAGAACCTTCACATGACATCTATTTAAAGAGGATTCTAACCCTAGAATCAAGAGTATGCATGTATATGAGGAAAAAGGAAGAGAGAAGGAAAGGTATCCTTATGCACATGTTAAAGGAGTAAAGATGAAGTTCGAAGACATAGTAGAAAAAGAGTAATCATAGAAGTGAAGGACTGAACAGAGTTATCATATTAGAAGATCAAATCAAAGATATAACAAAGAGGAGACCCAAGATTAGCTTGCAGAGAAAACTGAGGGTCATGTACTGAATCAGTTAATCTCTTAATAGAGTGGTCTTAACATATCTATGTAAACCTCCTAAAAGATTCATTACTTTGTCATGAGTGTAAAATCATTTAACAAGGTGAGACCTAATAGTATCTTAAGCTTTTAACAGGGCAGACCCCTCAAAGGGTAGATCATATTTTATGATCAAACATTGTAACCCTAACAGGTTAACTTTATTGTTGTAGCAATGAGAATTTGTTGGTTTCATCCCCACCCCAGTTTTACCTTCATCTTGAAGTGTTTCTGGGTAACCAAATCATTGTGTTATGTGTTGAACTATTTATGGATGTGATGTATTTCGTTTATGTTTCAACATTTCAGTTTTAATAGTAGATCTGTGAGATGAATTAGGTGTGAATTTATGTTATTGGTTTTGGAGATAAAAGTTTAAGATCCTGATTCACCCAACCCCCTTCCTTTTAGTTCGTGTTTCCCATATACTTATTCCAACAATTGGTATCATAGCCCAGTTCTCTTGTTAGGAAGCCTAATAGCTTGAGAGGATAAGATCATGGAGATGGAAGTGTATAAGATGGGAAATATCATTGAGAATCATATGATTGAAATATAGATCGTATTGCAACAATTAGAAGCAACAAAAGAGGAGTTAAGGAAAAACCCTAAAATGAAGAAAAGAGATAACTATTGAGATAAATGACACTCAATACAAAGAATTTGACATAGAAGGACTGCGGGACAATGAAAAGACTGGTAACAATGATGAAGCAATGACATAATTGCTAGAGAAGAATAGTGCCCTAGTAAAAGAAATAAAAGATCTCAAAACAAAACAAGAAATTCAATTAGTTACACTTTGTGAAGCAATTGAACAAAAGAGGAAAGAAATGGAAGACAATCTTATGGCTGAAGAAGAAAAAAGATAGATGGCTATAAGACTTGAAGAAAGATCATTTTAGGTACAAAAGCTTACAAATAATCAATTTAATATGATAAATCAATTAGTAATTACAAATCAGGAAGCAAATAGGAAAGATTTAGAGATCACAAATCTAAGAATATAGAATGAGAAATGAAAGGTGAGTTAAGGCATGAAAAGGAACTCATGGAGAAATTGAAAAAATCCGATGAAGAAATCAAGCACTTTGAAGAAATGATGAAGTTACCTAGAAAAAAAAAGACACCTCTGGACTTGGATACAACAAGCAATCTTCATCTATTGAAGAAGGAAAATCGTCCAAGAGTGGAGAGAAAAGAAAAGAAAACTAAAAGGAAAACCTACATGTCATTACTATGGGAAAATTGGTCATACAACAAACAGCTACATGAGTAAAAATGGTAAGCAAATTCCAAAACCTAAACCACGTGTTAATTGTTTTAATTGCAAGAAAGTAGGACATCAAGCACATGAATGTAGATCAAAGAACAATGACTCATCCAAGAAAACATTCAAATTCTAAGGTCATTCCTACAATTTTCAAAAGTATGGACATAGAGGTCATGAGTGCAGATTGAAGAAAAAGTCAAACTAGTTACCTAAAAAATAGACTCATACAACAAGGAAAGGCAATTCCTACAATTGGGATTATAATACATGGTACAGTTGTCATTATTGTGGAGAATATGGATAGATTTCAAAGAATTTCATCAAAACACATTTTAGAGGAAATTACAAAAAATAGTTAAATGGGGAGATAGTATGTTTTAGTTGTCTCAAAGTTGGACACATCAGTAGAAATTACAAAATGAGAACACCAGCACCAGTACCAAGTAATGGAAATGAAAAACCTAAAGGAAAGAAAACATGGGTAGAGATACTAAGAGCTGGAAACAATAGAGCAAATGAAAATGTGATCACCCAATCTAATGGATCAAATGATAACACCACATCTCACTAAAGAAAGAAGGCATGTAGGACCTATTTACTCAATATTATATTTTACATAAGTTCCTATCATAGAAGTGATAAAAGTTCATATCTGCATAAGTAAAGATGTACTAAGAACTATTAGTAAAAGAAAATCATCAAGTACTGAGCATCAGTGGTACATCCTATATTGACCGACCTTTGTAGTATAGACCAAGTGATCAAGGAAGATATCACACTGATTGAATGAATTGGTAATGACTAAGTGAGTAACCTTGACTGAGCTAAATGAAGACCGAGCTAGTTGTCATACACCAAGTACAGAGACATTAAATGTAGACCTAAAATGAATGATTGAAGGTATTTATCAAACTTGGTGATTCATTTGATTAGAAGGGGTGAACAAGCTATTCATGTGATCACAAAGAAGATTAAGTGTGATAGTGCGAGAATTGTAGAAGAGGCAAAGAGGTCAGTTATTGCAGAATAAGAGAAGCAACCTAATCAAGCAATGAAGGATAGTAAAGTTTTATTAGATACAAGTTCAAAGCAAACTGAAGAGAGGATATCCAAAAACAACTTATGAGAGTAGGCCGAGGATCAGATACTAAATCAATTTAAACAAATTGAGTCAAGGATAATCTCTTAACAGAGTGGTCTTAATAGATATTTGTAAATCTCTTAACTAAGTCCTTACATTATTGTAAGTGTAAAATCCTTTCATAGGGTTAGACCTAATAGTCTCAAGTGCCTTTAATAGTATATACCCCTCATAGGGTAGATCATCAGATATGGTCAAACATTGTAAGCCTACCAAATTAACTTTATTACTAGAATAGCAAAGATTTGTGGGTGTCATCCCCACCCCAGTTTTACCTTCATTTTGGAGGGTTTCTAGGTAACCAAATCTTTGTGTTATGTGATTACTTTTCATGAATGTGATTGATAGACTAGATCTATATTTTATTATAGTTTGATTTTACAAGTTATGCATGCATTAGATATGAGATGGTAAATGTGGTGAATGCATTATGAATTGTTGAAAGGTTAAAAGTGTTATAGATCTTGATTCACTGCCCCCCTCCCCGGTGTCTTGGTTACAATTGGTATCAGAGTTGTTTTATCTTGGAGAAGTTTAACAACTTGGAGTTTAGATGTTGGAGATGGAGTTTTATACATTGGAAAAAGTTTTAGAAAATAAGGTGATTGACATCTAGCTCATACTACAACAACTTGAAACATGAAGACAAGAACTGAAGAAATCCTTGAAAAGAAGGAAGGATTTGGCCATTCTACAAAATGAGTTTAATTATGAAGAAGTTAAATCTCAAGGACTATTTAAAACTAGAAGTTCAAGTTAGAAAGATACAATGGCTACAAATCTACTAGAAAAGAATAGAATCCTAAAAGAGGAAGTTAGAGGACTTAAAAGGGAACATGAGATTTAGTTAGTAAGGATATGTGAGGTGACCAAGCAAAAGAAGAAAGTTGAGCAAGAAAAGGTTGTCACTAAGGAAGAAAAAAGGAAAATGGAAAATAGACTTGAAGAAAGTATATTTGATGTACAAAAGCTTACCAATAGTCAACTTGACATGATGAATCAACTGATGCTTGCAAATCAAGAGTAGAACATAATGGATGTGGAAATAGAAAACGTGAGATCATAGAAGAACTTATTGAAGAATAAATTGAAAACTAAAAAAGAACTTGTGGATAGATACAACAAGCCTAATGAAGCAATGAAATACTTTGGAGAACTTATGAGGTCATCTGGCAACACTATTGGTTAATTCATCTATTGAGCAAGGAGAATCATCCAAGAGTGGAAAATTTAAAAAATGCAAAGTCAAAAGGCAAACCAACATGTTATCATTGTGGAAAACTTAGTCATACTAGAAATCTCTGCAGAAGCAAAAATGGTATGCAAAATCTTAAGCCTAAGTTTAATGGTTAATTTTTTTAAGCAAGAAGAAAGGACATCAAATACATGAGTGTAGATCAAGAATAAAGAATACATCTAATACACCTAGATTTGAAGGCTATTGTTACAACTGTCAAAAGTATGGGCATAAAGCATATAAATTCAGATCACAGACAAAATCCTATTGGACCAATCAAATGTATCTTTCAAGTGTCATAAGTTTGGACATTCAAACAAAAACTACAAGATCCAATTACCAACAACAAATTATAGTAATACCAAAGGAAAAGGAAAAGTAGACATTGATCAAATGAAGAAGGAGATGAATCAAACATGGAAGAAAAAGGTAGAAGATGGAAACAATGGAACAAATAGAGTTAAGATCATCCAATCCAATGGAAAAAGTGATCATATCATCTCAAACTAATAAAAGAAGGTATGTTAGGAAATAAATATCTAATGATATATCTTACATCAGTTCCAAACATAAAAGGAGCTAAAGTTCATATTTGCATAAGAATAGATTTATGAAAGGAATAGTGCAAAGGAATTAATTACATAGTTAGTGTCAAACATCAGTGAAATTTTCTATATTGACCAAGCATTGCAATATGAATTGAGTACTTCAAAAGCTAAATTGATGTATAGGTTGAGTTAAATGGAACATACTGAGCTGTATAATAAAGACCTAGTTTGAAGGCACAATATCGACTGAGATAGATGGCTTCCACCTACCTAAGTACGTAATATCAATGGAGACCCTAAATTGAGAAAAAGGAAGTATATATTAAAATTTGAAGACATCATTTCATACCTTGCATACAGAGTTTAGGAGCACAAGAGAAATTTGAGTGAAAAGAGATTCTAAGATGATTTTAGAAAAAATTTGGTACAAAAGCTTGATTGAGTGAAGATCTGAGTGGTGGCAAGTTATCCAAAAAGAATAATTTTCAAACCCTATCAAAAAAATATGGTAGCTTCATCATCCATAGGAAAGAACCAAAGAGTAGAGGTTAGTAACATTCAATTAGTGAGGAATGACGGTTGTCCTCCACCTAAATTCCATGTTATTCCTAAGATTAAAATGAAAGGTGACTCAATGGGTGCATTATCTTCAATACCACCTAACATAATCATGATACATGATGTGTGAAGTTTCTACATGTACAAGATTGGAGAAGCTTGTGATTACGATATTCGAGAGGCTTGTGAGAAATTATGTGAGAAAGGAGTTTTGAAGGAGGAATCCAAAATAATTGAGAGGAAAAGGTTGACTCGTGCCCTAGATTTTCCATAGAATTTTAAGATTGAATGGATGAAGGTTTTACTAAGTAGGATCCACGATATAAAGTTACAGCTATATGATGGACAAGTTGAGATAACCAAGAAAATGATTCACAAGGTTGTTGGTTATCCCAGAAGAAGACTATGCGATGTCTAAGTCGTGAGGAATTTGAAGCTAAAACAAGAGTCAAGTGGAATGGATGAGAGTTGTCCATCTCAAACATGTCTAATCCATTGATTAAATTTGTAGTGAGAGTGACTGCTCACAAATTCTATCAATCAAGCAGAATTAACAGTGCATCATGTATGGTAGTGGATCATGTGTAGAAGATTGTCATGAAAGATCATGAATATGACCTTGCCAAGTTACAAAAACTTCAATTGGCAGAAAACCTGATATCCATCAAGAAGGAAAAGAACTCAATGTGTAACTTTAGATTGCTTGATATGTGTATTTTATTTTATATTCAAAAGTATTTTCCTGGTATTGGAAATATTGTTTGAGAACAAGGAAAACTAGTGACAAGACAAATCAATGATTACATAACTCAGTTAGTAGAGAATTTTGAAAATGTCATGGATACATATTTTAAGGAATTCAAACAAAGAATGAGGATGGGGATGAGAATATTAGAAGAGTTAGTAATAAAACCTTACAATGATGTATACTTTTTAGTGGACACAAATAAAAAATTTGTATAGATAGTAAATCCAAAGAAGGTATGGCTAACCGTATTTGATTATGAGATTGATAGTGGTAAAGTGATTGTAAATATTATTTCATTATTAAAGGAAGAGATTGATATTGAAGTGGAATTTTTTGGAAAATATGAAGAAGCTAAGGCAAGAATCACTATAGATATCAAAGTAGCTTCTAAGAAGAAAAGAAAGAAAATAGTTGAAGACCTAGAGGAAAAACTAGGCACACGAGACAAAAGAAAAGAAGCTTTGTAGCTTACACAAGGTCTTGGAGAAGATGAATAAACAAGTAGTGTTGATGAGGAAGAGGAAGAAGAAGGAGTCAAGAGTTAAAGCCCTAGTTGTTGTCACACCACCCAAGAGGAAGGCTAAAGGAATTACAAAGAAGCCAGTGGTGACACCCCTCTCTCCTCCACCACCAACCAATCCAAGGACTAGGGAAGCAACAGCTAGTGTCGAGAAATCTATAAAGCAAGGAGTAGTGGAGACGTTTGAGTCAATCATATCAAGTATAAAGAGGGAAATATATCAAGCCCCTACTAAACAAAAAAAGAGAGAAGAAGATTGATTAAGGGACCAGCCAAAAGAAGAACACAAATTATTGATGAGGTATATATTGACATATGAGGTTCCATAGGTTTATCTAGTTTTGGATATGTGAAATATGATACATTAAATAATGAGGACAAATCAAAAACTGAAGAAGCCATGGTGGAAATGATGGCAAGTAAGAAGTTGGTTGCTTTTGAATTGTAGAACAAAATTCCAATAGATTTGTATAAAAAACTTGATAGAAGGTGGCAACAAGAAGATGAAGAAGAGAAAGTAACTAGATGTGGCACATTAGCCAAAGTGATGCTTGATTTGTCACAAGAACAAAAAGAAACATTTTTGGAGAAATATAGGAACCATTTTGTTCCTAAGTTTAGAATTTTTATGATTTTTCAAAATAAGACTAAAGTTGTAATTTAGCCCTCAGATGCAGATAATGAGGAGCAAGAGGTGGGATAAACTAATAAATACACAAGTTTAAACATTTCTACCAGAGGTCAAGAAGGACCAAATGTGTCAGGACCTGACATTGAGCAAAATAAGGAGGAAAATAAAATTGTATCGAGTGCCCCTATTGTTGTCTCTAGAGGATATACAAGCAAGACCGAGTGGTGATACCCCCTCACCATCTCCTAAAGTAGTTTCAAGAAGTAGCACTTCATCCCTTAGTAAATGGAAAGCAATAAAAGACTACACTCTAGATATTTAAGTTAGTCTGGATGAAGTTACTGAGATGCCACAATTGGATCTGGAAAATCTCACTCTTGAGAAAACTATCATGTTGCAAGAGATTTTGGTTAAAAAGAAGAAACAAGAAGAGCTTAGGAGAGAATATCAACAAAGGCAAGTATTCCATGATGTTAAGGACATTTTTGTAGAGGCATTTGATATACAAAATTTTGATGGGCAAGCCCCAATCGTTTCCCAAATTGTAACTATTGTTGAACAAATAAATGTTGGAGATATTGAAGCTAATGAGAAATTGATGGCTTGGTCAGCTAAGAAATTCGAGAAGAAGGTTGTGGACAAAGTTTCAACAACCATTTTTTACTAGAAAGGTCAATTGCAAGAATTTGTACAAAATACAGTGGAATTTATACAGAAAGTACAACATTTGTATAATATTTTGTGTGATGTTCCAAGGTTCACTAGAAATCTTAAGGAAAATATCTAGTAGATTCATACTGATGTGCATAAAACAAGCAACATTATTTCGCAGTTAGTTGAATCTAGCTCAAGCCATTATAATAAGTTATTGAATTCTCAAGGCAAATTGGTCAAGCTTCAGATAGCTAAGGCAATATGAGATCAAAATTGATCTCCATCCAATCCATATTGATACCTCATTTGGAGGTTATGTAGTGAGAAATAAAATTAACAGAAGATCTTATTCATGAAGATCATAATATTTTGGTTGTTGAAATTTTGATTGATTTGGTAGCTAGATTGGAGTTGTGGAATCATATTTTGGAATCAACAAGAACCACTTGGGATCATGCACTTGCTATGATCAACCAAGTTCATAAACTATTTATTAACAAATATGGTTTGATTCCACCCATTCAATCTCAATAGGAGACATAAGTGACAAAAAAAAGGGGGAACATAAGGATGATTACATATTTTGAATGGAGATAATAGCAGAGGAAAAGAAGGAAAGAAGGGATCTAAATATGATCTTACATATTAGAAAATTCAGATTTGGAAATCAAAGTTCAAAAGGCAATTAGGGTATGACATTGAAACAATCAGACTACTTAGAGTCATGTGCATATATGTATTGATATATTTTTTACCATGCATTGTTTATTGGACATAAGTCAAAGTTTTGTAGCTCTACTATAACTAAGTCATAGGCTTAAGGGGAGTACTCTCATTAACATTGTAATGATGTAATCATGACAAAGTGTTTTTGCCACTAATGTCAAAGGTAGAGATTGTTGGTATCCCTAACTATTGTTGTCTATTAGTGTCAAACACTTAGTCATATACTAGGAAGAGTTACAAGGTCATCATTGTGATTGAGCTACTCTATATAGACCTGTATATAAACATGTATATACAGATCTCTATAGGAGTCGAGCAAGTCTTTGGTCACTGAGTATTTTCAATCTAAGTCGAGTCTAATATTTACCAAGTAGTTCAAGCACATTAATACCAAGTTACACAATAAGTTCCAAGCATAGTAAAGACTAGGTGTCAATGTCATATACAATAAATGTCGAGTACCAGAGATAGTAAGTGTTGAGCAACGCATAATTGACATTCAAGTCAAGATGATACAAACTTTGAGGTAAACCATTTCGGGCCGACATGGACACAATATTAATACTTGTAGAGGTTTTTATAGAGGTCATTATGCATTTTATGATGTGGATCACAGATTGTCATTTATCTATACTGCTAACTCTTTTCTTCTTTTCAAGGAATGAGAGAGTTGATTCTTCATTTTCTTTATTTGCTCCATGGCTAGGTGTAGATCCAATTTGTCATTTTCAATGACTTTCTCTATCTTGTACAGTTCCATTGCTTCTGATATTTTCTCTCAAGTTGCTAAACTTCTAATAAGAGAACCTTCCTTTGATACCAATTGTTGGAAATGTAATGATGATTGAGTGAATGGGGTGGGGCGGGGTGAATTAGGAACCACTTAAATCTTCTTTCACTTAATTCAACTTTGTTATATTATCTAACCCACTTGCATGCATGGTACATAAAGTAATAAAGTAATAACACCATAGCACTTTGACACAAGATTGGTAACCCACAAATCTTCCAAGTAGAAGGTAAAACTAGGGTGGGTAAGACACCCACAATGCTTCACTACTGCAGTAATAAAGTTGGCCTGTTAGGGCTTACAATTGATCACTTTTGGCGATCTACACAGTTAAGAGCAAGAAGGACTATTAGGTCCACCATGTGAAAGGATTTATATAATACAATTGAGTATGTACTTTGTTAGGAGTTTCTGCAAAGGACTATTAGGTCCACCTTTTAAAGGATTTGACTGATGCATCTATTAGGATGAATTAGTGGATTGATCTTTGTTGTGCAACTTGGTTTGTTAAATAAGATCCTTTAATATGAATTTATCACCTGATTGTGATAGATGATTCTTTTCCTTTCCTTGATATTTCTTGTAGCCTTCTAATTACTCTATTATTTCATATTCACTTCTTATGCAAAATGTTCTTCAATTGATATTTCATATTTGGATAAACAAAGTAACTTACATTTATATTCATTCAAAATAATTACATTAAAAAGCCAGCTACATAATAGTTTCAAACAATAATTTACCAAGTCAGCTCAATGTTGATACTTAGGTCCAATTATCCACTCAGGTGATATGCTAACACATGAGAAACATAGTGGAACTTGACAACTATGGCATTCGGTTAACACTGTACACTCAGTTTACATTGATCACTCAATGAATGAAGATGACTCAGTCAATACTAGTATCTTGGTAGACACTACTTGAAGCCAAATGCTCAGTTGACATTGTTGCTCAGTAGATACTGTCAACTTGGTTTAGTAAACCCACTTCTATCTAGTAGCTCAGGCACTACTACCTTCTCATGATAACTAAGTGTATTGGCACTAATAGACAATATGTCTTGTCATAAGGTAAAAAATCTCCCCCTTTAGAATTAGTGACAAAAAAAACCTATCATGCACAAAATTTGAAATCAAAATCCTTTAGTCAAACTCCCCCTTTGTGTGTGCTTTGTCCTGCAATTCGGTTACAAATTTTATGTTTATTTTATTTTTCAAAATTGTTTTTGTTTATCTTCTTTTTACATATCTTATATTTATGTTGTACATATTTCCTCCATTCTATGCATATCTCTCTTTTATATGCATATAAATATACTTTCCCCCTTGACTTTGTTACAAATGTCAAAAATTTACAAGGTTATGAAAAAATGAGAGAGGAAATCATGATGTACCTTCAAAATCAAAGACATAGTCTTATCCCAATTATCTTTCAATACCTTTACTATATGCAGATCTATATGAAGCTTGACTGATAACTCCAACATGTGTTCTACCACTAAAAGGTTTGTGTTCTTAACTAGTGTCTTTGTATGATCCATTCTCTTTTACATAATATCCATATGGGGAAGCATCATACTCTAATATCTATATCTACTAAGGTTGCCTTTATTTTGGCCTCTTCTCTTAATAGTTCTACCTGAAGATCTATCAAAAATATGACTTTTGCAAAATGATTTGAACTGGAACTTAGGTTAAGTGCCAACTAACTAGCACTAGCCTTCTAAGTCCATATCAATATTAGCCAATTTATCCTTGATTTCGTTGGTAAAATTTTTTGTATCACTCAAATTTACAAATAAAGATAAAATATTATTCACAACATTTTCTAATGCAAAAATTAAAGTAGACAATTCTATTTGATCAATAGCTATTTTTTGTGCTACATTTTCTAGCACTTTATTTTCGAACTTCCTTTCATCCTTCTCAAGAATTTTATCCTATCCATCTACATCTTCATTGACGTTATGTACAATTTCAACTAGTTGCTCAATGATGGGAACTTTTTTGTTTACATTTATAGACAGTGCATCCAAAAATATTTCTTTGATATCCTTGAGGAATTTTCTTGTCCCTTTCTTCCCGTAGCATATGTTGCTTGGCTCTTTTCTACCATAGTTCTCCCAATATGTTAATTTTCTTTGCAAACAGATTAGATTTGTCCCAATTTGGAATCACAATCTCTTCATTAAGATCACTATCATCAATGATCTTTCCTTTTCCTTTTTCCTTGGCTGTTGAAGAAGGTATGGCTTCCTTTCCTTTGCTCAATTACTAGAAGGGAACTCGATGAAGATGTAATAACCTTCACTTCATTGCTCAAGGGAACTCGATGAAGATGTAATAACCTTCACTTCATTGCTCGGTTGAACTAGGTTCAAATTGACTAAGTAATAATATGTTATTCTTATCTTGAAAATTGAGGTAGATTTTGAAAATGAACCTTCATGAAATTATTCAAATACTCACATATTTGGTTTTTAATTGGATATTCTGTCGAATGTTTTTTTTCTTTCAAAAAAAATGGATATGTAAATCTGAATTCTAGATGGAAGTATTTTCCTTTTCTTTAAAAGCATAATTTGATTATGATGTACCAAACATTCTTACTATGTTTGTGCAAGACATTTTATTTTGTGTAATGATCCCATGTTTTAGCCTTCACGTTCTCCAAAGTCTAAGTGGAGGATAAGAAGAAATTAAATTAATTTCTTATAAAGTCATTCAATTTAAAGGTAACTTTGTATTTAATTAATTTAATTATTAATTACAAGGGAGTAGCTTCTAGGGTATGTATTAATTATTGGAAGGACGGAAGCCTCTCGATTTAATTAATTATTGCTAGGGAGGAGTTTCTAGAGAATGCATTAATTATTGGAAGGAGGAAGCTTCTAGCTCTTGCAATTAATTAATGTTTTAGTTCCTTCCAGAAGGATGAAGAAAAAGATAAATAGGGCTGAAAGTTTCATTGCTGATTATCGAATTATTGTATCGGATGATTATGACTTGCATTTGATAAGAGTTTGGATGTGTGAATAACACTCCTTTTTTGGCAATAGAGGACGTTCATTCTCTGTTGTAACATTCTAGACGTCATTCCCTTAGGGTTTGGCCTTTGGAATACATCTCTTTGTACTTGATTGCAGCATTTTTAGAATTAATATAATTTCAACAATTGATTTAGCTTTTGGGCAATCCTGGGTGTCCATTACAGTGGTATCAGAGCTTTCTTGCAAAGTCTTTCATGAAGTTATAACCGATGGGTGCCCATTACATTTTGGTCATTCTACTAGTGGAAAATAGATTGGAATTGAGATTTTAAAAAAATATAAGAAAAAAATGAAATAGAAACAACTTTGAATTATCATGCATTTACTATATATAAGTAATTCAGTTTCAATATAAAATTCGTGCCAATAAGGAATCTTCGAAACCGGTAGATTTTAGCTTGGGTGCTAACCTAGGAGGAGAGGTTGGGATAGATGCAAATTTTCTAAGGATTAGACTCTTCAATAGTTTGAACCTCTAGTAGATCTCCTTCTTTAATATCAAAAATATTTTTCCACATATTGGATGTTTATTTGACAAATTTTGAAAATCTTTAAATATAGGAGTTTGTCTACTTTCATGGTTAGATATTGCCTCCTTTATTTCTTTTTTAGAAAGGTTTGGCATTATTTTCCTTAAAGTCTTCTCTCTAATGTCTCTCTTTGTCTTGATTGCATTTGCACAATGGTGAGAGATATCTTTTAGTAGGGCTTTACGAGCATTCCCTTTGAGTTCATTGGGGTCATACTTCCACTTTGACATCTTCTCAATCAATACATCTTCAATTTGTTTCTACTCCTCCTTACTTCTGGTTTCATATTTGAGGAATTTGAAATCAGCCATATCACTTCCTTTACTATTTCTAGTCTTTGTTCAAAGGTAGGTGGGGGCCTTTTCAGTTAGATAATTGGAGTTTTATCTTTATTTTCTTCGTCATCCCATCCTCAAGCCTCAATTTCTTTCTTGGATTCCTAGGATTGGTGGCAATGATCATAGGGGTAGAGGATCTTGTTGATTTCTTTGATGGTGTCTTTGTCTTCTTTGGAGGTTCCTCTACCTCTTCTTCTTCTTGATAACCTTCTTCTTCTTCTTCCTCTTCTACATCATCACATTTAACCTTAGTAAGCATGAGAGGGGAATCATATTTGGAAATTTTCTTCTCAAGTTTTTCTAACATTTTTTTTCATCTCTTCAAGATTTGAGGAATCTAAATCTCAAGTGAGATTTTGGTTTTGGCATCTTCATAGTTTCCAAAATATGTATCCTTGGGATCTACAAGCTCATTGACAGGGGCTTTAATGATGTCTCTAGTTTCATCAATGTTTACTTAATAGCCTAATGGCTTTACCCATGCAATCCTAGGTCTAACTACTTGAATATGCACTTTATTATTGTCAACCAGGAAATATATATCTTGCTCATAATCATCAACCAAATGTTTGGGGATCCTTAACCTACTCTACATCCTCTCCTTGTAATTTTTAAAATATCCATTCATGGTGCCTTCAAAATTCTCACCCATTTCATCTATGAAATCATTGATCTGATATAACACAGGGGTGTCCTTCCATACAACAGTCCCTTTTGATTGTAAATAATTTTTGCACATAAAAGAATAAATAGATCAAGAGTGAACCAAACTTACATTAATTGTTCTTGGATGCTCAGATGTTTTCCATGATCTTGCTCAACTAAATGCACTAAAGCTCAGTGAGGTCAAATGACAAGTTATTCTTCACAACTTTATATGCTAGGTCAACTTCTTCACAAGGCACGTTGTTTGGTCAACTTGAACTATAAATCTTGTGAGCTATGAGATGAATGTCAAACTTGATTTCCATGTCAGTCATATTATTTAACTTCATGCCTCTATCACCCCATTCAGCTAGGGTTAGCTTAGCCAATTCTACATGACCTAGGGTTTTGGTTGCCTTGGAGTTCCAATCATTGGTAGCCAGTGATTCGATGGATCATCTTCTCGGTGATTGGAGTTGGTTGCTCACGCCAGAAGGTCATGTCGTGGACTCAACTCAATACAAACCTAATCCACTTTATTTGAAAGTTCCTCAGCATATGAATGATGTGGGTCAAACCATTCACTTTTAGATGCTTGTGTTTTGGTCTCAACACTTCATTCTTACACAATGCATCGTATGCCTGATCTAGCTTGAAATCACCCAATTCTTGAATTGAATAGTGATAAAATGACCTTACATTAGGAATGAGAAGTATCTTGGGAGGAATGGTTGAGTGTGCTCCTTGTGGATCCTTCTCTTCAGTAATTGTGGGATATAGTTTGAAGTTGGGTGCTTTGCAATCTTCATTTTTTACCAACTTTTTGTATCCCTTCTTAACCTTTGTGCTCAATGAAGCTTCCATATCGCTTGGTTGATGAAGAACTCTAGATAGTAAACTTGTATGCAACTTAGTTTGTCAACAACTTCGCTAAAATTGCTAGGGGCTCAAAGAATGCATTTTCTCTTTTTGATCTCTGGATATGTGGTGAAAAAAAAGAAAGAAAAAACTTTTATTTCTCCTTCTATTAGAATTTAATTTTAGGACCTCATTAATGCTTCATACCATGGTAGCTAAAATAAACTTGGTTAAGTCTTCAAACTTGACTATAGCGCAAATCTCGGTTAGAACTATTTGTCAACTTTACTTGGTTAAGTCATATGACTTGATTGAGTTGTAGAACCTAACCTTGATTGTTATGCTTGAGCAACTTAGTAAAGTTTGAACATTTGGTTATAACTATGGCTTGACTAGATCAAAACATGATTCTTGCATATTTTCCTAGTGCATCTGATATGTTGATTTGGACTTTCTTATTTGCATGACTAGAACTGCTGTAGAATATGATTTTGTTGACAGCTCCAATGGTCTCTTTGTATGCTTATATAGAGGTGATTAAGTCACCCAACTAATTTCCTTAGGTGTCAATGACTTCACTATTTTGGCTTGAGCTCTCAAGAAATTTCCTCACCCATTGTTGCTCCATTTGAGTCCTGATCTTATCATCTTGTGATTTCTTTTCATCTTTAACTATAGCTTTGTTCATATAGTTCTTAGCTAGATGACCAAGTTCTTTGCAAACAAAGCATCTTTTGGTAGGTTTCCTTTTTCTAAAGTGAGTCTTCATACAATTATCTCTAATGTGTCCATACTCACCACATTGATAACATCTGCACCATGTGTTGTAATCCCAACCAAAGATAGCTTTAGCAAGTTGTTCAGTAGCATTAAATTTCATTATTCTACACTCTGAAGATTTATGAGCTTGTTTGTTGCATGTGAAGAATTTTCCTTCAAACTTAGTTTTCTCTATGCATTCACTTGCTCTATGTCCATGTTTCTAACAATTGTAACATTTATCGCTAAACTTTGACTTTCCATTACTCTGACATTTTTTTGATGAATGTCCTTATTTCAGCATAAGTTTGATTTGAGTTCATTCATAGTAAATAATGGTTAGTGCATGTATTATATTTCATGTATGGTATTTAGTGTAATGTTTCAATTCTTTGAAGCTAGAATAGTATGATTCTAGAAATCTTTTAGCGCACATATTGTACTATCGCATTTCAAGTTGAACATCCATGGGTTTATAAGTAAATCATTTTTAATGGTGGAAATTTATAGCTACTCAATAAAGACAACATATATTTGATTTGAGGTGTTATGTCCAACTATTTACCCATTCTTAGGAACCAACAAACATTTTGAGAATTCATTAATAGAAACAAGATATGAAATCCTTATATGTGTATCTATTATGCATAGAAAAACTCAATAACTCTTGAGATGATAGTCTAAAGGAGGACCTATATTGTAATTAGTATAAACTTTTTTGAGTTGATAAAAGAAATTATGAAGAAAATAACCCAAAAGAAATATAGGATGATATTTGTTAAACGAATAAGATTAGAAATGGTCACAAAGTTTGTAATAGGATTTTAGTCATACAAGTGCATGCCAGTTACAATACTTGAGGACAGAAAGGACATAAAAGCATGTGAAAAGGATGCATAGTTTAGGGAGAATCAATAATAGTGGCAAGGAAAGATATAGAGACTCTCTATTAGAGGGTGAAGTATGGAAGATTCGTTAAGAAGAATTTTCAAGATTCTAACATCCAAGAAAATATTGCATAGTGGCTTAGAAAAAAAGAATTAAAGTCAAAGTGTTTTTGGGAAATAGTAATTTAATGAAAATGTATTAGCTAGAGAAGAGTATTTGACAATCAAAAAATAAGGTGTGGGTCTTCTTGATAATCAAACAAACAAGGGCAAACATAAAAATGAGGTGTGGAGTAGATCTAACCCATCAAAAACTTGATTTGATTATTAAAGGGAGATCAAAATCCTGGCTTATGGAAGATTTCTTATGAATTTTGTGTAGGGTTGTTGTAGGAAGTTTGGAAGTGTAATGTCCCCTTATATTAATAAAGTATTTTAATTAATTAATGTTCCCAAAATTTAAATAATATTAAAAATGTAACTCTTTATTTTAGTTATATAAACTATAGGACTTCGGCCTTTTACCGATCAAAAAATAAATTATAAATATAACTTTAATTGATTAATAAAGGGGCCCATTTGCATTAATTATCATGCTCATAGGTGTTTGCCATGTTGATAGTTTTTTTATAAATGCCTGGGAGTTTCTTCGAAGGGGCATTTATGACTAGCTTGTATAGGAAGTTGTTATTATTCGTTTTGGAATTTATTTTGTAACGCAAATTCAAATTAGAGTTTTGTTGTTCATCATTTCAGTGGTGAAAGATCCTTCCTATTTGGTTTGTTGTAGTTTTGATGGTTTACAACCACCATAGTCTATCATTGCAAATATCACTTTGATATCTCATTGTGTGCTCTAAATTTGTGAAGTCTTCCTTCAAAGATAAATTTAAATTTGACGACAATATATTTCTATCTAAATTAAAATGTTGTCATTATTTAAGATCTTTTTGATATAATCTGAAGTGCTATCATTATTTCTCCTACATTACATTTATGTGTAACGTATTATATCATAATTGTTGACTTGTGATAATATCGTGGATAGAGGTGGCATCAACACTATCATACAGAGCATTTCAAAATGATACACACAAACTTTTAAGGGAACAAAGGAGATAAGAAGGTTAACACCATTGTACATCATTGTCCTTTCTATATGATAACTTTGTCACTATATAAGATTGATCTATATAACCTTACACTATACATATTGTCTTCTACCATGATGGGCCTATTCATCAACACATTTGTTATATGCCTTGTTGACTATCATATAGACACGTCTTTCATTATTAATTCTTTATGGACTTCTCCTAACATACATCATGAATCTTCTCTCTAACAACAATGACATAGGTGTGAGTAGTCATTGTTACTTACCTTCATTGTACAAAGTGAGTATAATATTGTTGGAAACTACAATTGAGACAATTGTTATGTTGTCATTGATGTTAAACCTTATTGGTAAGACAATTTCTATCTAATTAGAGTTCCATATCAAGATGGTTGATGACGAGAATTTGAGAAGGACATAACAAAATGACCTACAAGAAAGGTTGAGTTATGAGGAACTAGAATGGGCACTTGAACCAATTGGACTTTGACAAGATAAAGTGATTGTTTGATCATGCTACAAGTGAACAAGACAATTGTACCAAAGCCTAGAAGAAGTGATCACAGAATGACCAAATGCATAGGATTGACCAAGCAAAAGAGAAAAAGATTAAGGAACTTGAAGTTTAAGCCAAGTGATGCTAGAGTTGACCAAGAGCCAGTATAAGCCAAGCAAAATATAGTGTCCATGGAGAATCAGTATTGATTGATTGATAGTAAATCTGCCAAATAGAATAGTTAGCAACAAAAGAGTAATCTAGTGATGATCAAGTGTCTAAACATAGTATTGGTTGAGGGATAACATTTGATAGATTATGAGGAAATTATGATTTCCAATCAACACGGTTGATTTCTTGGAATATGTAAAGTGTTTTGAAGATAAGGATGGATGACCTATAACATTTAATTCAAGAAAAAATGTGTTTGAGCATTTCTATATAAGAATTCAAGGAGAAGTTTTGAGAAGTTTCTAGAAGAGAAAAGAGGAGATGAAATGATGGAAGGATTCGATGAATCTAACCAAAGCCTAAGACCTACCATGATTTTTAAGTGGAAAAAGATCAGAATTATCTATTAAAGAAGGTACAAGGGCTAAACTTGAAGAGGTTAGCAGAGTTGGTAAAGACCTAATAAGGTTGGAGTAGTTGTTGATGATATTGATTGGAGAACTTGAGTAGGAGAGTAATTGCTCGAAGGGTTGTCAAGCAGGTCAAAGACAAAGATGACAATGAAGGCCAGTCAGTAGATCATCATATGAACCAAACTATTGCTTGTATTTGCAAAGTGAGTTGTATTTGTCAGATCAAACCTATTGTTACTTTCTAATCATTGTATTAGTTTTGAAATCCTTTAATCAAGGTTGACCTAACAGTCATATGTAAATCCTTTAATCAAGGTGACATTCTAATAGAATGTTCTTAAGCCCTCTAACAAGGCTACTCGTAACATGGTGATTAAATCCTTTAACAAGGTCACATTTAATTGTGTGTTTTGTAACCTTTAACAGGGTTGGCTCCTAACAGAGCTCACTTCAAAAGAGTGAAATATTGGTGACATGTTACTAGCAGTTTTTCCCAAATTGGGTTTCCATGTTAAATCCTAGTGTCATACTTGTGTGGATGTTATCTGAGATGTTTTACTATTAATGTTTTACATTCTGCAAGTTTGTTACTATTAGGATAGTGGACTACAAGTTTATGTTATTGATTATCTACTATAGAGACCGAGCTATTGAATGTTTAGATATGAAGTATTTGAAGCGGTTAAAAGTTTAATTGGTACATCTGGACCTTGGATAATGGATTCATCTCACCTTTCAGTTATTATAAATCATTCTAACAAATATTTTTAATGCAATAATTCTATAGACATGCACCTAAAATCTACATGAGAAAGCAAGACACAAAATAAAGGGATAATGAATATGCTTCCATTTCAAATGATAATGTATAGCAATATGAAAGTTATAAAGGATGTCTCTACGTTCAAAAGTGTATTCATGTGAAGACATCAAAATGTTGCTAATAGCTAGTGATAATTGTTAGAGTAATTATTTGTTTGCACTTATTAATTAAATCACTTTGATTTAATTAATTAAGTTGCCTATTACTCTATTTTGCTTAAGCTATCTTGTAGGTGCATTATTAATTAATTATTAATTAATAATGTGCAACCTAGCTTTTTAGTTTAGGGTTTCTATCTCACCTTTATAAGGTTGAGACTTGTACTTATTTCATTATCTCTTATGCATTTTTCATTTGAGAGCAACTTTTCTTCTATCTCCATTTTTTAGCAAACCCTTGCCTCTTCTCGTCTTTTTCTTCTGTGACAGGTTTTTGCATGTAGGGATTCGAAGGCTTTGTGGATTTGATTGGCTTATTTGCTCAAATCCTACAATAATCTCTTTCAAAAATAGAGAAATCAATTTAAACACTAGAGAAATCATAAACAACAGATGAATTTAGAGGCGAACAAGTATTTCTAACCAAGTATCCAATGTAAGAGTTGAAAAAATAGAATTTCATTAGAACTATACAATAATAAATGGGAAGCAATGGGATTATACAATATATGTGTATAATTACTCCCCATTTCACAATTTGCACATTATGAAGGAAGAATGCCCCTAATAGACTCAAGAGGTGAACAAGCTTTAAATGGGGACAAGGGTTTCCTTCACACGATAATTTAGTTGATTAAAATGATCATGATTAAGTAATGTAAATGATCTATAAAAATTTATTGAAATACTAATAAAAAGACACTCATATGAATTGATAATGAGTGAAAATGTATGAAGATAGAAACTAGATACAAGATTTCATCTATGATAGGTATATGAGTTCCAAATGGTAGGGACATGACGATATTGGAGACGTGTCCCTAGGAAATGGAAGGAATGATGACATGTCCTTGGTTTTTGTACTAATTTTTCACAAATCATCTAATTGTGCTTGTTATGCTTAGATTTAACATGATGACTTTGTAACCTATTCTTGCACAAAACAAAATGGGGAAGAAAGTTGAAAAGATTATTTTCCTTGGTCAAACCCTTGACTAGGAATCAATTTGAAAATGAAATAAAATAAAGGAAAGTATGATCTTATTTAGCAAAGGTTGTATCAATGAAATGAAGCATACCATACCGTGTAGATGCAAATTATACTTTGAATGCGATCAAATATGTTGATACAATAGCTTTGACTGAATGCAAAAAATAAAATAAAAGGAAATCGTAAAAGACAAAAGTTCATGGAATAGGTGTTTTATTGCGTCATAGTGTTTAATTGAGGAGAAGAAAGAGAAGACTCAAATAAAGATAGATAGACATAGATATCCTTCCTTGATAGAAAACTCCTTTGATTTTCCTCCAACTGGGGAGATACGTTGGACTATGGAAGAAAACACCTTAGTTCATTGAAATGAATGAATTCTTGAATATTTGAACTTTATGGCTCTTGATTTCTTAATTTTCTTCCTTGCACTTAATAACTTGAATGCTTGATCAATAGAATAATTTAACAATAATAGATGCTTGATAATAGATGACAAATAGCAAAATGAAAAGTGATAAGGGGTTTATATATATCTCACATCATTTTTATAGTCAATAATTGAGTAGGTTGACTACAAGATCAAATCTCCCCCTTAAATCCTATCATGGGCATGTGGAATAAGTTTGGGGTCCATTCTCTTAGAATATGTTGCAAACAATGACATGTCCTTAGGAGAATGAGCCTAGATTTGATATGGATGCAATGATGTAAGGTGAGTGTGGTATTTATGATGGCATCCCTTTCCATGATTAGAGCATATCACGAGAGCCAAAAATAGGTATATAAATCCCAATTAAAGAAATTAATTATGGCATTTGATGAAAATTAGAGGAACATACCTAGAATAAGGGCCTACCTTGATTTGAGGAACCATTAAAAGGGATGGAAAACCTAAATGTGAATTTAGGTTTCTTTTAAGTGTCATATGAGGTCTTTCCATAAAAATTATACCAAAGTCCAAGGCACAAAATGGTCCTCAAATTAAACACGAGTTAGGTGCTTACAATTTAGGACTATCCAAGAACATATGAAGGAATCTTGAAGATGCATTAAAAACCATCCAAGAATACCTTATAATATGTCATTCTATGAATCTTAATCATTTCAAACTCTTAGAAATGCATGACCTGCAATCATGTCACGAGAGTTTGGAGATGCTTTTTCATTATGGAGTAGAGTTAATAGTCATGTGAACCTAGGGGACAATTGAGTAGGATTATATAGTTACAATAATTCAGAGAAAATATAAGAGTTGATAAAGGGAAAGCTTGTAGGAAAAGTCAAATATCATCATTTATTGATGCCACCTAGGATCCTTTCAAAAGGTTAATATAAATAAAGACTCTTCCCAACACCCAAGTAAGGCTAAGATAGAATAAGACATGGAAAAGTCATATATTGGTCTTTATTATATATGCCATATATTCTCTCTCACGTTTGAAAAGAGAAATAGAATGTATGGACTCAAAATGTCTTATTTATTTTTATTTTTAAGTATTATAGCTTAAAGCATTGTAACTATGAAAACAATCTTAAGACTTGAAAACTAATTAAAATCTCCGATTTCAAGTAAATGTCAAGTAATTTCCAACTCATTATGCCATATTAACATGTATTTTCTATAAAATATCATTTTTCTGCCTTCAATATAGACTAGATTATTGTGTTTCAATCGAATGAGTATGTAATGTTTTGTGTTTTAGACTAAAAAAAACTTTGAAATGTTTCTTAATTAAACATCTATAGGCATAAAAATACACTTTAGTGTGCAAGTTAAAAATTGAGTAATAGATATGTTGAGTGACTAAGTTGTGCAACATGTCCATTTCCTTCAAAACAAATTGAAATGTAGGACATTTTTAAAGATTATTGATGCATAAGCTATGAAAGCACATATCAAATAACTTAAAATAACATCAAATCAAGGCTAATTCAAATTGAATATAGTCAAATTTTATCAGTGTGATCTTTTGGTAGATGTAATGTGGTTTGTTATCTTATTTAAAGAGGTCACATCAAGAAATGTTTTATGTTTGAGCTCTTAAAGGAAAAATGAAGCTAAAAATAAAATGTGAGAAGGGGCCCAAATACCACCCATTTTATATAACCATTCACTACTTGCTCACCCAACCCCTCAATTGTTATAAGGAAAATATGTGTTCCAGAGGGATGGTCTATATGCTACATGCAATAGATGCAAGCAATCCAAGATTATCAAGATCAAATATGAACAAGGTAAGATAGTAGTGATTATTTTAAGTAAATCAAAAGAAAGAATTGAGAATGAAGTCATATTTTAAGTTATTATTCAAGAACTTCAAAAGTGTAATCTTCGTAGATCTTAAATATATAGAAGAAGATTCCTTATAAATGTGGCTATAAAGTAAAGGTTTGAAAACTAGAAAATAAGAGAATGCACTACTACAATTTTCACCTTTACTAGGTAAGTTAAACAACTTCATAAATCACATATTGAGAGGTGAGTAGAAAAGCAATTACTTTAACAAATTGAGAAGCAAAAATGGAAAGCTCTAGTATATAAGTTTAAAAGAAAGATTTAAAATGTGGAATGACGGATATAATTACCCAATCACAAGAAAAAAAGCATGAAAGCATAGAAGAGTTATGTTTTAATAATAAGATGGTAAGCTCTCACTCATGCAGAGGTGATATTTTTTCCAAGAAAATTATGATTGAAGGCGTGAGGAAAGAATGATGACAAATGGATCTCCTTCATAAATTTGCAAAAAAATAAATGCAATCACCAATAACCATAGCTTTCAATTTTCAACTAAGATGGGTAAATCTATGCTTTTAATATGTAGACTTCCTAGGAAGAGGAATGGAGTAGCAAATTGTCATGCCAAATGGGCTTCCTATCAATTGGAAGGCTGAAATATTGTTGAAAGGAGACAATTATCTTTAGAATTGTCTCACATTTTAGATCTAGTAGATACAAATAAGATCGGTCAATGCTCTCTTCTTTTTTAGTTGGCAAGCCCTTCTTGCTTTGTACTTCTCTTTGTTTTGAATAAAAATTTATCCCTCTTTTAAAGTTTAAAGATAACTTACTTTTATATAAGTATATGTAGGGATGAGACTAAAGTACATTATCAAGATGAGCAACAATATTGTTATGTATGCAATTCACCACATTTTAGGAGATGAGATCAAATGCATTGAGCACATGTATATGTTTAATTCAAACATACTAGATCCATATTTATCACAATTGTGTTTTGAATTGGGAAAGAAAATAATATTATAAGGTGAATGGCATAATCATTGAGGAGCATTTTTATAGGAGATTTAGATGATAAACATTGAAGCATAGTCTATTAGCATATTTTCCACTAGTAGACATGAAAAATGCTTCTAAAGAATGGAGTGGTCACCACCTGATGGAGGCACTTCATAATAATGTATGTGTGAATAATGAGTAGAAGATAAAGAAGAAAGTTGATAAAAATGTTGAACTCTTTAAACAAGAAATGGTAATGAAAAATAAATGATGGTATTGAATGCATAAATTTTCTTAATAATGTAAGTAAAGTAACTCTATAAATTAGGTTCTAAGTATAGAGTAAAAAGATAATATTAGTGTATTAGGTCTTGAATATGAAGTATCAAGATAATAATAGTGATAGAAGCAAAAATAAATGAATATATTTCAAACATATATATATATTTTTTTAATGTTGATAAATCTAATAAGAATGAATTCTTATATTGTTTTTATCAGTAATTATATATAATTTTATTAATAAAAAAAGTGATAGATCTGGAAATAAAGCCTTTTTGCAATTGAAAATCGTATCTACATCTACCAGCTAGTTATACATCTTGGAACTAAATTTGTCACATACTATTTACATCACTTACCGTTAACGATATTACCTGACATAAAGACATCCATGAAACTTGCCACAAAAAGGGCGTTGGAAGTGCACGGTCTTCAAAAAGCAATTTGCTTCCATCACTACCATCAAATTCTTAACACGTCCACTCTTCAAACCCACAGGAATAAAACAAAAACTTGCAAAAACAAATTTAACTCCTCTACACAAATCAAGAGGCTTCGATGAGATTTGGCTCTCATATCTTGTCATCATGGCCTTGGTACTCTCACACAAGAGTGATAAACATCACCATCCCCAAAGCCTACCAACATATTTATTGTCATTGTTACATCATTAAAAAAAAAAATGATTGTTGGCGCATACAAACTAATGTATATAAATATAAAGGAAGTTCAACTCTCTTTATACTCCTAATCCAAAAGATTATCATTTGAGCTGCCAAATTCCTCCATAGCCATAATTGTAAGCAAACAATCCCCTTCTAGATGTAGGTTTTTCACTCCTAACTGCTTTGCCTTATGTGCTGGTAAAAATGTTGCCTATATTTTTGCCTCACTATTAATTCCTTCAATCAACCTTTTGGCCCCAATTGCCAAGATTATCACCTTTACTATCTTTGAAAATGAATGATGGTCCCTTCAAAATGATTTCTAATATTACAATTTCATAAAAGAACAATTATATATATATAATATTTTATTTTATTTTATTAGAACAAAATAAATAAAATAGTTTTTTAATATAGAACAATTTGTTTTGGGGAAATAAAGTAACTAAATTCATTATACATAATCTTCTATGAAAGTAAAATCTAAAAACTATTTAATAAAATAATGTTTGAAATATTAAAAAATAATATTTATACATTTATTCATAATTTAGATAATAAGAAGGTAAGATTAAATTAACATATTTTATTATTTTCAAGATATAGTTTTTTAATCAAATTATAGACAAACAACAAACAATTTGTTTTTTCCTAGTTGTTTAATTGATTGTTGTTAGTTATATTAGTCATTTAATAGTTGCATTAAATTGTAATAACAATATATTGGTCATGTTTTTAAAAAACTTAAATCCAGTCGTGACATATATACATCTCTGGATTTAATTATCAACTAGTATGTTTTTGTAAGTAATTAAAGTACATGCAATGCAACTCATGAACAAGGCAAGATGAAAGGTCGCTTGCTAGTCAGGTATTAGCAAGATGGTTGAAAATTTGAAATTAATGGACAGCTTTTCTTCTTGGCACAATTCATCTGTGACAGAGTGAAGAAGCTGAAGGATTGAAGGGGGCAGAAAAAGAAAAAGACTATGAAATTGTATATTGATCATTATAAAATATTACATATACTGACTGAGCTTCAGCTCTTCCATTCAGACATCATTACATTTGTAACTACAATTTTTAACAAACTAATTTTCTTAGTCTTATACAGCTTCGGACAGATCTGAAGAACTGGACTCTTCAATTATTTAGAATTTACAAAATAATTTGTCGAACTTCTTTCAACAACAAAAGCACTTCCCTTTTTCTTGCAGATAAGAAAAATATTGAAGATAATCCTTTGAGAAAATTTGCAGCTTGAAGTCCTCCTTATATGCAATCAACACATCCTGTCTTGCAAGCTTTCAAAGCAACATGTCTGCCCTTCTAAGGGAACTCTGATATATCACAGTGCAGTTCATATCAGTTCTTGAAAAGCATTTTCATATGATGAAGGAAGATAAATTCACTATGATAAAATCTTGATGTATGGAAGGAATAGTGTAACAATGTATTTGGATAAATGCTGGTAAGTTTTAAAAGTATGTCTTAGTGTAAAATCTCACCTCCAGCAACCATCCTAGCTCTTTAATTTTGTGCTTTTACTTGCAGTAGTTCTGTTTGTATCTAAAATTATAACGAAAATCAAATTAGTAACGAAAATCATAAAAGAGGAGAAAAAATGAATTGTTTGGATGAGGAAATCAGTTTTTTTGAGATGGAAGCTTACCTTTAATATCCAATCCAGCTTTTTGTTTTGGGGTTTTTCATGCTGTAGTTCTGCCTCCAATGAAGAGCATAAATCAAGTTTACCTCTAAGTTCAATAACTTTAGATGTATCTTTGTCCGTATTGCAAGCATATTTATTTGCAATAGGACGGTTAAGAATAAGAAAAGACTCTTCCATTGGACTAAAGTTAGACCCATCAAAGTTAAGAATTTCTCCACAACCAACTGTTTTTGGTGTATCTAGCGTATAAGTATTAGTAATAATCTCTTCCTTCGGAGACAGTCCAGCAGGGAGCAAGTTCAAAGATAACAACTCTTCTTCACTTGTTCCATAACTGAGAAGATCCCACTCAGCTTCATCACCTACATCTGAGTCATTCAGAAATATGGGATTAGAAAACCATTCTACTTCACCAAATTCATTTGTGTGCTGCTGCTTTTTCTTGGAAATTGTTGATTTAGAACAAGAGGACCTCATTATATATGCCTTAGAACTCTCACTAGATATAATCCCTTCCCAAGAACACTTATCATTTGAAGCCCCATGAACGCTCCTTGTTTTCTCATACCATGGATCAAAACATTGTGTGGGACTCGATTGCAATTGTAACGTTGGGCACGCATTCCAATCTGACATATTAAGCATTTTTGTGGGTGTATTCTGTGACATCACAGGTGACATAAATGGATCTTTGATTGGGCTATTAAAAACAGGGAAAGACTCTTCGATTGGACTAAAACTGGAACCATCAAATTTATGCAATCCTCTAAAGGAAAGTCTCTTGGAAGTCCCTTTTGTAGATATAGGAGATATAAACATATCTTCATTTGGGCTATTAAGAAGAAGCGAAGCCTCTTCAACTGAACTAAATTTGGAACCATCAAAGCTTTCAAATCCTATAGCATTACCTCTCTCAAATTTCTGTGGTGTGGAAGCAAGAGTACTGAAATCTTGTTCAGAACTGAGAAAATTGCTCCCAAAATCACTCGCTACACTTGGATTAGAACAAGAATCTATAGAATATGCATCTGAAATAGGGGTATGAAGGATTAGAGAGGCCTCTTCAATTGGACTGAATTTGGATCCATCAAAACTATAAAATCCTCCAGAGATATGTCTTTCAGATTTCTCTGGTGTAGAAAGAGGTGTTATAGTCGATTTGTGCGGCTGAAGTCCATGAGGGAGCAAATTCAGATCTTGCAATTCTTGATCACTTGTGTCAGAACCGAGAAGATTATACTCAACATTGTCATCTATAATAGCCGAATCACTCACCAAGGTTGGATCAGAATAATAGCTTACATGGTTGATTACCTTGGTTGGCTTTTTCATCAGTTTGGCAGAAACTGTTGCTGCAGCATTGCTTGAATTTACAAATGGAGTTTTGGAGGCCTTATCCTTCAGGGATTTTGAGTTCCTTGCTGAATAAGGGCGCCTAACTTTAAAAGCTTCAGAATTGACTTCTCCAGCCACTATTGCCCTTTCCTCTTTATTTTGATTCGGCAAAATTTCTCTTTTTCGATATTGGGACTTCGGTCCTTTGGCCCCAACTGTTACAGGGGGGCTATTTTCAGGCAAAGAACATTTTCCACCATTCCCTCTAGTCCTTATAAATCCATCTTTCTTCCTCTTTACTGGTTCCACTACATGATAATGTCTACAAGTAGACATCATAAAGCTGAAATCTCCACTTCACAAGGAAGCCAGAACTTATATAGTTTCCCCCACAATGGTGCGAGCTTCCTGCAATTCAATTAAAATCAAATTGAGTTCAAGTTACTATGACCATTTCATCAACAGTATCTACTCACAAAGTAAAAACAAAAAAGTGGGCCAAGGATACTGTGCCAATCTAAAAATTCACTCGACACCATGTAAACATGAAGCGAATAAGTAGTTCGAAATTGTGTTTATTATATACCAGTCTAAAAACATAAACACCCATAAATTCATATGTCCTATACATGCTTTCTACAGTTTCTCAATATCATGCAGGTTTATACTCTACAGACAATACTTATACATTTTTTACCTATCAACTGCCAAAGCACGGTTTTTTAAGCTGAGTCACTCAAAGTTCAAACATATGTTGAGAAAAAGAAAAAGTGAACACAAACATAGTTTTATTCCAGCCATTCTAATACAAGTCTTAAGAAAAATAGAAACAGCAATAATTTAGCACACACAACCAAACATCTAATTGCCGTCAAATTAGAATTCTGTACTTATAACCCAGCTATTATGTAAGTAAAAATAATCTACCCCGTCAATTTAATGCATGGAAAATAAACACTCAATTGCTGACAAAACAGACTTATGTAGTTTTCTCACCTGCGCAATATTCAATGAGTTCGCAGTAAAATAGTTATGTGTTGTGTCTCTTTTATTCAATAAAAATCAAACAAATAAAACTTCTTCAATTGTCTAAAGCTATTCATCCATTGCGCCTTCTAAAATTCTGAAATTTTATTGTAATTTTGGCAATTTGAATCTTCCACGGCGCCAATTAAGGTTACCCAATATGATCAACTGGAAAAAAGCATTATAAATGTCTTCATCAGCAACTCTTGCAGATTTTTCCCGTCGGAAAAAGTTTAGGAACATCCTTAATTTAGTCATAGAAAGGCAAACAGTCAAATAAAATTCTATTTCCCAAAGAAAAAGCGAACCGTCAACCAAACCAAAAATTAAAAATAAAAACTAAAATTTAAAAAAAATTGCCAACAGAAATGTTGAACTGCTGCAAAAAGAAACAGTAGTTGCTGTCTGAAGATTTTTTATGCTGCTTAAGATACAAATTGTTGGCGAAAATTACGATCGCAATGTTTCTAAATTTAACATGGTTATCATATATGACTAACTTAAAAAATGCATTTTAAATGTCTAATTGGCAACTCTTTTTAAATTTACACGTCAAAAGTAATCCTCTAAAATTTAAATTTAACGGTTTAATGGAAGGGACCTTATTGAGTTGACAGTTTAGTTATTGTTAATTGGTGGTAGTCTTATAAACATAATCTTTGTCTTTAATCTTTATAATGATGAAAATATAATTATAAAATTATTATAACAACGAAAATCTGAATTTAAAAGGTCGGGGGCTCTAGCTCGGTTGGCTAAATCTTTCCTAGGGGGTTGGTCACAGGTTCTAATCTCCCCCGTCCTCGTACCGGTGGGTGTGTCGCGCCAGCGCTACCGGTCACGTTAAAAAGTTTATCAAGCGCACTGCAGTTTATAGGGGGGGCGTGCTGCACCAATTCCTGCAGTCTAACAAAAAAAAAAAATCTAAATTTAAAAGTTTAAAAAGTGATGGATAACATTTCTAAGTTGGTGGGATAATTTCTAATTACACTTTGTTTTTGTGAATACTTCCCATAAAAATGAATTAATCTCTTTATTTTCAAAATTTATGAGACAACTAGATTCCCTTATTTTAGGAGCTAATTTTTTTTAAAGAGGATTCAATATAAAATTCATGGGACCGCTTCCCTATAAATATTCCTAAAAAATCTCATCAGCACTCACTCCATTTGTGCTCCATTTGCTCATAAAAGACGTTAAAAAATAGAATTGTAGAGAAATTTTGAAGTTGGTAATCTTGTGAATTTTGTGATACGACATTAAATTTAAGGTGGTGGTCTCAATATCTCTGTCTTCCATAGTGAAATTATTTTCCACCAAAATTAATATTTTAAGAAAAATCTTTTAAAATCACTTAAATATGCTTAGTATATTTTTAAACATGTCCCTCAACATCTATTTTCAAACTTGCAATGCAAAAAAATACGAGCTCCTATTTTGAAGGAGAAAAATTGTGTTCATTGGAACTCTTCCTTTAAAATAGAAGCCCAAACCCCACAATGGATCCCCAACTTAATAGAGTCAAGCTCATAAATCTCATAAATAAGATGATATTTACATCCTTATAGTGTGAAACCATTTACTTTCCTATCGAATATAGTTTTTCTTTGATGTGTGTCCTCATTATTGTCTATGTGACCACTATAACGGAGCAAACAATATCCCTCAAGAGTGTGTACAGGTGACCTTCCAATTTCCACCCTTATCACGTACACATAATTATCCATCTCCAAATAAGATCTTAATCCTTAGGTTGGGATCCCATGGAAGGGGGCTTCCTATAAAATAGAAGCCACTTGCTTGCTATTTTACCTCCCAAATATAAAGAAAATTTTACTTATGTACTCTTAGTGCATAAAAATCAAATCCACATGATGCAAATCATCCAAACCTCTAATGTACAAATCCTAACCTAATTCAAATCTTAACCTTGATAAACATCTTGCTATTTGGTATGAGTTGACCTGTTGCACATTTGTGTGCTACATTGATGTATTTGAGTTCATCCACGATTCATTTAGAAATTATGAGGCATTATGAAAAATTATTATTAGAAAGGTTTCACATGACATCATCATAATGGTAGCATTAAGCATCATGATTACATCATCCTCATAGACAATCACATATTTTTCTATTATCTGATATATGTCAATTGGTGATGAACCGATTCAATTAATATCTTAATAAGGAGAACACAACCTACTTAGAGAGTTGATGGATCATTTTTTAAGAAAGATGATGGACCATTTCTTTTGCCTCTTTGCACACACTAATTCTGATGATAGATCATTTGGTATTTTGATTTGAAGTATTGATGTTGTAAAAATAATACACAAACATTTCCAGAAGCATAATGCTAGTATAATATACTCTAAAAACCTGTTATCTTCAAACACATAGAAAGTTCTAAAATAATGTATACTATAACTCCAAACTCCAAATACAAGTCCAATAAGCTATAACAAATCTGTCAATTTGCTTTTAGAACTCCAAATTTAATTTCATGTGCCACATCAAACAGATTTTGATCTAAACTAAAAAAGCAAAATTTATTTACAGAGTACAATATTCATACGATGAAACCCGTAGTATCAAAATACAGACAAATCAACGCCTCCTATCTTCAAAACATATTACATCAGTTAAATTCATGCTAAAGCTAAATATTACTTTTTAAGTTATTTGAACTTTATAAATTCAATTTTAAATTTATTATTCCAATCCCAACTCTAAAATCCTAATGTTATTTATCCATGTAAGAGTTGCACTCCACCTATACAATCATAGAATAATTACATTTCCATGCGTTGTATGGATTCACTTCTTTGGTAAAGCATTATTAGTCCAATCTAAGATATATCATCAGCATATATTCTTCAAGGCTTTACTCATTATGAGGCCTGATAATGGTCTAAATCTAAGCTAGCATCATTCCAAACGCAAATAAGATTCTGAAAGCTACAGTAATATCGTTTTAAGACACTCGAAGCAGGATACAAAACAAATAAAAGCAGCTTGGTAGAGTTTCCTTCAGGTGGTGGTTTTCTTTCCTTTCATTTAGTATAAACATTTTCCCAATAGAAAAAAAATGAAGCAGGACCGCTGCATTAATAATCACTCACCCAGAGGAATCACTCAAAACAGGCTGAATATTTTCATTGTACTGAGCAAAAACTTTCGATAGCATGAACTTAAAGATGTCCATGAGGCTGTTACGGTTCTGAAAACAATCTTACAATCAACCTTTGAGATAGAATTAATTGCTCACTATAGAGCACAGAAAAATGATTCAATACAATAGAATCAACATTCGTTGGATGGGAAAAATGCTTCCAATGTTATGATCTTGAAATGTGTAGACATCCATCCAACTTTGATCCAGTGGTAAGGCTAGTACGGCAAACATGCCCCATCCTTATAAGGGATTTCCAATGTGACTTACGGTGAATCCAAAAATGTATGAAGCTACACAAAAATTTAATCACGATCCCAGCAAAAATGCTTAACCTCCATTGTTATGTAGGATATCCTCCAGTCAGATTTCATGATAACAAAAGCAATAAATATTATAGTGAAGAGCTGATATGGTACACGTACAAGTTCATTGCCCTGCCGTAAAAATATCTGATTCAGATTTGTAACAATGTATGCAAAAGCAATTTGGTTATGTATAATGTATATTGTTGTATATAATCCCATTACAGCAACTGTGCAACTGGCACATATTCTATTCTTGAGTGCTATCATTGATAACGGTTCATTCCATGAAAAAATCAATGCCTCCACTTGCAGGCCTGCAAAAGAAAAATCACAACTAAAAAAAAGTTTGACATGAAATTGATTTGATTAAATCACGATCTAATGCATGTTCACACTTTTCAAGTTTCATAGCAGAGAGTGAATCATATTAGAAACGAAGCAGAATGTTTCAACTTTGTAATCATCACGGTTAAAGTATTGATGTATATTTGTCAGAACCTACTGCCTAAGAAAACAAATTCCCTACATATAATTTATTTGTTCCTTTTAATGTTTTCTACACTGATGTGGTATTTGTTAGAACAGATTGCTTAAGAAAACAAATTCCCTATATATAATTTATTCGTTCCTTTTAATGTTTTCTACACTGATGTGGTATTTGTCAGAACGGATTGTTTAAGAAAACAAATTCCCTTTCAATTATTTATTCAATCCCTTTTCCTGTTTTCACTTCCACAGATATTATCATAATTCATGAACATAAACACAATTCATCTAAAAAAGAAAAAATGCATCATTTGAAGAAAACTAGATTTGTGGCAACCAATATAAACCTCATAATTATGTAACTGTCCTAATAAGAAAAAGGTTCTAATTTTAGATCATGGTGAAGCTTAGTCCTTGTTCTGCGTATGAAACCCCTTGAGGATGCCTCAAGGGAATCTCTTGACAATGCATATTTTTCAAAATTGTCAACCCTTGGTTTTAACCTAATGATTGACCTCTAGAGTAAACCAGACTTGGCCAGTCCACCTATACACAAAGTAAAGAGAATCCCATTTACCTAAAGACAAAAGGGATTCTTAAAGAGGTTTGTATTGACTTTTGAATTGAATGCGTCATGAAGGTGTAATGAGGGCATGAGACATTGCCATATTGGTTTAAAGAAGAAAATTTGAAATTTTTTATTTTGTGGAGAATCTGGAGTTTGTATGGTTTGATCTAAAGGGCGGTGAACAACGTTTTGAAGACATTTATAAACAATCTCAAAAAGGAAAATGCCTATGCTCTCTCCATTCCTCTTTGGTTAAAGAAAAGCCTAGGAAAACATAAAAGGGGAATGGCTGAGTCTGAAAGTACCTTCCACATCCTAGGAGTAAGTGGACTTCCGACAGCTGTAACCTATATATATACTAAAATACTAAACAATCATCGGTTTTCTCATTAATCATATAATACACAATGTCAACATGAGACTACAATAATAATCATATTACAACAATGCTACAGTAATGCCAAAACTAAAAACTTTAAACCATTAAAGAATTGAGTGTCTTGATTCTTGTAGACAGCATTCCATGGGGATAGATTCCCAAAGCATCCAGATGACATCTCTAACATCTCAAGGACTTAAAATTTGGAGGTAATGTTCCATTTTTTAAAGACCGAACCACCTGCTCAATTTTGCGATTAAAAGATCACTAAAATGATAAAAGAGGGCGGTACGAATTTTTATTACATATTGCCTCCCCTCAGGAAACTCCTTAAAACTAACGTTTATGGGCAGAACTGCTGGTCTTGTTCTGGTGTTTCTTCAGGATGTTGTAGGTGATGCTCTAGATTTTACTTTCTTCCATTGAGACCTCTCACTCTTCACGAGTTGCAATGGATTTTGATTGTTAATTATCAATAGTTCTATCTAGGTGTGTAGAGATGCCCCTAACAGACCTTGATATATTAATTTTAATAAATAAATCTTTATGGGCAGAACTGCTGGTCTTGTTCTGATGTTTCTTCAGGATGTTGTAGGTGATGCTCTAGATTTTACTTTCTTCCATTGAGACCTCTCACTCTTCACGAGTTGCAATGGATTTTGATTGGTAATTATCAATAGTTCTATCTAGGTGTGTAGAGATGCTTCCTAATAGACCTTGATAAATTAATTTTAATAAATAAATCTTTAGATTTAGAGATCTCAAAAAGGAGACTCCTAATTGTTAGCCACAAACTACAAAAAGTAACAAACTAACAATACTCACACTCCATTTACAACTTTTATTGTATCATAGATAAACCATTGAGTTGTGATAACAGGACCAACAAGGGCAATCCTGATAGGGAGGCTTCTAGTGAACAGGTTTACAATTCCAATCCTTTTTATGGCCTGCAAAACCCAAAACATGGCATATAAATATACCAACCACCATATCAAGGAGCATTTTCCCCGCTACAAAATAATCAAAGAAAAGTCACTAGTCTACAAATAAGACCACATACAAACTCCACAACTCTTAAATGAAAGACAGAAACCTGCAAAACCGTATCAGCCTGCTTGTTATACATGCAGGCAATAATATTATCTGCAGGAGTTGAAACAATGGTTCCAGCAGTTCCAGCCATGTACCCTGCTGCACATGTTATTCCAAGTTGCTGAATTACAGAACATTCAGTCTTTTGCTTCTGCATCACATTTTCGTACAAAAAGTCTGCTGTGTGCTCAAATGTGGAGAACATGATCATCGCAACTGCATGAGAAGAAATATGTCAACTAACACCATGTGGTGAACATCATCATTGCAACTGCAAGAGAAGGAACGCGTTAACTCGGATCTAATACTGCCTTTGTATGATTCCACTAGCATATTTTCAATACAACTATCTGTGTCAAGTGTATACATTAATAAGAAATCAAAAGATTTTTCAGTGTTTAGAAATACCAAGCAAAGTCAACCTTAATTTATATTTAAAAATAAAATAAAAGAAGTCTAATAAAATATCTAGACAGAAAATATTTAAGTATTATTATAATTGACCTGATAAAGAATAATAACATGTGGATTTTAAACAAAAAAGGTTTGAAGGTGGGAAAAACCAGGTTAATATGGTAAGACGGTGTGACTCTCCATATGACAGCTAGGTTCATCTCGGCTACCAAAAACAACCAGGAGGATCATTCAGAATTTCTTCACCCCAATTCAGCAAAAGTTGTTCAAACATTCTCAACAACTTTTCATTTGTCCATTCATGATGGAAACCTCATGTGATTGTTTGTGTGCGTCCAGACTCCAGAGGTTTCATGTGGTAACAGATGCACTTCAGTAATTGTTTGACAAATTCATGTCCCATTCTGCATCACTTATATTTAAATTTTAATACATAAACTGATAAATTCACTCAAATTAACCTCATTGCTCCCTTTCAATAAAATATCAAAAATCAACATTGAAGGTTTCAAGTTTTCCTTCTAGAATTTTTACAACCTCTGCTCACTAGGATTCAAATTTTGAAGGCAACTGAGAACACCAAGGAAGGCAGAAGATGTATGCCATTGAGTCTCCAAACCAAAATCACTCATCTCATTCTGGCAAAGGTATAGAGAAGCTATAGAGTGAAACTACAATTCATAAATACAAGATAAGCTACAACTAGCAATTACCCTATTTCCCAATCTCAAGCACAACTCTCACAACCAGCAATCACCCAATTTCAAGAGCAAGTAGCAGGTACAGCTCTTACATCAATTGTGCAAGACATATTTTCATTTTATACCTAATTAAAAATGTTCATGTTATGAAATGTCCCCAATCAGACATTTGACAATCTTAAGAAAAATGTGAATATCACAAAACATGCAAACTGAAATGATCAACAAATGCCAAAATAGATGCCAAATCCTATTGAACTTAATGTTGATCAACAATATGGTAATCTTGCAAACCTGCATCAATCAGTTTGCACATCTACCAAGACCCCACAAGGTGATACTAATTTGAAAGCCCTCAAATGCAAAACAACCAACTATAATGGCAAATGTGTCATGTTCCCCTTCCCAATAAGCTAGAAAAAGAATTATTAAAGCATTGTAAATAACATAGGTTGCCTGATTTGATTTTTATTATTTAATAATAAACAATTTTTTTATGAATCATATCTGTTATAGTACTAAAATATTCAGCCAAAACGTGGCCACCAACTTGCCATTTCTGATATAATTTACAAAAAATATGGCATGAAAAGAGGTGAAGCCATCACTCTAGGGATGTGAGAGCCTACCTGAACAAATGGAGAGGATTAGAAGCATTCGTTCAAATCATATTTCAAATCCTCACTTTGGACACTAATTCATCCAATTTAAATGATAAAACCATAAGGATTGTACAAAATTCAAGGATAAACATGCTGAAACACCTTAAATAGAAACAGCGAATAAAAACCCTTGAATAATTTGTAGGTGATTCCAGCTCCGGAATTGCCCAAAACATCAAGAATTTCAAAAGGCATTATAGCTTTAGAACTAGTGTCATTCCCATTGCAGCACAGTACTTACAGAGTTTGTAGCCTACAAGGTTACAATCTCTAACTGCAGACTACCCAGTCCAATCCATTATATTGAAGCAGTTGCATCTACTAAAAAGTTTTCAGTTTAAGAATGTATTTCTAGTCAATATTAACCTCTGTTTGTATTCAAAAAAACCTTATTTTTGGCTTCCATTGTCAGCATTTAAACCTATGTTTGTCCATTTTCTATTCATTGAGACTTCCTAAAATTCCGTGTAGTTTTGGGAAACTGGAAAATATTATGGACATCATTTTATCTTTCCTTTGCACATTACAATTTACTATCGTGTTTTAGAGAAAGGCGGAAGTAAAATGGAGATTGAAGTGTCCATTGTTAGAAATTTTTACTCTTTATCAGTACATTTGTCTGTGTTTGGAAATAATAAAGAAAAAATATTTTGTTATCAACAGATTAGTGAAAGTAAAAATATATTTTCTCCCTCGCTCTACACTTGTCTGTATTTTGGAAAAGGAAAGTGAATTTAGTTGTTGATGGATTAGATGATGGAAGTAAAGACCAATCTACAGAATTGCATGTGAAGTGTTAAAAGAAAATTAATTCTTGGCAAAGGTGAGATTTAGTAACTGCTATTGGCTATCAGAATTATCGAAAGATTTTTTGGGCAAATAATTTTTCATCGCTTATTTGGTTAGCTCGATGAAGAAGGAATGTTAATAGTTTATGCTCGATTAGACATCTGCTTCACATTCTTTTAATTAATATTTTGCCAATCTGGATCCCTTGCAATGGGATATCCTTGGGGTGATACACCTTTATCACCACATTCATCAGTTCACTCATCTCCCATAGCACTTACCTTCCACAGCATGGGAGCATCGCGTGGGAATAGAACCACCTGTTCTTCCCTTGTGTTCATTCTATCTCTTGCCATTTTGAACACAGGCCAACACATATCTTCTGCACATTGAGTACCTGATGGCATTGCACATGGTGAAATCACCCTGCTGCTAGGTGATGATTTTGGGTTTTTCTTGGTAAATTGTAAACATTACAAACTTTATCAGGGCAACACATGAATGTCAAGTTTTTTCACCTGCCTTGTATCCAAATTACTGCTGTAAAGTAAGGAATTCAGGTAAGAAAACAAGATTTTTTACACTTAATTTGGAACCTTTTAGTAAAAATATATAAGGTTGGTTGGTAATTTCTGGCTTCTCCCTAGCCTGATATATTCCCAGTCTTTTCCCACCTTTATCCTGATAAATTCAAATATCTTTATATTTGAGCTTTCCCAAAAATTCAAGAGCTTAATACTTTGCTCCTGTGAGATTCACAAAAATCAAATGCCTAAACTAGTTGCCAAATTGTACACACCTTGGTTCAAATAACCTATGACTTTGAATAATTTTTTAAATCGCCCTTAAAAGAAGGGAAACATTGAAAGATTCTACTGCAACTGCTACATAAACAAGATGCAAACTTTTACATCCAGCGTATATTGGAATAATTAGTTGGGCACTGCATACAATATTAGCAATTAGGAAACATAATTTTGGCTTGCATTTTATTTGTAAGGCTAGCATTAAATATTATGAATATCTTAGCAAGGGGATGTCTATCAGCTTCATAGACAGGAGCTTGTCATCTTACTCCATTCAATGTGTCAAGAAGATTGAAAAGCCCATTTACCAATCTAAAACGGAAAAGGAATTAAATTTTAATCTCACTTGAATAAATCTAAGTTAAATGAAAGAGAAAAGAATTACATGGAAGATTTCGACACCACAGAGGTACAATTCCTTTGTAAAACCTGTAACAGTAAAAATGTATGCATTTTTCAGATTGTCTCTTTACACAGTCATTACTTCGAAATATAAGAGAAACAATCAATTACTTTAAGGAGAGCTTCCTCAATTAAATTAAAATTTGCATCCATTATTGTTCCAAAGCATCAGCATTGCTTACCCCCACAAGCCTTCAGTTGAGTAAAGCCTTGGAAATCCATCTACCAAACCCTTAGCAAATCTGGGCTGTGTCTGAACCTTTACTTTTACAGCTTCGAAAGGACAAAGTGTAAGGTCAGCAATTATTTGTGCAGAAGCGCTGCCTGCTAGGTAGATACTAGTTTTTTGATGCTTCATGTTATTTTTCCTAGCAACGTCAGAGTAGAACTTTTTGAAGTACTCATACAAACCAAACCTGCAACCACCTTGGACACCATAACCAAAAAGCTTCCCTGCCCAGCCCTTCCATAGGCCTGCTGGACCTTGTTCCCTTACTATAACACCAAATCCTGACCATATGTTCCTATACTTAGCAGGATCAACCTGCATTAGTGAATAAAAGAAAAATACTGTGATCAGCCAATCAAATCCTGTCAAATCTGCGTTTCATATCAGAGAGACTTCTGATTGGACAGTCTTGATCTCAACTGGCACTTTCAAAGAATACTTTCAATTGACACAATCCAGAAAACTACCCACATGGGCCATAACATTTTATCCAAAGAGAAAATTCTGAACAGATCCATGAACTTTTAATCCACATTAAGTTTGCCGGCACAATGTAGCTTGACTGGCTAGATACTTAGCACTCACCAAACCTAGTCACATAGTTGAAAATTTATAATCCATGAAGACGGTTGATATGTACTTAAAAAGACCATTGCTCATGGGATGCTTAACATGTGTGGATAGGACTTCAATATCTTGGTAAGTTTGTTGCCTTGATGAAACAAATATCAACATATTTTAGTATCAAACTATTTCTTTGTGTACTTATCATTCCAAGAGGCATTCTACACTGGGAGACAGAGAAAGGCAGTAACGGGCATTTCAGAAGGTGATTAAATATTAATCCAAATCAAGGAACAGACAGCTCAAAAATAAAAATAAAGACATTTCTTTGTACTTTCTAATCCTAACTTTGTTTAGCCATCTATTTCATAGTAATAACAGATCATACAGGCACCAAGACCACCCCTTACTCTTTATGGAAGAATCCAACAGAGATTGGGGTCCAGCAAGTACAAACATGTGTTCTATGGCATTTGGTCAGGCAAACAAGGGTTCCAACTCAACTGCCATATAATTATGTGAGCAAATTGTAGCCTATTTTAAATGGACAAGCTTGCAACAAGTGCAGAGGAGATCAAGGAGGCATATACTTTATTCTTGTATTGGATCTTAGCTTTAAAGTTTAAGCTGAACAAACCATAAGCAACCCTTCCATGTGTGGCAAGTTTTGATTTCATTATTCCCAGTTGTAAGCTACTGATGGAAATCAGAATTGACATTGTTTGGTACCTATGCTGCACATTAATAATTACATGTTGTCAATATTGTGGTGACTGATCATGTAGTGGGGATTGATGCTGTGGTGCCTTCTCCGGTAGTTGCTGGAGGTGAGGGGCGGTAGCCCCAAACCTCTGGCCGGTGCGCAGCGCCAATTTTATTTTGGTGCTTTTTCAAGAAAAGAAAACAGGCAACATTGTAAAAACCCTAAAATGGTTGATTTTAGAGGTTGCCCTAAAACGCTGTTATAAGCAGCTGACATGCATAATGCATTGTGATGTTGGTGAACGTTTTTGCTGGATAATAGAAAGGTTGAAGGCTGTGTAGGAGGACGTACCCAGGTTTTGGGTGAACCACATTAAATCTGTGTTCTTTGTGTTTTCTTCTATTGTTTCTGCATATATCTGTTTATTCTTATATAGTTCCAGATCTGAATCCTAACACATGTTTTTTCTACAGCTATTGATCTTTTGAGGTTCTCTATTTTAATAATAAAATCAACTACCATTGCTTTCACTACACATTTTTATTATCGTTCTACATAAAGTATTAAAAAAAAATATTACAGATTGAAAGAGTATGCTAAAATAGATGTTATACAATTCCATACACAAATGGCATCCTTTTTTTGGAAAGATATGAATCCATTGCACCCTTAATGAAATTCTATTGTTCCATGGAAATGAATGAATGTCTATACCACCTATCTAACTCAATCTGCATATGTACAGATGTAGTTGGTGATACATAATGCCACGGAATTAATATGAATGACAAATGATGAACAGCTGCTCCTTCACATAAGAAAGTGTGTCTTCTATTGAGTATGAATGATCTGCAACTGAGTTAACAGCCCGTCCTAACCCATGGGTTACTGCTCTGCACCCTAGGGTCAACCGTCAAACCCATCAGGTCCTACAAGAGACTCCATCCCACCAGATATGGGGGCAACTAAGTTTGACACGATCAAGCTTTTGCATCAATTAGTGCCAGTGTAAATATTGGTGCTGCAATAGAGCCAATCAACAAAAAAAATTGCCTCTGGGGTCAAACCCAACAAGGTAAGGGGATGACTGAGTTTGCGGAGATTGAGCTTTTGCATCAATTAGTGCCAATGTAAATATTGGTGCTGTGACAGATACAATATTCTATAGAGCCCGTCAATGAAAGAGATTGACTCTAGGGTCAACCCAGCAAGGTATGGACAAGGTAAGGGGATGACTGAGTTTGAGGAGATCATACTTTAGCAAAAATTGCTGCCACTGGAAATATCAGTGATGCAATAGATACAATATTCTATAGGACCCATTAACAAAGGGTTTGGGATCAGTTGTGAGGAATGGTGATTTTCACACCACACATCCAAAATCCATTCTGATGAGAGGCAATTTTGTTGTGGCAATGGCAACACCTTGAGGTAGCAACCACCCTTGTAGTTATGCAATGAGCTAAGTCCACCATAATGTTTCATTGTGGGGCTATGCAGAGGCACAATCAAACGTAGCCATGTTAGGAACCCAAGACCACCCGTGTTCTCTATGAGCTCTGCTGTATTATTTTATATTTCCTCATTAAATGGTAAAGAACATAAGAGAACTCATGGTTGATGGAAAGATAGTGCATGCTAAGCTATCTAGTTGGAACATGAATTTGGGCATACTAAAGATGAGATTGTAGCATCATGAATCAGCACATCGTCATAAAATCCTAAGATATTATCATTTATAGGAGATCAGCCAAAAAAATGTACCCGAGGTTAATTTATACAATCTCTGGCATAAGCAAATTTACATGTCAAAAGTACTGAAAGTTCAATTTAAAGGAAAACAAAAATAATAGTATAATACAGACCCACAAATTTACCCACAAATTTACTTCCACGTTTACACGCAAATTTACAGTGAAAAACCTAAAATATTTGACTTTAAAGGAAAACAATAAAGTTATAAACACATAATTGCGTATTAATATTTACATTTAGAAATATATTTACACGTGATAACAACCACAAAGTAGAACAACAAAGATGGACCTCCACATTATTGCATGTTTGCACGTGAATTTGAGCATCGGCATCAAATCCTGCAAAAGTTAACGGTAAAGAAAAGAGGAAGATGCACCTGCATATTAACTCACACATTTCGACACGGATGAACTCGTTATCATCAAACCCTGCAGTATTCAAATTGTAGGAAAACAACCAGAACATACCCAGAAAGTGGAAAACTAAAATTGATGGAAAAACATAAAAAATTGAAAAACGCCGACAGGCTGACTTTTGAAAATTTCTGCATAATTTACCATGTAAAAATCTTAAATTATTTAAAACTAAATGAGGAGTGAAAAAATAAACCGGCTTATTGTTTTCAAACGAAAAATGCTGAGACGTCAAAAAGTAAACGAAAACAGCAAAAACGCATTTGCTTTTAAACTCGACCTTTTCAGATGAATTTACTCGTCACGATAAAACCCTGCAACTTATAAATGTAAAGAAACCAGGAAAGAAATAATGCAACTGCGTATTCGCTATTACCTTCTGACACACATTCACAAATCATGAGAGCACGGGTGCACTTCAACAAGGAGGGGAAAATGAGGGGCCAAAAAAAATCCTTCTCAATAATTTCCATGTTTACAAATAATTTTACACATCATGAAGAAGCCTAAAAATTGAAAGTCGGAGAAAATAACAAAAATACCACAACTTGAATAGACAACCTGCATATTAACTTTCAGCATGTCCAATGGCGTAATGAGAAGATGTGTAGCGCCTGCACTGACCATCCCTCCACCAGCACAAGCAGCATAATATCTTGCACTGAAGAGTCTGATACGGTCTGCTTCCGATCCATAAACCCAGTTATAAATCATCGTTCTTAATCCCCAAAAAAATGCAAAGACTGTATTAGTTGACTGACATTTCCTCGTTGTTTGCAGCAAATGTTCTTTTAAATTTGGCGGACCTGGGGAAAATGGTGACTGTTATGGCCCTTGCAACATCTTTGTAAGGAGGGTTCTTATAGGGTTTAATGTCATGATCTGTATCACTGTTTCATTGTCCTTTTTGTTTTGTTTTGTTATTAATTTTCGGCAGATGTAATGTGGGTTTTGTCTTTCATGTGTTTCAGAATAAGGCATGCAAGTCTTCTTTGATAATGTCAAAGGACAGATTTGAGATGAACGTGGCTGCACTTCCTCCATGACCCGATTTCTTGGGTTGGTTTCGTACGGCTTCTCTCTTTCAAAGGTTCGGAAATACGGGGTTTTTTTTTTTTCTTTTAATTAAACAAGAGCTCTTGTTGAGCTGGAGTAGATTATTATTAAAAAAAATTACATTGTAAATAGTTTAAAATAACTTTTAGAAAAGAAGCATTTGTAAAATTAATTCAACTAAAGTATGTATAAGTAGTAGACATATGTATAATTATATTGAACATGATTTTTAACAAGAGACGTGATGCGTCATAGTTCTTGCCTAACGCATAATGGCTGTAGAGGTGTAGATGAGTGAAAATCTAAATTAACATTATGAATGCATTAATTTTTGCCTAGAAATGCACTTGTGATCTGATAGGATTGCTCATATTTTGTTGTTAAATTCTCGTCCTAGAAATGCACTTGTGATTTGATAGGATGGCTCATATTTTTAATCATTAGCATTGGATAAAAACTAGGATAAAGATATAGATATAGATATAGATAGAGATAAATAGCATTATAGAACAATAACAACATAAACATATATGCAGAGGGAAAAAAAAAGATAGATAATATAGAGGAGGAAGAGTAAGAGAGATAAAATAGTAAGATAGAGTGATACCAACATAAGTTGTGTGTGCGAGAGAGAATTAAATATAATTATTTTTCTTAATAAAACAAATAGTCAAAATAAAATCATGGTTATAATAAAGAATTAAAATATATTATATTTTAATTAATGAAATTAAGAATTTAATTTTTATATTAAAACTCACATTTCTATAAAAAAAAATGAAATGTATTGAAATATAAAAAAAAATTTATAAGTAAAACTAATTGTTTAATTTTACACAATTAGAGAAGATTTACTATTTAATATTTTGTATTTCTAATTTTTTCATAAAATTAAGTAAATTTTAATTATGAAATAATATCTATATAATTTAATATGTACATTTGTAAATAATAAATAGATTTAATACATATAGATTTGATGTTGATAAATAAATATGATGTAATAAATAAGAAATAAAATATAACTATTTAATTTTAATACATAGTTTATAAAAACTTAATTATAATTTATATATTTTTTAGAATTGAATTATATCTTTTTTTGTGGTTATTTCTTTAGTATTTTTTTGATATAAAATATAATTATTAATTTAATATTAAAATATATATTTAAGTTTTAAATGTATTTAAACTAAATGATAAATTTTTTAAATAAAAAATATTAATAATAATAAATGATATAATTTATAAATCGTAACACTTATTAGTTATACATATTACAAACACTATTATAAAATATAATTTAAAAATAATATTTTTTAATTTATTTTTATAAAAGTAAAATTATATATATATATATATAGAGAGAGAGAGAGAGAGAGAGAGAGAGAGAGAGAGAGAGAGAGAGAGAGAGAGAGAGAGAGAGGGGGGGCCGAGAGAGGGGAGTATAATTTAAACTTATGTATTACATGAAGTTTTAAGAACAAGTTATATCAAATAGTCAAAAATAAATATCAATGTAAAACTAATAATAAATATATTTAAAATAAAAAATAAAAATATTTAATAGATTGTAATAATTAATATTGATTAGACATGTTGTATGAGGTGGAAGATAAAATCATTGAAAAAATAAAATCTTATCAACTTGTCACAAATGTGGAAAAGATAAAGTTTTAATTAATACATTCATTAATGCAAGAGGAAGTTGTTAGAAAATATTTGTATTTTTTGTTGAAGGAAATTAATTTTCTCCCCCACCAAAAATAGTATGGACCAATAGAATGGATGAAAAATGTGATTTATAAAACAATGAAAAATAAGAAAAAGATATAAACATTTGAAATCTCATACAATCTTTTAAATACTTTGATTTGATTGGTTTGTGTTAATGTCATATTTGCATTGACATGAATGCATAAGTATTCTTGCCTTGGCAGGAACTAATAAATCATTAATTAGTGTTTTATTTAACATAATTCTATTTAAAAAACATATGTTTCTTCACTTGAACAAGTATGAACAACTCATTAATCCAATTTAAATTTCAAAAATTTTAATTGAAATTTCCTTAGTTTTAAATGTACAAAATTATATAATAAAATTTGTCCTTTTATTTAACTATAAACTACTCAATAAATATATATTAATAAAACATTACAATAAGTATATAAAATAGATGTGTAGTTATTGTTTTCATAGTCCTAAATGCAAACAAATGAAAGAAATGAAAGAAATTACTCTTTGATTTTGCAACCTCCACTTCATTTCCACTATTTATGCAAATTAATAGAAAGTGCCCAAAGATTTGTGTGTGTGACTGGGGAAGAGTGGAGTGCAAATTTTAGTCTATGTGGTTTGTAGTTAATTTCATCTCCACTTCATTTCCACTATTTGTGCAAATTAATAGAAAGTGCCCAAAGATTTGTGTGTGTGACTTGGGAGGAGTGTAAATTTTAGTCTACGTAGTTTGTAGTCAATTTCGATGGATATATACATTTCATTTGTGCTTCTTTCACATCACACCCCCATCTCTTATGGGCAATGGCTACATATGCACATAAACCATATTTTTGAATAGTTAAAATTAAATTTGATTACAAGAATATTATTTAAGTTATAATTTTTTATTATTTTTTTTTAAAAGCCAAGTTTAATTATTATTATTTATTATTTCAATTTTTAGTTAAGCTTGAATAGATTTGAACCCAAGACTTCCCAATTAAGAGGCTCACAATTTATCGTTGTGTTGTAGGAATCTATTATTTCTTTAATTTTCAACATAACTATTAGATATAAATTTATAATAAAAATTATTAAATATTTTATTGAATAAATTTTTTATTTAAACTACTAAATTAAAATTTTAAATTATATATAATTACAAGATATAATAAATTGTTATATAAGTAAGTTTTATAAATTATATAAATATATTTAAAAAAATTTAATAAAAAATTTCACTTAAGAGTACGCACCTCTAAGTATGAAAAATTTAATATCTATCTATTATATTATTCATAAAATATTATAATTTAAATTTAAAATTTTCAACCAATTTTCAAAAAGCATAAATTTGAAGTATAGTTTCACAATTAATATTGATGAAACATCTCCCATGGTTAGAAATAAGATATAGTAATAAGATTTTAAATAAGAATAATTTTTGAGAAAAAGACATTCATGTGATTAACAAAAGACTTTCACAAAATAAGAATCCATAAATTCAGTGTTCTAAATCATTTTTTGTTATCATGTTTTTCTTATCTGACCGTTGGGATGAATGCTTATTCTGGAGCAGACACGTTGTCTACCACACATTTATTACATTATTATTGTCTTCCTTTTTCTTAAATTTTGTCAAGAAATTGGGTGAGGGCCAATGAAAATTCAAAAATTTGAATATAATAAATCAATTTAAAAATATTGTACTAAAAACCTTAGCTACAAAACCATATTCTGTCACAAAAAAATTAATAGGATGAAACTGGGGGGTCTAACAGAAACATTAGTTCCTTGCCTTATATAAGGTAGGGACTAATTAATAACATGTTATTATTATTTTTATTTACACTCGGAGGACAAGTGAGGTAGCTGAATAAAGCATGGAAATATGGAAAGTACATCTTTATTGTTTGATTGTGTATGAAGATTTTAATGAAGTTTGCGATCAGTTTGAGGGATTATGGAAATAAAATCTAAATATGTTATTGATCTCCTTTTATAAATTTTGACAATTAAACTAGGAGTCGTTTTGATTTTATCCTTCTTGAATAAATTGTGCATGTGATCGGCCTTTGAGATGATTTTGTATTGAGTCTGGATGTGTTTGCACGTTGTGTACTCAATGAGAAAATATCATTAGTCTCATTTGCACTTGTCTCAAAAAACTGTAAGTCCTCTTTTCCTACTTCTCTTTAGACATTTTCCATTTATTTTTCTTGCATTTGAGATTATGTGAATTGGTCCTCAATTAAGCCACTGGCAAATCTAGCTTTCCCTTTACTAGTTGCCCCCACCATATTCTCAGATTGGATTGAACACTTTGATATAATGAACATTTTTCTGACCCATGTGATTAGTCCACATTGCAGTCTGAAATTTTTCTATGACAATTTTTTATATCCACGTTGGTATTAGGACACTCTTGCAACTTGTTGTTCCACATGCTCAACTACTTTATGTTTTGTTTTGTCCAAGTTTTCTTTCTACAAACCAAGCCCTCTTTTATCATAATTGTGCGTCATCATTGGTTATTCATGTTTTCAAGTCTCTTCATATAGCATAATAATTAAATTATTGTTGTCACCTTCAATGGGAAAATATCGACGTATATTAATAGAAGTTCATATGACACTAAGGTATTGACTTTGATATTGCTTGTGATTAAGTGCTTATGAGTCCTCTTTGACTAACTCCACCCATATTTTTTCATGTTGCCTCCCTAAACTTCGCAACTATAAAGAACAATCAACGTGACCAACAAACCCAAAAGAGATTTCTTGGTTTTCCAATCCCAAAGCTCAACATTTATGCATCTATTTTGAAGCAGATACAACAATTTACATCCTCCATGTATCCTTTTTACTCTTCAAGTCTCCTACTTGAGTCCATAATGGAAGTCAATCCCCAAATATTTGTATTCTCTCACCAATTCTAATGGGTTGCCTTTGAAAAGAAAGGTAGTATTTTTTTCCTTCATCTTCAAAGAGAAAATCTTGAATTTCATTTTGCTGATGTTCGTGTGCATCCCCACTTCCTAAAAAAAGTGTTCCAAAGTCTTTAAGTGATCTCTTAATCTCTAAGTTATTTTTTATATCAAGTTAGGATTGTCAACATATAAAAGTAGCTTCACCACGTATCATGCCAATTGGACCCCTTCTTTGTCTATTTTGTCTAACCAGGTTTTTAATTAATCAATGTATAAGCCAAACAAAATGAGGGATAATGGACATCCTTGCTTTACACCAATGTCACTATCCAAACATTCAAACATTTCTTCCTTAGTTCTAAATTTGGTTCTCTCTATAAAGTCTCTGCATTGTTGCTATATACACATTCAAAATGCCTACTTCTTTTATTTTGTTCCACAACTTGTGTGTAGGCATTGTGTCAAAGGCTTTCATGAGTTGATTGGCATGTTCATGTCAAGTAAGATCATAATAACATATCTTAGATTCATTGAACTTGGTCATTTTGATAATTTTAAACTTTTGATTCATCAGGTACATAATTCAATATCATCCTAAGGCATCATTAAGTTTAAACAACCCAAAAAATACACTTTAGTGTTTTAGTTATTAGTATCTTATGATAAACTTTCAAGAACATTATCATCCCCCACTAAAATGCCTATAATTATCTCGCAAATTATTAAAATCACAAATCTTTTAAATGGTAGACACATTTGTATGTCCTTAACACATTCCTAGCTATGCAGCCAAAGTCACTTATGCAAAAGAAATCTTTGCAACTTTGGAAATATGTATACTAAAAATCAATAGAATATTAAATCTTTATCTATAACACCACAACTTGATCAAAACATCATGTTACCAACTCAAACTTGACATGCATCATGTAGACAACCTCTACATCATCCCATAAGGTTCACATATCTTCATCTTCAGTGAGCTTCCATTGTCATTCATCTAAACATTATGTGTTAGTGGAAAAATTGCATGTTTATCAACCAAACTTCATAGCAAATATCAAAACCATCTAATCTTCACACTAGATATCTTGAAAAATATAATTAGCATCAAAAACATCATAGTAGACATGATGAAATTAATGACAACATATCCAACTTGCTAACAATCTCGCCCTTCGACATTAATGGCAATATGTGATGCGAAAAATAATAAAATATATTAATGTAATTAGAAACCAATAGTACCATAATACATTATTATCTTTTAGAGTATTTATAACTATTATCTACTTCATTACCTTTGTTGTGTCACTTCTCCCCCTGAGAACATATTCTCGTTGGTTTTAATTTGATTACATGTTATTCTCTCCATTAACTTATCCCCTCTAATGTTCATCACTCTCCTTGTAAAAAACTCTTCTTTCTTATGAGCATCTAAAGTTGCATCTTTCATCTAATATGTTTCTATTTCTAATCTACTATTTTGCAAACCTACTCAGATCTCTTATATAATATTTCATTTGATATATTGCTCTTTTTTGTCTTCTCTTTTGCAAACTCTACTCTAATTTCCCATTTAATCTCTATATTATTGTTCACGTCTACTCCCCCCCCCCCCCCCGCTCCATTACATCAATGAAAATAATGTATCATTTTCTCTTATACAACTTATTTTATCATGCCAATGTCTTCTTCATTTTTTCTTCTCTTCTTGTGCTATTATGTCAAACTTTTCCCTCCTTCACACATCTCTAATATACTAATCATAGTCCAACTTCAACAAAAGAAATGTTAAACACTTGACTTCATGATCATTTCATTTCTTATATCTATGTTTAACAACCATACCCCACATTTGATCAAATAAATTTTTACCTTTCTATGTGTACCACTCCCCCTGAGTTGTGGCCTCCACACATTAATCCAGATATAAAATTTATCTTTGAAGCATACTATAATGATTTGATCCTTTCATATCTTAGTTATTATTAGGAGGGGTAATGACCCATCACTTACCTATTAGAGTAGCCTCTTTGCTGACATGATCCTTTTTTTCCTGTTCTTATGCTTCGTTTACATTTTTGCTCCTTCTCATTTCCTTTGTCCCTTTTTTGTATTTATCTATCATTATCTTGCATTTTCTTATCCATCTCAACTAGATCAAACTCATCTACTTGTATTCCACTGTAGTGTTCAACAATTTGTGTAGATATATCAAATCTAAGACAAAGACTAATCTTCTTCTTATTATTATCATTCCTCATCATAACATAGGGACATCTACATGTTTGCCTTGTGATAGTATCATTTTTTCTTCTTGCACCATTGAGCATACTAGAGGCATGGTTATTTTTCTTACCTATAGGAGAATGAATATTCCTTATACAATATGAGGCCTTATGCACATACATCCTACAATGAAAACAACTATCACTTAAATTCTAAGGTTTAAGGTGTCCCACCGTAGTCTTCTTGCCCTTGTTCCTCTTCTTGACCCTACACTTCTTTTAATTTCTCGTCTTCCTATTTTACTTGTCCTATTCTTGCCCTCATCTTTGTACATAGATTTTTCCTTCTAATTCTTATTTGTCTTCTTTTATTTTTTCCTTTCGTTCTCTAGTTTTAGGCATATTTTGACTAGACTTGGAGCACTCTCTATTCATAGATTTGACACCATTGTTTTCTCTTTCAATAAATGCCTCAAGTTTGGATAATCTAAGCATAAGCTTCTCCACATGATTATTTGTGGTTTAATTCTTTCCTTGAAAAACCTTGACCATTCATTATCATCTTGTTCTACCTCAAACATCAAGCAAATATGATCATATGCAGTCTTTCTCATTGTCTAAAGTCCTTTACTCCCATCACCAATTATCAGAGTTCCATTTTTATGCAATCTTATACACCTTGGTACCATTTTTTTTTACCATGGGCCTTGTTTCTTCTTTGTCCCTAGAATATTCATTACATGCACTCATAGGTATACTAGGTGCTTGATTCATAAGTAGCTGGTATTTTCTCAAATTCACAATTTTAACTTGCTTTCCAACAACAAAGTCATTGGATCTAGTCAAAATCTAAAGAATTTCCTTTACCTTAGCATTTGTGCTTTTTGTTGACTTATTTAGCCTTTTCTCAAAGCATCTATATGCTTTTCTTTTAGTAGAATATCTAAGGAATATACTTTCCTCACTCCTTGCATCAATCTCAATCTCTCTTTATATAACATTTACAGGCAAAAAATTTCAAGTATTTTGCAGGAGACACATAAATAAATCAAATTTGATAAGGTGTCTTACTAGTTCCATCTCTTATCTGCACTTGTTTAAGATTATATACTATAATACCTACATATACCCCCCAAAACATTTGTGGAACATTCCTTTCTAGCATCATGGTTCTAGTAGTCTTTAGGATATATTTGTTCTTCCATTTTACTACGTCATTTTGGTGTTGAGTCCTAGGAGCAAACAACTACCTTTGGATTCCATACATCTCACAATATACATTAAACTCATTTGACGTAAACTCTCTAGCTTTGTCTAACCTCAACTTCTTTAATTTCATAAATGAGTAATTTTCTACTATTGACTTGAAGGCCTTGAACTTACTATGGACACTTAAAACCGTCCCAAACACTATATTACCTTGTTTAATATCTCACATAGAACTATAATTAATAATTTAATAATTAATTACATTTGTTACATTCATCTACCTATTTAATTCAATATGTTCATTTCCCTAAGGTATTTGAGTTGAATTCAAATACACCCCCTAATGTATTAAATATAATTTAATACATGTCCCTTGATAAAAAACCCTTTTAAATAAATTGTATTTATTTAAATCTCTCCACATGATTAAATTTCTTAAACCCACCATTAAATTACATCATATTTAATTTAATTCTAATCTCGACCTAAAACCTACTCTACCACCCATCACTCTCATCCTTTTAAGCATGCCCTCTAATTAACTAAACAAGTAATTAATCTAAAGTGCTTTTAATCCCCTTTTTAATTCCTAATGGGTTTCTCATAGATGTGCGAGAAACTCATCCCAAGGAGCCACCCTTCCCTTAACTCCTCCAAAAATACTCTTACACCTTTGTCCATTACTCCTTTCTCCAAGGTTGCTCACACATGTGCGAGCACACCTTGAGCCACTCAAACCTTAAAGGTTTGGTTTGACTTTTTCATGGCTTGTTCTTTTCTCATGTGTCTCCCTTATGACACATATGTGGATGCCACATAAAGTCCATCTCCTGAAGGCCTTCCTCAAGCCTATAAATAAGACCCTTGTCTCAAGCATTATTAATTATCTCCCTTCATTGCATTGTTATCATGCTAGTTTGATCTTATATTTTTATTAGAGATATCTTGCTTAGAGCTAACATTTGGTAGTTTTTTGCATATGTTTCATAGTTCTTACATTTTCATGGTATTTTTCATGTTACTTATTTTCTTCCATCTTCATCATCCTTGAATGTATTTAAGAATTATTATTTCCATAACCATTTCTTGAGACTATTCTCCATCATTTTAGCATAGGTTTTCATATCACATTTTCATCAATCTTGGGATTCAACATTGTTTTTTGGGAGAGCACATTAAATTCCCTCAAACTTGAGCACACTAACAAGCCCTTTTGGTGCATTTGTTGAGCTACTCCAAGGTTGTGTGAGGATTTTATCTTTTGGTTGCATAAGCATCATAAAAATTGAGTTAGTTAGTTGTTATTTCTATTTGATTGAGTCTTGATATACATGTGCAACTAATTTTTTATTATTTATGTGTGCTCCCAATAGGTTATATTTTCACTTATACATTTTGATTATTATGATGGTAAAGATGACTGTGTAGAATTCCACAATGATAATTATGTAAAGGCTCCACCTATTGTTGAAAACATGGGCTATCAGGACACATGCCTTGGACCTAATGAAGATGGTATCAAACAACCCCTTAAAGCTATTATCTTTCCTAAAGGAAGGGGATTGGGATCCATTAAACCTAAGGTATCATTTGCCAACAACTATTGTATGGTTGAACTTGATTATGAGATTAGAGATCAGGAATTCTTCAAAGTACCCTTATAATACATTAAAGATGACCTAGATAGTTATGTCCAAACCATCTCTATAGCCAACCTTTCATCCCCTGACTTTCCACTTAAAAACCATGACATGATAAATTGGAACCTTCAAGACACACTGCTAGCTCTTGATATCTGTAAAACTAATGAAGCAGTGATGACCCTCTTTGGCCTAAGGAATCTCCAAGACTACGTGCATGATATCAAATATAATGATGAAGCCTATTTTGGTAGCCAAGTCAACTCTCTTAGTCGCAAAATTAAAAAATAAAACAAAGATTAAAAAATTTGATACAACATTCTCTAGTGAAAAACCTTCTAAGACACTTGTGGATGAAGAAAATGATAAAATAAAGGATGCTTCTTGTAGTGAAACCTCTATGAGGCACTAGAAGATGGAGAAGTTGACTTATCATTTAGACCTCTACCACCAGAAAAGGCATCCATATTGATCAAAGACACAATACCAATTAACTTGGGTACTGCAAAAAATCCTCAAATCACCTACATTGTTGCTACCCTGAATGAGGAAGAATGAGAAATGATGACTACGTTCCTACAGAAAGGCAAAATCAATTTCACATGGACTTACAGGGACATGCTTGGCTTAGAAACATACTTGATTGTACATCACCTAGCAATTGACCCAAAGGCTAAAATTGTTATGTAGAAGTTACGCAAGATGCACCCCAAGGTGGCACTCTTGGCAAAAGAGAACTACAAAAGATGTTAGTAGTAAAGTTTATCTGGTTAATTGATTATCCTAAACGAGTTTCCAATTTTGTACGTCTACGAAAAGCCTATGGGGCATATGCATCGGTTTAGATTTTTGAGATCTTAATAATGCATGTCCCAAGGATGATTTTTCACTACCACATATAAACATCATAGTGGATTTGACTACAAGACATGAAATGTTATCTCTAATGAATAGTTTTTTAGGTTATAATCAAATTAGAATTACTGAAGAATATCAACACAAAATGACATTTACCACCTCATGGGGAATATTTTGTTATTAGGTCATGCCTTTTGGCTTGAAGAATGTTGATGTTACAACAAATGTCCTATATTATTACATTTTGAAAGGGGCATACCCTAGTGAAAATCAATTGTATATAGCTTAAAAAAATGAGGGAACGAAACCCTTTGCAAATGTACATCACATCTATATGTTATCCAAAGGGAGAGCTCTATTTAACTGATAAACGATCATATCCCTTGCGTGAGAGATTCTTCATCATCGAACAATCCTTCCTCTAATAGAGCTAGACAGTTAACACGTTAGCAAAAGCAAACCACAGAAAAGTATGTCTGCCAAACCAACTTTCATGGGAAAAATATTTCCATTCTTCAGTAATTTTACAACTAACAATCAAATAGGAACCAAACTATACAATACCCAATTGGAATGCTAACAAAGGGAGATCATATAACAAGCATCAACAAGACATTAAAAACCGATCATAAAATACTAGACAAATAAGTCTAAAGATATGACTACCATGACAATTAATAAATAAACCATAAAGGATCTAAACATAAAAATAAGGAACGAAATAACAAATAGGCAACACAATCATATGATATATCCTAAACATACTAATAAATGAAACATTCTAAGAAGGTAATTAAACACAAAAATATTGTCCCACAACTCTTATGAACTTTATCTATCTCAACGATAGAGGTAGCAACCTCTAATCATAATTAAATTTAACCCCCTAAATTCAACCCTGAAGCCATATGAAATAGTAAAACCAGCTTGACAACTGCAATCTCTAATATTCATTATGATGACATATACAAAATCAATCATAGAAAATGCCATAATCAAATACTCTAAACAAATATTAATGTCTAAACATGAAAGAAATAGAAGCAATTCTTATTCTCACCAATATCAAAGATAAAGCTTCAAGTAGATCCTTCCAAGACATGAGGATATTAGGAAACAATCTCGTAATGGAGAAAATTATCCAATTACTGGTAATGCATAGCGAAGAAATCTTTATCAAAATGTTGAAAAATATGCATACCAACCTACTTAAACACGATAATCAGACGACTGAAAAGGCAATAAAAGGTCTAAGTCGAAACTGATCAATGCTCTTAACAAACTACGAAGATTATTGAGTTAATAATACCCAAATCTGATCTATGAAGAAAACTACTTGGAACGAGTTTGTAATCTCAGAGGATCCAAGATATAAAGTAAATGAGTGACTAGTACTAAATAAATAATCAAATTCCATCATCTAAATTATGAGAAATAGCTCATACACGAAACACGAAATAGAGAAATATTTAAAATACCAGATTTAGGGTCATTTAAAATACAGATCCAACATCCACATTAAGATGAACTGCTATATATATTAATAATATATGTTCCATTACATAAAGGGTGATTTACAAATTTAAACCTAAAAGATCTTTGATCCTAAATATAGAGGACTGGACATTCTTATACCAAAAAAAACCCCTAGTCGATCTATACAAATAACAAAAAATAGAATAACCACCTATAGACCAAAAGAGAAACTGAGGGAGCCCATCCAACCGTAAACCCTACCTTGGGAAAACCATAATGACTTCAAAAATGTTGTTAGGGTTCTCCACCTGAAATTTAGGGGGGAGCTCAAAACTAGCCTTGAATCTATTTATCTTTTTTGCATTAGGGGTACAGAAGATTAGGGCTTCCAGGTTATCAAATGAAACTCCTGGATGGATATACACATGAAAAACATTGAGGTATTTCGTCAACCAAACCCTGTTAACTTCTACCATGATGCCCCTCCAATGTAAAAGAAACCATATACTCACCTCCATTTTCGGCCACTAGGTGTAGAATGTGAGGCTCTCACGGATAATCAGTGAAGGCCGACGGTAAGCTGTGTCCAACTCAAAGGAACCTAGAGGGAAAGCCATATATTTCTCAAGAAGTGATATATGCAACTTGTAGACAATGCTCCTTACTACATTCTCCAAACCCTTTCACCATGTTGGTTGAAAAATGTTATTACAGAGTTGAATTATTAAATCATGATCCACCTTTGCTCTGGCTAGATAGCCAATGAAGGATTTGACAATGCTATTGTTTGTCTGCCAAGTGTAACTACAGTAAAAAATGCCTTCTCCAATCACCCTACCTACTGCAATCCTTGACATATCGTATAATGGGTTTAGGAGTCTGTTCCAGCATTTAGGCTTCACAGAGCCACAAAAGGCCATAGTATGTGATTCTTTGGAGTGGAATACCATAATGTTAGTGTCCATTTCCACAAATAGAAAAGGTGAAAAACTCGAAATAGGACAATCCCATAAAAAACAAAACAAGGAAAGATCTAGAAAGAAACTGACGCACCTCATAATGATGATGACACCATCAGACCAAGTCACGATGGCAACAAGGAGTAAAAATGATAATCATCCAATAAGAAGCCCATCATGATTTGATCTGATTGGGCAATTCATCATACATAGAGCCATAGTTCTATAACACTTAATAAGTAACAAACTCCAACCTAGGGTGACATTAGTCATGACTAACTTCAAACACAAATTATATAATATGAGTAAGTAAAACCTATTTCCTATGTAATCGATACGGAGCGCATATATGAATGAGAGGAACTTAGCTGCTATAAGCAAGGAATATTTTTAGGCAAAAGAAAATCCTTCACGAGGTGTATATTAACACCATCAACACCTTTATTTGCACGCTGATCTGCTTTCTGATTACCTTCATGATAAATGTGACGAATTTGGTAGTCCTTGAAACAGTCAAGAAGATCAAGGACAACATCAAGTCTAGAGTTAAGGACCCAATTGGGGGTAGAGAATTTTGTGATAGCATTCAAAATAATTTGAGAATCACATTCAATAACCACTTTGGTTATCCCAACCTCCAAACATAAATGCAACCCCGATTCCAATGCCTCTAATTCAGCCAAGTTATTAGAGGTAGGCCTAATGGCCATAGCCTTTTTTGCTAACCATTGACTAGAATCATTATTGGTGATAGATATGATTCCTGTTGTGCCAATGTTACCTTGGGATGCTCCATCAAAATTGAGTTTGGACCAACTGACCAGGGGGGGAACCATTCACAATTAGTTCTATCTTCTTTGCTTTTTTTAAAATACACAAGAGGAGGGTTAAGCAAGTTGACCCAATTCTTTTTCATAAGACCATCCCAGATAGAGAAGGATCCTTCTTCTTTCATACATTTTCTGAGATGGGAGTTAGTAACTTCCACGATACTAGCCTCGATTTTTAGGATTAACTCCTCAATCTTTAGTTCGAAATCCCAGAAGGTGTGCCTATTCCTTTCCTTCCAAATCTCCCAAGATATAATGGATGGACAAATATTCCAAAGTTTACTATAAACTCCCTTAGTCAAGCTGGTAGGCCAACTTATACGAAGGTCCCAAAAAGACTAAGGGAGTGGCGTAAACCAACCCAGCTTAAATCTAAGCCATTCCCAACAACTTTGCGAATATGGACACCTAAAAAGCAAGTGGTTTAGGTCCTCATAGTTTTGTTTGCATAGCACACATCTAGAAGGACCATGAATCCCAAATTTTCTTAGCCTCTCAGCAGTCAAAATCTTGTTTTGGAAGGCTAACCAAAGGAAGAAAACCAACCTTAGGAAGACAGGCCCCATCCCAACATAGCTTGAGTGGGATATCGACTCTGTCCCAACTTTGAGAATAAAGTAAAGCTTTGTAACCATCCTTTACTCTATAATTGCCATCATTGGAAACAACCCATATAAGTTCATCTTGCTTCTCTGATTGCTTGACTACCCTATTAGATAAAATCATGAGATAAGCATCTACTTCACCCGAATTTGCACCGAAATCTTCCACCGATTTCCAAACCCATATAGCCCCACTATTATTAGTAATCTTAGTTTTATAATTACAAACTTTATTCCCCCATCGAGAGATTAACAAGTCCTTTAAATATTTTTGATAGGATTTGGAAACTATAGGGGGGTGGCCATCCCAGGAGTCTTCCCAAAATAAGGCCTTATCCCCTATGCCAACATCCCATGTAAGAAACTTGCATATTAGATCATGAAATTTCAGCATAAAGTTCCAACTTTCAAAACCCTTAGGAGGATTGATCATTCTAAAAATTGAAATAGGGTCTTCCAAATTGAGATATTTGTTATATATAATCTTTTCCCATTTTTGATCTCTTTCTTTGTACAAATGCCAAATCAGTTTTGCACCCAGGGCTTCGTTTTGCCATTCTGTGTTCTTGACACAAAGTCCTCTCATTTCCTTAGGTTTGCAAATATTTTCCCATTTGATTAACACTAGCTTTTTGTCTTCTTCATAGTCCTTCCAAAGAAAATTCATAAGTTTAGTTTCAAATTTGTTGCGATAGTTCTTTGAAAGAGGGAGGCATGAAATGCAATAAATAGGAATGGTAGAAAGAACCAAACTAATTTTAGTAACCTTACCTGCTTTCGAGAGCCATTTATCTTTCCATCCCCCGATCCTACCATCCAATTTTTTGATAGTGTTGTGCCACACCTTACAAGATTTGGAGCCCTTTTCAAGTGCAATTCCCAAGTACTTACACAAAAATTGTCCTTTTCTATACCCCATGACCTCAAAAATCTTGTCTTCAATTTTTTTATTCATGTTTGTAAAGAAAATCTCAGATTTTGCCTCATTAACTTTATGACCAGAGGCTATCATATACGATTTTATAATAGATTTAAATCCTTTAGCTTCTGAAATAGTGCTTTTGCCATGAAGAATCGTATCATCAACGTATTGTTGGTGAGTAATATTAGGCATATTTCTGGTGACAGTAATACCTAAAATTAACTATTTCTGGTAGGCATAAGATAAAGCTCTCCTAAAAGCTTTAACCATAATGATGAAGAGAGAAGGTGATAAAGGATCACCTTGCTGAATACCCCTTGAAATTAAAAAGAAACCTTTAGGCGTACCATTAATCAAAATCGATATTTAAGGCATAGATATGAATTTAAAAATAAGATTGATCCATTGGTGAGAGAATCCGAAAGCTTCAAGAACCTTACACAAAATCCTCCAATCTATCATATCATATGCTTTTTGGATATCAAGTTTCATAAACATACAAGGATCCTTACTTTTTCCAACCAAATGAATTGTTTCTTGAATGGTAATGATGTCATCAAGGATAGATCTCCCAGGAACAAAGCTTGTTTGTTCCTTGGAGATCTATTTTGGTAAAAAACTTTTAAACATATTTGCTATGATCTTGGAAAAGATCTTATAAATTGTATTGCATAAGGCGATAGGTCTGAAATCCCCAACAGATTTAGGATCATTTTTTTTGGGGATTAATGTGATAAAGGAAAAAATAATTTTAGATAGTAGAGCTCTACCATTTCTTGAGGCTTCGATAACCTTCCATAAGTCAACCCCAATAATATCCCAACATTTCTGGAAGAAAAAAGCCTGAAAACCATCAGGTCTAGGAGATTTATTAGGGTTCATATTAAAAACTATTGGTTTCACCTCTTCCAAGGTAATGGCTTTATTTAGAAACTTATTATCCTCGGCCGAGATTAATTTAGGTATGAATTTGAGCATCTTATCTTGTGCCACTTTATTTGACCCTTCATAGTTGTTTAGGATATCCTTAAAATGCGTTACGAAGGTATCAACAATATCGCTTGGCTTCTCAACCCAATTACCTAAGTGATTTTTGATGCTCGTTATTTTATTCTTAGATCTATTATATAAAGTCAAGTTATGGAAAATTTTGGTATTTCAATCCCCTTCATCCAACCATTTTTCCCTGGATTTCTGTCACCAAAAAATCTCTTCTTTGGATAAAATTAATTCCTGTTTAGCTAATAACTCTTTTTCTAACAAATAGCTATCTTTGTTCATACCGTACTTAATAATTTGTAGGTTTAGATTTCTTAATTGATTTTCTATCTTATAAAAATATTATTAAAATGATCTTTGTTCCATTTTAGAATGCAATCTTTTAATAATTTCAATTTGGAAACAAAAACAAACATCTTCGAACCTTCTACTATGTCTTGCTCCCACCAAGCTTTGATGTTTTTGATGAAAGCAGGATCTAGGAACCACATTTTTTCACATTTAAATGGGTTCCTAGTGGGTTTAAGAGGTTGAGAGAGTTCCAAACATATCAGGTAATGATCGGACCCAGTAATAGGCAGAATAGAAGATTGAAAGTTAAAATTGGTTTCGTTTAGATCTCCTATGATGAAGAACCTATCCAATTTCTCCACAATATATGTGAAGTCTTTCCTCTTGCTATTCCATGTGAAGTGCCCATTGTTGATGGGAACATCGATCATGTCATGATTTTTGACCCAAGCTTTAAAGTCTAAAGAAGATTGTGAAAGATGATGGATACCACCTATTTTTTCAGATAAGTCTGAAATAGTGTTAAAATCTCTTCCTATCAGAAAGGAGTTGTCCTTAAAGTTGAGAATGAAATTACTAATTTCAGCCTAGACATTTTTTTTATCCATGTAGTTGATAGGACCATAAACGTTAATAAGAATAAATTGCAGATTTGACTTGAGACTCTTGACACTAGAACTAATCCAATTAGGACTATGATTAAGATAGCTAAGTGATACCTTCCTAGGATTCTAGAAGACTTCTAATCCACCAGATGCTCCTGCGGATTCTTGGAAGAAGGAGCCCCATACACCTAACATTTTTCCTAATTTAATTGCTTCATCCTTCCTTAGCTTAGTTTCTTGAACTATAATGATATATGATTCAAAAGATTTGAGATTTTTTTTTACTAACCTTTTCTTGCTAGGGGCATTTAGTCCCCTAGCATTCCATGTTGTAATCTTTATACCTCTTTGGGAAGGTACTTCCCCTTCCCAACATTTAGTAGCTGATCAATTTTTTGCTACTCTCTACTGAGTCCTTCTACTTCCCTAAGGTCCTTCAATGATTTTCTACCTCTTTTACCCTTCGTCTTGCCATAGTCAGGAGAACTCAAACTTTCCTGGTTCCGCTGAATCCCAAGATGCTCTGGAACTTTCCCTAAAATTAACTCATTGGTCTTCTTCTAGTCAGACTTCCCTTATGTATCTTCAGATTCTAACTCTCTGATAATCTTATTAATTATACCCTTATGAGAATCTTCTTCAATTCCATTTCCTGACATATTTTCCATGCTATTCCCATTATCTGTTGCCTTGGGACTCATGCCAATGATTTGATCTTGTTTCATAGCCTTATCCTCTACCTCTATAACATCAAATCTCTTCTAAGATCTTTGCAAGAATAGTTATTACCCCCTAATTTAATGATTCTTTGAATCAATTCTGCCTTTTGAGCCTTTATGCTGTCGTTGATATCCTCAAGACTAAATACTGGAACTAATTCATCTGTTAGCTATTCAAGATTCTCATCTCTTGTATTCTGATCATTTAAGTCTATCTCTGAATAATCTTCTTTATTTAGGAATTCTTGCACCTCCTTTATCAAGGAGCTCTCAGCCTTATAGTAATCTACTTTGTTAGGATTCTCTCCTAGGGTGAATGGAGAACTTCTGATATCTGAAGGAGTCTGCCAAAACTTGGAAGACTTGATGAAGTCTTCTTTTCCCAGTGTTCTTTCAATACTTTTTTGTATCTGACATTGATACAAGTTTGATGAACCCTTTGAAGGTGTAGGGGGCTCACTTAAAGTCTGATTTTTCTCCAAATAATAACAAATTCTCTGCATCCTCTATATTAGCTTCTATTGGAACCCCTACATCCTTATTTGGCTAGGGTGATTTCAACAAACTATCTATATTTGCATTTCCTATGAGAACCATTTGCTTCTCTTTGAAGACTTTGTCAACATTATCATTTGATCCCAGCTGTTTATTTCTACTAGATTCTGGTGATCTTTGATCCCTTGCATTCTTTCCTAGAATTTCTTGCTCCTTATGTGGTACCTTCCCATTGGGCGACATATTCCTGTTGTCTTCTGATAATAATGTCAATTTTGTGCTAATCTTGGAAGGTTCTTGTTTATTTTTCTTGATCCTTTTTGCTGATACATCTTTTCTAGTTGATGAATCCGGCCTCTTACTATGCTCAACCACAATAAAAGATTTGAGTCTTCCCTTTGAATCTGAAATACCTTCACTGCTAGATATTTTGCCACTCCTAAATCTATTTGAGGTTTACATTGATCAAAATTTAGATCAGAAGGCTCCAAAATGCATGATTGAACCCTCAACTTTTTCCTCTGAATGCTGAACTTTGGGAGTATAGTCTATAAGTTTGAGGTGCATGGCAAGGTTTCAAAATTTGATACCTTCCCCTTCTCAAACTTTATGATCTATGATATTTCCCCTTCAAATCGATGCACAAAACATTCATATGTCACTCTTTTTGTTACCACTTTTCTAATTCCTTGACTAAATTGATTATAGTTAGTTTTAATAAGCAATTTAACATTGTTATAATACTGGAAAGATGAATCTATGTCTAGAAGCTCTCCCAAGCCAAACCCTAGTGATGTGAGAATCTCTAAATGATTCAACTCTAAAGGAAGAGACTAAATGTTGACCCAAATAGGGCACAAGGAATCTAAACTTTCTAAGTTAAAATTAGGCTTCCAATCAATGAATTTGACAATATGTCCATTAAAGAAACACTCAAAAACAACTATAAGTTCTTTTTTAGAAGCTTCATCTTTACAATGTAAATAAAGAACAGTAACTAAGAAATAAGAAATACTTACCTATGACCTACAATTTTCTCCTAACCAATTGGAGAGCAATAACAAGTCATCCTTAGGAACATACCAGATTGTAAAGATACCAATAGTTTTGCATTCAATCTAGGCATCTTCAATTTCTTCATCCTGGAGGGAGATGGAAGGAGTTGCATTTGTAGGCAAAGCCTGACATTTAAGAATGCCTTTAGGATTAATGGAAGCCCTCGAGGCAGAAAGCTTAGAATGGCAGTGGGGAGGGATATATGAACATGGTTGTCTAGGGTCCTCAGATGATGCATTGCCTAATCTAGATGGGGTTGAAAATGAAAGAGGAGTTGGCTTCCCAAAGTTGGGATGACCATATTTTGTAAGATGAAAAACCCTGAATTGTTCCTCGAGATTGTCGATAGTGAAGAATGACAATGGTTAATGACTTGGCAAATCTAGGGCATATGATGAATCTCTTTGTGCCCTTTTAGGAAACCTTGATCCATAATGTGAATCATCCTGTAAAGGATTTACTTCATGTTTGTGGTCCCAAATGCTCCCATCTCTATTTTCCACATTCTCAAAAATGGAGAATTTATTTGATAATTTGACCTCAAAGCCTAATTTCACTTTATTCTGTTTCTTTCTCGACGATGGTCTACACCACTTCTTCAAGGTTTTTTTGTGATTTTTGCTGCAATTTGACCTAGGGTTTGTAGTTTGGATTTGATGTATAGTGCTTTGCTCTACATTTTTCACTAATTCGTAGTTGTTCGCCATTTTTCGCTAACAAGAAATATTGATTTTATCATAACATTATTAAGAATGTTGATGTTACTTATCAACCCACAATGAATTCATTTTTCCACAATCTTCTACATATTATGATTATGGAGAACTATGTTGGTGACATCATAGGTAAATCAAAGATACATGATTAACACATTATTGTTATTACCACAATCTTTGAATGATTAGAAAAGTAAAAAATTTGGCTTAATCCTAAGAAGTGTTTTTTCTGTAATACCCCTCCTTTACTACCATTGTAGACTTTGTTGTTAAAGTTATACATGACTCTGTTGTGGATATGTTATCCCTTAACTAATATTTGAAAATATAATACTTTTTTATAGAGGGTAATTGTATATCTCATAACAATGGTTAGTTACTTGCAATGATGATGCTCTAATTACTCTGAATCGATAAATGTAACTACCTTCATAATGATGTCAGATGTGTCTTTGAATGATGTTTACCATATCTTCATGATGACGAGTTGCTTATGTTAGAATATGATGAAATTATAGTCATGCTTTATTAATTGTACTTACCCCATACTTGCATGGGTATGGCATGTGTGTCTATTTTACATTTTTGTCTAATTTGCTTAATGTGGTTGAGGGAGGGAGTTGTAGTCACCTGTGAGTCGAGATCTACATGATGTACCACTCCTCGCCATTGCCTGTTTAGCTTAGATATATATGCACATGTACATGCTCATCTTTTATGTAGGTTGCAAGTACTAGGCATTGAGTTCCCTAAATTGCTAGGATGAGTGTGCCCTATCGCAATGACCCAAATGGTAAGAAGTTACTACCTCCCAACCGTGTGGTCACCTAGTCAAGCTCCCACTCCCACCATGTAGGGGGGATAATATACGATTGATATACAGCTAATCAAACCATACAATAAAAAACACTAATCTTAGTCAAGGATCCTAAAGTCTCTCTACAACAAGTGGTACTACTCATACGAAAAGACAATCCCAGAGGCAAGCCAAAACAAAAACATAAATATAAATATAAATATAAAGAGGAAACCTAAGATGCATATGGGAAAGTGTTATCACATAATTCAAATATAAGGTTACTCTTGCAGTCTCTCTCAACTCCGACCTCCAAGTGACTCTATGTCACATCAGTAATCCTTTTGTACAGACAAGGAAACTAACTATGCAAGATTACAATCAAGCATCTTCTCCCACTCCCATCCTAGCTTGTACTAGCAGAGGAACACTTAATCTTTTTAATTCATTTTAAAACCCCCCATTTAATGTTTAGTGTTATCACTTAATTAAGTTACTTATAATGAGTTATCTTGGCAGGCACTTAGGGCCCCAACTACCATTGCAAGCCACTTCCCCCTCATACACCTAGATAACCTATCTTGATGCTCTATTCAAAATAGTCCAAAAATACCAAAAACATTCTCATAAACCATAATCATGAAAGTCACCAAAGTAAAATAATGGAGCATAGGAAAGAATATCACATCCACACAAGGATGCATTTTCCATCCAAATATAACATCTTAAAGAATTGTCCATCCCATAATGGATATCCTATAATCATAGTACCAATCCATAAAGTCTTATAATCAAGAGAACAATAAACCAATATCAATAACATCCATCTCCAACATAGAGTACATCATTCACATAAAGAAAATCTTTCAAATTATAATATAATAAATCATAAAATAACATACTTCACAACACAACCATCTACATAGATTATGGTCGTCACCCCATTTGGTTAAAAGACACAATGGTTGAACAAAAATAATGGTCATAACCCCATTTGGTTAAAATACATAATGATCAAAACAATAAGTATTTCTCACACTCACACTCCAAACCATTCATGGACTAATCAAGACATAAAAATGGTTATATCATCGCACATAAAAAATAAATCTCATAGCCTCTGATGTACAGTACTAATTGGCCAACTACATAACCCCCAAAACATCATAAACGAAAATACAACAAAATCATATACTAATAAATCACAATAATAATACAAGTTTAATTTTGTGATAAAATTAATTTATATTATAAGGTTTTCATTTGGCTATAAGAGTTTATATTCAAAAACATGCATGAATTCCTATGGTATAAGTGTAAATAGATTCTTCATATATATTAAATCACCATGATTAATCAATATTATAATGACATTATTTCCTATAACTTATTGAGTAATTTAATATTCAAATCAAAATTTATCTTTTAATTAAATATTAATATTTTATCAATTTTAACTATTTCATGCTATCATGCTATTATTAATTTAAATGATCTTAGACTATAAATATCTTAGTTAATAATTCAAATCATTATATTAAATATTAATATCAATACCATTCTTAGAGTATTACTTTAACTTCCATATAAGTCCAATATTAATATTTCATTTCCATTGAACTCCTAGTTTAATTATAAAAAGATCAGCTTAAATCATAACTATAATTAATCAAAATATTTTTGGTACTTTTGGACTATTTTGAATGGAGTATTAGGGTAGGTTATCTAGGTGTATAGGGGCTAAGTGGCTTGCAATAGAGGTTGGGGCCCTACGTAGTTGTCTGGATAGCTCATTGTAAGTACATTAAATGGGGGTTTTAAAAATGAATTAAAAAGATTAATTGTAACTCTCTCATGCCTTCACTAGTACATGCTAGGATGGGAGTGGGAGAAGATGCTTGATTGTGATCTTGCATAGTTAGTTTCCTTGTCTATACGATAGGATTACTAATTCCACATAAGAGTCACTAGGGGGGCAAAGCTTAGAGTGACTGCCAAGGTAACCTTAGATTTGACTCGTGATGACACTTTCCCATACGTATCTTAGGTTTCCTATTTATGTTTTTGTTTTGAGTTTCCTATGGGATCATTTTTTCGTATAAGTAGTACCACTTGTTGAAGAGAGCCTTTAGGATCCTTGCCTAGGATTTGTATTGTTTATTGTATGATTTGATTAGTCATATATGGATCGTACATTATCTCCCCTACATGGTGGGAGTGGGAGCCTGAATAGGTGACCACGTGGTCAGGAGGTAGTGACTTCTTACCATTTGGGTCATTGCAATAGGGCACGCTCATCTTGGAAAATTAGTGAAGTTAATGCCTAGTACCTGCAACCTACATAAAAGATGAGCATGTACATGTGCATATATATCTAAGCTAAACAGGCAATGGAAAGGAGTGGTACATCATGTAGATCCCTACTCATAGGTGACTATGATTCCCTCCCTCAACCACATTAGGCACATCAAACATAAATGTCAAATAGACACACACACCATACACATGCAAGTATGGGGTAAGTATAATTAATAAAGCTTGACTATAATTTCATCATATTCTAACATAAGCAACTCGTCATCATGAAGTTATGGTAAACATCATTCAAAGATACATCATATGACATCATTATGAAGGTAGTCACATTCACTTATTCAAAACAATTAGAGCATCATCATTGCAAGTAAGTAACCATTGTTATGTGATATACAATTACCCTATGTAACAAAGTACTGTATTTTCAAATATTAGTTAAGGGCTAACATGTCCACAACAGAGTCAGATAGAACTTTAACAATGAAGTCTACAATGGTAGTAAAGGAGGGGTATTACATCTTCAATGTACAATCAAGAAAACTATTGGATTACATTGTGTCAAGAAGAGGAAACAAGGTAGATCCTACGAAAGTGAAATCTATCATGGAAATGCCTCTCCTTACTACATTGAACAACTCTACAGTTTTCAATGTCAGTTATAGTCTATTAGACAATTTGTGTCCTAGTTAGTCAATAAAGTTCATCCTCTCACACATTTTCTCAGAAAAGGTACAAAGTTTAGATGGGTTGCCTTTTTCAAAAAGAATTCAAACAAGTAAAGGTATACCTAGCTAATCAACCAATGCTAGTCCCCCATGTTGCATGTCGATAGTTAATTCTCTATACCTTAGCTAATACATTTGCACAGGGTTATCTGGATGATAATAGAAATGAACAAGTTATTTACTACCTCAATAGAACACTGGTTGGTTATGAGTTGAACTACATTGCCATTGAGAGAGCTTGCTTGGCCATAGTTTTTTGTACATAGAAGATCAATCATTACATGCTTAATCATACCACATTACTGATCACCAAGATGGATCCTCTCAAATATTCACTATCAAAAGTGGCACTCACTGGTTGCGTCATAAAATGGGTCTTGATTCTTAGTGAATTTGACATTGTCTATGTAGAATGCAAGACTATGAACATACAAGTAATTGTTGACCAACTCGCAAAAGCCCCTCTCCAAGGAGACTATCCTATTATAATTGATTTTCCATATGAAGTGATAATAATTGTCACCCCTAGTATGCAATGGAAGCTCTATTTCGATGGGTCTTTCACACAGAAAGGATCAAGGGCAAGAGTCTTGTTTGTTACACCACAAGGATACCTCATTCTAAAGTCTTGCAAAATTTCATTGCCTTGCGCAAATAATATTGATGGGTATAAAGGATTGGAAACAAGACTTTGTCAAGCTATTCATTGGAATATCAAGAGATTATATATTTTCAATGACTCCCAATTGGTCATCAGATAGGTCACATATGAATACCAGATAAAGGATGAAAATTTGCTACCTTATCGCACGATTGTAGAGGATCTTAAGTAGTATTTTACTAAGATAATCTTTCAGAAAATCTAATGACAAAGATGTCTTGCCACTATCACATCCATGATCAACATGCTAGAGTATAGTCCCAAGTGTGAGTTTATTGTTGAGAACCTTTTGCTTCCTACTTACGAACAACCTAAATCAGAACTGGTGTATGAAATTGTTGGACTTGAGTCTCCATGGTACTCTAACATTTTTACCTACCTCCACAAAATAATCCACATAGCCCTTTCCATAAGAAAAGCAAGACCTTCACTTGTCACAATTCTCGATATACTATCTTAGGTGACACACTTTCATGGAACCCTACTCCAATTTCTCAATTTACATGAAGCCCAAATGATGTTAGAAGAGGTACACCAAGGAATTTGTGGAGCCCATTCCAATGGACTTATGTTTACAAAAATGCTTCTTAGAATAGGTTATTACTGGCCTATTATAGAGGCTGATGCATATCACTGTGTGAAATGTTGTGTTCCCCATCAACAACATGGAGATTTGATACATGCTCCCATCCAAGACCTTCAAGCCACCATCACATCATTTCCTTTCTCCCACTGGGGTTTCAATCTTGTTGGCCAAATATATCCTAATTCTACAAATGACCATAAGTATATCATTGATGCCATTGAGTACTTCATAAAGTGGGTCAAGGTCATTCCATTGACCTACACCATAGGAAAGTAGGTTTTAAAGTTCATCTTGAACTACATTATCTGCCACTTTGAAATTCTCCAAGATATAATGATTGGCAATGGGCTTATCACACCTCCATCTGCACTCACACAAGAGCCACTCCATTTGCCTTTATTTATGGTTCTGAGATCATCTTACCCATTGAAATTGAACCCTTTCCTTAGAATTTCTCGTAAGAATCTAATGTTCAAAGAAGAATATACTAAGTTGCTCACTTGAAAGAGCTGAAACTCCTTGACGAGAGATGCCTCACTACCTCAAAACATCTTCATGTGTATCAATGTTTCCTTTAGAGTTGATTTTACAAGAAGGTAAAAACTCACGATTTTGTGGTTGGGGATTTAGTGTTGCAACATAACACAAGAAACCTCTAGAATCACAAAAAGAAATGGAGTTTCAAACCTAATTGACTTGGATCACTTATCATCATAGCAAAGTTTAGTTTTGGGGCATATCAAATTGTAACTTTAGAGGGAGATCTACCCCTTAAGTCTGTAAATATTCAACATCTCAAGTGGTTCTATGCTTGAGTTTGACAATTCTTGGACAATGTAAACTAGTTTCACAAAAATCCTAAAATGTTAGAAAATAAATAAAATCCAAAAAAATAGAAAGATAAAAAAAATCCAAAAAAGTAGAAAGATTTAAAAAAACCAAAAAAGAATGATAAAAAATCCAAAAACATTTGAAAAAAGATCATGAAGAAAAGAGTGAAAAAATCATTACTGTGGTAAATACCTAGTAAACAGATGCCTCAATGATATCAAAACATCCAAAAAAGGAAAGATAAAAAAGAGAGAAATAATCTATCTAGTAGTGAAAACCTTGCAATTCAAGCACTTTGGATAACTATCATGGTGAAAACCTATTTTAGGTGCCATGTATAGTAATTGGATCCCTTATCTATTAGGTTCACTCCACTTCCATAGATTCTTCAACCTATCCCCTATTTGTGTAGGATTCCTATGCAACTCATGTCTTTTTCATGTATATAATAAAATATTTCTAGTCTGCAAGGCATCCATTCATTCTCAGATTCACCAAAGACCCCTAGTCTATGAGGCATGTTCCCGTCATATGATCATAATAAGGATCCTCTTTGATCCCATTATACTAAGATTTTTGAAACAATGACTACAATAGAACCTAAACAAATTGCCACTAAAAATAAATGATTCAAAAACCTTTTTCCTTTCACAACAATTGCCAGTAAACATCCATACTTAAATACAATTCAACACTTGCAAAACTATGCCCTACAAAATGAATCCTTCCTTTGACTACATAATTAATTTCACCATAAACAAAAATATTATGGAAAGAACTATGGACTAGATGACTACTTGTTCAAAAGGTCTTTTTTGTTGATTTCATCTTTATGTGTTAGTTGTCACCTCCTCAGGTTTGCCTTGATCTTCAATATCTTGGTATTACGTGAATGGTTCAAATTCACTGCACATGTTGTTTATAGTATGATATGTTTTTTTGATTCTTTAGTACATCCATGACAGTATAAAATTTATGGTTATGTGTTGCTCGCTAGGTGAAATAGGCAGACACACTTTCCACCAATATCACTAAAAAGAACTTGGGTGTGCCCAGACCTCTCTAGTGGGTATATGTTATTGGTATCCATTACGAATATGATACTTGCATATATGTTCCTAAATTATATATTGTGTTTGAGATTCTAGTGCATGCAAAGGAATCTTGTCATTGATGCTCCTATAGTGCCTTATGTATAACTCCTCTTACAATATCAAACTAGGGTGTGCTCTCCCTTATGAACATAATTGAATCTCATGGTATCATGTAGTTAGGATTCATGTAGTCTAAGATTCATTGCACTTTTCTTGAGACAAGGATTTTGTTTATTCCACCCTTCTACTTGAGCTACCTATTCCAATGAGATACAGTTTGGTACACTTTATTTAGGATCTCATTAACAAGTTACATTAATGCTCATATCATGTCTTAGTTGCATTGATTGCATTTAGTTACATCTTTCATTGTAAGGTGCATTTCATTCATTTTCCATATCATGATATGTTACTAACATTTAATAGCATCATGTAAAGATACACAAAATAATTAGAGCATCATTAGGATTATATACTCAAACTATTCTTAGTGAGTAATTTTTTTTGATTAGGTAAAAGAAGGTTTGAAGGGGACCCGAAATCCCAAACAAAAAAGAACCAAAGTTAGGAGCTAGTTTTACAGGGACTAGCAACCTAGAATATCATAGTAGAATTCAAAGGTTGGTTTTACAAGGACCAACAATTAAGTCAAGTTGGTTTTACAAGGACCAACAACCAACATAAATCAACAAAATGACAGGGACCAAAAATCTAGAAAAGACCTAGATAAAAAATTAGATGAGATCTTTAATAACACCAATAATAGAAGTGCCTAAAACAACCTCTTTGAAAGAGTCTTGAATATTCTTTGTAGGAAGTTGGAGGTCCACTTTCTTAGTGCTTTATCTAGTTCTTCTACTCAGACCAACAGGCAACAATGGTGCATGACCTGTTGAGATAGCTTCATCTAGAGAGACTTTTCCAATAGAAGTAGTAGCAGCCAGGATGGACAAAGTAACACCTTGCATACCCATCTCACTATCCTTAATTAGTTTCTTAAGGGAAGCTTCATAATCCTAAAGTTCAGTTGGGATGTTCCCAACCAGATATTCCAGTTGCTTCTTACTTTCCTCATCCAACTTTACCTATAAAAATAGGGACTTCTCCTACAAGGAAGAAACAAATAAATGAAGTTTTTTTATTTCATTATACATCTAGTTGTCCATCGCCATCCTAATATTAGCCCTATCTTTGGCTTTATTCATAAATTCTAGAACATTGTCATCACCCTTAGAATCATCATTCCCTAGAATATTTTTTTTCTTGCTTTTCCTTAAAGTCCTCATTTTGGGTATTGGGCTCATTGTTTGTACCAAGATTAATATCTTCATGACCACATTTGGCTAGAGGAGCATTAACTGACACTAGATCAAGGAAAAGGGTAGCAATAACAAGGGAGTTCTTAGCATGCTCTATATCTAGTGTATGGTAATCAAGTTGATTAGCCCAATATCATTGTTATTATTACTATTCTCCTTCCTATAATTTTTATCACGCAAGACCTCCTTATCCACTATCTTTCCACTATCCTCTTTAATGATAACACTCTTGATCTCAAGGCTAGTATTAATCCTATTTTTTCTTTTAAACTTCGAGGAAGGGACATTATCCTTAGCTTTACCCTTATTAGAAGAGGGTTTACCTCTCTTTCTGACAGTACTAGGGGAAGAATGCAAAGAATCATGGGCCAAGATATCATCTAGGCTAAGAGCAGTATCATTGGTCTCAAAAGAACGACCGTCATTTGTAGTATGGGCCAAGTCATTGTCTAGGGGGCAACATCATCCTCGAAATCATCTAAGCTCTAATTAGAGTCTGTTTCCATAGCCAGAGCCCACTTGCAGCTATTTTTGTTTTTCATTGAAGAAATGCCAACAATCTCCTTTCTGTTGGGTGTGCCTTCCCTTCCTTTTTCCATTTACTACTAGAAATAGAGTGAGCAGGGGTGTTGTCTCAGCAAAACTCAGTGTTAAGAAGGATGAGACCCTCATGGGTGATAGGTCTAGAATCCTTATGCTTATGGGCTTTGAGCCTGTTGAGGAGAGAATGCACCAAATAGTAAGGAAAGGAGATTCTTTTCTTATAATGAAAGTGATTCAGAAAAACAAAGTGGTATTGATGAACCCTCAAAACCCTATCATCTAGAATGAAATACATCCACACATAGGTGAAAACTTCCTGCCAGATGTCCTTAATTTGAGCAAGATCATAGAAGTTACTGACCTTCACCAGTCTTGCATCCTCTTGGTCATTTTTGGGAAAGCACTTGATCGCCTCTTCTGAAGCTTTTTTCTGCTTGAAAAATCTCATACCTCCATTTGACAACTCAGTAACCTTAGCAATGAAATCAAAATTAAGGATTAAATATCTTCCATAGAGTGTAACCATGTCACCATCCCAAGCTTTGTAGAAACTATTTATCACATGAGGTTTGTAACCATGAATTTTTTCAATATAGCTGGTCACCTTCCCTTTCTCGAGCTAGTGCCAAACTTCCTTCTTCTTTTTCTAGTAGTGGCACTTCTTGGGTTCCAACTTTTTCGCTTCCCCTCCCATATTCACAAAAAGAAACCCACTCTATAGAAAGTGATTGAGAGAGCTAAGAGAAATACCCCAAGAAAGGTTTAGTATATTACCTCTTGAAAGCCCAAAATGCACCCACAATCCATGTGAAGTCTTGAAAAACATGCAAGCATAGAAACCATTCCATTTAAAGCAATAAATGGAAATAGTGATGATTTGATAAGTGGAGGCAGCGAGCATATCAAATGTAGATTTTCCCTTCTCGAGATATGTTTCTTTCATAATTACACTTAGCTTTTAAATTGTTATCCATGCTTAGCTAGTTAGTCCACATGACAATTTCATTACTTTAGACTGCTAGGTTGGCCATCCAATCAACCAACATGTTCATCTCATGATAGTTATGAGAAATGAACACTTTTAAAAAAAAATTGAGATGTTCTTTGCTTTCCCAAAGAAGGTTAGAAATATTCCATGCAGGGTCATTTTTATTATTAAGAATATTGACAATATTTATGGAGTCCCCTTCCAACTAGAGGTTCCTACAACTAGTATCCTTAGCCAACTTGATCATATAATATGCTTCAACCATCTCATCTTTGTAGCTAGAAGTAATTCCAAGAGGAATAGCATGAGCCCTGATGATGTTGAAACTATAGTCCCTAATGACTACCCCACAACCAACCTTGCATGGTTTCCCTTTGGAAGCACCATCAAAATTAGCATTTATCTAGCCACTGGGAGGCGATAACCATATGACATTCTCTCTCAGATTATCCTTTTTAACTTTACTATTTTGGCCAGGGTGCTCCATGTTGAGATTTTTTGAGGGGCCCAAATGTGATATAAAATTCTCCGTTATGTTTTTGATAATTCTTTTACCAATGACCCATGATGGGGTGTTGGTATCTCTGAAGATTCTGTCATTCCTTTCTTTCCATAAGCCCCAATAGATGTGGGGAAAAGAATATCGCTAGAGGATACAAACATGTTCTCCTTTGAAGGGGCTACTCCAACTTAAAAAACTGTCAGAAAGATTCTCCTGAAAAGTCCATTGCATATCCCAAAAATTCAAAATTTCCTTCCAAACATCCCTAGGATAACAACAATGAAGAAAAATACATGGTTAATAGATTCCATGTCATTTTTTGCAAAGACATCACCAGTTGGTTATGATCATCCCTCTTTTTCTAAGATTGTCTATAGTGAGAATTTTGTTCTGTAGAAAAGTCCAAAAGAAAATCTAAATCTGAAGGGTTAAACTTTTGGTCAAATCTTTAACCCACGTGAGATCAATTCTCTTTTCTTCAAAAAGAGAAAAAACTTTGAAATCACCACTTGAGTGAAGAGCTCAGATGACCATGTCTTGAGAGTTAAGATTGATACAAGAAGAAAAAGGAGAAAGTTGAACAGGGCAACGATTGTTATCCAAAGAAGTAAGGTCCACCCATCAGTTGTTAACCTAGTAATCATTGACTTTAACACCAAAGGTGGCTTTGCAGTGCTTAATGATTTGGTCATTATGGTAAAAACAAGTTCAAGGGAGAATCCCATAACTAACTACCCTCCCAGAAACAAATAGTTTTACCATCACCCAACTTCCATTTGCAACCTTTATGGAATGTGCTGATATGGATATACCAATGAAGTCAACCCTTTGAAGAATAGAAGCAATGAAGTATTCAAATTTTTTGAATCATCATATGGTTATCATGAAATAGTTTTAATGATACTATGTATATTAATGATTGTACAAGAATTATAAGTTACAAAAAGCATGAACAAGAAATGAATTCCAACGAAATCTAGATTACAAGAACATGTCTTAAGCCAAAGTCAGCATCAACATCCAAACAAGCATAAAATTGTCAAAGATCAAATGGAGTAAAAAAAAAAAATAGAGCGGTCATTTTGTGGGGTATTTTATGAGCAAACGTGAATGAATCTCAAAAACCTACGATTGGGGTTTTTCCCAGAATAGGTTGTGCTAACTTCTTTTGTAGACAAAATCCCTATAAATTCAAGGAGATAAGAGATAACCATTGTTTTTTTGAAAATAACATTTTATGGTTTGTTATTACAACTTGGGATATATAGTTACAACCATTAAACAAAGATGTGTTTAAACCTTGCTCATTTATACTCACACATATTGAAACACAAACATAATATATTCAATTCTTTTTTGGCATTCAAGCAAGATTTATTAGCTTTTAAGGGAATGCACAAGATGTTGGATTCCATATATGCAAGAATAATACAAGGGTCAAATGATCAAAGAAGATTGGAGTATTTATCAGGTTTTCATCTTCCCAATGTTCACTATGTGAATCAAGTGAAATACCATAGAGGATCTAAGATAAGAATGGATATTAAATATCAAAAACCAAGCTTTATTTCAATATACAAACAACATTCCAGCCATGGCTGTAAAATATGTTTGGGAAGGAAGCGAGACTTGACTTGCAATTAAGATGAATTCTCTTAAAAGAGTTATGAGACTAAATATGAGACAACAACATTCTAATAAGAAAATGTGACCCCAACATGGTATCAAGGGATATCTTACATTTCAATTTTTTAGAAACTTACAGTCAAAGAGGGTATGTGTAGGATCATGGTCAACCAAACTATGGTCTTAAGTGGCAGTGAAAAATTAGCAAATCAGGGTTATGTCAACTTGACATGTTATTTTAAAGAAATTATGAGCTTTTTATCAAAAAGTTGTAAGAAAAGAGAAAAAAAATTAGAAATCAATAAAAATAAAAATGGAAAACTTGTGCAAAAAAGAGAAAAAAGCAGAGCAGTTGATCTATCATAGAAATAAAAATAAAAACCCTAGATCACTTCAGTGGATTAGTAGCAATTCAAGAGCAAACACTAAGAACTAGTTCAGACCTTGGCATTCCTCAGCTATCCAAGATTCGACAAGATCCAATTATTCGGTCAAGACGGGAAACAAATTCTCCATCCTAGAGAAATTTGAGGAGAAAGAAAACTAGGGCCATCCTAGTCAAATATGAGCAAGTATACAATAGAAGGCATCAAATGGGCAGATAATCTATACACCTAAGGTTAAGTTCTCCAAGTTCAAATCTCCTCAAAATTATCCAGGCTTATCAAGTTTTTTTAGACCCCATTTGATCTTCACCATTGACAGTTTGGAAAACCAGTTTAGGGTTTTTAATCTAACTAAGTATGCCCATCCTAACTTCAGTAAGATCCTCCCAAAACCAATTGGATTAGGTATGTCTATGCCTTTAGATCCGCATCACTCCAATAGGTTAGGGTCTAATCCTTCATCTGCTAACGCATCTCTAAGCTCTTATATTCCCCCCCATCGTTGTCTTGCGGTTGAGGCTCCTCTTGCTCCTTTAAAACCTAGGAGATATCCTAGTTCCCAGTCTCAGTCAACATTTGAAGATAATTATATATTTATCACCAATGAGGAAATCAAAGATACTTGGCTTGATTGTCAAAAGGTCAGAATCTTCACAGTTTGGAATGGCCCCAAGAAAGATTTACTCCATCTCTCTAACTGGCTAGAGGAAAACTGTGAAGAGCAGGTAGGTATCTCTCACTTTTCAAACATAATTGTCTATCTACATTGTATGGATGAATTTGTTTTAAAAGAATCTATTTTGGTGTCTAAGTGCTTTTTTAAAGGTCATGATATTAAATTTGTAGAATGGCTCCCGAATTTTAGAGAAGAAGGGTTAGATTTCATGTTACCAACCTGGTTTAATATACAATCTCTACCCTTGGAGCTTCTCCAAATAGAGATTCTTAGGTCTTTAGGATTTGCTTTGGGAGAGTTAATAGATATTGACTCCTCTTTTTAGTATTGTAATAATCTGAAAATGCTCATCAAAACCAAGTTTAACCAATCACTACAGATGCAGAGGAAAGTGATAAAAAATAAAGCTACATATGATCTAAAACTGCAAAATTTTGAGGGCAAAATATCAAAAATTATAAGATTAAATGACAACAGTAAGATCAGATTTAAGACATTACCTCTCACTTCAGATTTCAACAGCAAGTTCCCAATGATGAGAATCAAGAAAAAGGGAATGAGCCAAAGGATTCTAGATCAGAACACTTCCACACTCTCTCATGAGAAGTTTGAGTTCCATACATAACCTTTTTGCATATAAAGGACAACTAGTGGAGGGGCAGGGGAAACATCAACAGGTAAATGTAACCTTAAATCAATCATAGTGGTTGATGATAAGAAGACCCCAAGATTGACAAAAGATGATAATTCTATAGGAAAATGGAGATCTAAAAGAAAGAAAAAAGCCTCAAAAAGTAGTATAGGATAAAGTAAGTTAGTAGAAGAAGGCAAAGTCATGGAATTTAGTGGGAACATAAACTTACAACACTCTCAGGAATAGTTGGCATCTAAAGAAATGGGAATGGATAAGTCTAACCCCATTGCTGCTAAGCATCAGGATCTAAATACTCCTCTTAATAGAGTTTCTACAGAGAATAATTTAAGTCCTACATGCGAAGAAGACAAAGATAGACTAATTTCAGCACCATAGCAAGTAGAGGCAGCATGAGACAATGGAAAGGACAATATAGAGGACATGGAGAATTCATTTTTATTTGAATTAAATTTAGAAAAATGAAGAGGAATATAAAATCCAAAAGGAAGAGTGTAAAACGATACATTGCCAGTTACATGTATCAGAGCACAAGGGTGTAACTCTAATCAAAGAAGCCTCTAATAGGTTATTCAAATTTTAGCAGACTCTAGCAGCCTCGATAAGTTCACCATTTACCCCAGTCAACAATCAAAAGGGTAAGGATATCCAAAAAATTCTTAAATTAGGAGGAAACAACTACACTTGTGAAGATTTAAGAAGAGATCTACTGAACATTGAGAAAGAGGATAATGACAAGAGTCAATCTTAGATAAATGGAAACATAATAGTTACATAGCAGAATGATAAAGTTATGGGCAATGATAGCAAAGTAGGCTCAGATACAGAGTTGGAAAAGTAGCCTAGTCTAAGAAATTAGATAATAAAAGAACTTGAAAATGAAGAAGCTGAAAGGAAATCTTGTAATAAGATTACTGCTATTCAAAATGTGGAAATAAAATTAGAACAACTTGGGATTCAAATGAACTAGGAAGGTCTAAATTCACCCAAATGTGACAAAGTGAAAGGTAAAAGAGGAAGGAGATCCTTAAAGGAACTCAAGGAAGCAGATGGGCTCAGCAAAGAACAATAAAAGATAGATCAATTACTTAATAATGGGAAGGGGAAGTGCCTTCCTGAGGAGTCATGAAGATTACTACATGGAATGCTAGGGGTTTAAATGGCCCTAGCAAAAAAAGGTTACTAAAATAAAACCTTAAATCTTTCGATTCTAAAATCATTTTAATTCAGGAAACAAAATTAAATAAGTTAGAAGGAATTAAACTAGATAAGATACTAGGCCTTTGGAATTCTTTCTTTCAAGAGTCAGTAGGGGCTTCAGGGGGTTTAGGTCTTTGTTGGAACCCTAGGATGGTTTCCATAGATATTTTAAACATTAGGAATAATTGGATCAGTGGTAGTGTTCAAAGTATGAAATCAGACCTTAAATTTATTCTTATTGATGTCTATGGCCCAATTAGTAATCTGGGGAAAAAAGAGGTTTGGGAAGATATCAGCATAGTTATGAACAATTTTAAGGATAGTCTATTTTTAGTAGGTGGAGACTTTAATACTATTTTAAATCTTACTAAAAAAGTAGGTGGAATCTAATAAATCTCGCAATCATCCAAAGATTTCAAAGAATGGTGTGATTCTCATAACATGATTGACATTCCTATCATTAATGGGAATTTCACATGGCATAATAGGAGGAAGGATTTTGCATACATTGCTGATAAAATTAGATATGTTTTTTTATTAAAGGTGATTTGGATATTAACAATTTGAATTTTCAATCTTCTATTCTATCGATTGTCGAGTCTGATCATTTTCCTGTTAGATTTGAATTCTTAGAGCCACATAAACCTGCTAAGAACCCATTTAAATGTGAAAAGATGTGATTTCTAGACCTTAGCTTTATCGATAATATAAAAGAATGGTGGGCACAAGATAATACTGAAGGTTCCAAGATGTTTATTTTTGTCGCTAAAATGAAGATGCTTAAGGAACAAATTCTTAGATGGAATAAATAAGACTTCAATAACATCTTTAAAGAAAAAATAGATATAGAAGAGAAATTAAAGGACTTACACTTAGAAGTAATTAAGAAAGGCATGAACAACAATAACTATTTTTTAGAAAAAGAACTACTTGCTAAACAGGAGGTTGTATTATCCAAAGAGGAAAGTTTTTGGAGACAAAAATCAAGAGAGAGATAATTAGATGAGGAGGATCAAAATACAAAATTCTTTTACAATTCCACCTTACATAATAGAACAAAGAGTAAAATATCATGTATTAAAAATCACTTGGGTATCTTAGCTAATAAACCAAGTGAAATTGTGGTTACCTTTATAGAACACTTTTAAAAATATTTAAACAACTATGAAGGGTCAAATAGAGTAGCACAAACTAAACTACTCAAAATAATCCCTAAAATTGTTACAACTGAAGATAATAGGGTTTTAAATAAACTCATCACTTTGGAAGAGGTCAAGTCAGTAGTATTTAATATGAATCCTAATAAATCCCTAGGCCTAGATGGTTTTCAAGCCTTCTTTTTCCAAAAATATTGGGATATTATCAGTGTAGATCTTTGGAAAGCTATTGAAGCCTCAAGAAATGGTGGAGCTTTGTTATTAGAAATCAACTATTCCTTTCTCACTCTGATTCCCAAAAAGTCAGAGCCTAAGACTCTAGGAGACTTTAGACCAATTGCTCTTTGTAACATAGTTCACAAAGTTTTCTCTAAGATCTTAGCTAATAGATTAAAGGGTATTCTTCCAAAGATAATATCTGAGGAGCAAACATGATTTGTTCCATATAGATCCATTCTTGATGGCATTCTTACCATCTAAGAGACAATTCATTCTGCTTGCAAGAACAAAGAGGCATGCATGTTTATGAAATTACACATCCAAAAAGCATACGACATGGTTGATTAGTGATTCCTTTGTAAAGTTCTTGAAGGTTTAGGGTTTCTCATCAATGGATCAATCTCATTTTTAAATTCATATCCTCACCCAAAATCTTAGTACTTATTAACGGAACGCCAGAAGGTTTTTTTGAAATGTCTAAAGGTATTAGACAAGGAGATCCTTTATCTCCTTCTCTATATATTATTATGGCAGAGGCCTTTGGGAGAGCAGTTACTGATAACTATAATAATCATAAGATTTCAGGAATTACTATAACTAGGAACATGCCCAATATTACGCATCAACAATATGCAGATGATACAATTCTGCTTGGCAAAAGTACAATCATAGAGGCACTTGGCCTAAAAGCCATCATAGAATCTTATATGGAAGCCTCCAAATAGAAAGTGAATGATGTTAAATCTGAGATTTATTTTATGAACACAAAACTTGAAGTTGAAAATTAGATATGCAAGATCATGGGATACAAAAAAGGTTCATTTCTCTATAAATATTTGGGAATTACCTTAGAGAAAGGCCTAAAGTCCAATAAGGTTTGGTGCAACACCTTGGAGAAGTTGGATGCTAGGCTAGGTTGCTAGAAGGACAAATGGTTGTCAAGGGCTAGAAAGAGTATTAAGATCAAATCAATTTTATTCGCCATTCCAACCTTCCCTCTCTCATGTCTCCCACTATCCAAGGGACTCCTCCTCAAATTTGAGGCCAAACTCAAGAATTTTCTTTGGAATGATTGTGAAGAGGACAAAAAATTGGCACTCATTAAATGGGAGAATATGTGTAAACCTAAGGATATGGGTGGGCTAGGGATTAAGAATTTACAATTGCAAAATGAAGGTTTAGGTGCCAAATTAATATGGTGCCTCTTTAAGGAAAGAGAACATAAGTGGGCTAAGATTTTATATAATAAATATCTTGATGTGGTTGATCCCCTTTTGATCTTTAGAATGAAGACCCTTCCTAGAGGATCCGAGAGTTGGAATTTTATGATAAAGTGTCATCATCTAGTTTGTAAGTATCTAACCTAGGATGTCGATAAGGGTGATGAGGCCTTATTTTGGGAAGATTCTTGGGATGGGCATCCTTCTATAGATCCTAGTTCTATCCCTAAGAATCTCAAAGAAAAATTAGTCAATCTTTGGGGGAGTAAAGTCTACAACTACAAGACAAAGATTACTTGGAAGGTATATCTAGATGGATTTGGAAACCTCTGGAAGGTATGGGTTTGCATTCAACTACGTTAAAGGCCTATGAAAAGATAATATTAGATAGGTGAATTAAGCAATCAGAGAGGAAAGATGAACTTATCTAGGTGGCATCAAATGATAGGAAGTATAGCGTGAAAGATGGATATAAGGCTCAGATACACTCACAAAAATGGGACAAAGTGGATATTCCACTCAAATTATGTTGGGACTTTGCTTGTCTTCCAAAGGTAGAATTCTTTTTATGGTTGGCTTTCGAAAAAAGAATCTTGATGGTTGACAGGTTATGTAAATTTGGTTTTCAAGGTCCATCTAGGTGTGTGTTATGTAAACAAAATAGCGAGGATTTAGATGATCTATTGTTCAACTGTCCATTTTCCCAAACATGTTGGGAATGGCTCAGACATATGCTAGGGTGGTCAATGCCTTTGCTGAAAAAATTTATGGACCTCCTCCAAGGATGGCCTACAAACCTGGTCAAGGGCATTTATAATAAACTTTGGAACATCTGTCCTTCCATCCTGACGTGGGAAATTTGGAAGGAAAGGAACAAACATATTTCTCAAAACTCAAAATTGAAGCCAAAAGAGTTAATATTAAAAATTGAAGCTAGCATAGTTGAAACAACTAATTCCCATCTCAGAAATGTTAGGAATGAAGAGGGAACTTTCTCTATTTGGGATGGTCATATGAAAAATAATCGGTCAAATTTGATTAATCCCCCTCTTTTCTATGCTAAGAAAAGTAAGGAGGCCAGGGAAAGATGCAAATGGTCTTCCCCTCCAAAAATATGGGCTAAACTCAAATTTAATGGTGTTTCCAGAGGCAACCCAGGCACAAAAGGTATTGGTTGTATCATTAATGATGATACAGGTAATTGGATAACAAAAAAAGCCATATCTATTCAACCCACTTCCAATAATCTGGCAGAATTAGAGGCTTTGGATTAGGGTCTACATCTGTGTCACAAGTTAAGTTTATCAAGAGTTATCATAGAAGGTGACTCACAAATCATTTTAAATGCAATTAGGAAGCATGTGACCCCTAATTGGGTCCTTAACTCTAAACTAGAAGAAGTTCTTGATCTTCCAGATTGGTTTCTAGATAGTCAGATTTGTCACATTTTCTAAGAAGGTAATTAGAAGGCAGATTATTTAGCAAACAAGGGGGTTGATGGTGTCAACTCCTTGATCATCAAAGATGTATCATTTACACCTTCTTCATAGTTTGAGTTGATCTCTAAATTATCCTAGTAAATCTGACCTTTAATATTAAAATATTTAGTGTGGGACTTCTCTTTGTGTCCTTATTTCGATCAGTTAGTATTTGATCTTATATTATCCCCGTGGTTGTTCCCTTTTCGCTTGGTTTTAATCTTTTATTTTTAGAGTTATCATTATTTGTTTTATTAATTTAGTTTTTTTTTTCTCCCATTTCTTTCTTATCATTAAGTTGGGTGGCGTCATTTCTTTTTCACCCCTAGTCATCCTTTTGTTCATGATTTATTGCTCCTATGGTCTTTTTATCATTCCCCATTCAAGCCCTACTCATGTTTCAGTTTATGTGGGTGACATCATTAGTTATTGTCATGCTAGATAGTGCTTCTAGGTCCTTCAACTATCTTTGTCTTTATACTCTATGTTGTCTTTTGTCTCTATCATTAGGTTCTTTCTTACCTTCATGATGGAGTCCAACATCAACATTTTTCACACCTCAAAAACTTGCACTGTGGCATTCTGCGGTAATATCAAACCAAAGAGATGGAAAAAAAATTTCAAATTGGTGGACGACATGACAAAGATCATTATAAGGATAGCCATTGGTGAAGGGATTTTTGATTATAAGTTTACATGGAGGACGAATAGTGATATAATAGGCCCATTCATTGGTTGTATGGCAAGAGCTAGGGTGGAGGCGTGGGCCATTATCAGACTCTGCTGCTACATCTTTGATCCAGTTTGGAGGAAGGGTCTCAAACAAGTAGTCAAAAGCATAGATGAAAAATTGCACATTCCTCTTCCAGAGAAGTATATGGATCTTCCTCTAGGGTCCCCTGATTTAGAGGTAGCCTATCATCATCCTTCATGGTAATCCGTGAAAATCTAGCCTTTTATCAGGAATGGCCTAAGATGGAGGCCAGTATTCAATTCCTCCTATGGTGGAGAGGAATTTTTGAGGAGGAAAGTAGAGCATGGTTAACCAACTATCTTAATTTGTTTAATGCATACATTTAGCCTGGAGTAGTTTTCGACAATCTTCAAGCCTTAAAATTTTGCACTCCCAATTTGGAGAAAACCAATAGGGCTAAGTTTGATTTTGAATTCCCACCAAACTTCTATGTGGAGAATCCAAATGATATCCCTAAAATCCTTATGGTCTATTGGAAGTAAGGTGCTCTGTCTGGTGTTCTTACGAGAAGTTTTTCTTTGCTCCTAGAAAGATGGTTAGGTGGCATTATGTATTAGGGCTTTGTTTTCTTGTTTTGTAGTTCCATGCTCTATGCTATGGGTTTTGCAATGATCAATATGTTTATAATATCTCACTATATGTTGGTAGTAGCTCTATAATTAGGGTTTTTGGTTTGTGACCCTTAGTAGATATAGGTGCACGGAGGCTATGGACTCAACCTATATTTTGTATATCTATCTGTTTGCTAATACAGATAATGGCAAGAATCTTTGTTAATTTTACAGTTCCTTTGAGTGTTCTAGATGTGGATGCCCTCATGGCTTATTGTTCTTATGCTATAATTAGACCTAATATAACTTTCTTGATCTAGCTTTATGGGTTGTTGTACTCTAATTTGGCAGGCTTTATGACATCCATTTTTGTAAGGCACGTCTCTCTCAATCGCTTGTTTCTTAGGTACTTTCATGATACCCTTTAAATTTTAGTTGAATTTTATGACTATCCATGTGTGGACCTTTGATACATAGTTTCTTTTTGCTTATCCTTCTTTCCAATGTTATTTGGATCAAGACACTTTTTCCCTCTCAGGGGTTTTCATTGCTCAAATTTCATTTAGTTTGTTTGATTCTCCTCCTATTTTGTTCATTTTGTTGCTATGTTTGTCCTTCATCTCTGCCTGCTATTTTCTCCTTAAGCTTTCTATTTAGAGCTCGATGCATGATTCTGAGTCCTTATTGGTTTCATTAATCTCCTATTAATCCGATCTAGGAGTTTGGTAGCTTTAGTTTTATTTTACGATCTTATTAAGGTTTTATGGCTTTGTTGGGTTTGGTATATGTTAGGTCTTGATTAAGCCTTTTGTAGGATTTAGTTTTATGGTTGTTAGTGGCTTAGTGCTTTTTCTACTTTGTGGTTCTCTGGCTCATTATCTCCCTTATGTTAGATTGTCAAGCATCTGAGGTGGAGGCATTGAGTTCAGAATGGTTGATTGGTGAAAGATAGTAATGTATTAATCTTACGGCTTTAGTTTTGATCAGTCTAATTGAGACCTGTTTAAGAGGTTACTAGTTTAATCACAAATTTAAACCACCTCATTGGATTTTTATATTTTGTATAATTTATATTTTATTGGTTCCCTAATTTAGACATAGAGTATAGTTATGGAATGTAGACTAGATTGTATGATCTTTGATGCCTAGGTTTTCAGATTTCTCATCTGAATTTCATATTTTAGGATCTTTGTATTCACATCAAAGGCTGGCTCTCTATTTTCTATTCTTCTTAGCAAGGCAAGATGGGTCAAGATTAAGATATTTGGTTAGTCCAATGATAGAGGGAAAGAATTTTGGTTTGAGGTCATTAGTTCAAAAGTGATGAATGATGCTAAGCAATATGTCACTTTATTTATTTAAATTTGCTCAAGATTAACAATGGTGCTCCCTACTTTATTTGGTAGAACTGAACTAACCCTATTTAGTATCTTAAAAATATTAATTAGTTGGTCCCCTTTATAGGTATTGGTGAGGTTTCGGTTCTTATAACCCAAAGTTTTGTATTCGACTTAATACTTGGATTTAGGTATTGTTAGGAAGATATCACATATCAATATGATAGAATTTTTAAGGAGCTAGTGTTAGTATGTATATATTTACCATGTTGTAGGAATTATTTTAATTCATATAGGAACTATTAGATACAATCGGGTATTTTCCAGGGTTACCATTATCCTATAAAGATGTTTCTAATTTCTTCACTAACCATGTTGATTGTTAATGAAGTCAAGGAGGAGGGTTGAGTGATCTGCTCGGCAATCAAAGGAGTGTTAAGAACAATGGCAAGACTTGTTCCTTTATAATTGGTCACAATTGTTTCAAGTACTCTTGACGATTGTATCGATCCTTTTGAATCCTTTCTATTGTATACATAGTATATGTAGTTATTTGACTAGGGTATGCCCCTTTTATGATGTATTAATAAAGGAAGTTAGTCCCAGGCTAGACTGGAGGTTTTCTTCTCCGTTCTTTCCTACCAGTGCTCGTTTGAACAGAGATACACTTTTGTATATTATTTGAATTAATAAATACAATCAAGGTCTTCGCTATTTACCAATTAAAAAAACCAAAAAAAAAAAGTTGTAAGAAAATAATATGTAGGAAATTGAATGTAGTTTGTAGACTACTAGGCTTTATCTAGAAAAAAAATCATTTGATTGGTCAAAATTTTGAATTTTAATGTAGTACTACAAAAATTTCATGGCAAAAATGAAAAATAGGTGTATGTTTGACCACCTTAATCAAAATCAATTGTTAATATTTTTAAATATTATTCTAGATATAAGAAGTAGACTCATGTCTGGATGTGACGCATATTTTTTGGGTATTTTTATTCTAAATAAATAATATTATGAATTTTCTACTATAACATTTTCAGAATAAAAAACTTCTGTGTCTGACAACCTTAACTAATTGAAAACTTAAAAAAAAAAAAAAAAAAAAAACTTCTTATAATAGGCGAAGCATAGAATGTCACACAACTTTTGAATTTCAAAAATGTTATATCTTTTGAAAGTTATAGCTGTTTTTCAATTAATAAGTCAGTCAACACTTTGCATGCATCTTCATTAGAAATTAACTAATAAATACTTATTGAACTCATAATTTGACAACAATTATATTGAGGGAATCTTGAGAGTGTTCTCAAGAAACTATTTTTGTTTCATTGAATTTGGATGAAAAAAGAGTTGTCAGAGGGTCAGTCAAAGTGTGGATGTCAGATAAACATGACTCAAACATGTTATTTTGAGTTGACCAAACAGGCTCTATAGTGCCTACCCTAGTTTACATTTCTGTTATCATTGCCAAACTCTTTTAGGCAAATTTTATGTTTGATGATTAGTAGCATTATTTGAGATTATCAGATATTGTTTTAGATCCAGTTGATATGTGATGAGATTACTTGATACTCTATACTTCATGTATGCATGATGATTATTACAGTACTTTCAGTTATTGATGATGATTAGTTAGATGGATTATCATATCTGTTCTCTTATGGATACTTACCCCATACTACATGTGTATGGTGTGTGTGTATGTTTTCTTTATGTATGGCATTTCTGATGTGGTTAAGGAAGAGAGTCACAGTCACCTATTAGTCAAGATCTACATGATGCATTGCTTCTTGTGCTTGTACATGCGTGGATTTTATGCAAGTTGCAAGTACCAGGTATTGACTTCCCTAAATTGTCAGGATGAGCGTACCCTATCACATTATCTCAATGGTGAGAGAGGGGAGATAAATTCTTAAGTCCAAATCCTAAACCTTTAAGCCATTTGTCATAGAAAATTAGGACAAGTATATAAGTTGATTACCTTCTGAATACGTCAAATGACATTAATTCATGATTATAACCCTTTAGTTTGATCTTGTATGTATTTTCCTATGATGGGTTTTCATATTATTTTTTATGAGTCCTTGGTGATTTTTCTATTAATTAAGTCAAATTAAATGATATAATTTAATAAGAAATTATTATGATATTTTAATATTTAATTTTACATAATTAATTGGGAAATTATTTAAATAAAAAGAACTAAATTTGAAGATAAAAGTTATAAAAATAAATTTAGAACGCGATAATATTTATTTAATTTAATAATAAAATATTTAGAGCTCATTTTTAAATAAATGCTAAATAATATTATTGGTTAAGTTAATAAATATTTGATCAATCAAACATTCAAAAATTTAAGAAGTGGGAAAAGAAATTAATTTATTAAAAGTCTCATGATTGCATGATGCATGCATGAGATTAAATTCAATAAATTAATTAAAAGAGAAGTCAAGAAAGAATTAAATAAAGCAATTTTAATAACTCAATAAATGTGCATGGGAAAGAAAAAGGAAAGAAAAAGAAAAGTTAATTTAGAGTTGATTTAATATGGGGGGGGAAGGGGGGTCCGTAACCTGAACACCCTACTATTCTAAGGCCATAGGCCATATAAATTATAGGATAGGATGTTTTCAATGCAGGGGCTCGAATGCATGCTTCGATGTGCCAGCCTGATGTTACTTCTAGAAGCACTAAGTTTGGTGAGCAAGGAGTTCTCTTGAGTGAACGCACAATTAGTGCCTCAATTTTAGGGAGGGAACTCCATATCACAATTTAGGGGTTCATTTTCGAAGGACCACGAATTTGGGGAAGAGGAAGGAATTTTCATAAAGGAGAAGATTTTGAGAGGAGGAACTTCTCTACAATTTTCTTGGGCGTAGCGATTAGCATCAATGTCTAGGTAGACGCTTATGATTATTCGCTAAAATTCATTACGCTCTTTCTTTCCTGTCTTCATGGTGTCTGTTGAATGTTTTTCTAAAGAATTATTGTGACAAAATATGCATTCCTAGTATGAATATTAAATCTTCTATTTATTGAGAAAATCAAAAGATCTGTATAACCCTCTTTCAATAGATTAAAGATATGACAAATTAATCGAGAAGGGTTTGAATTATAATGGAAATTTTCGTTATTAAAAAAATTTAGTAGTTAATTGGTGGGTTCGCTGTAAATTCCCAATCAGATTAATGCCGAGATTATGATAAAAAAAATGTTTTAAATACATTTTATTTATTTATTTATATTAATTACAAAATTAATATAAAATAAATTAATTTAAAAAATATTTTAATGAAATTTTTTTATTTATTTACATTAAATTTTTTTTAAAAAAAAGTAAATATGGGAGGGCTGGAAATAACCCCGTACCCCCCTTACCTTTAAAACAAGTGGTCACTGTCACTGTCGCAGGTACTGCAACAATGACAATACTATGTACTATTGCGGCCACAAGTCCTACGACAGATATAGTGGGGGCCGCGGCCTTTGTTAAAGCTGATGAGCTTAAAATGCCTAAGTTTGTTATTTTTAAAAAAAATTAATTTTATTTAAAGATTTAATTATTATTTATTAAAAATTTTTAATATTATTTTTATTATTAAAAATTATTAATCATTTTAAGTTTTAATAATTAATTAAATGTTATTTATAGTTTAATGAAATCAAATTAAACTTAGTTAATGTTGAAAATTAATTAATAAGGTTAGAGAATTATTTTAATTCGACTTGATAAATTTCAATTATTGAAAATCCAATGAGGCTTATCTTAGTAATTTTTTAAAATAAAGACATAAATTACCCTGAGAACATATTGGGGGGGATGACTTAATAAATGTAATGGGGAAAATTTTATATTTTATTTTATTCAAATAAATGAATGGGTTAAACTATAGGGTAAATAGAGAATCTTATTTTTTTTACTTGAAACATACACTGAAAATGAAAACTAGAAACTTTATATTTAACTCAACCATGTGTTTTCAAATCAAATCAAACTGTGAAATTATCCTATTTTCTGTGTGATGTCTATGATTTGGGTTTGGGGTTGACTAGATTGTTGACCAGTTCTAGGATGTCTACTAGAGGCTTGGGAGTTCTGTGAGTGGATTATGCTGACATGATCTGATTATTTTTACTTAACCATGGTAATGTGATGGTATGCTCTATGTTGAGTGTGTTTATATTATTAGTTATTTTTTTCAGTGTCTTTGTGGGATAGCGAGATTTATGCTATGGGATATTTGACTTAACTATTTTAAGTCATTGATCAGTATTATTGGGATACTTTCTGGTTGCTCACTGAGAACTGATGGGTAATGTGATTTATCTTTTGATGCTTTCAAGTCACTTGTATAGGGCCGAGGTGTTTTACTATGATTCTTTGATTTTTTATTTCATGAGCTTGGGGTAGGTTATCTATATGTAATGTCACGAAGTGGCTGCTAGGGTAACCCATTGTAAGTTGTTTAATAAGTGAAAACACTACACTAAATGAGAGTAAAATGAACCTAATAATAGTCTTTTTATGTTCTTGCCCATGCCTCGAGTGCTAGTACAGACTAGGATGGGAGTAGAGAGAATGCTTGGTTGCAACCTTGCATCCATAGTATGCCTTGTCAGTACAAGAGGATACTAGTGGCCGCATAGGGATCACTAGGGGGTCGAGGTCTTGAGAGATTGCTAGGGTAACTCTAGGGTGATTTGTGCGGTGACACTTTCTTGCTTACATAGTAGGTTTCCTACATGTCTTGTGTGCCTCTGGGTATAGATGTTGATTTATTTTGGAACCCTTGAGATAGAATACTTTAAGATTTCTTGGACTTAGAGAGTACTTTTGATATTTGGATTAATATCATGTTTGGGACTTGAGACTATCTCCTTAGTGCGATGGGAGTGGACCATTTAGGTTCCACGCAGTCGGGTGGTAGTGCTTTATACTCTTACCATTGAGATCTGTCTGTAGTCACCATGGTTGGAGCTTCTTTGTTTGCATTTCCTTTCATTCTATCTATGTAACATTATGATGGATGGTTATATTTTATGATGGATGTTTATATCTTTTATGATGGATGGATATATCATGTATGGTGGATGATTTCATTTATTTTATTGTAATTGTATCATGGATCCGAGGAGGATGATGTATTTCTAGTTCTACATATGTATATTCTTTTAGCCTTTCATACCTTGTCACATGTACAGTGGATGATTAAGCATTATGAATTTCATTTGCCAAGAGGCATTTGGAACAAATGTATATTATTTAAATGGACATTTGAATTTTTAATTATTCTTTCATATGGATGTGGTATTTGATAGACTTAGTATTAATTAAATTTAAACATGATTCAACATCATGGGATCCTTAAGAAATATAACTTGTTATGTATGCTTATAGATGATTGTATGTTATTGCTTTTGCTACTTTATGTTTGATGTGTGTGTTATTCTTCTTGTTCAACAAAAAAAAAATTGTTTGGCAAACTTAGTAAAGCTTTAGGTTATTTCTTTTGGATCCCTTAGCAAGACGTTACAAGCTCGGTAAATACCAAACCTAATCGGGTACCCAAAACAAGATCAAGTACTCGATCTAGTTTTGGGTACACGAAAATTGGCAGCAAAATGCAAAATTTCAAATTTGAGATATTGGGGACAACATTGTTTTACATTTTGGGGACCCTATTATTTTACATTTAAATATATGTTTAACATTTATAAACATATTTAAATATGTTTTACATTTAAGATATAATAACAAATGAATATTATTTTTTCTTATTTTCTTATTATATATTATATAACAAATATTATTATAATATTATATAATGTATTAAATATAATTACATAGTATATTAGGATCATAGTGCCATATATTGTTATATAGTATTCTATATTATCTATATAATGTTCAATATAGATAAATAATTTATAAATATATCATTAAATATATCTACTATAATATATATTTTAGCATAGTATTAGGAATTGTTTTATAGTATTATATATTTTATTAAATAAATATAATTATATTTAATATTATATAATTTAAATATAATTTCTTATGTGTTGAAAGGGGACATAGGTTATCCTATGACCCCTTTTGACCCATATGATCAATTATAATATGTCCCTATGGGTCCTAGGAATCTTAGGGACATATGTTGTCATGAAATGTGTTAAAAGGTATCATGTTATCCTATGACCCCTGTTGACCAATATGATCAATTATAATATGTCCCTAGGGGTTCGAGGATCCCTAGGGACATATGTTGTCATGAAATGTGTCGAAAGGGATCATTGGTTAACCTATGACCCTTTTCGACCCATATGATCAATTATAATATGTCCCCACAGGTCTGAGGACCCCTAAGGACATATGTTGTCATGAAATGTGTCGAAAGGGGCCATAAGTTAGCCTATGACCCCCTTCGACCTATATGATCAATTATAATATGTCCCTAGGGGTCCGAGGACCCTTAGGGACATATGTTGTGATGAGATGTGTCCGACCCATATGGTCAATTATAATATGTGCCTAGGGACATATGTTGTGATGAAATGTGTCTAAAGGGGCCATATGTTAACCTATAACCCCCTTCAACCCATATGGTCAATTATAATATTAGACCCTAGGGACATATTTTGTGATGAAATATGTTGAAAGGGGCCATAGGTTAACCTATAACCCCCATTGACCCATATGGTCAACTAAAATATGTCCCTAGGGGTTTGAAGACCCCCAAGGACATATGTTGTCATGAAATATGTCGAAAGGGGTCACAAGTTAACCTATGACTCCCTTGGACACATATGATCAATAATAATATGTCTGTGGGGGTCCGAGGACCCCCAAAGACATATGTTATCATGGAATGTGTCGAAAGAGGTCATAGGTCAACCCATATGATCGATCATAATATGTTCCTAGGGATCTAAGGACCCCTAGGGACATGTTGTCATACAATGTGTCGAAGGGTCATAGGCTAACCTATGACCCCCTTCGACCCATATGATCTATCATATATGTCCCTAGGGGTTTGAGGATCCTTAGAGACATATGTTGTCATAGAATGTGTCCAAATGGGTCATATGCTAACCTATGACCCCCTCTGACCCATACAATCGATTATAATATGTCTCTAAGGGTTCAAGGATCCCCAAGGACATATGTTGTAATGAAATGTGTCAAAATGGATCATAGGCTAATCTATGCCCCCCTTCAACCCATATGATCAATCATAACATGTCCCTAGGGGTCCAAGGACCCCTAGGGACATGTGTTGTAATGAAATATGTTGAAACCTATGACTCCCTTCGACCCATATGGTCGATCATAATATGTCCCTTGGGGTTTGAGGACCCCTAGGTACATATTTTGTCATGAAATGTGTTAAAATGAGTCATAGGTTAACCTATAACCCTCTTTGATCCATATGACCAATCATAATATGTCCCTGGGGGCCCGAGGACCACGAGGGACATATGTTGTCATGAAATATGTCAAAAAGGGTCATAGTTTAACCTATGACCCCCTTCAACCCATATGATCAACCATACTATGTCCTTGTAGGTTCGATGACCCCCTTTGACCCATATGATTGATCATAATATGTCCCTAGGGGTCCGAGGACCACCCAGGACATATGTTGTCATGAAATGTGTCGAAAGGGGTCATCAGTTAACATATGACCCCTTTCGACCCATATAATCAATCATAATATGTCCCTAAGGGTCCAAGGACCCCTAGAAACATATTTTGTCAACCCATATGATTGATCATAATATGTCCCTAGGGGTGCGAGTACCCCTAGGGACATATGTTGTCATAAAATGTGTCAAAAGGGGTCATAGGTTAACCTATGATCCCCTTCAACCCATATGATCGATCATAATATGTCCCTTGGAGTTCAAGGACCCCTAAGAACATATGTTATCATAAAATGTGTTGAAAGAGGTCATAGGTTAACTTATGACCCCCTTCGACCCATTTGATTGATCATAATATGTCTCTAGGGATCTGAGGACCCCTAGTAACATATATTGTCATGAAATATGTCAAAAGGGGTCATAGATTAACTTATGACCCTCTATGACTCCCTTTGACCTATATGACCAATCATTATATGTCTCTGGGGGTCTAAGGACCCATAGGGACATATGTTGTCATGAAATGTGTCGAAAGGGGTCATAGGTTAACCATGACCCCCTTTGACCCATGTGATCAATCATAACATGTCCTTAGGGGTCTAAGGACCCACAAGGACATGTGTTGTAATGAAATATGTCAAAAGGGGTCATAGGTTAATCTATGACCCCCTTCAACTCATATGATCCATCATAATATGTCCCTAAGGGTCAAAGGACCCCATGGACATATGTTCTCATGAAATGGGATGAAAGGGGTCATGGGTTAACCTATGACTCCCTTTGACCCATATGATCAATCATAATATGTCTTGGGGGTCCGAGGACCCTTAAGTACACATGTTGTCATGAAATGTGTCAAAAGGGGTCATAGGTTAACATATGATCCCCTTCAACTCATATTATCAATCATAATATGTCAATAGAGATCTGAGGACCCCTAGGGACATATGTTGTTTGAAATGTGTTGAAAGGGGTCATAGGTTAACCAATGACCCCCTTCAACCCATATGTTTGATCATAATATGTCCACCCCTAAGGAAATATGTTGTCATGAAATGTGTCGAAAAGGGTCATAGGTTAACCTTTGACCCACTTTGACCCATATGATCAATCATAATATATCCTTGGGGTCCGAGGACCCTTAAGGACATATATTGTCATGAAATGTGTTGAAAGGGGTCATAGGTTAATTTCAACCCATATGATCAATCATAATATGTCCTTAGGGGTCTAAGGACTCTCAAGGACATGTTTTGTCATGAACTATGTCAAAAGGGGTCATTGGTTAACCTATGACCCCTTTTGACCTATATAATCAATCATAATATGTCTCTGGGGGTCCAAGGACCCTAGGGACATATGTTGTCATGAAATGTGTCAAAAGGGGTCATAAGTTAACCTATGACCCTCTTCGGCCCATAAAATCAATCATAATATGTCCCTAGGGGTCTGAGGACACTTAGGGATATATGTTGACATGAAATGTGTCGAATGAAGTCATAGGTTAACCTATGACCCCTTCAACCCATATGATCAATCATAATATGTCCCTATGGGTTAGAGGACCCCTAGGGACATATGTTGCAATGCAATGTGTTGACAGGGATCATATATTAACCTATGACCACCTTTGACCCATATGATCAATTATAATATGTCCTTAGGGGTTGGAGGACCTCTAAGGACATATGTTATCATGAAATGTGTCGAAAGGGGTCATAGGTTAACCTATGACTCCCTTTAACCCATATGATCAATTATAATATGACATATGTTGTTATGAAATGTGTTGAAAGGGGTCATAGGTTAACCTATGATCTCTTTCGACCCATATGATCAATTCTAAGAAATATATAAATACTAATACACACACACACTATATTATATAAAAACTATATTTATACTATATTATCTTAGGTTATACTATATAAAAAATACTAATATATATATATATATAATATACTTATACTATCATATAATAAACACTAATATATAAATAATATGTAATTATAATATATATTTAACTATATTAGAATATACTAATAGTAAATATTAATATATATATAAATATAAAATAGTAATATATTAACGATATATAAAATTGTAATGGTCCCATAAAAAAGTGGTTCCTACTTTAAAAAATATCTCCACTTGATTTCCCTCATTATTTGGGTGCACATTTTGGGTATACGATCCTATATCGGGTATCCGATATGGAATCAAGTGCCCGATCCATTTTACTAGTGAACTTTTACCAAAATATTCTTTGTCATAGCAAACCCAAGAATCACAATTTTGTTGTCTTTTCATGGGTTTCAACAATGCTTTTGTAGAAAAAGGGTTTATGGACCATTGCTTGAAAAGGTGGCTAAAAAAATCTATAAGGTGTCCTAGATTGTTGTTTGAATGGAGAGCAGTAGCTGTTAAAAGGCTAAATACAAAAGGCAGGTATCAAATGAAGACATTGAAGCATATAGGGAAAGAGACAGGGAAAATCACCAAAGGAAGAGACAAGGTATGTTAAATGTCAATCAAGTTGACAATGTATTGATCAAAGGTGAAATTATAGAGTTAGAAAATGGATTTGTTTAATTGGGGAATGAAAATGTATTGATTCATAATGACAATGTCAAGATTGAAAATGTATCAATTCATAATGTGAATGTCAAAATTGACCATGTGGAAAATGAAATCCATAGGAACCCTACACATCTTCTAATTATAATTGAAATGAAGGTCCTAGAACACCAAAATGCTTAATTGAAATTGATGAAACCATTATTAGCAATTTGGAAGGGAAGAAATCACAAAGAACCATTTAGTTATGGGCTTCAAAAATGTATAGATGTTTTTTTGGCAACAAGACAGTGGTAAAGCAATGTCATGCTTTTGTGCACTTATTAATATTGTAAAAAATGAGACCTATGTTTGCCAAATTGAAGATTCCTATCAATAAGAAAATGGAGAGAAATGTCATTATTGTGAAGAATCATTTCATGCTCTCAATAGCATTGGTAAAAATACTAGGGAGAAGGACAAGAGAGTTTCTCGAAGGGTTATTACAACCTCTTTGGTAAGTCATCATTTGAGAAAGGGTAGATATATGAGACAAACTTGTATTGACTTGAACCTAAATTGTACTACTTTGAGAAGAGAACTTGCTAGAAGAGAGAGAATTGGTGATCCTCTTCAAAATGATACATGGGCTTTTGGTGGGAGACTTCCATATTTTGATAAGAAGCTAATTGATGATGTGAATAAAGAAATTGCACAATTTTGATCCTTTAGCTCAAGAGTCTCCCCAAATGTTAAATATGTATTGAAGTTGAGAATTGGCATTAGAGACTGCACACCATATCCTACACATTATTTGGAGGTAATTCAAAGCATGTTGTTCAAACAATTTAGAGACATTCATCAAACATTGCATATTTCACAAAGGGCTTTTGAATTCTTGAAGCCATTTTGTTATGTGCCACTTAAGATTCAAAATACATGTTGTTGCAAATATCATGTGGAGTTTTCTATGCACCACAAACTATTATGTTCTATTCATTCTACTTTGCATATTAATGTAATGTTGGAGAACTGTGGTGCTAGTGGGCTTCCAAAATCATCAAGAGACTTTCTAGATCAATTTTTATGTCCTAGAGTTGATGGTTGTTTCTTTTATAGAAATGATTGCTTAAATCAGAAGAGTTCAAAATGTGGTGGCTTATCCAAGTTTATAACATGTTTCCATGAGGGGTGATGAAAAGATCTGGGGAGGACAATAGTTAAAAAAAGATATACAAAATGGTGAAATATACATTGAAGAGTGGAGGCAAGGGATCTAGATGTGAGTTGGTTGCAAAAGAAATCAGTGTGGCTGATTTTATTTCAGATTTGAAGAAAAATATTTTCTACAAGTATGGAAGGAATATTCACAGGTCTTATTGGTTAGATCAACAATTTATAATGTGTAAGGACATTTTTTCCATTTGCACTATTATATTAGTTGTTGACTTTACAAAGAACTACACATTGTAGCCCTAAAATGAGACACTATCTCAGTATTACAACTCCATTCAAAATTGTTATTTTGTCCACATAATATATAGACATGCTCCTAATAGTGCAAAAGATAATAGGAAGACTATTAGAGAGTACCATTTTTACATGAGTGATGATAAATCTCAGTCTCATGAGTTTGTGCAACATTATTTCAAGAATTATTTTAATTTCTTGTAGGAAGATGATATTGCTATGGATAGACATATCATTTGTGCAGATAATTACACAAGTTAGTTCAAGAATGCTCGCATGTTATTATTGGTTGTATAAGATGCACATAGAGAGGGGGTGCCTCATATTTGAATTTTTTTTGAGTCTGACCATGGGAAAGGGGAACATGATGGAGCAGGGGTGTGTGTTAAGAGAGCTCTAATTAAGGATCAATTGAAGATTTTAGGAGCAGAGCTTCTTGATGCTCATAGCATTGTTGATTGGTGTAGTTCAACATTATCATAGGGGGTGACTCTTGATTTTACAGTACACAGGTTCTTTTGGCTGGTTGAGGAGGGGTCCATAAGTGATAGATCAGATTATGCTACTGTTAGAGATTCTTTAAAAAATGCATTCATTCTGGAGCTTTGATACTAGTATATGGACCATTTGGACATGACAACTAGCTTGCTTTTGTTCTAGTTGTTTTCAGTGTGATTGGGATCACTGTGAGTAAAGTGATTGGGTGCATACCCGGGCTCCATGTCATCTTACTTCATTGTCTCTCGTGCCCTCTATCAAAAATGATGACATGGAAAGTTTAGTTAAGCATAACCATCTATTAGATCTTCTTCAACTAGGACAAATCTTTTCATTGGTTGCACCATAAGGGAATGATGAGAAATCAAATTATTGGTTAGCACGTTTTGTAACAGGTAAACAAAATCTTGGGAAACTGATTACAGATGATGATAGATTCACAAATCCTACTAGTTCAATTGTTGTTGCTAGAACATGGCTATAGACATACATGCTTAGAAGGAATGGAATTCCCATATTCAAACACTATTAGAAGCATAAAACAATTCTCATATATTCACACCTTATTAAAGTAACAAATGTGAAGTTGTTGAAGCATCAAGGAAGACCCAAAGTAAAAAGAACTTTTTACTATTATTAATGTTGATCAAAAGCCCTATTGGAGACCCTAAATCAAAGAGAGAACCCTACTATTGATCCCTAATCCATGTTGTTTGTTAGTGTCAAACACTTAGTCATTCACAAGTCAAGATTATTTTGTCATCATTACTACCGAGTCATCCTATATAAGCCAAGCTAAGAAATGGAGACTTGTACATATTCCAAGTCATATGTTGAGCAGTAGTTATTGACGAGCGAGCTAATGGTTTTTGAGTACTCTAGTGATTGACAAGTTTATCACACATAATAGTGTATGCCAAGTTATTTAGAGATATTAGTGGAAGTCAACTAATATAAAAAACAAGTTATTTAGTTTATACTGAGCAAAGTTCAGGTTGAGGGACAACATGAAGAACAATTTATGTTGAACACCAGTGTGATGTAAGTGTGGAGTAACATAGTTTAACATTTTTGTTTGAAATGACACTAAATTCTATGTTAACCATTTTTATCAAGTTGGAAACAAGTTTTGAAGATCGAGGATGTAATCAAGGAATGATTATGCATTCAAAGGAAGATCATTAGTCCCCAGGAAAGGGAATCCACTAATCAAAAAAATGCAATGACTAAGCGACAAAATGATTGATTCTAGATTATTGATTTGTATCTAGAGGTTCACCCTATCATCTATTTAAGGAGGATTTGTGACCTAATTCAATGTAATGAGTGTATGGGCACATGTGTGTGAAGATTCTAATTACATGCAAAGTTTTGGAGGTGAATCAGAGTGTAGAGAATGAGCAGTGTAGTGAAGAGTTTTGAGTAGAGATAGAGGAGATCTATCATAGTAAGGTGATATTATATTGCATAGAGGAGACATGTTATTAGGCATTGAAGTGCTAACTGAAGTATCATTTATTAAGAATTCTAATAGGCATTTCAAGGTTTAAATCTCTTAACAGAGTAGCTTTAACAAGGTTATGTAAATCTCCTAACAGAATAGTCACTTCATTATGATGTAAAAATCCTTTGACCAAGGTAGAACCTAGTATTTCTTTTAGCCTTTAACAAGGCAGACCTTCATAGGGTAGCTCATTAGAAGTGACCAAATCATTGTAGCCTTAATAGGCACAACTTTATTGCTGTAGTAGTGAAGATTTTGTAGGTGTCATCCCCACCACAATTTTACCTTCACCTTGGAGGATTTTGTGTTACCAAAATCTATGTGTTAATGTGTTATTTGTTTCTAAGTTTACATTTATGCAGTTAGAAGGTAGATTTGATATTATATTAATGTGAATGATTGCATTGATATGAGATGAATGTTAAAATGAGGGTTTTATGTGGTTGTATCAAGTTTGTTTTATTGTATGAAGTGAAAGAAGTTTTATAGATCCAAATTCACCCCCCTCTCAGTATCACACTTTCCCTATTAGATTTCCAATAATTAGTATCATAGAAAAGTACTCTTGGCAAAAGTATAACCACTTGGGAGTTAAATACCTTGAAGATGGAAGCCTAATAATTGGGAAAGATCACTAAGAACTAGAATATTGATGTTCAACTTGCTTATGAACAAGTCAAGGCCACAAAGGAAAGATTAAATAAATCCTTAAAGAGAAGAAAATAGATGGCAATACAACAAAATGAGACCCAATACAAAGAAGAGACCATTGAAGAAAAATTCAATGAATAAAGATCCAGTGAATCTAATGCAACAATAGAAAATCTATTGAGAGGAACAATACCCTGAATGAGGAAGTAACAACATTAGAAAAAGAACATAGAATTCAAGTAGTAAGGCTATGCAAAGTTTTCAAACAAAATAAAAAAGTTGAAGAAGACAAAGCAAAGGCCAAAGATGTGTTTGTTGGAAGCATGAATGCTGATGATACTTCTATGTGGGAGTATTGTAGAAACATGATTAGATCATTATCATGACGATATGTTACATTCATGACTGTGTTTGTCATTTCAATGTCAACATAGTAGTTTTTTTGTGGTATCTAACATAAGAGTATCAGTAAAGATCAAGTTGGTATGAACAGATAGTTGAGCATTTTCACTAAGCAAGGTTAAAGGGAGATAATACTAAGTGTCCAGTATATGCAGCTAACCTCGAAAGAATAAGATATTAAATCTAGAAGAAGTTATGCAAGTTTTGGTGAAGATTGTTCTGAGATAGAGTTTACAAAAGCATGTTCTAGTAAACTTGTTATATCTCTTAGTAGATTTGTTATTATGAGAAGCTGAAGTTAAAGATGTGAAGAAGACATTATGGAGATGGCATAGCTAAGCTTGCTCGTCATAATTTTACACGTACAAAAATTTATTCAAGTTACAAGGTGAAAGATTAATGTTATCACTAAGTGTAACGTGTTCTTAATGAGGTCCTATAATAATTAATTGAGAAGGTGTAATAGTTAACTCAGGGAATTATTTTATGGATTTAGTATAAAGGAAAGATAGTTTTCTTTATCATGTATGGAATGAATGAATGATTGCAAGAAGCATGAAGAGTGGAATGTGAATATAAGCAAAGTGGAGCAAAGGTGAAGAAAACTTCATTGCCAAGGTTTTATTATGAGATCTAAAGTTTGATATTTGGATCTGAGGTTCATGACTTGGTCTACAAGGTCTGACAGTGATTGGTCTGGTTGATAGCATAGAGGAAAGAAATTAAAGTACAATACAAACAATTATTCTGCAAGGAATAGTTGAAAGATCAGTTGGACAATGAGTTTAGTGGTCTTGTCCTAGAAGCTATTTGGACAATGGGTCCTTTTTCCTTCTACAACTCCCAACAGGGTTGGAATCTCCTAATAGAGATTCAAAGTCTCCTAACAAGGACTCATATGTACTAAATGTTGCAATAGACTCTTAACAAGGTCCATCCTCTAACAAAGAATATTTATATTAGTACATCATCTTGTGGGCATCATTCCCACTGGAATTTTTCCTCTGATCAAGGGTCTCCCTAGTCAACAAATTTGGTGTAATTGTCTATGTGCATCTTAGTATGGTTGTTGTTTACTTTGATTGAATGGTTAAGATTATTTAAGATTGATATTATTGGATAATTGATTCACCCCCCCTCTTAGTTATCTTGGTGGACTATTGTTTCTAACAATTGGTATTAGAGCTTCATGTCCTTGAAGAGAGATTTTAACAACTTTAGGAGATCCATAACAAACATATTCAGAAAGGATAGTCCAAAGTTTGATGGAACAAATTATGATAGCTAGAAGGAAAAGATGAAGACACTTTTTTTGTGTATGGGTCCAAGATATTGGATCTTGACAAAATCACAAAATATAATTATTGCTGAAAGTGCTTTGGAAACTTGTACCAAGGAAGAAAGGGAACTTTTCATGTGCGACATGAGAGCTTGAGAAGCACTATTGTTCGCACCTCCTAAAATTGAGTATAACTAGGTAAAATCACTTAATACTTCTCATAAGATTTGGAAAGCCTTGGAAAATAGTTTTGAAGGTGATGAACATTCTAAGAAATTGAGGCCACAAAGTTGGATTTGTATATTTCAAGATAATAAAATGATGGAAGACAAATCTATAAGAACATATGTAGGTAGGATATTAGAAATTACTATAGATATTAGATCTCAAGGAGGAACCAAGGAACATGATGAGGTGATCTGGAATATATTTAAGATCTTGACACCACCATTTAAGCAAGCACTTCAAATGATATAGTTGTTGATCTCTTGTACCAAAGATTTCACAAAGGAAACATTACTTGGGAGACTTGAAGCAGTTGAGAATGAGCTTAGACAGTCCAAAGAATTGACCAGAATAGAAATAACTTTTAGTGCCCTAAATATTCAACCTAGTTTATCAAGGAGCACAAGTGCTAAAGGAGACTTTACTAGCAGTAGCAGATCTGATGAGGATATAAAGATAGAAGGAGTAGCCCTTTTGGTAAGAAGAGAAAAGGATGGTAACAATTTTTTTAAATGTTGGACTTGTAATGAGTTTGGTCATCATGCATCTAAGTGTCCTAAAAGAGAGAAAAAGTATAAAGGAAAGTTCAAACCTAGAAGATATAGAGAGTGTTTGTATGAAAATGAAGAAGATAATTATGATAAGCAACAAGTGAGTGCTAGTGATGATGAAATAGGATTTGTAGCTATTAAAGAAGAAAGTCCAGAGAAAATGGCTTTGGTATCACAGGTTGAAAAGAAATCTAATTGGACAATTGACAATGGTTGTTTACATCATATGACTGGTGATATGAACAAGTTTTTTGACTTCAAAAGTTATGATGGGGGCATTGTTAGAGTTGGAAACAATACAACATGCCATGTTAAAGGTATTGGATCTATAACTCTTGATGGTAAGACTAACACTAAGGATGTATGTTTTGTTGATAGTTTGAAACACAATCTTCTTAGTGTTGGAAAACTAGTGGATAAAGGTTATTCATTATAGTTCATAGAGAAGGAATGCATGATCAAAGCCAAAGATGGAAAGGCGATTGGAACAGGAATTAGATCTACAGGTAATGTATTTCAGTTGAATCTAACTGAAATGACATGTTTGGTTGCTAAGGTAGATGATAGTTGGTTATGACATAAGAGAATTTGCTATATAAACTTTGACAACATTGTGAAAACTAGTAGTATGTTTGCAGTTAGAGATTTGCCTAAGATTTTTAAGCCTACTAACACAATTTGCAAGGAGTGTGTATTGGCAAAGCATACTAGGACTTCTTTTCCCAACAAGAAGTTTACTACTATAACAAAATTGGAGATTATACATATAGATCTTAGTGGTCCTATGAAGACTAAAGGATTCTATAGTGAAAGGTATTTCATAATTTTAGTTGATGACTTTTCTAGAATGATGTGGGTTGCATTTCTTAAAGAAAAATCAGAGGCATTTGATAAGTTCAAGATATTCAAGAATAGAGTTGAGAATGAATCAAGTAGCACATAAGAGATTCAAAATGTATAAAATTGATGTCAAGTCAACATTTCTAAATGAAGAACTTGAAGAAGAGATATACATAGAACAACCTAAAGGTTTTCCTTTAACAGATGACAAGGACATAGTATGCAGATTGAAGAGAGCTCTGTATGGCTTGAAGCAAGCACCTAGAACTTGGTATGCAAGGTTGGAAAAGCATTTGACAAAGCTTGGATTTAAAAAAGGTATGGTAGACAATAATCTATATTGAAAAGAAATAGATGATGGATTGATGATTTTGGTAATATTTTTTGATGATATCATATTTGGAGGAAATGATGATGAAAGTGAAAAGTTTGCAGAAGAAATGAAGAAGGAATTTGAAATGAGCATGATAGGAGAAATGAAATACTTCCTACAATTACAGATTGTGGAAGATAAAGAAGGAATCTTTATTTCTTTGACTAAGTATTTGAGAGATCTAATGAAAAGGTTTGGTTTGGAAACATGTAAACTAGTTGGAACAACTATGGTAATTAGACACAAGTTATCTACAAAGGATGAGACAACTATTATTGGGTAGAAGAAGTACAGGTCTATGATTGGAGGGTTGCAATATTTGACTCACACAAGGCCGGATATAGTAAATGCAGTTGGAATTGTTGCAAGATTTCAAGTTGATACCAGAGAAGCACATTATGCAGTAGTCAAAAATATATGTAGATACCTTAAAGGAACACCAAATTTTGGATTGTGGTATGACAAATCTAACGAGTTCACTTTATATGCTTATACTAATGCTGATTGGGTAGGTAGTATGGATGACAAAAAGAGCACCAGTGGTGGAGCGTTCTTTCTTGGAGGAAGATTGGTCACTTGGTTAAGCAAGAAGCGAGATTGTATCTCACAAAGTACAATAGAAGCAAAATACGTTGCAACAACAAACAATTGTAATCAAGTTTTTTGGATGAAGTAGATGCTAAATGATATAAGGATAGAATTTAGTGAACCTATTATTAGACATTGTGATAACACAAGCATAGTGAATATGTCTAAGAATCCAGTGTTGCATTCTAAGACTAAACACATTTCTATCAAATATCACATGTTGAGAGAGAAAGTTGCAGAAAAGGAAATCAGATTGGAGTATGTAAACACCAAAGAGAAGATTGAAGATATTTTCACTAAGTCTCTTCCCAAAGAGACTTTTGAGTATTTGCGAGGTATGCTAGGGGTTATGCCCCTTCCTACATCAAAGTAGATGATGCAAGAGTGCATCAGTCTAGTGTAACAGAGCACTATTATTTATTTGGACTGAATGCTGATGCTTCCTATATGGGGGAGTATCTATGATGTACAGAGTCATCTAGGATTCTTGTTGGATGTTATTTTGAACAGTGTCTTTGGACACTTGAGCAAGTCTAAAACAATTGTTGCGGAAATTGATGGTTGCTGAAACTTTTGATAGTGATGTCAATGGGGGAGAAATTACAACATGAAAAATAGTTTGATATAGAGTACATTGAAGGGAGATATTGTAGCTAATATAGAGCACATTGAGGTATATTAATGGGGGAGAATGATTGATGAAGAGGATTTGAAAAGAAAGATTAATAGTCTTTTACAATTGGTATTTTTGGAACTAGATGTTTTTCATCCATGTTTCCATCAATGCCAAAGGGGGAGATTGTTGGAAGCATGAATGTTGATGATACTTCTATGGGGGAGTATTGTAGAAACATGATTAGATCATTATCATGATGATATGTCACATTCATGATTGTGTTTGTCATTGATGTCAACATAGCAATTTTTTGTGGTACTTGATAGAAGAACAATGGTAAAGATCAAGTTGGTATGGACTGATAGTTGAGCATTTTCAATAAGTGAGGTTAAAGGGAGATAATACTAAGTATCTAGTATATGCAACTAACCTCAGAAGCATAAGATATTAAGTCTAAAAGAAGTTATACAAGTTTTGGTGAAGATTGTTTTGAGATAGAGTTTATAGAAGCATGTTCTAGTAAACTTATTATATCTCTTAGTAGAGTTGTTATGCTGAGAAGTCAAAGTTAAAGATGTAAAGAAGACATTCTAGAGATGATGTAGCTAAGCTCTCTCATCATAATGTTACATGTACAAAAAGTTATTCAAGTTACAAGGCAAAAAATTAATGTTATCACTAAGTGTAACGTGCTCTTAATGAGGTCCTATAATAATTAATTGAGAAGGTATAACAACTGACTTAGGGAATTATTTTATGGATTCAATATAAAGGAAGGAAATTTTCCTTTATCATTTATAGAATGAATGAATGATTACAAGAAGTATGATAAGCAGAATGTGAAGATAAGAAAAGTAAAGCGAAGGTGAAGAAAACTTCATTACTGAGGTTTTATTATGAGATCCAAAGTTTGATATTTGGATCTGAGGTTCATGACTTGGTCTACAAGGTTTGATAGTGATTGGTCCAATTGATAGGATAGAGGAAAGGAGTTAAAGTATAGTACAAACAATTATTCTACAAGGAATAGTTGAAAGATTAGTTGGACATTGAGTTTAGTGGTCTTGCCCCAGAAGCTATTTGGACAGTGGGTCCTTCTACCTTTTGCAACTCCTAACAGGGACTCAAAGTCTGTTAATAGGGACTCATATGTACTAAATGTTGTAATAGACTCCTAATAGGGTCCATCCTCTAACATGAAATATTTATATTAGTACATCTTCTTGTGGGCATCATTCCCACCAAGGTTTTCCCTTTGATCAAGGTTTCCCTAGTCAAAAAATCTAGTGTAATTGTATGTGCATCTTAGTATGGTTGTTGTTTACTTTGATTGAATGGTTAAGACTATTTAAGGTTGATAATTATTGGATAACTTATTTAAATGCCAAGTTTACAACTTATTTGTTTTATCCTATACTAAGATGCATTGAAGGCAAAGCAACAATGGAAGAAGGGAAGTTTTCTAGTTTTCTTTTACTGGATTACATTTGAGAATGTGAAAAGTATCTTATTTCTCCTTCTATGTTGTTGTTTTGAAAGACAAAGCAGTTTGGGGTATTTTTTAATCTTTTTGTTAAAATGAAGTCCATCCTATATTTCTTTGGGAATGTTTCCAATCTTGAATGTAAAAAACCCACAATTTCTGATACCAGCTTGATGGAAGTCAAGGTTGACAATTTGCAAGAGAACTTCTTGGACTAGGTTGAAGAAGTAAAAGGGTGTCTAGATGTTTTGACGAGTGGTTTACTTGAAGTTGTCTCTTTTCCTCCTGCCCTTCTAAGCCCATAATTACTTTAGTTGTGTATTGACCATTGTCATGCAAAAATCAAAAGTATATTAAATAGGAATGGAGAACCAATGTTTTCTATCACTAGGGAAACCATTTTATATATCTTGAGATTACTAGAATGTATCTTTTTTGCTTATGGCCCCACCCAATCCTTGGTTCAATGCCAAGAGAATCTTGCAAAGTATGCAACATCATGGCCCAAAAGTGGATAGAAACAAACTACAAAGGAGGTTTAAGACTACCCAAGATAGTTACCAAAGACCATATGAAGCCTCACTTTCATGACCTAATGGTTTTATTACACTGAGCTAAGGGGTCTTCTAATGTTTTTCTTTTTGAAGACTAGATGTTTCGTTACATAGATATTATGCTAACTAGGAAATAGTTTCTAGATTGGGTAGAGTTGATAGCCAGCTCACTCAGAAATCAACTCAAGCACTCACAGACCTCAAGACAAGAGTTTTATATGTCTTCTTACTTGACTTATTGTGTTGCATGTGTCAATGATATCAAATCCACCCCCACAAGCCTTGGAGTGAGGATATAACTCTTTATCAATATTGCCCCTTGTTACAAAAAGATAGAATGTTGGAGGAGTTCAAAAAATTGCATGATGTTTTGGTGGGTAATGTGCACCTAAGTCTCAAAAAATATCCAATGCTGAGGATATCCCCAAAATCTCAAAGATTGATCCAAACCTATGGGAGATTTTACATTCAATTTCCAAGGTTCACCTACTTGAGACTAGGGGGATTTGAAGAAGAACCCATTAAACTGCCTCAGTATGCCCTAGATTACTTCATCATCATAGAGAAATGCAGGTAGTTATTTTCAGTAATTAAAGATAATCTTCTTGAGGAAAGATAGGAGTCTATTTTCCCCATAAAACTTGGACCTCTAGCTTGTAATACCATGATTAATGCTTCTGTAATCAGAAGTAGCCTGTTCAACTTTAACCTCCATTTTTATTAGGGGATGAGAGATTTTAACAATAACAATTTTACAACATTGGTGCTCAGCATAAAGGATCAACCTTAGTCAACTTCTCACCTAGAGGATTTTTGGGAAGATTGTAGTGATGAATGTGAAGTAATTAAGAGGGATCATTTGAGGTTAACTCTCTCCAAGATTACATCATTTAAGTTCAAGTTGGATGAAATGACTAAAGATGGTTTAGAAATTGTTGAACCAAGTTGGGAGGAAGAAAATGAGAAAATTCAAATTGATGTAGATTGAAGTAGGGTTAAGGAAGATGGTATAAACCTCAGGACTAGATCCATTTTGACATGTATAGATAATTGGCTGAGGAGGAAAAGTATGAGATCAATCAATGAAAAATAGATTGCAAAACCTTCCAAAGCAGTTTCTTTCTCTAAACCTCTAATCTCTGACATTCCATTTTCATCCCATGTTGCAAGTGATATTTTAACAGAAACATCTTGTAGATGGTTTACATCTCCTAGAACCAGGTCTAAAACTAAGTCTATGACATTCGCTCAAGAAACAATTCAAAAGGTCATTGTTATCGATCAAGGATAGAATAAAGGGGAAGAGCTTTCTCTATCAAAAAATCTAAAGGTTGATGTGGAATTGATAGAAACTCCAAATGTAGTTTAGTTTGGTTTCATGAACCCTCCTAAAACCAGTCAAGGAGTAATGAACACTAATGCCATTTTGCCCTAGTTGTCCAATTTAGTCAATAAGAAGTGCAGTCTCTAGCCCATGTCTATGCCTGTCAAGGACATAGTCACAAATTATGTTGCTCGTGTCCCAAAGAGCAAGAGGATGAAAAATGACATGTGACTAACCAAGGATCATGTAATAGGGAAAGTTACAATAGAGGTGCCACTTACAAGTAGAAAGAAGGCTCAAGGGAGGTTGATGCTGAGAAATTCAAGGTTACTACCATAGACTTTGGGGTCCTTACTAGAGACATCAAGAATCACTTTTTCAAGTATTTTGTGGATCATATGTTAACTCAATCCAAAAATGATAGCAAAGAAAAAAGGGAATTCAAGAAGTTGATAATCACCATGGCTGAATATATAGATTCCTTGATGAATGTTGATGCCCTTCTGCTAATACAAACTCCACAATATTTTGATCCTAATTCATGAAACAACCAACAACTAGTCAAGCAAATGTAGAGAGGAAGGTTGCTTTCAGAAGCAATGAATGAATGGGTGGAGTCCATTGCAAAAGAAGGAAACAAATTTATTTTTAACTTCACCACTACATACATAGAAGGAGAAGTGTTGTTAGGAGAAGTTCAGACCCCCATTCTAGTATGAGAGGTAGACCAAAGTTAGTTCCAAGAAGTCGTGTTTCAAGTGCATGAATTGGAGAAACATGACGTGTTAAAGTTCCTAAGTGAAAACCCTATGAAAGCCATGGACCCCTGCATGTTATTCATCTTGAAGAGCAATATGAATTGGAAGGGTTCTACGTACAAGGTGGCCATAGAGGAAATACGAGCAGTTGAATTTGAAGTCACTAGGATGCACAAGGAAATATTGAAGGATATGTAGATCATAAACCCCACTGGCATCCTATAGTTTAATGCTGGGAGCATGGATTCAAATACCTTGACTAAAAGCTTCAATGACACTATGTTTGGGATTAGAGATAGCAACAACCCTTCCCCTTAGGATTTCACCACAATAGTTAGCATCAAATCGATGTTGTACCTAGCAAAGAACTCATGCCTAGGTAGAGTTGGAGGATCACAGAGCTAAGGTGGTAGAAGGATGCATGCAGATCAAAGTTACTCAGTATAAGGAATCCCTATTCTCATGTGATCTAGGAGTTTACAAGTATGTTCAGGAGCTAGAAGTTGGTCAAACAAACCATGGCAGGTGAGGAGAAACCTAGTGGGGAAGTTTAGTTATAAACAATTATCTCTTAGTTTCTTGTTGTTGAAATTTTAAAAAAAAATTTGTGTCTATAACTGTTTGTAACTGAAAGGTTGGGTTCTGATGGAGGCTTTTCAAGTTTTTTAAAAACTATAAATGATCGAGCATTAAACCAGGAAAGGGTTAGATTTTAGTCAGATAGAAAAATATCCGTAGCAATAGTATCTTTTCGAAAGTTTTTTTTCTGAGATACTAATAAATAGAAGGTGGTGATATATGCAATTTTATTTCTTTAAGACTTTGTGCTTGAGAAGTTTACTTTAATATATATATCTATCAGTATTTGTCGTGGTTTGAACTTAATCATTTACAGTTACTTTGAGGGCTATTATGATCGATCGTGGATAATATCTATTACTATTTTGTGATTGTTGTACTTGATTTGTCCTTAGTTTGATTCAATTTTATGTTGTCGTAGAATCTGAATTATTTCATAACTCATGTTTTGTTATGGGAAGACTATTCGCTTTCCAATCATCTTTTAAATTCCAAAATTTGTGAACTTTACCTTTGTACCTAAGAGTACGTGAGAGATCCTTAAGCACTTTTGGGGAAACATGTTTATTTATGTTTATTTGGTTACTTTAAATTTATTGATAATCAATTAGAAAGGGAGTTGTACTTGTAAAAATTTAGAGGGAAATAGTTAACATAACATTTACGCAACTATTGTGAGCATTGTTGATTTACTACCTTGGGCATAGATTAAATTATTGAATTTCACAAGGAAAGACAATCTGTTCACCAACAAGATGATAAGGCATTGGTTGGTGAAGACAAGAGATAGTTGGTTACAAGACTTGATGAAAGGATCAAAGAAGTACATAAGCTGACCCATAATCAATTTAATGTGCTTAGTTAGTTACTAAGTGCAAATCATGAGATTGCAAGAAAAGAGTCGGAGATTACAAATCTAAAATCTGAAAATGATAGATTAGCAAATGAGTTGAAAGCTAAAAAGGAATTTTTTGAAAGGTTGAATAAATCTAAAGAGGCTATGAGATTTCTAAATGAACAAATGAATGCACCAAGGAGACATCATGACACCTATGGAATAGGCTATGTTGAGTTCCTATCAAGTACCATGCAAGGAGAACAAAGGAATGTGAATATGAAGCCAAAGATTAAGAAGCCTACATGCTATCATTGTGGAAAACTAGGTCATACAACAAAAATTTGTAGGAGCAAGAATGGTAAGTCAAACTCTAAATCCAAATTCAATGGTTATTGCTTCACTTGCAACAAATAAGGTCATCAAGCACATGCATGTAGATATAAAGTCAATAAGGCACCAACTACTTCTAGATTTGAAGGTTACTGTTACACATGTTAGAAGTATGGTCATAAGTCACAAGATTTCAGATCTAAGGCAAAGAATAATTTGACACTTAAAGGTCAAGGAAAAGCACCTAAGCAAGGTAATACCATAAATTGATATTGTAATCCTTGGGTAAATTATCAATATTGTGGAAAGTATTGACACATTGCAATAAATTGTGCTAGAATACATTTCAAAGGAAGATATCGAAATTGGAGGAATTTTGGACCAGCATGTTTCAATTGTCAAAAGGTTAGTCATCTAATAAAGAATTCTATGAACCGAGCGTCAACACCAAATATTGAGGTAAACAATGGAAAGGAAAAGGTCAATATTGAAGAAGTAAGGAGTGAAATGAATCAAACACAGAGAAAGAAATCAAGTAAAGGGAATAGTGCAAATGGAGAAGTTGTGATTACCAAATCCAATGGATTAGCTAATTCCCCCACCTCAAACTAAATGACAAGGTATGTATGGAACTATGTTTCAAATTGCTATATCATACATTAGTTCCTGCTACCCTATGCATGTAATCCAAATCAACATGATTGAATATGCATAAGGACAAATGTTAATGTTTGATTTAAGATGAGTTTTTTTACCAAGATAAAAATTTGGTAGAGATTGAGTATCAGTTTTGTATGTCAATATGAACCCAATCTTGATATCAATCGAGCAAAGTTGAAGGATGTGTATGTGTCAAGTTTCATTGAGTAAGTTGAGACAACTATTATGCACCCAATATTCACCTAATAATCACATAGAGAATTTAATGTAGACTCAATTTCACTATTTGAAGCTATATAGTGAAATTTGGAGTTCCTTTTGACTCACCAAGTTTTCAAGTTTATAGAGCAAAGAATTCAAGCAATTTGTAGGAGCAATTTGTGCAAGGTTGTAAAAAGATTCAAGTGTGTGTCGTCATCTTAGCAAGTAAGTTGTGCAAAGTTACTTGTTTTGAAACTCTAGATTGTGAAAATGGTGTCATTTGCAAGTGAGAAGGAGGCATTAAAGGATATCAATGTGCAAATTGTTAGAAATGATGCACGCCCTCCAACAAAGTTCAAGGCATATCCTAATATCATGTTGAGAGGAGATTTGTCAAAGGCATTATCTATGATTCCACCTAGAGTGATTATGGTTCATGATGTTAGATCATGTTATATGCACAAGATTGGAGAGATAATAGATTTTGAGTTGAGGAATGCTTATGATAAGTTTTGTAATAACGAGATATTGAAAGAAGAGAACAAGGTCGTGGTCGAGAAAGGGTTAACTCATGACTACTTATTCCAAAAAGTATTCAAACTTGAATGGATAAAGATTGTGCTTCTTAGGATACATGACATGAAATTATGGTTGGAGAATGGACCAGTCAAGATTATAAAGTCCATTATTCATCATGTGACTGGATAGCCTATTTTGGACTAAGTGAAAGCTATTTGTTTTCAAGCAAGGGATGTGGTTGAAAATCTCATGAAGGTAAAATGAAATGGCTAAAAGTATACCAATCAACACTATTGAAGACCGTGTGATTGAGTTTGCAGTTTAGTTAATTTCTCATAAGTTTTATCAGTCAAGCTGTCTGAATAACATTTCATGCATAGCTATTGACATAGGCTACATATTGGTCAAGAAGGAGCACTATTATGATTTGGTTGAGTTGCAGCTCATCCACCTTGTAGAGAACCTTGGAGAAATAAGGAAGGCAAAAAATACATCTTGTAAGTTTGGTTCTCTTATTATATGCATATTTTTCTATGTACAAAATTCATTTCCTACTATTAGAGATATAGTTTGGGATAAAAAGAGATTAATAACTGAGCAAATCAATGAGTACATTAATCATATCAATGAGAATTTTAAAACCATAATGGATGGATATTTTGAGGAATTCAAGCAGAAGATGAAGAACAAGTTTAAAATACCTTACTTGGTTGTTGATACATACTATGATCACATTTTCTTCTTGTTGATACATATTACACATATGTCTAGGCTGTTATACCTAAAGTGTCATGGCTAAGACCTCTACACTATGAGGTAAATATTGATGAAGTTTCAACTGCCATTACAACTTTATTAGCTGAGGAGATTGATAAGAATGTCAAACCCTTTGGCACATATGAAACATCAGCAATAAAAATGATGATACAAACCAAGGCCCCCAAGATGGATAGGAAAAGAAAGAAGACGATCCAAGATTTAGAAGGGAAACTTGGCGAGGCACCATTGTAGATTACTAAAGGAAAAGGTGAAGATCTCAACTGTGATGATGATAAGAAGAACATGAAGGAAAAGGAAAAGAGCTAGTTGTTGTCAAGCCTAAGAAAACCAAAGGAAAAACAATATTGTGGTTGAGCCTAAAGTGAAGAAGACCTTGAAGAAAGTGACTATCAAGACCACTACCAGACCATAGAGGGTGACCAAGTAGAGATTTAAGGCAGTAAGTCCTATAGCTACTGAGCCAGTAAGAAAAGGGATTGTTAAGGTCACAAGGCCTATTAAGGGCAAAAGTCCTAGGAAGAGGACATTAGATGCTACAGGGGTCAAGCAAGGCCAACATAAGAAGAAGATAAGAAGAAAATTAGTTGTTAAAACTAATGATGACGAGGAAGATGAGGTTGAAAGGATCAAGTTAGATGAATTGAGTTAGTTCCAAATTATGCCAAGAAAAGAGCCTCAAGACATTGATAAGGTATGTGAGAATTTGAGGAGTTCAACATGTTTAGCTAGTTTTAAATATATTAATTATGATACTTTAGAGAAAGATGATAAAGAGAATGTAGAACAAGAAGTTATAAATATGATGGTGAATTTTAAATATATACCAATTGAGCTAGGCAAGGAATTACTAGAAGAGTTATACAATAAGATATATGTGAAATGGAAATTGGCTCTAACTATTGAAAGACAAATGAGAGAGGCTACATTATCCCAAGTTATGCCTAATTTAGGAAAGAATCATATGTCAATAGCCATGAAGGGCTATGCAAGGAAGTTTGAGCCAAAGGTAAGGGCATACAAAATGTTAAGAAATAAAATTTAAGAGGTTGTACAGGAAAGAAAAATTGTATGGAAGAAAGTTTTTGGTCTCATGCCTGTAGATGAAGATAAAGAAGAAAAGGTAGAGAAGGATACAGGAGAAGTGGAGCTAGATAATAAAGAAGATATCTATGAAGATGTCGAGAAAGTAGTTGAAACAATTAATAAGATGGAAAAGGAGGGAGGGAGGGAGGGAGAGAGGAGAGAGAGAGAGAGAGAGAGAGAGAGAGAGAGAGAGAGAGAGAGAGAGAGAGAGAGAGAGAGAGACAGAGAGAGAGAGAGAGTCATCATTGAAGATGGAACTCCAAATAATACATTGCTTAATGTGACTACTATCAATTAAGAGCCAAAGAAGTCTATGTTTGTTGAGCCAGAAATGAAGGAACAAGCTTCTAAATCTATTAAAGATACATTGATGGAGACCAATCTAGTGATTGTGCAAATCAAGGAATATCCAAAGATTAGTGAGCAACAATAGTCTAAATAGGTAACAGTTAGTCTAATTGATACATCTATAGTTACTGTTAATGCTAATGTAAAAGTGCCAAAAGAGCCAAAGGATACTGCTACTGTCAAGTAATAGAGTGGCCAACAAATGTAGAGAAAGATCAGGTAGAGGAGAGAAAGAAACAAGAGAGTCAATTAGATCAAGTAGAGAAATCTACTACTCATAGTGAGAGGTAAAATGTCTGAGGACCTTTGATTGAGGGTGAAAAGGAGACAACACAACTAAGTTTAATTGGTGAACTCACAGTGACCAAGGAGAAGAAGAAAAGTGTGAAGGGCACACATGCAATAGTTCAAAGACCAAGTTTGGAGCTCCCAACAAAAACTCTGCAAGTATCAATGTCGAGCTCCAACACTCCGAGCAAAAGGACTGAAAGGAAGAAATTCAAATCCACTAGTTCACTTCAAGCTAAGCTAGTTACACTTGATGAATATATTGTTATACAGATTGGGACAAGTAAACCTTGACTGAAGAGAAGATGAAAATTTTAAGTGAGCTATTTGACATGCAAGGCAAAACAAGATGAGTTGAGGAGAGAGAGCCAACATAAACAAATACAAAATTAGGTGCTATATGATATAAAAGATATATTTGTTGATTCTTTTGTTATTGATAATTTAGATGAGAATGCTCCTATTATTGAGAAGTTGATTAAAAGTGTAGAGGAAATAAATGACCCTGATGTAGATACCAATGAAAAATTAATGCAATGGTCAAAGAAAAAGTTTGAAAAGAAGGTAATGGAAAAGGTTGTAATTGAGATTGTTGTAAGATAGGTTGAGCTATCTAAACCTGCGACCAATTTGGAACAAGTTTCTATTAGTATGAATGTTGTTGATACTACATTGTAGGAGTATCCTGAGCATTAGAGAGTATTGATATGTTGCATTCATGATTGTGTTTGTCATTGATGTCAACATAGCATTGTTTTTATAAAGACTAACAGAGTAGCAAATCAAAATCTTGATGGTACAAACAATGGTTTGATTATTTGGTCATGTGTAGTTATGGACATGTACAACATAGTGTCCTGATGATGTGGTTAAGTGTGAAGAGCCTAAGTTGAAGAGGTATGAAAGTTGTACTTAATTTATAGAGAGAAGTTCTGAGACAGTATTGGGAAAGGAGTTCTTGATGTTTATTAGATATCTTTCATTTGAGATGTGGAATCAAGCAATGACAGAGGAAAATTAGGGGATGACATCAGTGAGTGCGCAAGCCTTAGTATTGCATGTGTGAAATTTTGTATAGACTGTGAGTCGACAATGCTATTGTAATTGTAATTAATTAATTATCTTATTTTAATTAATTGGGAAAGCCTCAAGGCCAACTCAAGGAATTATTATAAAGATTTGGTATAAAGGAAAGATGTTTTCCTTAATTAGAAATAGTAGTAGTTGTGTATCTATTAATGTAAGAATTAGAAAGTGTGAAAAGGAGCAAAGTGCTTACTAAATGTGTGTAAGCAATCCAAAGGATTATTGGATGCACAGTTCATGATCTGGTTTCAAGATCTAAGGAGAAGAAGTATGGTTGATAGGATAGAGACAGAGGAAGTATAATTCAATTCTATTATTCTACAAGGAATAACATAGATATCATTTGGACAGTGGGTTCATTAATCTTGCCCTTGAAGTTTTTTGGGCAGTGGGTCCAACTATCTTCCACAACTCCTAACAGGGTTGTCACAACTCTTAATAGGGTTGGAATCTCCTAATGGGGATTCAAAGTCTCCTAACAGGGACTCATATGTACAGAGTATTGTAATAAACTCCTAACAAGGTCTATCCTTTAATAAGGAATATTTATATTAGTACATCATCTTGCGGGTGTCATCCCCACTGAGATTTTCCCTCTAATCAAGGGTTTCTCTAGTTAACATATCTAGTGTTATTGTGTATGAATATCTTGTTGCGGTTTCAGTTTATATTACTCATATGGTTAAGATTGTTTAAAGTTGTTATTTTTTATATTATTTGGATAACTGATTCACACCCCACCCACCCCCGCACACCCCCCCCCCCCCTCTCAGTTATATCAGTGGACTATATATTGTAATAGTTTCAAATAATGTACACATAATGTTTAGAAAATTGTGTGATAGCTCTATCTATACAAAGGATATTAGAGAGAGGATGGATCAACTAGAAGCTAAATTATAGTATAGTGCAAATACACTAACATTTGATGCAAGTTCTAGTAATACACAATTATTGAAGATAAATTTTCAACAGGCAAGGATTATAGAACTGACTGTTGAATATAGTAGAATAAGAGAAAATTTTATTTCTATCTAAGCCATAATGACACCTCACCTTGAGGTTATGCAGTTGCATTTGAAGAGTGCAAAGGAATAAGTCCATGTTGATCCAAATTTTTTATTTGTTGACAGTTTGGTAGATCTTGCAATCAAATTGGAGCTAGAGCTTTAGGCAATTGAATCCATAATGACTAATTGGGAAAAAAATTTGAGTTGTATTTTGCAAATTCACAAACCAATTATAGATAAGTTTGGTTTGATATCCCCTCCCTAGAAGACATAAGTGACAAAATAAGGGGGAAATGTATGTGAAGTGAATAAGGGAGAAATGAGAAGAGAATAGTGAGAAGAGAGCATAATTTGTAGTTTTGCATGTATATACCAAGTGCAAAGTTTGAAAATGTATAGTGTATACTGAGCGAAGGTATGGATTAAACTTAAGGGAAGTACTTGTGTTTCATTTTTGTAACAAACAGTTTTGAAAGTTCATGAAAAAGTGTTTTTGTTGCTAATGTCAAAGGAGGAGATTTTTTATCCATAAGCCATGTTCTCTATTAGTGTTAAACACTTAGTCATTTACAAGGCAAGATTATTCAGTCATTAATGCGACTGAGTCATCCTATGTAACCGAGCTAAGGAATGGATACTTGTACATATTCCAAGTCATATGCCAAGTAGTAGTTACTTCCGAGTTAGTCAGAAATATTAGTGGATGTTGAGTGATACATCAGCTGAGTTATTTAGTTCATGCCAAGCACAGTTCAGGCCAAGGGACAACATGGAGAAACAATTGATGTTGAGTGCTAATGTGATGTAAGTGCTAAGTAACCCAGTTTAACATTTTATTTGAGATGGTACTGAATTCTATGTTAACCATTTTTATTGAGCTGGAAGCGTGTTTCAAAGATCAATGAGGTAATCAAGGAGGTCATTACACGTTCAAAGGAACATCATTAATCCCTAGGTAAGGGAATCCACCAATTAAAAAAATAATATGACTAAGTGTCAAAAGGATTGATTTTAGATCATTGATTTGGATCTATAAGGTTCACCCAATCATCTATTTAAGGAGGATTTGTGACCTAATTCAATGTAATGAGTGTATGGGTGCATGTGTGTGAAGATTCTGATTACATGCAAAGTTTTAAAGGTGAATCAAAGTGTAGAGACTAAGTAGTGTAGTGATGAGTTTTGAGTAGAGATAAAGGATATCTATCACAATAAGGTGATATTACATTGCATATAGGAGATATGTTATCAAGCATTGAAGTGCTAATTGAAGGATCAAGTAATGAACATTCTAATAGGTGTTTCAGGGTTCAAATATCTTAACAAAGTATCTTTAATAGGATTATATAAATATCCTAACACAATAGTCACTTCATTATGATGCAAAAATCCTTTTACCAAGGTAGAACCTAGAAGTTCTTTTAGCCTTTAATAGGGTAGACCCTTCACAGGGTAGATCATTAGAAGTGATCAAATCATTGTAGCCTTAACAAACACAACTTTATTGCTGCAATAGTGAAGATTTTATGGGTGTCATCCCCACCACAGTTTTACCTTCACCTTGGAGGGTTTCTACATTACCAAAATCTGTGTGTTGATGTGTTGATTTATGTAGTTAGAAGATAGATATGATATTATGTTAATGTGAATGATTGCAATGATATGAGATGAATGTTTAAATGAGGGGTTTATGTGGTGATATCAAATATGTTTTATTGTATGAAGTGAAAGAGGTTTTATAGTTCCCGATTCACCTCCCCTCTCAGTATCACACTTTCTTTATTATATTTCCAACACCTACAGGAACACTTGACTAGGCATTTTTACTTCTTATGTTCTTTTGTTCATATTGGTTTGGTGAACTTGTTGGTGTTTTAAAAAGAAACTAAAAACTATTGAACAACAAAATGCTCAATACCAAGATGACATTACTCACACAATCTAAAGACCAACCAATTCTTATTAACAATTGTATGTGCAAAGCATTTGGGCCCAACTTCAACAAAACCAAGGGTGGTTTTCTACTCTTCTAGCTCTGCAAAACCAGGGAGGGTATACCTAGGGATGATTCAAGACTGGGAAAACTATATGAGAATTATTTTAGTTTCATTCTAATTCTCGTCTCAAATCCTCAAATACATACACAATTCTTGATAACTTGATAAACACATCCCATATAACAGATATGGCCAAAAATTCTTCTATAGATCTGCAGGTGTCCTCAGCGATAGTGGCTAACTGAAGCTAAAACATTCCATGCAAACAAGTACTGGCCAACTTTTAAGATCTACAAGAAATAAAAGTAAAATTGATTTAATTCTACATTTTTGACAACCATTTGTGACATATTTCTCTTACAGCTGGATCAAATTTGATCAGTGCCTAATCCATTGGGGTTCAGTGTCTACTACAAATTTCTAGATCTAATTTTTTTCCTTACAACAAATTTCATCAGCAATTCTTATCAGAATTCATTATTCAAAATCCTTTCCACTACTACAACAACCTTATCAAATTCATCAAAGCTTTTACTTAATCCATTGAACTAATAGCAGTGATGAACATATATACAACCTAACTGAATTGCATTCAATTGCACAAGCCTTTACTCATACAACATCAAGATAACCAAGTAATGAAAAGGAGACAAAGTTCAGAAAGAATTGATATGGGGACAACTCATAATTTATATTCATTTTCCTTGAAAATTGTATACAATTTACTGTAAACTCAGAATAACCTTCAGAAAGAAACACAAATCATTCTATATTCATGTATTCTCAAGATCTGACAGAGAAAATACACCATGAATTTTTTGCTCAAAATTATGGACCAAAAATAGACTAAGTATCACTTAGAAAAATAGAATTTGGACCCTTCTCTAGCCCTGGAATCTCACTTAAATAGTGTGAGATGCAACAAGCTTCAAGCTAAGATAAAGTGACAGGTGTCCTTTATACGAAACATTTACATACACCTATCACAAAAAGACAAAAATGTGGGTAACAGAAGATATCAAAACATTCTTTTTGGTGGGTTAGCTTCTGTCACATCTTCATTTACTGTTGAGTTGGCTATCATTCTGATCTCTCCTTGTATGCAACTACTAAATTAGCCAATGATGAAACTTGTTCTGATGATGGCACGTCAACCTCCACCTATGGGCTTTCACCGTCTTTATCCTATATTGTGGGAGTAACTTCTACCTTTTCCCCTTCTTTGGTTGTATCGATTTCCTGTGGTCCTTGGTTTGCAACTGAAAGTGATAGATTATTGTTGTCTTCTTCTTCCAGTTGGGCTCGAGTAGTGACAGGGTCAATGATTTGGATCTCCTCACCCTGTACTTCATCACTGTCAGTTTCATCTTCATCAAATTGTTCACCAGGAGCCATTTCTTCCATCCACTTCTCAAATAATGTGTCATTTGTCCAATTAAAATGCAAAATATCTTTCTATCCTTTTAGTATATAATCAGCCTCATTATTAATATCAACAAAATCCTATTTTAAAGAATTAAAAAAATTTGGGTTTTCACCATTTCTTCTATTGTGGTGGCCCACCATGCATGCCTTGTTTCATTTATGACTTGATTCATTCTTAAACATAATAAATCATCAAGTTCCTTTGCCCATTCCTCTTTGCTTTTCAAATTGTTTTTCTTATCTAAGGCATGAGGAAATAAACTGAATTTTTGCTCTTGTATTTTTTTAAGTAGCCTATTATTTTTTCTCGTAAGTGTATCCTTTTATTGTCAAAATCAGCAAGATCAGAAACAATATCAAAGGTTTTTTCAATCTGATCATGAGAATTATTTACAACAGATAAACACAAAAAGGTCATTACTTTCTCCCTTCTTACCCATTTGTTCACAATAGGCTTTAGAGCCTCATCATTTGCTTTTAACTCCTCCCAGATATTAATCACCCTGGCCAATTGATCATGGATTAGTGGCCATTCAACTTTGTCCCCCAGATATGTGAGAGATTTTCTTAATTTATCTTCATATTTAGATTCCAGCTCCACATGTAAGATCCACAGTTTACTCTTTTCTTCTTCAAAATCCTCAACACTATAGTATTGTGGCCTTTGGGGTGTATCTGGCAATTCTATGAGAGTGGTAGATTTGAAAGGTTCAACTGGGGGGTGAGGGTATGTTATTCCAGGCCTGATTGATTTTCCCAATAGCTTGTTCTCAAGCTCAATTCTCTTTTTTACCTCTTTATTATAAGCATCCACCACTGTCTCATACTTGCTTTGTAATTCAAACATGGCTTGTTCCTCCTTCTTAGCAGTGGCCAAAAGAAACTTGGAAGAATCCACATTCTAGTATGCTGCCTGTATATGGGAGGTGTCAACAACCCTTCTCACAAGTATATTCCCCATTAATCCAGACTCATCTGGTTGCGATGATGTGGCAATATTGCAATATCCCAATTAGGCAACAATAGTATGTTAGAAGTCTTTACCATTTTCCTTCCCTCTTCAGGGTAATGTTCTAGAACTCTTGCATCATTTGTTCCTTTATTTGTTTTTGTATGGAGGCTTCATCCATTTCTAAATTCTTTGTTTTCAATTTTTTGCACTTTTCCTCAAACATATTCATGTTTTCCCTCCAGGAAAACTGTTGGAAAGCCCTAGATTTCACAAAACTGTCATCAACCAAAAATTGATGACTTGCCTGTTCTAACACAAGGTCCAATTTCCTTCCTCTATAATCAGCTATTGTTAGGTCCAGACTTGGTAGAGGAGGTTTTGGAGGGTTACCTTCATCCAATTCTACTTGAGTAATAAAAATACCTCCTTGTGATCCCATCTCCTCAACTTGCTCACCTGTGAGCTCTTCTTCTCCAATCCTCAAAGGAGATTGAGTGGGTGAATGTTCCTTGACTTGAGGCCTCTCTTCTCTTATTACCTTCTACCTCTTGGGACTAGGCTCATTAGGTCTCTCCTCTAGAGTTGTACTGGTGGATCACATTATTTGTTTGCCCTTATCTATAGGACCCCTTTTATTTTGAATTACAGTGTAACCAGGCTTCCTTTGTACAATTATTTGACCAGCTCCAATATTAGGAGTGAAAACCAACCTCCTTATGACGTCTCTGGCCTTATTAGGATGAGAATCAAATAAAAATTATTTCTTCTCATTCATGGCTTCCATTATTGCAGGGAAGTTACTCATGAGTTTATTTATTCTTTCAGCCTCTGTACTAGCACTATTTAAAGGACTATAATTCTGATCAAAACAATGAATGAATTCTAGGACCCAGGCGTAAACTCTCCATTTTTATTTTTTAGTTTCTTGTTCCTATAATGAGAATTCATTTCGTATAATGTCCTCTGGATAATATGAATCATGTTTGATCGGTCCCAGCTTAATCCTATGCCTCAAAGTCTGATTGAAAAACCCCTCAGAATCACAAAAATGGGAATAGGAGACAACCATCATATACTAATCCAAAATTTTATACAAAAAGAGCCAACCCCCTTTGGTAATTACGAATTGATGGGCCACTATGCAAGTAGGGAAAATTGACCCTAGTTGCCTCTTCAATAAAAACATTTCTTCTATTCCTCCTAGTTGCCACAAGACTTCTGCCATTCCTACCTTTAGAGGTACTTGGTAAGGCAAGACATGAGGACTCCCCTTAAAACCATAGATTCTGAAAACAGTAGAAATAGGGTAAGGAATAATATCTCCCCAATTATGTGAAACTATCAAATTATGGGGGCTATCCATAGGCCTGATGAGACTCATCAGTACCTTAGGGATTCTGGGATTGTCACTCAATATGAGACATCTCAATTTAGAAGTAAAATATCTATCAATTCTGACAAAACTGGCATTATTTGCATCCCAGGTCATATCTGCGCTCCACAACTGGACTGGCAATATTTTCCCATTTTCCTCTCTGTTCAATTCCATCTCATTACTGAAATATGTCACCCCCTTGAACAAGAACATATGCATCAATAGGGAGTAGTGGCCAAAAGTTTTCTCCACTTTGCCTCTCGCAATTCCAACCAAACCAATGTGAATTTCTTCAGCTAAGAAGGAGACAAAATCAAAGATAACATCTACACCGAAAGAAGCAATTTGAACCATCATATACATAAGGCCAATGGGTATGAAATCCTGCTCATCCTTGCCAAAAACATGGCACAGGGTCCTGTATATCTCTACAACCCGGGAAGTGGAAAGACTCTTCTTAAAAGGTTCTCTAGAGGCTGCAATAATTACTGGCAGAGTTCCTATAGTACCAATGTGTGCCCTCAGTGCACCTCCCCTAATTACATCTCTCTTTTCTTTGTATTCTTTTTCTAATTCTAGCAAATTGATTGGCACATGGTAATTTGATAATGGTTCTAAGTGAAAAACTTCTCTAATTTCTTCAGGGCTAATTGAGACTAGAGGCACACCATCATTTCTTCTCACAACCCTAATGGCTTGATCATAATTTTTGGCAATGTCTTCTAGCAAATCATAATCCATGAAAACACTTGGAACTACTAGCTTTCCCAAATCAAAATTCTAGATATTAGCGTGAGGGGCAAACAACTTCCTTTCTGAAAACCACTTCTTAAACAAAACAAGGCCAGTTTGAGTAGTTACTGCATCCCTAACCCAGTTTCCCTTGTCATATAAGCCATCAGTAATTTTAAGCCTAGGGTTTAATGAAATTAACCTTTTAACCTGTGCAAGCTCTATAGTGGATCCTGGGAGTAATTCTAACAAATCATCGTGGACATTCCTATCCATATAGTTAACTTGCCCAGAAAATGCTTTCTTAGGAGGCATCTTGATTGTAATAATGGGAACTGGAATGTCACAGAGGTTATGTGTGAGTACTTACTTGATTTGCCAGAATTATCCTTCTTTGAACTTCTATAGTTGCTCTCGAATAGATGTGGGATTGCTTCACATCTTTACCACGCTTAGCACAATGTGATCGACAGGTTCTTATGCTCAGAAAACATGAAATCTTTGTTGGCGTAGGACTGGAATGAATGAAAATCATTTGTATTATACTCTATTTTTTCACACGCGAAGCTTTCATTCATCATAAATGCGTATAATAGAAAAATAGAGTAGCAGCACACTTCCTTTTAAATTTGTGTCATTGATCCTTGAAAAATCCTATGATCCAGGAATGAAAACTAGGCTAACTCAATGTTCCTTTTAGCACACTGGTAGTCAAACCAATAAACTACCTCCATCTATATCTTTTCTTCAAAGTTGGCATTTCAAATTGGGCCCACAGATGACCAAGGACACGTGTCATCGACTCGCTAACTCGTTATACTTATCTTTTGAGCACCTTTCCATAGCGAGCTAGCGATAACCACTAATCTTGCTTTGATTGTATGGAAAATATTTGAAATGACTTTTAAGAAAACAATGGTGGGTCCCTCGCTCGTCAACTCACTATACCTAACTTTCAAGCATTTTTTCATACCGAATTAACAATGGCCTCTGATCCTGGTTTGATCTAACGATCATAATTCTTTGTGTGCTTTATACATGGGGAGTGGGTCCATATACTGCTGTCGCTGAGAAGGTTGAACACACTGGTGCACACATGTACTCTTTTTTAATCTTTTAATGACATCACATGTTGTTGGCCTTGCCATGTTTGTGTCTTCTAGGTGGGTCGCTACATTGCTACTGGCAAAACATTAAATATCTGTCAAATGATACAATGACCTCCTGGTAAACAGATGATGGGAAATAAAGCTCAACTTGCACAGAAGTAAAAGCAAAGTCTACATAAGATTTTCTTTGGGATCCTCAAAATCATTTTTAGTTATAAAAGAATGCCATGTTTTGTAATGATCGGGCCCTCGCTATGTCGCTACCAGAAAAGTGGTGTTGTTCCAACTAGTGATATAGCTACCTTTGACGGATTCTCAATTTCGGTCGCAGAAAAACAAAACACACATTGATTGAAAACCCTACCAATTAATGCTAGTGTTAGAGAAGGTGGCCGTGCTCATTTATAATACTACGTGGGAACTTTCGCAGTCATATCAACCTATTAAAAGAACACTGCCTCTTTGCAAAATCTGAGCATTCGTTATGTCGCCACCGGCAAGTAGCATGGATTTTTTTGATAGCGACTTAGTGAATTGCCGAAAAAACTTGGATGCTGGTGACATCATTCACAGTTTTCTTCACGTGCATTTATTCTTAAAACTAACAAGCCTAGGACATAGCCCGTGCAAAAATTTACCTCATGTTAACATAATTCTCAGCCCTAGATTTCATTTTTGAGTATCACAAACACGTGTCATCAATCTCACTAACTCACTATACGTAACAATCGAGCATTTTTCCATAGCAAGTTAACAATGACCGTAGATTCAAAAGGATTTGACAGTGGGGTAAAACTTCTTTCACAAGGATTGAACAATGAACTCAACACAGGCAGGAAAAGAATATTCGCTTGTCCTCCTATTTTTTTTAAAAAAATTGCGCCAGGGAAAATTTAAATGGAATGGGATACAGGGTTTTAACAAAATTTTCAAAGGCTAACAAACATATGACTTAGCTAGAAATCCTATTCACCATTAATGGATTCCAATCTGAATTTTTTTACTTGGACAACGAAAATTTATTATGCAAAAATTTAGACCAACAGAACCAATTAGTATCTTGCTTGAATTCAATTAACTTATGATATAATCTTGGTTATAAATATACTTATTATTATGCCTACATAATATTGATATTTGGTATGATATTGAAATGTAGGTGCATCATGAAGAGTAGCAGTACATGAAGATAGAAACCCAATAAGGAGTTGAATGAAGAAAAATCTATTATATTTTTGACACTACGATTTTTGGTAGTTGTGTATTGATTTAATAACGATGGAACACTTGAGATATTGTAAATATGAACTTGTTGATTTAACGTAATCAACATTGATGTTTTTATGTAGTGTAATTAATATGGAGGGAGCTAAAAAATGATGTTTTTACTTAATATAATCAATATTGGTAATGTTTACAAATTTGAAAGTGTGATTGATGTAATACAAACAAAAATTATAATTATTATAAAAACTTGTCATTTAAGGAATCTCTTAAGACGTTAAAGTAACTAAGATCATTTTTGCAAATGTAAAATCATGGCCATTGTTATTGATGATGTTCAACTGTAGATTTGGATCTCATATAAATATGAGAGGAGGAGACATGTCTCTTAAAAGAGACATGTCCCTATAGTTAATCATCATTTAGTTAATAAATAACTATATGTATAACTCACTTTTAAGCATATATATAATATTAATATATTAACCATATATGTACTATATTATTATATATATATTATGTATTATATATCTTATATATATAATATAAATATTATATATGTAATATAATATATATTATATATTATGCACTATATATCTTATATATATATATATATAATATGCAATATATATGTTGCATAAATATGTATTGCATATATCATATATTATGTATAAAATATATAATGCATAATATATTATATATATATTATATATATAAGATATTTATCTCAAAGATAATTTACCATCAACGAGGTATCTCATGATAAAATCAATTTATCATAAGCTACAAATAAGTCTTGTCCCGTAGAGACATGACTCTACTTGGCCAAAGGCCACATAGGGTCATTCTCCTACTTGATCACCATTGATGTATAATAAAATATAATTAGTTTACTTCTCAATTGACAATCATGAGGTGGTCAAACAATTACATTCAAGAACTCCATAACATAATAGTCTCTTCTGATTATAAGAGCCTGATTAGTTAAGTAAAGTTATTTATAAATAAATACACACACACACACACACACACACACACACACACACACACACACACACACACACACACACACACACACACACACACAAACACACATTCTTATCAATAATATGAGACATAAATCAATGTTCATATAAATCATGAATACAAATACTCAATATAATGAGCATATCACTTCGATTGATGCTATACTTCAACATAAGATGCTTTAGCTGCATTTGAAGATCAATATTTTGAGTGTTGTAACTCAGACCTCATGAGAGATATTGGTGAAATGTTGAATGCTATAGGATGGTGATTTTGATGTCTACAATAACCTCTCTTAGTTTGGAGAGATCACATTTTGTTTTGATTTGGCACAATTATCTCTCTTGATGCCAAAACTTGCAGTATACCTTATTTTATTGGTGCATCATTGCATAACATTCAAACCAATGATTGTGGAATAAAATCATTAGTGTTGTTAGCTCTGGATGAGTGGGTGAACTCTAATGAAACCTTTATTATGATCACAAAGAACCTCAAACATTCACGAACACCCCGTACTGAAGTGTCTCTAAGATGCTCTAAGTGCATTTGGAGATCAATCTTCTAAGGGTCATAACTACAACCTTCTAAGGGATATTGGTGAAATTTCAAATACTAAAAGATGGTGATGCCAAGGTATATAATAAAATCTCTCAATTTAGAGAGATCACATTTCATTTGGATTTGGAACAACAATCTCGCTTGATGCTAACACTTGCATTGTACCTAATCAACTCATTGGTGATTCACTGTGCAACTTTCAAATTGTTGATCATGCCATTGAACCATAAATTTCATTAGCTCTAGATTGGTAGGTGAAACCTAGTGACACCCTTTTTTTGACCATGGAGAGCCTCAAACATTCATGACCACCCCGTACCAAAGTGTCCCTAAGATGCTCTAAGTGTGTTTAGAGATTGATCTTTTGAGGGTCATAAATCAAACCTCGTGAGGGATATCAATGAAATACAATATTATATAGGATAGTGATGTAAAGGTCTATAATAAACTCTATCATTTTGGAGAGATCACATTCCATTTGAATTTGGTAGAGTGATCTTGCCCTATGCTAAAACTTGTAGTGTACCTCAGTTCATTGGTGCATCATTGCATAACTTTTAAACCGCTAATTGTGGCATCGAATCATTAGTGTTGTTAGTTTAAAATGGGAGGTGAACCCTAGTAAAACCCCTATTCTAACCACAAAGAGCCTCAAACATTTGTGTCCACCTCATTCAAAAGTGTCTCTAAGATGCTTTAAGTGTGTTTGGAGATCGATCTTCCTAAGATCATAACTTAGACCTCATGAGGGCTATTAGTGAAATGTTAAATGCTATAGGATGGTGATGTCAAGGTATATAATATTCTCTTTCAGTTTAGAGATATCACATTTGGCACAACAATCTCGTCCGATGCAAAAACTTATAATGTACCTCAGTTCATTAGTGCATTAGTACATAACTTTCAAACCGCTGATTGTGGCATAAAATTGTCAGTTTTGTTAGCTCCAAATGGGCATGTGAACTTTAGTGACACCTCTACTCTAACCATGGAGATCCTTGAACATTTGTATTCACCCTATACCGAAGTGTCTCTAAGATGCTCTAAGTGTGTTTGGAGATTGATCTTTTGAGGATTGTAACTTGGAGCTCGTGAGGGATATCAATGAAATTTTGAATACTATAGGACAATGATGATGAGGTATACAATAACCTTTTTTAGTTTGGACAGATCCCATTCCATTTTGATTTGGCACAACAATATTGCCTGATGCCAAAACTTGCGATGTACCTCAATTCATTGGTGCATCACTACGTAACTTTCAAACCATTGATCGTGGTGTTGAATTGTCAATATTGTTAGCTCTAGATGGGTAGGTTAACCCTAGTGACACCCCTATTTTAACCATAGAGAACCTCAAATGTTCACGATTACCTCATGCCAAAGTGTCTCTAAGATTCTCTAAGTGAGTTTTGAGATTAATCTTCTGACGGTTGTAATTCAGACCTCATGAAGGGTATCAAAGAAACATTGAATGCTATAGGATGGAAATGCTAAGGTTTATAATAAACTCTCTCATTTTGGAGAGATCACATTTCATTTCTAGATTTGGCACAACAATCTCGCCCAATGTCAAAACTTGCAGTGTACCTCAATTCATTGGTGCATCACTACATAACTTTCAAACCACTAATCATAGCATCGAATCGTAACATCATTAGCTCCATATGGGTGAGTGAACCCTAGTTGAACCCCTGTTCTAACCACAAAGAACCTTGAACATTCACAACCATCTCGCATTGAAGTGTCTCTACGATGCTTTAAGTGCCTTTGAAGATCAATCTTCTGAGGGTCATAACTTGGACCTCATGAGGGCTATCAATAAAATTTTGAATGCTACAAGACAATGATTCCAAGGTCTATAATAACCTCTCTTAGTTTAGAGAGATCGCATTCCATTTGGATTTGGCACAATGATCTCACATGATGCCAAAACTTGTAGTGTACCTTAGTTTATTCGTGCATCACTCCGCAACTTTTAAACCATTGATCGTGGCATCGAATATTCAGTTCTATTATCTTTGTATGGGTAGGTGAACACTCCTATTCTAACCATAAAGAGCCTTAAAATTTACATCCATCCCATACTAAAGTGTCTCTAAGATGCTCTAAGTACATTTGAAAATCAATCTTCCAAGGGTCATAACTCAGACCTCGTGAGTGCTATCGGTGAAATGTTGAATGATTAAAAATGGTTATACCAAGGTTTACAATAACTTCTCTTAGTTTGGAGATATCACTATCTAATTGGATTTGGCACATCGATCTTGCTTGATGCCAAAATTTGTAGTGTACCTCAATTCATTGGTGCATCACTATATAACTTTAAAATCATCGATCGTGGCATCAAATTGCCAGTTGTTAGCTCTAGATGGGTAGGTGAACCCTAGTGACACCCCTATTCTGACCAAGAAGAGCCTCAAACATTCACGACCACCCTATACCAAAGTATCTCTAAGATACTTTGTGTTTGGAGATCGATCTTTCAGGGGTTGTAACTTGGAGCTCGTCAGGGATATTGGTGAAACATAAAATGATATAGGATGGTGATTATGAGTTCTACAATGAAATCTCTTAGTTTAGAGATACCTCACTTGATGCCAAAACTTATAGTGTACCTCAGTTCATTAGTGCATTACTGTGTAACTTTCAAACCCCTAATCATGACATGGAATAGTTAGTGTCATTAGCTTTGGATAGGAAGATGAATCATAGTAAAACTTCTATTTTTACCACAAAGAGCCTCATATATTCATGGGCACCCTGTATCAAAGTGTCTCTAAGATGCTCCAAGTGTAATTGGAGATCAATCTTCTGAGGGTTGTAACTCAGGCCTCGTGAGGGATATCGATGAAACATTGAATGCTACAAGATGATGATGCTAAGATATACAATAAACTCTCTTATTTTAGAGACATCACATTCCATTTGGATTTGGCACAATGATCTTTCCTAATGCCAAAACTTGTAATGTACCTTAGTTCATTGGTGCATCATTGCATACCTTTCAAATCATTGATCATGGTGTCAAATCATCTGCACCATTAGCTTTGGATGGGCAAATCAACCCTCGTGACACCCCTATTCTAATCACGAAGAGCCTCAAACATTTTTGGCCAACCTGTGCCAAAGCATCCCCTAAGACCAAAGATGGGCCCCTAAGATCAAATTAGCTTTGGATTTGGCTAATTGTAGACATCTTAAGGGACTATATCTTAAGGGACTATAGACATCATTTCAAATAAAACATATGATATAATTTAAAATCAAACATTGCATTAAAATTTGATACTAAAGGTTGACTAGGTGTTCTTCACAAAATTAGTACATTTGAATCAAATATAACAAACATGATCAAAATAAATGATATTCCATAAACATGAACAATACACATGATGCACAATAAATTGAAAAATACTATAATAAATTAAATTGTATATCTATGTGCACATAAATGACAAAAATATATATCAAAATACATGTATCCATAGATAAATTACACACATATATAAAATACATCGATCCATATATAAAATGTGGTTGATCATGCCATCTAAATGTGTATAATATCAAAGTTTCTATATACAATGTGGCATATGGCATCTCAAAATGTCTCATAACACATCCTATGACAACTATATTTCCCTATGCTTCTAGTGGATCATCAAAATCCAACCTCTTCATTGTACTATGTGAATCATATGCCTCCTACATAAATAAACAAGGAAAACCCAAAGTTAGTCTACTGAATTTATATAATTCTACATGTCTAATATTAAATTAATCAAATGCATAATGATCATTTTAAAAAAAATTATAGTTTCAAAATTTCATCATTTACCTCTCTCATTGACCTCCTATGACGGTCAGGAGTCCTCTCATATGTCTTTGGCAATGCTGATTCCTCACTAATTGTGGCTTGTATACGTTCAAGTTTGGTTGTGAGATGGATCTACGACTTAAACTATAAAATTATAATTAATAGCATACTAAATTTACAATATATAATCGAGAATTCAAACTAAAACTTACCTCCATCGACCCCTCCTCTGGAATCATCAACTGCATCAACAAAGATACATAACTCTAGCATCCAATCTCATGGGCACTAGGTGTTTCCTACGAGATACAAAATCCTAGTTGTTAATATCATGGAAATTGGTTTTGCAAATATTTATGAAAATAAAAAAATAAATGATATATGTACATACAATTGGGCTTTCGTTGGGAATGGAAATTCCAAAGGGTTTGCAATGCTGAATTTTCTTGGACTCATCACCAGTGGCCATGCCCTGTACAATAAAGAATGTAATTAAATTTCATTGGCACACAAAAGATACAAGTATGCATCAATATTTAATCACTTTATAAACACCTAATTACCTTTCCCTTGTCAATGTGTTGTGTCTCATGCCCCACACTCTGCCCCCACTAATAGGTAATACCTGTAAGAGAAAAGAAAGATTAGAAACCATGCATGATCCAGTATCAAATAGAAAAGAAAACAACATAATTTTCTGTAGATGTCTCAAGGCCAAATGAAATAGTCAAGATCATGACATCATAAACTTGTTTGAGCTCCTCCTTAGTCATCAACTGAACATGAATGAAGATCACATACATGTATAAGTCTATATGGGTTAAAATTATTCTACTATAAAGATTAAATTTAAATCAACTTTTTCGTAACAAAAACATTTATACACTTACCAACACAGAAGGAACCCATGGCTCTTCATATCCCTACTCATATCTTACATTAGGGTCTATAGTCTCTGTAGGCATGTGTGTTAAATCCTCCTCCCCAAATAGAAACTAATACTCATAATGATCATGAATGGGACCCAGACAAAGATTCTTGCATATTATGCAAGTATGGGGTATACACACATGCAATGTGCTCATCGATGATGAACTCCCACTAGCATAATCAACACAAGGAAGAAACAATGACCTAGCCTAGTAGGTACAAGCTGAGTTGGCCTAGTGGTGGAGAACTTGTACTCTTGAAAGAGAGGTCACAAGTTCAAATTTGACTGGGGGGTAGGGTATGTACTTCTTGTTTATAGTGCCAAGTGCCTCTTAAAAAAGAGTACATGGTAGTCCCATAAAACTATCACCATACATAAACCCAAAAACTATGGCATAGTGTCGTGGACTATAAAACCCCCTTTCCTTTTCCTTTCAATAGGCTACTCAATCTATGGATGACCCTAATAGTCTAAGAGCTAACCTATGTAACTATATCGAGATGTTGCACTGGAGGAGGGGGGAGACATCAGTAGGGGGGAAAAAAGTGCTAGCTTTCTTCTATTGAGCAAAGGGTCTATCTTGAGGAGCTCTTACTCCTATGCCCATGTTGAGCCTCATGGTCTAGTAGTTCACCTTAAGGCCCAACACAAATTCAACATATAAGTTTTTAATGAAATAGAATGGGACCTCTAAATATTTATGTGGTGATTTGTCAAAAACCATCAACCAACGATTCCAAAAGTTCGCACACATAGCCTCATTTGTGAACCATTTAATTGATAATTTGGTTTTTGTGCATTCTAATATTTTACCAATTTTTGGGTTCAAAAAAAGGTTAACTATATCATCTTTGGTTATGTTTAGGGTCATCAAATAGAACATGCATTTGCTCATGCTACTAAAGAGCACCATTTTGTTGATTAGTAAGAGTTTGAATATTATCCACTATGGTGTTTAACATTGATAACATGGGAACCAATGTAGGTATATTGTTAAATGTGGCTTAAAAACCCCTCAGTTCAATAAGATTTTCTTATATCAAATATTCAATTCAAGGAGGGTTTTGAGGGGGTTAGTGGATCGTTTGGTGGCGGTTGAGGATTTTTACGAGGTTGTGGAACATTTGGTAGAGGGTTTTATGGAACATCATTTTGTGGCTCAGTGTTATCAACATATTTAGGTCTGCCATGCCTATTAAATTGCAAATAATTCAAAAATTACTAATTGTATTGATAGTTTATAATTAAAATAAAAACCCAATGATTTTTATTAAAAAAACCTAATTTTAAATAAAATTAAATGAGAATAATAATAAACCCAAAAAAATCACTTACTTTTGATGGATTTAGGTGAGCAAAGATCATATACCCAATCCTGGATCATATACACAATATGGGGGCCACAAAGCAACTCAAACAATGAACCAACAATGAAAAATGATGCTCTCAAGTTTTATTTATTTATTTTGTGGACACAAGTTTCAAGTATCCAATACAATATCAGGTACCCAATAATATTAGATACCCGATATGGGATCGGGTTCCTAATGAGGTAAGGTATTAATTTTTGCTTTGGTATCAAGATGGGTGGGAAAAAAGTGAGAACAAATTTTGAAATGCTTTTAGACATTTTAAAACTACAACTTTTTCATATTGTCACTTTTCAGCACACCATGATCCTAAACATACCCAAGAAGAAAATAATAAATTACAGAGTATAAATAAAGATAACAACAAACAAGAAGGTTTCTATATGTATCAAAATCTAAAACTTGCATAGTTTTTCTATCAATACAAGGAAGTTAAGGTAATAGTAATATAGACTCATGATCAATTTTAATAGAGGAGCATCAAAGAATATGAGTCCTTTGTTTTTGGTAACGTAAATGATATTCAATGTAAAAAATGCAGCACCATGGTATTCAGGCTTGTATAAAATATTTCAAGTATTTACAAAGATTTTCTAGCTTGAGCCCAATGACTATAGATTTGCACAACAAGAATACTTAATTTCACCATATTTATGGCATCATCAAACACCATAAAGAAAACAACCAATACCCTCATTTCAATAATGATAAAGAGATATTAAGAAAAGACACAAGAATCATTAGTGCTACAAAGGAATAATAAAAAATCCATGCCCATAGAATGACCAAAGCATCAAAATTAAGAAAAGCTTACTTACTAGCAGGAGGCCCATCAAATTTTCCCAAGTTTTCACCAGCAGAATTAAAAAACTCTAGTCTTTATGGCCAGTGACATCAAGGCTTCTTTAGGTTTTCTTCAAACCCTCGCTTTCACTTTACAGATCTCTTCCAGCAAGGTCAAAGAAGAAAAAGTCTGACATAATCATATCTAGAAAAATGATTCAGACACTTATAGAGATATTAATCAAACATAGAAATAAAAAGGCCTTCTTCTGTCAATATGGAACATGACAGTCAAATAGAGAAACCCATAAAAGAATATCAAAGTCCATCCCTTAAAAGAACAATAATAGAAGATTGGAAGAACATAATATTAGAGAATACCCTCGTAATGCCACTGGATGCATAGACATACAAAGCACAACCAAATTCGAGGTTACAGTTGCTAAAGAGGGAAACCCTTCTAGTAGTGAGATTTCAACAAAAAAAGTGACAGATTCAAGAACATTTCAAAGCCTATATCCATCTTTGCAGCAGAGGGCATAGCATCAAAATTATAGAAACCCCAAAGTATCTCCCAAAAAAATTCTCCAGAATAAAGAGAAGACGAAAAGTGAAAAGATAAAATAAAATAGGGTTTTTTATGCCCTAAAATGAATGGATGTGAAATGCCACTCATAAGTTCACAAAGTAAATAAATTTCTCTTAAGCTTGTAACTTAATAAATATTATCTTTAATAAAAATAAGAATATTATGTTGTTTTATAATTTTATCTCTATTAATTTTAGGATATTATAAAGATTAACTCATAAAGGATACTCAAAGAAGCGATTTGCATGGGAGAGCAAAGAGACATTTGAAACTTGGATGGATGTGTTTTCTAGCTTGAGTTCATATTTTTCTTAGAGATGATATTTTGCATAGATATTATATATAGCCTATTTTTCAGTGGATGGTGACATTTTTCCTCATGCATGCAGATGGTGCTTGGAGGGGGTTTTTGTTTTCTCTTAGAATCAGTGGACTGTCAGAGAAGTTATTTTGATTTCTTGAGTAGTGAGGGGCCAGTTATCAATTCATTGTTAGTTGAGGGGCAATTTTAGACAGTTTGACTTTAGTTACTGGTAGTTGTGTTCCTAATTTTGAGGGGTTTCTTCCTGCATATGATTTCATGAGTTTTTTGCATGGATTTTGTGTTTTTGAGACAATTTTGAGCAATTTCACATTAGTTCAAGGTGCTACATCGGTTCCACTTGGGTCTAGGGGAGTTTTGAGGTGGTCAACTACATGTTTATGGCAGTTTGACCCCTCTTATCTCTTGATTTCATCTTTTATCCATCCCTAGGAGTTTTCATGCCTATTTATTGTATTTTCACCTTATTATTAAGGGTTTTGACTTTTAGTCATGATTTTGCACCTTGCAAATCATGCTTGATTATTTAGGCATGCAAATTGTAGTAGATTTACCAATTATTCATATACAAAGATTGATTCCTTCTCCATTGTTCTTTTATGTTCAACATTTATTTGTGAAGTTTTGATTGAGTATTGTGGTCTAAACCTTTATTCAATCGATTTCCTTATGAGATTTGCATGTAGATTCAATATCCCATACTACAAATTTATGATAATGTTTCACATTTTCATTCTGAATCTACAAAAACACAAGTGTTTTCCTCTTTAGATATCAAGATACCCAAGCTTTTCATAGAGTTACCTTTGTAGGGTTGTCCCATTGATTTGTGAATGTGTGGTATTCTTTAATGAGTAGTATTGAGAAGTTATGGTTACAAGTTTGTCAAATTCATCAGTGCATCACCATATTAGTTTAAGTTTAAGTTTTATAAGCTTATCCTTTTATCCCTTTTCCTATCCATATTTAGTTTTAGGTGATTCATCAAGGGAAATTGGCTCTTCACCTAGAGATTCATTCTCATCATAGGTTATGTTGGAAACTACAATTAGAATAAATCTTATGTTGTCATTGATGTCAAACCTTATTGGTGAGATAGTTTCTACTTGAGTAGAGTGCCATATCAAGATGATTGATGAAGAGGATTTGAGAAGAAGAGATAACAAGAAGACCTAGTGGAAAGGTTGAGTTATGAGGAAATTACAATGGACACTTGATCAGTTAGACATTGACAAGATAATGCATTGTTTAATCATAAAACTATGTGGAGAAGATAGTTGAGTTGAAGTCTAGTAGAGATGATCAATGAAGTACCAAATGCATAGGCTTAACCGAGCTTCAAAATAGAAGGTTAAGGAACTTATAGTTGAAGTCGAGTTGTGCTAGTGTCAACTGAGTGAACAGTAGAAGCCAAGCAAATATAATTTTGATCAAGCACCAAAAAGATAGAGTATTAGAAAATTTGGATCAAACACTTGTAAAATGACTGAGCGAAGACAGTATAAGCTGAGCAAGACAATTAGTGATGACCGACGCTGAGGAACACATTTTTGGTTGAGTGTCAAAATTTATTATTTTGTGAAGGAATTGAGATTCTTGGCTGACTTAGTGGAATTATTGAAATATGCAAAGCATGTTGAAGATAAGGATTGACAAGATGGAACATTTAAGGTAAGGTAAACTATGTTTGAGCATTGTTATGCATGGACTCAAGGATAAGTTTTGAGAAGTTTCTAGAGGATGAAGGGAGAAATGAAAAGATGGAAGATTCAATGAATCTAACCTAACCCTAAGATCAACGGTGGTGTTTAAGTGGAAGAATATCAAGCTACCTATTTAAGAAGGCATAAGGGCTAACCTAGGGGAGGTTGGAGCAGTTGTTCATTTTGTTGATTGGTGAATTTGAGCAAAAGGATGAACAATGAAGATTTGTGGTGAAGAGTGATTGCTTGAAGGATTGCCAAGTGAATAAGTGATGAAGATGATAATGGAGGCCAGTCATTGAATCAAATATTGAACCAAATTATGATCTGTATTTGTAAAGTGAGTTATATTTATTCAAATCAACCTATTGTTACTTTCTAACCATTATATTAGTTAAAATCCTTTAATCAAGGTTGACCTAACAATAATTTATAAATCATTTAATCAAGGTGACATTCTAATGGAACATTCTCAAGTCCTCTAACAAGGCCACTCCTAATAGGGTGATTAAATCCTTTAATAGGATCACACCTAAAAGTGTGTATTATAACCTTTCATAGGGTTGGCTCCCAATAGAGCTTACTTCTGGAGAGTAAAAAATTGCTAACATGTTGTTGGTGGTTTTTCCCAAATTGGGTTTCCACATTAAATCCTAGTATCTTACTTGTGTGAATGTTATTTGAGATGTTTTACTATTTTATGTTTTACATTATGTAAGATAAGCTATTATTGGGACAGTGGACTGCAAGTTTATGTTACTGATAAGTTTCTATAGAGACTGAGCTACTTAATGAATAGATTTAAGTTGTTTGATGAGTTTAAAAGTTTAATTGGTACATCTCGACCTAAGGATAACTGATTAACCCCCCCACTCTTAGTTATTCTAAATCATTCTAATAATTGGTATCAGAGATGTGGCGCTTGTAGTGAAAAGTTTGAAGGGACTTAAAGCTCAAGATCAAGATGTATAGAAAGGAGATACCCAAGTTGAACAAGGAGAACTTTCCTACATGGAAAATTTTGATGAGGCTACACATTTCTAGAATTGAAGATTCAACAACATTATACTTGGAAAATGAATATGTGACTATACTTGCACCTATGATAGCCCACCAAATAAAGGAGAAACAAGAGAACACTCATGTAATGTTGGAGACTGCATTTGCCCTAAGCTATTCAAAGTTTGATGATATAAAGGACTACAACACTACAAAAAAGATGAGGGAAAATTTGGTAAATATCCATGGAGGAGATAAGAATTTACTAAGGGCCAAACTAGAAATCTTGAGAGGAATGTTTGATGACATGAAGATGGTAGAAGGAGAGGACTAGAAGAATCAAAGAAGTTGTGAATGCTATCAGAGGAGATGGTGGAAAGATTAGTGATAAAAATTTGATCAAAAAGTTATTGAGAGCTTTACTTCCTATTTATGCTATTAGAGTTTCCATAATACAAGAACTGAGATGTACTCCTAGTAATGATCTAATCTTGATAGTCTAGTTGGTAGACTTGCTGCTTTTGAATTGTCAAATTTTGATAATTTTACTACCCCTACTATTGAATATGATTTCAAGTCACAATTGGTTTTACATAAGTCTAAGAAGAAGAAAGTAAAATATGAGAAAAGTGAGAGTGAATCTTCTAATGATGATCTTAAGGATCTTGAGGCATTAATGGCTAGAAGACTACTAGAGGCAAAGGAAAATACAAAGGTAAACTCTTTGTAATATATTTTCCATGCAATAAATTTGGTCATATTGATACAAGATGTCCTTATAGGGATGACAAGGAAGAAAGGAAAGACAACAAGCTCAAGGGAAGAAGAGATGGAAAAGACAACAAAGGATACAAAGATTACAAGGGAAAAGATAAGAAGTCTTGTTACATTATTGAAGAAGAGACTAATGATGATTTTGATAGTAATGATGAAGAAGTTGTTTATATTGGTAATGAAAGATGATTCTGATGAAGATGAGAAAACTACACTTATTTCATATGTGACTAAAGGTGATAGATGGATAATTGATAGTGGTTTCTCACATCACATGACTACTGATAAAAGAAAGTTTGAAACCTTAGAACATTATAAAGGAGGTACTATTATATTTGGTAATAATGCACCATGTCTTGTGAAAGGTAAAGGATCAATAAGATTGATTGATAAGATCAGATGTGATAATGTTTATTAGGTTGAAAAACTTTACTACAATTTGTTGAGTGTGGCATAGTTAAACAGTTCAAGCTACAAAGTTGAATTTCAACACAAGAAGGATAAGATCTACAATAGTTCTGGTGAATTGATTGGAAGTGGAGATTGAACTAGAGGTAACTTGTTCTATCTAGACTTATTTGATGATACATGCTTGTTTACACAATGTGATGATATATATTTATGACATAAGAGTAATGGGATGTGTAAATCATGTCAATTGGGGAAAATGACAAAGTCTAGTTTCAAGTGAAAGACCCATACTTCTGATGTTATTTTAGAGTTGGTTCATACTAACCTTTCTAGACCTATTAGTGTACAAAGCTACTATGGTAAAAAATGCTTTATTCTATTTGTTGATGAATACTCTAGAATGATGGATGTGATGTTTCTTAAAGAGAAATCTGATGCATTTCAAATATTTAAGTGGTATTTGGCAAGAGTTGAAAAGGAGATAGGTAAAACCTTGAAGAATCTAATATTTGATAGAGGAGGTGAATTAATATATGGGGAATTCAATACATTCTTCAATGATAGAGGAATCAAGAGACAAGTGTCTACACCAAGGACCCCTCCATAGAATGGTATAGCTAAAAGGAGGAATAGATTGATCATGGACTGTGCTAGTATGCAAATGATGGAAAATAATGTTGCACTTGAGTACTAGAGAGAAGATGTAAGTACAACTATTTACACTTTGAACAAAATACAAGTGAAGAAAGGTACAAATATCACACCTTTGAGTTATGGTATGGTCATGCACCTAATGTGAAATATTTCAAAATCTTTGAAAGAAAATGCTATATATTGAAAGATAATAGAAATGGAAAACTTGATGCAAAAAGTGATGAAGGCATATTCTTAAGATATTCAACTAATTAAGAGTAAAGCATATAAATGTTTGTATTATAACACTAAAAAAGTTGTGGAAAGTGCAAATGTAAAGTTGACGAATATGCAAAAAATAATAAAGTTGAATGTATGAAAGAACCTAAAGATTAAAAAGTTTCATATGTATTGATGTAGCCGATCCCAACACCTTGCTTGAACTTGAGAAGAAAGCTGCTAAGCAAAAACAACTAGTGAATGTTGAGTTACAACAATAGCATGTGAATATCAAACAATTGGTGTTGAGCATCAAGAAGTGTATGTTGAGCATCAATAAGTGAATTCCAAACAACTAGAAGAATATATTGGAATATATGAAGTGTTATTTGAAGTTAATCTACAAGATAAACCTGAAGAAGAAGAAAGAAGAAAAGTGTCTACGTTAGCAAAGTATGTTAGAAGACATCATGCACCTAATCAAATCATTGGAGAAAAAAATTATGGAGTTATGACAAGGAAAAGACTATAACTGATACATGCTTACTATGTGAATTTGAGCCTAAATCAGTAAAGGATGCCTTGGATAATGAACACTGGATTCAAGCAATGAATGAAGAGATTGAGTAGATAGAGAAGAACAAAACCTAGTTACTAGTACCTAGACCAAAAGACAAGAATTTCATTGGAACAAAGTGGATATTCATAAATAAGTTGAATAAGAAAGGTGAAGTCATAAGAAACAAAGCAAGGCTAGTTTGTAAGGGATGTGTATAAGAATAATGTATTGACTATAGGGAGACATTCTCCCCTGTTGCAAGATTGGAAGGAGTGCAAACTCTACTTGTGCATTCAATATGTTCATTACTGTTATGGTTTAGATGGATAGATGTTCCTTTTCTATTGTTGATTATGCATTCGAGTGTTTGCACCTTGATCTATGTGGATTCAGAACTCCCTGGTGTGGAGGTTCTTAACTTAGTTTTTCTCTGTTTTTCCCCTTTTGTGTTTTCCTTAAGTGTTTTTGTGTTTCTATGGGTGACATTTTATCAGCATGGTGCGACATAAAAATTTATCACACACCCATAGAAACTGTGTCATATGATGCTGGAAAGTATCGCACACCTCTTGGAGAAATTTCGTACGATACCCTAAAAGTATCGCACGCCCTTGAGAAAAGTACTGCTCAAACTCTGAAAGTGTCGCCCTCCTTCTTTAGAAATGTCGCGCGATACTTTTTAGTGCTGTATTAAAGTATCAAACAGGTTTTGTAAAAACTTGCGTGGGCCGGTAGCGGGCACTTTTCGATTTGATCAAAACTTTTTGAGAGTTGTTTTGGATACCCTTTTTGCTGTTCTTCGACCCTGTGTTGTTGCTTTTTGGATTTAGGTTGGTTTCTTTCCAATCCTTTTTGCATGTTTCTGTTGTAGTCCTTTGGGGTTTAAAATAATTCCTTATACTTAAGATATATTTTAATATATGCGATGAATCTTTTGAGATAGGTTTCAGACCTCTTGGAGATAAGATAAAGATTCTAGTAAATTTTAGGGCTTCAGAAATCTAGACTTAGCCAATTTTCAGGGCTTAAGGATTTTAGCCTTAGCCAAATTTTAGGTTTCTGCATTCTACCCCAACTTGGTGTTTTGTTGATGAGTGGTCATTTCTTGAGCCCTCATCATGTGCATTATCATTGTTGGCTTTGTTTGTGTTTGTCAGTTTGGTAGTGGCATTTGGAGATTCGTTGGTTGCCGAGATTGTGGTGAAGTCTTCCATTGTGATCTTTGTGATCCTTGTATGATGTTGTCATGTGCATTCATACTTTAAAAAAAAAAAAATCTGGCTTGTATTTCATCCTTGCTTTCAAGGATCTTTGGGCAGGGCATTACATCTAGTATCAGAGCCCATGTTTAAACATTGGGAACTCTGTGTATATGTTGCCCATTATTTGTTGCTGCATTGGTTGAGTGCAAGTGTCTTGGTGAGAACTCGTGATCCTTGTTGCTTCAGTATCTACTTGGGATAGATTTGCTTGTCCAATAGATGTGACTAGATCTATGTAAGGAGAAGGAAGTGAGTCTTCCTTTTTTTGTTGATAGTGTAGATGTGCCTTGTTGGTTGGTTGCTTGTGTGACCCTTTTTGGATGGAGCCACTGGTTGGTTTCCATGTGTTGGCTTGTGTGCATCTTCTTGTTTCTCCTTGTGGAGTAAGGTGCATTATTTCCTATTTTTCTCCTAATTGTAAGTAAATAGATGAATCTTATTGTGATTCTTTATTTTGTTGTTATGATAATGAAATGATTCCTTTCATGGAGAAATGAGTGTTTATTGTGAATCATTGCAAAGTAATAGTTTTGCATTATATCCTTGGGTTAATGACTTAAGTCCCCAATTTGATTGCTTCTTAAGCTTATGTAAAACTGTATTAATTTGATGGCTATCTAAATGTTGCATTGCATGGAAATTATTGTTGTCTGCATATGCATGAGATTACTGATGGGATATTGCTTGATGTGTGTGAGTGTGTTCTCTAACGATGCTACGATGATGTATTCCTTAGCATTGTGTGGTGATTTATCCCTCTTGTCTGACTGTACTTAGTCATCACCTATAATGTGATTTGTTTAATGCCTTATTTTATTTGGCTAGAGGTACTTTCCTCATGTTGTTGGGCTAGCATTGGTTTTTAGTATTTTCCTCTCTTGGAGTAGTCATCAAATTTTATCTATTGCTCTCTTTGTGATAGTTGTCACATTTGACTTATTGTTGAAATGAGCTCTTTTTTTATACTTACTGTTGGAATCGACAATTTTCCCCTTTTGGGCTCTTTGATTATGTTTCATGATGACTATTCTGGATGTGTTTTACTGTTGCCTAGTTGTGTGTTGTGACTCTATCATGTTCATCTCGAACCTCTGGTAGTACGTATAAGGGATAATATAATAGAGAACATGCTAGTGTGCATGTAGTAAATGTAAAGTTAAAGTAATTAAATGGTTTAAATGGTGATTAAACTTAATGTTAACTCTTGAAAGGTATGTACTTGTTTTATGGTGACTCTTGGACCCTTGCTTGGAAATCTTTCAGTTTCATTATGCATTAGTGCTTATGTTATGTGTAATTAATGAAATTATGAAAGAAGAGTAATGATGGTTTCAATGTGTGAATTACCTTTCATTCCATGTCTTATGTTGTTAAGGGCATGTGTGCTCTTGTATGGTTTTGGACATTTTGTCCATCGCTTGTCTTGGTGGCCAAGACTGTTGTTTTTGCCTTTGTGGTTTTGTCTTGAGTGGTATCTCAGATTGTAGGTCTTAGGTCTCTCTTAGCTCCATCTTGTTGTAGTCATTGTCGATATCTTTTCAACAGTTTTCAAATGGATTTAATTCGAGTCCGGATGTGAAGCTATGGCTTTTGGAGTTGTTGATCGATGTTCCAAGTACCTTTTCGAGTAGAGGTCAATTCAATCATGACATATCATATTTATGGCCACTGGAGAATTTTAACTCTTCATGTTATTCATAATGGAAGAGTTATCTTGTCTTCATAATCTACTAGGTACTTGTTGGAGTTTGTGTTGAGGTTTGTGTGTTTTCTGTAGCACAGAACCACCCTTGTGAGGTGGAGTGTGGTTTGTGAGCATTCCTTGCTCAGGGTTGATATTGCCTTGTCGTTTGGGAGTGACTTAGTTCTTTGATGAGTCTAGATTCTCCTTTTTGGATGTTTTCTTTGGCGCATCTCCATTTTCTTTCTCTCTTGAGAGAGTAGGCTAGTGTGGTTATGCCACTAGCTCAGTTAGTGTTTTTAGATGAGTATGTTGATGGTTGGTGGAATTGTGAGGTTCCCTAATGCATCTTGGGCTGATTTTTTGTAGAGGTTGAGAGTGACTCCCTCTTAGTCCTATACTCTATAGTATCCTTCTCCCTAAGCTTATATCTTCATGTGGATTATCTCAATCAAGTTTCTCATTAAATTGTTGACTTAAGGCTAGAGATTGAGTTTAGCGGTAGGTTGGGTGTAGTTTTCCTAGCATGGTGCTAGAGGGGCATGGTATTGTTGGACACAGGTTACCATCTTATGAGTTGGTATGCAGACATTACATGATTGTGTCCACTAACGAAAGTCTTCGAACCTTGTGAGAAGGTGATATCTTGTCTGGTTGGGTTATGTTACCCTAGTTTCTAGTGGTAGTTGAGCTTTTGTGCCTTGGTGAGGTGTCATCCTCCTACGCTTGGTGGTGAGTTACCTTTTGGAGTGTGTAATTTTGTTGGTAAACTTTCATCCTCTTTGTTCTAAGGGTGAGTTTACGTGAATTCCAGAATGATCATGTGTGACATGATAGTATTCTTGGAAATTTGGGATGGTTTTTCCTCATGATTCTAACTCTTGTTGGAAGTGTGTTGGGTTTCGACCTAGTTTTGCGGTCACATGGTAGGTGCATGCTTTGCTGGGCACCTGTTGACAAGGTAGAGTGGTTTGTTCCTTACCTTGTGTTGTTGACTTTATGGCTAGATGGGGTTTTCCTAGCACATAGAAGGCTCCTTGTTGGAGGACCTTGTGTCTATGTGACACCCATTCTCTTGTGGTTAACCTATTTGGGGGTTAACGAGATGGTTTGAGAATGTTGGAGTGATTTGGTTTTGACTTGTAGAGAGTTGTTGAGTCATTCCTATTGCTTGCTTTTGATTTTTTTCTTGGTGTGTTTGGTTTCTATTCTTGGATTGCAGGCTCCTAGGAGTAAGCCTAGTCTTTGGGGGGGATGATGTAGTGCCTCTCCCATTTGACTTCTGTAAGTCATTCTAATGGATGCAACCTTGTTGATCTTTTTTTTGTGTTGGATCATGATTGTGACCATGAGTGGTCTACACTATTGAGGTGTTTGGATTTATGTTTCTGTATTAGTTGCTCTGTTTATGCCTTAACTGATTTATGAGATTATGATTTGATTTATGGTTCACTAAGGTTTGTGCCAGTGCTTACTAGGATCGATGTGGTATCATGAGGTTGTTCCGTGATTACTCTGAGATGTGTGCAGAGATTGCACTGTGTACTTTTACCATGCTACATTGGACTAGGTTCCTGTAGTAGTGGGTAGTCATGTTTATGACTGTGTTTGCTCATGTGTTTTAAGTGCCTTATTAATGTTGTTTAAACAATCATTATTAAATGCTTAAGTAATTAGAATGGATTGTTCATGTTGGATTATTTGGTTGTGTTGAGGACATTTACCTTGTTATCTTTTTTATTAGAAAGATATTTGTTACTCATGTTATGTTTACATTGGAGAGGACCTTAGGGTCAAATGTTATACTTTGGTTTCAGTATCATAGATGTTAGACTACTATGTTGTTCAGTTGATCATATTGCATGATGATGCCATTTTGAAATGATAGTGTGTTTTATGATGATATCTGGTTATCTGGTATTTGGACTTACCCCTGATTATGTTAGGTGATGGATTTAATGCTATGGTTATTTACTTCATTCCTGCATTGTTATGCTTTATGCGAACATGAGTGATGTAAATAGATTATTTTAATATAATTAAATAAATGGTTAAATTAGGTGATTTAATGCATTTATTGCTTTGGCTATGTTATTATATGCAATTGCACTTGATCGTGTTGTTCAGTATGCAGGATTCATATCCCTGGCAGTAGCACATGGAGTTAGTGATTCAGTCATTCATATTTTACCAATGTCGTCCTTGTATGGTCAACATATCCTTATTTTAATTATTTAATTAAACCTTTCAGTGATTATTAAATCCAAACTCATTTGCATTATGTGATTAGACCAATAAGTGTGTCTATGCATTTAGAGGTTCTCATTGTCGCGAAAGTTATTAAGGAGATTTATGTGTTTTTGGGTTTTCAGGTTTTTTAATTGATTTATTTTAATTTCTAGCAGCTTTGCCATAGATGAATTCCTATTTCTAGAAATAGCCTATTTTTGTTCGGGTCGATTCGGGGTTTAACTAGGTTGGCTAGTTATTTGCCCTAATCGATTATTCACTTGAAAAGTGAATAAATATCCAAAAAGGAATTTAATTCATCACTTCTCACTTTTGAATTAAAAAGTTAGAGAGTAAAACCCAAAATCCTCTTCATGAGGATTTATTGTTTTGTTTTTTGTGGGAGCTACGGGCATGCGATCGTCGCGAGGTTGGGCTCATTGGATCCAACTTGTGGAAACCTTAGATTGCCATGATTTTCAGCTACTTTTGCGAGATATTTATTTTATGGTTCAGATTCCTATTTTGCCCTTTTGGCTGTGAGGTAGGGCTTTCCTGTTTTATTATTTCTACTCTATTTCTGCTTCTATTTTTTGTAGCAGTTTGTTTGGAGGCTGAGAACTAGTGTTCCCCTCCATTTCTATATGTTAGTTCTACTTGGTTGGGCGGGTACGAACATTTCCCTATTTTTTGGGATGAGGGTTTGGGTTTTTGGGCTGTTATGCTAGCTGTTTTTGCATACGGTGTCCAATTCCTTTTATTTTTGGATTTTTGGAGTTTTTGAACCTAAAGGCCAAATGGGTTTTAATTTTGGAATTTTTCTAAAATTTGGGGTTTTTACCTCGTTTTGTGTGCCACCCTATTTTCTCGAGTTTTTTCAGTACAATGTGGGTCATGGACTTGGATGATCCATTTGGATATCAATCAGATCACTATTGCACTTTTATGTTGCATTGGGATGCGTGTTGCATCTGTACTCCCGACGTTGTGTTCAGTTGAGTGATTTTATACCTGGTGTTATTGTTTCTTTTAGACCTTTGCTTTTGTTTCATGAGCGCTAAGATTCGTATAGAATCCATACTCTCATATTGAGGCCGATTGAGTAAGTTCATGATGTTTGGTCTTGTTGCATCATTGGGATTCGTGTAGAATCCATACTCTTGGATTGAGGCTAGTTGAGTGATTTCATGATGTATGGTTTTATTGGCTTTGGGATTCGTGTAGAATCCATCCTTCCTGTGTTGTTTTCAGTTGGGTGTTTTCTTTGCATTATGTTCTCATTCCTGTCCTTGTGTTTTGACCTTCGTGATGGTGGTGCACCACACATGAGTACATGCGCATACATTTGTTGGGTGACTTGCGAGGCTCGATCTTCCATTGTACTTTCAAAAGTTATGATCATTGGGGTTGGGATGGGAGTATGCATGCCCATGGGCACTTGTCGTAGGATGAGCATGGGTAGGGTAGGGTAGCATATGGAGGGAGCTTCTATCTCGCAGCCTGGTGACCTTAGTCCCATAGGGTTGGCAGAGGATAGGAAGTTTTAAATAAGTGATAACTAAATAAAATGTGTGAATGGTAATAAAACTTAAGATAATAAAACACTGTGTCGAGCCATTCTGTTGAGGGATCCTGAATCCGCACGATCTAAGCTTGGGCTTTTTTATGCCAAGTGACTCTCCATGATGTCAGCCCCTACTTAGTAGCCTTTTGAGTGTCTGACCAGGACCTGTACTCCTTGCATTGTCTTAGGTTCTTGGTTACAACCATCATACTGTCTGGCGTGAGTGTTAACCATGGATGTTGTTTTGTGTGTTTGTGGTTGGATCTTTATCTCCATCAACACGATGGGTGTGGACCTACGGGTGCCACGTGGTTGGGAGGCGTAGCTACCTTCACCACTGCTAGGGACCAATGTATAGAGATGGTCTCTTATCCTAGTGTGATGATTGCTGGATGTTTTCACTTGATGCTTCTAGTTTCAAAGTATGCTTTCTTATGATTTATTCTTTCATTGGAATGCTTGGATATCATGTTTAGATGATGTTAGTTTATTTGATGCATTTCCCATATTATGATGTTTAGCATATGTCTACAAGATATGAATTGTTGTATTGGATTATCTATTGCTCTTTGGCTTAGCATCTTAGATTTTCTTATTATGATGATCAACATGCGACAGGTGATGTTCTCTACTTTGTAGAATTATCTTATGCTTTACTACTAGCATTTTAGTTTTCCTTATGCTTTTGGTTAATTGCATGTTTAGTAGTGATGTCCCTATTATGACAGTACTGATGATTTGATCGGTGGCTTGGGATGTTACGTGTGGGGGATGGCTAGATCCATGATGGTCTTATGATGCTATTGACGGTTGGGAGGAACCACGTACTTAATTTGGTTGTTTTGTTTTTGGGATATTATCTTTGTTTATTGCAATGTTGCTTATGTTCACTGTGATGTTGCATTCAGTATGTTCATTACTGTTATGGTTTAGATGGATAGATGTTCCTCTTCTATTGTCGATTATGCACTCGAGTGTTCACTTCTTGATATATGTGGATTCGGAACTCCTTGATGTGGAGGTTCTGAACTCAGTTTTTTCTTTCTTTTCCCCCTTTTGTGTTTTCCTTAAGTGTTTTTGTGTTTCTATGGGCGATATTTTATCAGCATGGTGCGACATAAAAATGTATCGCACGCCCATAGAAACTGTGTCGTATGATGCTAGAAAGTATCCAAGGTCTAGATGTCCAAATAAAAATTTTCAAATGCTTAGTAGACCCATATCCATAAAATCTTATGATGCATGCATCTATTAGATCATACAAAACTTAAACTTTGTAGGTTATTGTCCTAGGTCAAAACAATTTTGCAGAAATGTAAACATGACACAACATAAGAAAATTCACACAATTTGACACAAGGATTTTACGTGGAAACCCAATTTGGGAAAAAAACTAGTAGCATGCTACTAATTCTCACTCTTCTGAAGTGATGCCTTGTGAAAGGCTAATTTTGTTAAAGGTTACAATACACATTGTTAAATGTGACTCAATTAAAGGATTTCACTCACCCTATTAGGAATGATCCTTGTTAGAGGACTTTAGACCATTCCATTAGAATGTCACCTAGTTAAAGGATTTACAAATGAATTTTAGGTCAACCTTAATTCAAAGGATTTATCCTAGACTAATACAATGATTAGAAAGTTACAGTCAAGCTTGATCTAATAAGAAATTACAACTCACTTGCAAATTACATATCTCTATTTTAGTCATCCATTCTACTTGGCTTTCACACTCTTTAGCTCTGATATCTTGTTCACCCTTGAAGCATTCATACACTAAAGCCTTCTTGTTTTGCATACCAACTATAGTCTCCTCTGTTCAGCTACTAAATGAAGCAATACCCTAAACTCCTTGTCTTCCTTAGGTTCTAGCAGATGACAACCTTTGCTTCTGATCAACTATCTCTATAAATAGAGAATTTAGATCTTTTTCTACTTAATCACAATCATCCATTTTAGGGTTAGGTAGGATTGGGTAGGATACAATGAATCTACCCTTTTTTCTATTCCTTTATAAACTTCTTCTACAATCTTCCTTGTATTTGCCTCAAAACAGTTTACCTTGAATTCTATGTCACCATCTCATCATAGTTATCTTCCACATGCTTCACATAATTCAAGAAAACAAAATATTTTTCTTAGATTCATCAAATCTTTGATTTAACATTGTTTTCTATCACTTGACAACTATATTGTTTGCTATCACTCAACAACTATATTGTTTTGTCACTCGACAAACATTAAATTTTACTGATGCTTGCCACCAACTAAACTTTACTCAACATACACTAACAATCACTTAGCTTGCACTGATTTTCATCTTTTCTCAACACCTATTATTTTTCACTTGGCTTCTATTGATTTATGCTTGGCTTGTACTGACTACTCGACAAGGCTTGGTAGACACTTTTCTTACTTGATCTTCTTCTAGTCCTAACTTGAGTAATCTTTCATTTAAGGCTATAAGTAGATAAACAATACACTATAGTATCAATGTCTTACTTGGTCTTAGTGCTTCTTTTACATACCAAATAACTCAACCTTTCTCTAGGTGCTATCATTATCTCCTCTTTTCAATCCCTCTTCATCAATCAACTAAATGATAGCTTTCAAACCAAAAAACAATTGTCTCAATAGCAAGAAGCATGTTTGACATCATTGACAAAAAAATATTGTTCCATTACAAGTTTTTCACTTCAAAACAATCTCATATCAACAATCTCCCTCTTTGGCATTGATGGAAAACCAATACCAAAAAGAAAATAATATCTTTGAAAGTTCTCCCTCTATCAATGTAGTATATGTCCTTCCTCTATATAGGGTATTTGAGCTTTGTCAAGTTCCTTCAATGTATCTTCTCCCTCTAACTTTTTTTGTTTACTGCTCCCTCTTTCTTATATCTCCCTCTTTAGAGTATCTCTCCCTCTTACTAGGTAGCTATTATTCAAGTATATCTCTTAGTCATTTCTCCCTCAATACTTATCTCTCTGTACTTATTTTCAAGTACTTTATCTCCCCCAGTATATATCTCCCTCTTTGACAACAATGCCAAAGACTTGTCATCTTTGTATGCAGATATAATCAATTTAGGTTCTCCCTCTATTACCTTTCATGTGATTGTAAATCTTCTAATTCAACTTTTTCATTACTTTAGGAAGCTCCTAAAGTAATATCCACTGCATCATATTGTAGAATACAACATCCATTTTAGTTGATGCAGGGCACTACTCATGCTTCTTAAGTAGCTTTGGATAGGGGTATCACTCCTAGTTTACCTCTAAGAGATTTATGAGCATCCTTAGGTAAAGCTTTTGTGAATATGTCAACTATCTATTCTTTTGTATTCACATATTCCATCCTCACTTCTTTGTCTTGAACTAACTCTTTCAAGTAATGATACTTGATTGCAATGTGCTTAGTCTTTGTGTGCATCATAGGGTTCTTTGATATGTTTATAACACATGTATTATAAAAATAAATAACCACAGGTTTCCTCCTTCATACCTTTGAGTAGCTGTTTGATCCATACCACATTTGTACAATTTATTGCAACAACCACATATTCAGCTTCAATAGTAGATTGAGATATGCAATTTTGTTTCTTGTTGGTCTAGGTGACCGATTTCTTTCCTAAGAAAAATGCTCCATCACTAGTGCTCTTTCTATCATCAATGTTTCCAGCCCAATCAACATCTATATAGGCTCTTAACTCAAATTTTTCATTTTTCTTATAGTATAGACCATAGTCTTTTGTTCTTTTTAGGTATCCCATAATTCTCTTAACAACCATCAAATGATTCTCCTTAGAATTTTTCAGAAAAAATTGCAACAATCCCAACAAATAATGCAATGTCAGGTCTACTATGTACTACATATTGCAACTTGCCAATCATAGACCTATACAATGTTTGATTCACATCAACAAATTCTTTGATAGTTTGTGTCTTGTCACCATAGGTGTGTTGACTAGTTTTGAATCTTTCAATCCAAAAAATTTCAATATTTCTTTCACTTACTTAGACAAAGTGATGTATATACCATATTTCATTTGATATACTTGCAAACCGACAAAGAACTTGATCTCTCCAAACATAGACATCTCAAATTATTTCTTCATTTCATTTGTAAATGCCTCACATCATCCATCTTGACCTCCAAATATTATATCATCAACAAAAATTTCAGCTAGTAAAATACATTTACCTCCTCCTATCTTCAAGTATAGATTGTTGTAATCATCGGTCTTCTCAAAATTAATCTTCACAAGATAATTGTGAAGTCTCTCATACCATGCTCTTGGGGCTTGTTTTAAACCATATAAATATTTGTGTAGTTTACATACCATGTTCTTGTAGTTAGCATCAACATATCCTTCTAGTTGTTCTATTTAAACCTCTTCTTCTAATATGTCATTCATAAATGTTGACTCTACATCCATTTGATAAACTTTGAAAGCTTTGTATATAGAGTAAGCAAGCAAAGTTCTTACTCCTTCCAATCTTGCAACAAGGGAAAATGTTTCTCCATAATCTGTCCCTTCTTCTTGTGTATACCGATTGTAAACTAATCTTGACTTATTTCTTATGATTTTACCATTTTCATCTAACTTGTTTCTATACACTTGGTTCCACTCACAATCTTGTCCTCTAGTCTGAGAACTAGAGTCCATCTCTTGCTCTTCTCAATCTGATAAATCTTTTATTTTATGCCTTTACTCCAGTCCTCATTTTCTAAGGCATATTTCACTATCTTAGGCTCATGCATGATCAACAAACATGTATTACTTCTCAACATGTTCCTTGTCATTGGTTTAGCATCTTTATCTCCAATAATTTGTTCAGTAGGGTGATGTCTTTTGACATACTTTGACAATCTTGGTTCTGCTCTTCTTTCTTCAATAGGTCTGTCAACTTTAGAATCACTATGTACTTCTCTATCAGGTAACTCAACATCTCTTGCATGTACACTTATCTCAAAATCAGAATGTGCCTTAGCTTTTGTTTGCAACTCGGTTCCTAAATGCAACTCGACATTCATTGTATATGACTCAACAATCACTGAAACTTGCTATTGATATACAACTTAGTTTACAACATCTTCATCAACAAGCATACCTTCATAAAATTATACAAATTATTTGTACTCTTCAAGTTCGTTCATAGGTTCAGCTTCATGTACCTTTGTATATTCATCAAACTTTACATTTGCACTTTTCACAACTTTGTTAGTGTTAGTATTTAAACACTTATAAGCTTTACTTCTTGTGGAATAGTCAAAGAACATACCTTCTTCACTTTTAGCATCTAATTTACCATTCTTGAAATCCTTAAGAATGTAGCACTTGTTTCCAAATACTTTAAAATATTTTACATTGGGTGAGTAGCCATACCATAATTCAAAAGGTGTTGAATGGGTACTTTTCTTGACTTGTACACAATTCAAGGTATAGAAAATTGTACTTGCAACTTCTCTCCAATATTTTAAAGAAACATTATTCTCCATCATGAGTGTCCTAGTACAATCCATTATAGATTTGTTCCTCCTTTCAACAATTCCATTTTTTTGAGGGGTTCTAGGTGCAGAAGTCTATCTTTTGATTCCTCTATCATTACAACACATCTCAAACTCATTTGATGTAAATTATTCACTTTTGTCAGATCTTAGATATTTCAAGCTTTTGCCTGTCTCCTTTTCAACTCTAGCTAAGAACCACTTAAACATTTAGAAAGCATTAGATTTCTATTTCAGAAACATAACTATCATCATCCTAGAATAATCATCAACAAATAGGATAATGTACTTGTCACCTTTGTAGCTTTGCACATTAATTGGTCCACACAAATTAGAATGAAAAATTTCCAAAATTTCTTTAGAGATGTGAGTCTTAATTTTAAAACTAAATTTTGTCATCTTATCTAAATGACATTGTTTGCAAATCATATTGTCAGGTTTCTTCAGTTTAGGAAAACCTCTTACTCTTTTCATGTTACTGATACTCACTAAGTTATCAAAGTTAACATGACATAACCTCTTGTGTCATAACCACACTTCATCAAATTCTACAACAAGATAAGTAGCATCATTCATATCAAGATAAAATAGATTACCTCTAGTCTAATTACCTTTTTCCAATTAGTTTCCCATCAGTGTCATAGATCTTTGTTATTGTAATGTCCCCATTTTAGAGGTAGTTTGATTTAATTAATCTAATTAATTAAGTTGTCCAAAATAATGATTATTTTATGAGGATGACTAATTAATTATTTTAATTAAATAAATAAATGGTATTAAGTTAATTATTTATAAAGTTATCAAATAAATAAATATTAAAAGGTAACTTTATATTTAATTAATTTAATAAAGTGACTTGAATTATAAAATATTTTATAGAGTCACTTAATAAATAAAATAATGTTCTAGAAGTTTCTGGAGAAAGTGGAGAAAAAAGAATAAATAGGCATCCTAGGCTTCATTCTCACCAGGCAAATTTGATGTTGTTGTTGTTTCATCTTGTGGAGCCTAGGATTTTTGCAGATTACTTCTTTGTCATAGGAAATGAAAACTTCCTATTGATAGCAATTTTGAGCTTGAATTATTGCAGCTGGGAGGAAGATACTTCAATCTTCTATTTGTGTTACATTGAGAAAAATATTTGAGTACAATAGCTGATGTAGTATTGTACTTTCTGAATAAAGGGTTTAAAGGTTATTACTTGCATATTAGATTTAGTGTTGGCTGCTACAGTACCCATGAATAGTGTCTGCTATAGTGATCCGCTATAGTGTTCACTATAGTGTTCACTACAATAACTTGGTGCATCATTCAAAGCATTCTCAACCTGGGCACAATTTTGGAGAAGCATTACACTCTTCCTTGGCATCAAATATTGAAAGGAGAAGGTTTGATATTATTTTCAGATTCTGAAAATAAAAACTTAGTCACATTAGGGATGCTTGTGGAGACCATGATTTTGTTTGTTACTCCCTCATCTTGGTTTGATTTCCCTTCCTACCTTGGGCACACTATATAGGAGGATTATTGGATGAAGCTGATTTCATTTTGGAGCCCATAAAAACTAGGAATTATTTTATAATAATCTTTTATATCAAAATAGGGGTGGCATTTTCAGACATTTACATTGGGCATTTGAGGCCATCACTCTTTGAGGCATTGCTTGCATCTTCATTGGAGAATAAAGGCAACTTCAAGAACCAGGTTCCTTTGTTTAATTCATGTTATTATATATCATCTAGTTGCATTTTAGGAGGTATTGTTGTAGGTGAAAGCTCATATCAGATTTAAGCATATGTATGTAAGCCAAGAGTCTTGGCGTCTCATCTCATTGCCATTGTAGAATTGTTGCATTGTCAAAAATATATCTGAAGTTGGGAATTCTCTATTTGAGTTATTTTCTATTTGAAAGTTTAAAAGGAATGTATGCCAACTATTTGATATAATGACTATAGGTTGTAGCTGAACATTTAGGTCATGATACTTCATCTATTGCATTTCAAAATACAAAAAGAAATATGCTTTGCATCTAGGACCTTGTCTAAACGTCATAGGACTCTTTTTCAAGTAGTATATACATTGGATATCATTGGGAAAAAATTTATGCATTCAAACTAGCCAATTACAAGGTTGCACATGATTTGTTTGACAAAATTACAAGCAACAAATTAGGGCAAATTGTGGTCAGTTTGAGCAAGGGTCATTATAGTTATCTTGTTCTCAAACTCATCTTTGCAACCTAAACCATTCAGTTGTGACACACTCAACAAGTTATAGTTAAGTCCTTCTACATAATAAACATTGCCACACATGATCTTTTTAGTGAGTTTGATTAATGCTTTTCCTTTTATCAGATAGGGTGTATCATTACCAAACCTTGCACTATTTCCATCATAATAATCAAAGGTAATGAACTTAGTTCTATCTCCAGCCATGTGTTGTGAATACCCACTATCAATGATCCATTTGTCACTCTTCTTCACATAAGATACTAGTATAATTTCCTCATCCTCATCAGAATCATCCTTCATAACAACATACACCACTTCATCATCATGGTCGTCAAATCTATCTTTGGTTTCCTCTTCATAAATGTAGCAAGAATTCTTTCCTTTGTCTTTGTAATCTTTGCTATCCTCATCTCTTTTACTCATGTATTTGTCTCCACTTCTATTTTTCTTCTTCTCTAGACATCTAGCAACAATATGACCAACCTCATTACAATTAAAGTACATGATAGGTAACTTACCTTCAAATTTTCCTTTGCCTCTATGAAATCTCCTTGCCAGCAATGCTTCAAGTTGTTCTACATCCTCCTCATCTATATCACTATCTCTAGAAACATATTTGACCTTTTTCTTCTTCTCTTTAGGTTTTTTTAATGACAATTTATCTTTGAAAGTAGATTCAACATTCTCAAATTTGAAATTATCAAAGATAGAGAGTTCAAAGATAGTGAGTCTACCTATCAATCCTTCAAAGGTCAAATCATTACTAGGTGTGCACCTTAGTTCTTGTATGGTAGGGACTAATAGAATAGATGGGTCATAGGGTTCTTAATACTTTGTTAATCACAATATCATCTTCAATCTTACCAGTTGCCCCTCTAATAGAATTAACTATTTCTTTTACTCTAGCACAATATTGAACTATACTTCTTGCATTCTCATATCATCAAACTTACCTCTTAGACTTTAAAATTTGGCTCTTAGTACATTTTTGACTCCTCCATAGATCTTTTCAATAACATCCCACATCTTTCTAGCAATATCACATTCCTTGATGTCATCAAACCTAGTGTAGCTTAGGGTAGATGCAATCTCTAACATAGCCTAATTATGTTCTTTCTTATTTTTTAGATCCTCAGTAGTTAGAGCTCTAGCAGGGTCAACATGATTAGTGGTGATGGTAGATAGTGCATGGTATCGAAGTTCACCTAGGTGTAGCTCCATCAAACTTTTCCATGTAGGGAAGTTCTCCTTTTTAAGCTTGGGTACCTCTCTTTTGGACATCTTGATCTTTTGATTCTAGTACCTTCAAACTAGTCCTCTCAAGCACTATGTCTCTGATACCAATTGTTGGAATTCTTTTAGAATAATTGAGAGTGTGGGGGGGGGGGGTGAATCAATTATCCAAGGTCCAGATGTACAAATAAAAAATTGCAATGCTTAGTAGACCCATATCCATAAAATCTTATCATGCATGCATCCATTAGATCATACAAAACTTAAACTTTTTAGGTTACTATCTTGAGTCAAAATAACTTTGCAGAAATGTAAACATGACACAACATAAGAAAATTCACACAATTTGACACAAGGATTTTACATGGAAACTCAATTTGGGAAAAACCACTAGTAACATGCTACTAATTCTCACTCTTCTAAAGTGATGACCTGTGAAAGGCCAACCATGTTAAAGGTTACAATATACACTGTTAAATGTGACCCGGTTAAAGGATTTCAATCACCCTATTAGGAGTGAGCCTTGTTAGAGGACTTTAGACCATTCCATTAGAATTCCACCCAATTAAAGGATTTAAAAATGATTATTAGGTCAACCTTAATCCAAAGGATTTACCCTAGACTGATACAATGATTAGAAAGTAAGAGTAAGGATTTATCTGATAACAAATTGCAACTCAATTGCCGATTACAAATCTCTGTTTTAGTCCTCCATTCTACTTGGATTTCACACTCTTCATCTCTGGTAGCTTGTTCACCCTTCAAGAATTCATACTCTTAAGCCTTCTTTCTTTGTATGCCAACTACAGTCTCCTCTACTCAACCGTTAAATGAAGCAATACCCTAGACTCCTTGTCTTCCTTAGGTTCTCGCACATGACAACCTTTTCTTCTGACCGACCATCTCTATAAATAGAGAATTTAGATCTTTTTTTTCTTAACCTCAATCATCCATTTTAGGGTTAGGTAGGATTAGGTAGGATACAATGAATCTACCCATTTTTCCTTTCAGTTCCTCTATAAACTTCTTCTACAATCTTCCTTGTATTCACCTCAAATGGTTTACCTTGAATTTTGTGCCACCAAATCATCATAGTTATCTTCCACATGCTTCACATAATTTAAGAAAATAAAATGGTCAGCTCAAATTCATCAAATCTTTGATTTAACTCTGTTTGTTGTCACTCGACAACTATACTGTTCTGTCACTTGACAAACACTAAAGTTTACTAATTCTTGACACCAACTAAACTTTACTTGGCATATACTAACAATCACTTGGCTTGCACTAATTTTCATCTTTTCTTGACACCTCTCTTTTTTCACTTGCCTTCTATTGATTTCTGCTTGGCTTGTACTAACTGCTCGGCAAGGCTTGGCATACACTTTTCTTACTTGATCTTCTTCCAATCTTAACTTGAGTAATCTTTCATTTTAGACTATAAGTTTATAAATAATACACTATAGTAACAATTTCTTACTTGGTCTTAGGTGTTTCTTTTACATACCAAATAACTCAACCTTTCTCTAGGTATTATTATTATCTCCTCTTTCCAAATCCTCTTCATCAATCAACTACATGATAGCTTTCAGACCAAAAATAAATTGTCTCACTAATAGGTAGCAAGTCTGACATCATTGACAAAATAATGATTGTTCCATTATAGGTTCTCCACTTCAAAACAATCTCATATCAACATTAGTGATGATTGATACCAAGGAACACAATTTTGGCCAAGTGTCAACATTTATTATTTTGTGAAGGAATTGAGATTACTGGCTGACATAGTTGAATTCTTGAAATATGTAAAGCATGTTGAAGATAAGGATTGATGAACTGAAAAATTTAATATAAGAGAAACCATGTTTGAGCATTTCTAGGCATGGATTCAAAGAGAAGTTTTGAAAAGTTTCTAGAAGGAGTAAATGAAAAGATGGAAGGATTTGATGAATCTGACCTAAACCTAGGATCAATGGTGATGTTTCAGTGGAAAATATCAAAGGTACCTATTTAAGGAGGCATAAGGGAAAACCTAAAAAGGTAGGAGCAATTGTTGATTCTGTTGATTGATGTCCTTGAGCAAAACACTGAGCACGGAGGAGTTGAGGTGAAGAGTGATTGCTTGAAGGGTTGCCAAGAAAATTAGTGATGGAGATGATAATGGAGGCTAGTTAATGAATCAACTGATTGAATTGAATTATGATTTGCATTTGAAAAGTGCATTGTATTTATCATATCAACCTATTGTTACTTTCTAACTATTGTATCAGTTGAAATTCTTTAATCAAGGTTGACCTAAAAGTCATTTGTAAATCCTTTAATGAAGGTGGCATTCTAATGGAATGTTCTTAAGTCCTCTAACAAGGACACTACTAATAGGGTGATTAATTCCTTTAACAGGGTCACACCTAACAAAGTGTATTGTAACCTCTAATAGGGTTGGATCCTAATATATCAGAAGAGTGAAAAACTAGTGACATGTTGCTGGTGGTTTTTCTTGAATTGGGTTTCCACGTTAAATCTTGGTATCTTACTTGTGTGAATTTTATTTGAGATGTTTTACTATTTTATGTTCTACATTATGCAAGATAAGTTATTATTGGGACAATGGACTACAAGTTTATGTTATTGATAAGTTTCTATAGAGATCGAGCTACTTAATGAATAGATCTAAGTTGTTTGATGAGTTTAAAAGTTAATTGGTACTTCTAGACCTGAGGATAACTGATTCCCCTCTAAGTTATTATAAATCATTCTAACAAGGTTCATCCATAACTTGAGAGTGTTTCCATGTTCCAACAGTATAGCTTGACACTATATTGTGCTATAGGCACAATCCTTATTGACAATAATACGTTTGGATGATTTCATGGTTCTTGCTTCTATTGATCAACCTCTTTCTTTGCATTTCATTGATATTCCTTCTATAGATGAGGCCTTGATGAGTTTTTTTGTCCTTCTCCTACAAGTGTCTTAGTCATAGAAGACTGTACCCTTGATTTTCCTTCTTCTTTCTTTCAAGAAACATCTCAATTAAAATTAGATCCTATTGAAAATGATGACCATTATGACCTTCTTTTCATAAATATATCATTAAATCCTAAGGATCCTACTCATATCAATCCTCTAAGTGTCTTCTAAACACTTCATGATTGGGAAACCTTAGATTTTAGACCAACATCCTACATTCTCAAATTTGTGCATCAAACACCTTTATTTCATGAGTATATGTGTATTGATTGCTTCTCTTTCTATCTAATTACATCTAAGAGTTCTTCTCTACTTTATTCTTATTTTCAATTAACTGTATATATCATGTTTCATGTGAATTGTAATGATGAATAGTTTATTTTTCATGATCATTTTACTTGATGCATCCACATCCCTATTATGTTGCTCTTTGGTTTGTGACATTGTTAGCCTATCTTTTGGGGGCTCATTATCCTACTTTGTGAGCAACATAATAGTCATTTTCCTTGTCTCTTCACTTGGGGAGAAAGGGTCCTATTTTCTCTTTCTGCCATTTGATCCATTATCTCTGTTTTCTGACTTTCCTTACACTTAGGGAGGCATAATGTGTCCTTATTCCCTTCTTTAATACATCCAATATCCTTTATGAATTTGCATTCTATTAGGGCTTATATTGTATTTTCTTTCTCTTTTCTCTCTAGGTTTTGTTATCTCTTTGTTGTTTCTTTCATGATAACTAAGTAGGAATAATGTGGTATCATCTTTATTTCATTTCTCTATATATGTGTATTATTTTATGAAAATTTCTATCTATGATATAGACTGCTTTGTCACATGCATGGTTGCAATTTTTGCCTAACAAGTGTCTTTTCATACTTTAAATTTTAATGACCATCTATATCTTACTTCATGTGTGATATTATTTTCTAGCATCTTATGTTGTTTATAATTGGTTATCCCATGATGTTTCTTTTATCCCCTCCATTGTGTAGCATTATATCCTTCTTTTTCAATATTGGGTGTTTGTATTTTTTTCATAGCTATTGGTTTTTTCTTAAGACTCATCCTTATATCTTGCAAGATTTCATTATATAATCTATCACAGGTCTCTTTTTCTTGTCTCACGTTTGGGGGGAAAGAAACTTTGTATATTCTTTATCTCTTTTTGTAAGGATCTAGCTTCTTTTATCTTGTGTGGAACTAGTTTACTATGTGACATTGTTCTTTCTTTATGAAGAATCATGTCTTGGCTATGGATTCTCTCTTTTGGAAGAGGTGCATGTCCTATGTCATAACCTCTTCTTTTTCAAGTAAAGATATGTCCATTATATACACTTTCTCTTGTTTGGATATTGTTACGTTTCCTCCAAGGATCCTCATTTCACCTAAATCTATAGGGGATTGAATAGGTGCATTCTTGTTCTTCTTCTCTTCTTCTCAAAGATCTTATCTTAATCAAGCACTCTTGTTAGGTTATCATCTTGTTATTAAGATTTATCCCTTTTGAGGATCCTCTTTTTATAAGTGATATATCTTTTTCATGATTGTCTATATTTTTAGATTGTAGGAGTCATGACTCCTTGCTATGAATGTAGTCCACATTATTGCTATAAGGATATCTCCTTGTTGTGTAAGTAGGTATCATCTTTCTCTTCCTTCTCATGCCTATTGTGCATAGACATGATAACGAGAGGGGCATATATACAACCTCCTTGTACATATTTTTTCTCTTATGTGGTAGAAAATAATGATTCTAAGCATGGTTTAGAGTACTTTAGCCCTAGATGTTAGGTATGCTTTCTAAGTCATTATCAAATCTATGCATTTTAACTTCATCTCTCTTTTGCACACACATAAACACATATGCTAAATATCATAATGAGTAATATAGATAAAAATTGATAATCTCATTGATGGGTGACACAACCAAACACATATATACTAAATCTTATATTTGGATAATTCATAACAACTTGCTAAGTCCCAATATAGGTAAGACATTCAAATATAATATACCAAGTTCCATACATGGTTACCACATTTTTACATAGAACCATGCTAGGGTTATAGAATGGATGAAACTTTGGTGGGTTGTCTAGCAGGTTAGCACCCCCTTAGACCATTCAATGCAACCTTTTGCAACAACTCTCTTGGTGATTAATAATAAGGTGGGAACTCTACTGGATGAGGTAATCACTTTCTTTTTCTCTCTTTTTCTTTCACACTAGTAGAGATAGATCAAGTAGTTAATGATTTTTCTCTTGCATTTCTTATGTCATCACTTATGCTATTGTAATAGCTTTCTAAATATGATATTAGTGGATCCGATGTTTCTTTATTTGAGGTCTCTTTCACAACTTGATTTGGGTTTTTCTTTAGTTATAACCCGTTGATTTTTTTATAGATTTATTTTTCTTTGTACCCTAGTGCATGGATGTGGAGTTAGGACCCTTGGTTTTGAGGGCTTATTCTCTTTGACTAAGTAATGTCCTATTTTGTTGCGATTCACCAAATTCTTCTTCTCTTCTTCTTCTTCTCTCTACTTTATCATAAGTATGGGTTGATTCACACTTTTGCTAAAGTGGGGGATAAATTTATTGTCTTAAATTGGATGCAATCCAATTAAATGAAGGTTTTTGACCTATTTAATGTGAAACCATCAATCTACTTGCACCTTTCATTCTTTCTTCCATTTTTGTCCTTTCTCCTAGGTGGAATTGGGGTAAAACCTAATAGATCCTCTTTGAAGGTCTTATTTTCATAGCATTAAGATTGAGGTAGGATCTATCCTCCTAGATCCTCCCTTTCCTTCATCTATCCACTTGGAATCTAGTCTCTGCATTGAAACAACTATATTTCAGACTTTGTGCCTAATTTTGGGGGTTCATAACCTATTTTGAGCTCCTGAAAGAATCTTGGAGGTTTTGGGCCCTAGTAATCAGGGGTGTAGTGTGCCCATGATCAATCAGGTCCATAGTGCACACTTGATGGGAAAATTAGGGTCATAGTGCGCCCTTGATTGGGCACTATTTTGGGTCCTCTAGTTGGATCTTGTGCCCGGTTAGTTTCAGGGTGCAAATTTATAGGCAACTCATCCTATAGGAGTAAGCTATTCTTATCCCTTTATAAACCCTTTCCTTTACTCCATTTCTCATCCTCAAGCATTCTATGATCCAAACATTCCATGTTCAAGCACTCATGCTCTCAAGCTCTCAAGTTCTTAATCATTTTTCAAGCATTCAAGGCATTCAAGCTATCTCTCCATTGAAGATCTCACTTCATATATTAAAGATCCTATGTTGCATCTTCTACATTCATTCTCTCAAGATCTATATTCATCTACATACATTCCTAAGGTGTATTTCAATCACATTCATTCGTGAAGGTTTTGATGCCACTTCAATTTCCTTTCTAGGGTTTTGAAGTTGATTCAAAGGCCACTACATCTACATACTTAATTACATTCCAAATTCAAGAGCATATTCATAGATTTACATTTCTTTTATGTTAGATCTATCACTACTACTTGCTAGCATTCTATCTCTATTTCAATTCAAGTTTAATTCCTAAATTGGGGTTTGACCAAGGAAATCCCCCAAATTAAAAACAAACAAATCCTTTATTTTGTAGGTTTCAAATCTTGGATTAGCAAACATGATGCAAATCGAGATACCCTTTTTGAATTTCTTTCAAACTATGAAATCAAAATCCTCATCACTATTGGGACTAAAAATTGCATGGTCAATTTTGAGAACCATTGAAAAAATCAAGCCCTTTAATGCTTTTAATTGAGATTGTACTTGGTTGTCATTCTGAGGCCTAAGAGGTGTTTAATGTTTCTAACACCTTTCATTTAGTGCGTCTATGTGTTCTATGAAGTTAAACTGACATTTCGAACCATTCTGCAAAGTCCCATTTTGAGCTAGTGTCAAAATTTGCAATTTTGCCCAAGTGTCAAATAGCGATCAGAGGCCCAGTTTGAATTTGAATATCTTTTACCCAGGAATGTTTCATGGCTCACCACTTTGGAGATGTTTAGTATGCATATCAAAGAACCTATGTTTCAATTTTCAAGTCATTTCGAATCCATTTGACTAAGTTTTGAACCCTCCAAAGTTGGTCATTTACTATTTTGTGCATTTGACTAGTTGTTCACAATTCTGGGAAGCCCTGTTCGACCAATCATATCTTTGACCCAGTTGACCCAAATGAAAAATTCTTTTTGCATTGTGTTCCAGGGGTCAGATACATCATATATTCCAATTTTGAGATCATGACGAATCCATTTGATCAATTTGCTAACATGATTAAAAACCCAGTTTATATTATTTTGTTACGGCTAAGGTATCCTCATTGATCCATACCCCTGTTCGGCACATTATAACTTTGATCCTGTGATTGGTAAGCCTAAGTGAATTGTACCATTGTGTTGTGTCCTGAAAATCCTTGAACTATGCCAGTTCTTAAGTCATGATGAATCCTTCTACATACTTTCACATGTCCGTACATTTGCTAAAAATTACTTTTTGACACATTTATCAGTTAAAATTTCCAAGTGCCTGTTTTCAAAAATTCGCCAAATGTGCCCTGTGATTCGTCATAAGCCCAAAACATGGAATTATATTCTCTCCATGGTAAAGAACTTATATCCTAGTTTTCAGAACCCCAAGTGATCGATAACCTAGTTTATAGTGTCAAACCTGAGCCCAGTTTATGTTTTTTAACACTGTTTGCCTGCAAGATATTTAAAGTATGGATGTTCGGCAATTAAAATCTTTTGATTGGGAATTCTTCATGGGCTGAAAATTTGCAGTATGGTAAAGCATGTAGGATTGAACACTCATGCCGACTTTCATGGCCTGGTTACTTGATTCAGTCAATTTTTAAGGCCAGCTGGCAAGCCTCCTGACACAATTGTCACAATGGTGCGGAAATGATTGAAATAGGTTTTCAGTGATGATTCAGCGATCAAGTTTGATTTTGGACAGTTCGTGGATGCCAATTACTGATTCAGTTACTCAGAGTCTTGACATTAATAGCCTCACCAATGTTGCCTATAGAAGTGATTGAAATAGTCTTCTACTATTTGGTTTTAAAGATGAATTCATTTTAAAATATATTGGCATTTAGGCAAACCACTACGTTTGAGAATTATACGTTTCTTTTAAATATAAGAATCACATATTTATGATACATCCTCAAATGTTGTTTGTCTAAAGTATTTTTTTTTTTTTTAAAAAGAGAAGGTAAATTTGAAGATCAAAATAGGAGCATTTTTATGCATGAGAGAGTGCCCAGGCAAAGGAAAAAACTTTATAGATATCTACACACGACAGGGGTAGTCTATGGCAGATTTGTGTTTCTTCATGGTAGAGGAGGAGAACATCCACATTTTTGGAGAAAGGAACAGCTTTATGACAAAGAAAATCTCTCATGTTTAAATGTTTGTGTCCATGTTTTGACACATGAGGAAGAATGCAAGCTACAGCAAGGGGAAAGTGTGCAAGTCTACCATGGTGTGAACCTCCAGGCAAAAAGGAAGAAACCAAAGCTTGCAACATTTTAAGCAAAGATTCATATAGTGTAGATATTTGCAGAACAAACTCATCGTGATGGAATGAAGATGGTATTTGCAAGGTTAATAGCATTGATAACAGCCCATGTTTTTGATAATGAATGGGTTCTCTAACAAGAAGCTCATGTTTTTGTGAGGAGGGGGTTACATTTTTAAATAAAGGCAGGAAGTGGCATTAAAAGATGGAATCTACCAGTAAAGGAAAGAAGCCACTGCAAGAGTTTTTGAGGCTCACATTTTCTCCAGAGAATTCCACGTTCAAGAGCAAAAGAACCACATTGTAAAGAGCATATCATGGCATAAAAGGAACAACCTACAGTCAGTGCTAGTGAGCATCATTTTTAAAAGGAAAAGGTTCACGCATCCAAAGAAATCTACAGTCAGCACCAATGTCAACGCAATGGAAATAAAGAAAGAGAAACAGTAAACAAAAATCCAGCGCCCACTAAGCAAAGGGATCAGCATATTGAAAGAAATTACAGTCAACGTTTTCAAAGGAAGACCATGCAGGCAATAAGGAAGAGTCCGCATTTTTTTTTTAAGAACACACCACCAGTCAGTTGAAGAGTAGGCATCACATTCAAGAAAATCCTGTGCCCAAACAAGGAGAAGACCTGCTGCGTGAGAAGGAAGGGCAGCAAAGATTTGAACTAGTCACATGCGTTAAAGAGGGATTACCATGAAAACGTTATATCCCACATGGGCCGTGGGGAAGAATTTTTAATTTTTTAAATACAACACAACAAAACATTTAATATGAAGTTGAGATTGGGGCTTTTATAAGCCACTCCAGCATGTAAGATAGGCCCCTGGTCGGCTAGCTAGCGGGTACATCGTAAAATTTTTTGAACGAATGCACGTAGAACAAGAGAATGACATTAGCAAGTGGAGGTTGTCGGAAAACTAAAAATTCGGCACCTCGCTACTTCGCTAGCCGGGAAATTTCAAAAAGCCTAGCTAGCGACATGGTGAGGTTGTCGAAAATTTTTGAAAATCTGGCGAGATTCAAAGTGTAACGTGGGTCCCACGAGCAATGCCATCAACGAATGATGAAAGGAAAAGTGGCAGCAATAGAATGACTGGCCGATGATGTGGTGGGAAAAGCTCAAAGTTCACCAGATGTTGACATGTGGATGATCTGATGGTTCTCGCTAACTCGCCAAGCGGAAGATGCATGAGATTTAGCATAGCGAGTTAGCAAGAACACGAGACGTGGCAGATGGTGCAAATCAGGTAGGCCAATCAGCAAGTGACACGTGGCACAAGTCAAACCAAGGTTGACCACAGATTAAAAGGGTCAGGGAAATATTGCAGAATTAAAAAATAATAATATTTTATTATTTTTGTTAAAGTGCACGTCAAGTTTTTGGAATTTTCAAAAGGGGATTTTCTTTCTAAAGTTTTGACTTTAGAAAATTTTAATTTTTTCAAAAATTAAAATTTCAAAGATGTGCAGACATGTTTTTTATAGCACAGGAGTCATTTTCAAAACGACTTTCAGTGGGTTTTTGAGATGCAAAATAGGCGATGTTATATATCGCCGAAATTGGGAGGAGACGAACTTTTCGATTTCAGAGTCAGTTTTTGCGCAAGTATCAGTCTGTTTGAGCTACAGGAAGATTTGTCTCAGATACCTGAATTGCAACCGTTTTTAGACCAAGAAGTTTAGTTGTGATTTTTGGCAAGTTAATAGCTTGAATATGCATAAAAGACAAGGACAATTCAATTGGGGGCATTTCTAAGTCAGTTAGATGAAGTTTTATCAGCATTTTGATGCAAATAAGATATTTAGCAAATAAGGGATTTCATCATTCAACTGGGGATATTTTTCAAAGCAGTTGCAATGTAATGATGAAACATAAAATCAAATCAGATGGAAGAAAGAGGTTGGAGAGAGTCTTTTCTATTGCAAGAGATGAAATTCTAAGGGGACACATGTCGATTGTAGGTTCAATCCCGGAATTCATCTTCATCTTATATTATTCTTTCTTTCTTCCGTTATGGAACTTCCAGTTTTTTGTGACCATGAGACCACTATTGGTAGAGAATTTGCAGTCATTCTGTGAGACCATTCCTTTCGATCCAAAACTGTGATTCCACCTCCATTCTTCAGCAATTTCTCTCATGTGAATAGCAGTAGGAAGATAAATATAGATAGTTCAAATCTGTTAGGTTATTTTCATGTCTTTCATTTCATGCATATGATTGTATATTTTCAAGGAAATAATGCAAAGAGTAGCAGATGATTAAGTTTCAGTTGAATCTTGTCTCCATCCTCATTGAATTTCAATATTTTACGATCTCTGAACAAAGAGTTTAAGTTGTAGTTGTAGTCCCCTAAGATTGTATGTTGTTTCATTGTTGCTGATAGTTCAAGGAATTGTGTAAATGCTTCATAGAAATCAATAGGGTTGCAGATTTATTGAGGAGGATATCAGGTAAGAACGAGATTTTAAACTGAACATAGATGTCTATTTACAAGTTAAATAGATAGATCTGTATTTGAAGATACACACATGTCTCAGATATTCATATGTATATTTGTGATCTATGAATTTTCCCAATGGACTAGGCACTGATCAGCTACAGGGTCATTACTTTCTCACTGCTGCATATTTGAGGGTTGTTGAAATCAACATCAAAAATCAAATGCTTTTCCCCTTTCATGTTGAAGAGCTATCATAGAATGCCCTCACTCAGCTTATGAGGTTCATAGATCTGCATCTAGCTATCGTAGGTCTGTGTTATTTCATGAGTTCTTAGGAGAAATAAGGGTTTTATCTGCTTTGAATAGATTCAGTGTATGCTTTGATAACTGGTACCATATTAAGAATCTGTAGGTCCACCCACCTAGGTTTTGCAGAGCCTGAAGAAGAAGAAGGGTCATGCCTTATAGTTGGCCTGGTGTCTGAATGGATGTGTTGATAATGGGAGTTAGCTGCCCGTAGATGTGTTTTGTTCTCATCAGGGTAATTGAAAATCGATAAAATTTTCAAACACCAACAAAATGGCGACTTTGCTAGGGATATAAGATGGCAATCCATTTTGTTGAAAGAACAGGAGCCTCTGATGTGAAACAGATTGGATATATCATATCAATAGCAAGATGTGTTCCTTTTCCTTGCTAAAGTTTCATGTTCCCTAGTTAAGCTTTATTCATTATCAGTAGTATGTTGAAACTAGATGAAAATTGTGTTCTATGACTATCATAGGTCTATCTTCAATCAGTCCAGATTGCAAATACTGTCGAGAAAGTTTCAGAGTCAAGAATTCGTTTATAAAGTGTAAATTCTTTTCAAGATAATAATGATCTAGATAATAATGATCTGCAAGTTCTCCTACATTGAAAGTTTGGTTCAGATTTGTCAAGTGACAAATTATGTTTTATTTCTCACAAAGAGTGAGTGGCGACTCTCAAATCTCTGTACTAGTTTGTTCCTAGTTGATTTCATTGCAAAATTTTGAAGGATTTTCAGTTGTATGGGCAGATCTGATACTGTTGATAGATCTTGGAAAAGAAGTTTTAAATTCTTGATAAGTTTTTAGGTGTTGTTTGCAATCTGTTGTTATAAGAAATTGAAATATAAAAAGTGAATCACAGCAATGGTTATTTCATTCCTCTTGCAAAGAGGTGGCGGCTCTACAAAGTTTGATCAGTGGTGTAAAGAATTTCAGTCTTGCACTTGTGCCAAATCAGCAGATCGAAGTTTGCACCAACACTTAAGGTATGTTGATTTTCATGTTTTCTTTTCATGGAAGTCAAACGTTAAAAACATGGTTGCCTCTATTTAGTGGTTTTTACCACTAGGATAAAGAGGTAGAAATTTCATTCTCAAAATGGATTCAGATTGTAGATCTGATAATACTCTGTCAAGCTATGAAGAGGTACATGAAAATTTGTTTATGTTGTATGGAAAGCTTCATAGTCAAGTCATTTCTTCTATCTGAAAGAATGTGGGAAGTGTAGATGACTTAGATGCAGTTCAGATTTACATGCAATTCAAGTTGGAAATCTTAGAGCTTCCCATTTCAGTAAGACCCAGTGAATTATCATGGGCTTTTGTGTTTTTATTAGTCTTCATGCCTGATTCAGTACATTGGATAGCGAAAGCAAGATTTGAAAACATCAAATACTTTGAGAGAGTATTTAGAGAATGTGAAGGCTATTTAGAAAAGAATGGTTATTGTATTGTCGAAATTGAAAATGTTGATAGTCATAGTGAAAGTGATGAGTCCTATGACAATATGTTTGAGAATGAAAAGGGTAATAATAGTAATCTTGAAATATCTTCCTGCAATGAAGTTGAATGTAGCGACGCATCTAATGTCCAGATGTGGTGCAAGGAAGAGGATATATATTGTGAAAGTACTACTAGTTGTTCAGATTGTATGACTAATGGTGTCACTGTTATAAGTTCTTTAGATTATCTGAGAAATAATTGCAATCAAGATGAAGAAGTTTGTGAAAAAGATCTGTTGAATACAAATGAGGTCTCAGCCTTGTTGCAACATGAGTTTGAAAGGTATACATCAATGTGTGATTCAACTTCGCCTTTATTAGTGCGTGCATCTTGTAAGGATGATGTAAGGTATGATGTATACCCCTATGTTTGTTCTCCTGCATATCAACATTGTTATTCTTTTGAAGACTTTCAGCATAAGCATGAAGATTTGTTTGAAGAAATGAAGACCAGTAGAGATGTATTTACTACTGTCATGAGTGATGTTAAATGAGATCTATGTTATAGAGATGATAACGAGAGGTTGTTGATGTCTTTTGATTCTGATTTAACATTTAATGAAGAAATTCCTATGATTGATGTTACTAATGATGATGAGAGATCAGTTGGTTTTTTATCTGATCCAGATGGAGTATGTGACAGTAATCTGCAGTTACTTGAGATGAGATTTGATGATTCATGCAATAAAGTGAATACCGACAATGGTACACATGAATCTATAGTTAAATCTTCTCTACAGGTTGGTGAGTCTTATGCTAGTGAGTTTGACGCATTCACAAGTATCTCTAGCAATTTCTTTGATAAGAATATTGATGCCAGTAGAGTTCCTGCTGATGAGAATTTTAATGAAGATTCTTTTCATATGTCTGATGAACCTTTGTTTGAAGACTATGGTGATAATTTTTCAGTAAGTTTCAGATCTAATTCGATATGTGATGACATGATACATGAAGTTGATTTAGATCCATTGTATTTTTTGGAGCCGGAGGCACAAGGTGAGTTGCAAGTTTTTGGTGTTTGCAATTTGGTGAATGATGTAGAATATCAAGCTTTTGTGTTTCTGGTGGAAGGAATCTATGACTCAATCAGTAGTGATCAGTTTCATTTTCAGTCTGATGTAAGTTATTATGATCATGCTGATTCATATTTTCATAGTGAGCAAGGTGTAGAAAGTTTGTCTGATTTTTATATGCATTATGAAGATGATGATAGCAGTTTTGTTTTGCCTAACGAAGTAATTGAAAGTGTTGATATGATGGGTGAAACAAATAAGGATGGGAGTTTCAGTTTGCCTCAGGAAAATGTAAATGAAAATAAGGTGTATGACAGAGGTAAAGAGTTCTGAAACTTTTCGGTGGCTTGGGGCCATCCCTTATACATAGTAGAGTAGTTTCCATGTTTTCAATAAAGTTGTTCGAGAGGAAGTTTTGTTGTTCAGGTGTGTGGTCTGCTTCTCCCAGAAATCTAAAATCTTGCCATGCCTGCAAGGGGCATGCATCCCCAGACAGAGCCACTGTTGGGACTAAAAATTGCATGGTCAATTTTGAGAACCATTGAAAAAATCAAGCCCTTAAATGCTTTTAAATGAGATTGTACTTGGTTGTCAATCTGAGGCCTAAGAGGTGTTTAATGTTTCTAACACCTTTCATTTAGTGCGTCTATGTGTTCTATGAAGTTAAAATGACATTTCGAACCATTCTGCGAAGTCTCATTTTGAGCTAGTGTCAAAATTTGCAATTTTGCCCAAGTGTCAAATAGCGATCAGAGGCCCAGTTTGAATTTGAATATCTTTTACCCAGGAATGTGTCATGGCTCACCACTTTGGGGATGTTTAGTATGCATATCAAAGAACCTATATTTCAATTTTTAAGTCATTTTGAATCCATTTGACTAAGTTTTTCACCCTCCAAAGTTGGTCATTTACTATTTTGTGCATTTGACTAGTTGTTCACAATTCTGGGAAGCCCTGTTCGACCAATCATATCTTTGACCCAGTTGACCCAAATGAAAAATTCTTTTTGTATTGTGTTCCAGGGGTCAGATACTTCATATGTTCCAATTTTGAGATCATGACGAATCCATTTGATCAATTTGCTAACATGATTAAAAACCCAGTTTATATTATTTTGTTACGGCTAAGGTATCCTCATTGATTCGTACCCCTGTTCGGCACATTATAACTTTGATCCTGTGATTGGTAAGCCTAAGTGAATTGTACCATTGTGTTGTGTCCTGAAAATCCTTGAACTATGCCAGTTCTTAAGTCATGATGAATCCTTCTGCATACTTTCACATGTCCGTACATTTGCTAAAAATTACTTTTTGACACATTTATCAGTTAAAATTTCCAAGTGCCTGTTTTTGAAAATTCACCAAATGTGCCCTGTGATTTGTCATAAGCCCAAAACATGGAATTATATTCTCTCCATGGTAAAGAACTTATATCCTAGTTTTTAGAACCCCAAGCGATCAATAACCTAGTTTAAAGTGTCAAACCCGAGCCCAGTTTATGTTTTTTAACACTGTTTGCCTGCAAGATATTTAAAGTATGGATGTTCGGCAATTAAAATCTTTTGATTGGGAATTCGTCATGGGCTGAAAATTTGCAGTATGGTAAAGCATGTAGGATTGAACACTCATTCCGACTTTCATGGCCTGGTTACTTGATTCAGATAATTTTTAAGGCCAGCTAGCAAGCCTCCTGACACAATTTTCACAGTGGTGTGGAAATGATTGAAATAGGTTTTCAGTGATGATTCAGCGATCAAGTTTGATTCTGGACAGTTCGTGGATGCCAATTACTGATTCAGTTACTCAGAGTCTTGACATTAATAGCCTCACCAATGCTGCCTATAGAAGTGATTGAAATAGTCTTCTACTATTTGGTTTTAAAGTTGAATTCATTTTAAAATATATTGGCATTTAGGCAAACCACTACGTTTGAGAATTATACGTTTCTTTTAAATATAAGAATCACATATTTATGATACATCCTCAAATGTTGTTTGTCTAAAGTTTTTTTTAATTTTTTTTATTTTAAAAGAAGGTAAATTTGAAGATCAAAATAGGAGCATTTTTATGCATGAGAGAGTGCCCAGGCAAAGGAAAAAACTTTATATATATCTACACACGGCAGGGGCAGTCTATGGCAGATTTGTGTTTCTTCATGGTAGAGGAGGAGAACATCCACGTTTTTGGAGAAAGGAACAACTTTATGACAAAGGAAATCTCTCATGTTTAAATGTTGGTGTCCATGTTTTGACACATGAGGAAGAATGCAAGCTACAACAAGGGGAAAGTGTGCAAGTCTACCATGGTGTGAACCTCCAGGCAAAAAGGAATAAACCACAGCTTGCAACATTTTAAGCAAAGATTCACATAGTGTAGATATTTGCAGAACAAACTCACCGTGATGGAATGAAGATGGTATTTTCAAGGTTAATAGCATTGATAACAGCCCATGTTTTTGATAATGAATGGGTTCTCTAACAGGAAGCTCACATTTTTGTGAGGAGGGGGTTACATTTTTAAATAAAGGCAGGAAGTGGCATTAAAAGAGGGAATCTACCAGTAAAGGAAAGAAGCCACTGCAAGAGTTTTTGAGGCTCACATTTTCTCCAGAGAATTCCACGTTCAAGAGCAAAAGAACCACATTGTAAAGAGCATATCATGGCATAAAAGGAACAACCTACAGTCAGTGCTAGTGAGCAGTGTTTTTAAAAGGAAAAGGTTCATGCATCCAAAGAAATCTACAGTCAGCACCAATGTCAACGCAATGGAAATAAAGAAAGAGAAATAGTAAACAAAAATCCAGCGCCCACTAAGCAAAGGGATCAACATATTGAAAGAAATTGCAGTCAAATTTTTCAAAGGAAGACGACACAGGCAGTAAGGAAGAGTCCGCATTTTTTTTTTAAGAACATACCACCAATCAGTTGAAGAGTAGGCATCACATTCAAGAGAAGCCTGTGCCCAAACAAGAAGAAAACCCACTGTGTGAGAAGGCAGGGCAGCAAAGATGTGAACCAGTCACATGCGTTAAAGAGGGATTATCATGAAAACGTTATATCCCACATGTGCCGTGGGGAAGAATTTTTAATTTTTTAAATACAACACAACACAACATTTAATATGAAGTTAAGATTGGGGCTTTTATAAGCCACTCCAGCATGTAAGATAGGCCCGTGGTCGGCTAGCTAGCGGGTACATCATAAGAAATTTTGAACGAATGCACGCAGAACAAGAGAATGACGTTAGCAAGTGGACATAGTCAGAAAACTAAAAATCTAGCACCTCACTACTTCACTAGCTGAGAAATTTCAAAAAGTTCGGCTAGCGACATGGTGAGGTTGCCAAAAAATTCCAAAAATCTGACGAGATTCAAAGTCTAACGTGGGTCTCACATACAATGCCATCAACGAATGATGAAAGGACAAGTGGCAGCAATAGAATGACTGGGCGATGATGTGGTGGGAAAACCTCAGAGTTCACCAGATGTTGACATGTGGATGATCTGACGGTTCTCACTAACTCGCCAAGCGGAAGATGCACGAGATTTAGCATAGCGAGTTAGCGAGAAGGTGACACATGGCAGGTGGTGCAAATCAGGTAGGCCAGTTAGCAAGTGACACGTGGCACCAGTCAAACCAAGGTTGACCACAGATTAAAAGGGTCAAGGAAATATTGCAGAATTAAAAAATAATAATATTTTATTATTTTTGTTAAAGTGCACATCAAGTTTTTTGAATTTTCAAAAAGGAATTTTCTTTCTAAAGTTTTGACTTTAGAAAATTTTAATTTTTTCAAAAATTAAAATTTCAAAGATGTGCAAACATGTTTTTTTATAGCAGAGGAGTCATTTTCAAAACGACTTTTAGTGGGTTTCTGAGATGCAAAATAGGCAATGTTATATATCCCCGGAATCAGGAGAAGACGAACTTTTCGATTTCGGAGTCAATTTTTGCACAGGTATCAGTTTGTTTGAGCTACAAGAGGATTTTTATCAGATACCTGAATTGCAATTATTTTTAGACCAATAAGTTTAGTTGTGATTTTTGGCAAGTTAATAGCTTGAATATGTGTAAAAGACAAGGAGTATTCAATTGGGGGCATTTCTGAGTCAGTTAGATGAAGTTTTATTAGCATTTTGATGCAAATCAGATATTTAGCAAATAAGGGATTTCATCATTCAGCTGGGGATTTTTTCAAAGCAGTTGCAATGTAATGATGAAACATAAAATCAAATCATATGGAAGAAAGAGGTTGGAGAGAGTCTTTTCTGTTGCAAGAGATGAAATTCTAAGGGGACACATGTCGATTGTAGGTTCAATCCAGGAATTCATCTTCATCCTATATTATTCTTTCTTTCTTCCATTATGGAAGTTCCAATTTTTTGTGACTGTGAGACCACTGTTGGTAGAGAATTTGCAGTCATTCTGTGAGACCATTCCTTTGGATCTAGAACTGTGATTCCACCTCCATTCTTCAGCAATTTCTCTCATGTGAACAACAGTAGAAAGATAAATACAGATAGTTCAGATCTGTTAGGTTGTTTTCATGTCTTTCATTTCATGCATATGATTGTATATTTTTAAGGAAATAATGCAAAGAGTAGCAAATGATTAAGTTTCAGTTGAATCTTGTCTCCATCCTCATTGAATTTCAATATTTTACGATCTCTGAACAAAGAATTTAGGTCATAGTTGCAATCCCCTAAGACTGTATGTTGTTTCATTGTTGCTGATAGTTTAAGGAATTGTGTAAATGCTTCATAGAAATCAACAGGGTTGCAGATTTATTGAGGAGGATATCAGGTGAGAACGAGATTTTAAACTGAACATAGATGTCTATTTACAAGTTAAATAGATACATCTATATCTGAAGATACACACATGTCTCAGATATTCATATGTATGTTTGTGATCCATGAATTTGCCCAATGGACTAGGCACTGATTAGCTACAGGGTCATTACTTTCTCACTGCTGCATATCTGAGGGTTGTTGAAATCAACATAAAAAATCAAATGCTTTTTCCCTTTCATGTTGAAGAGCTATCATAGAATGCCCTCACTCAGCTTATGAGGTTCATAGATCTGCATCTAGCTATTGTAGGTCTGTGTTATTTCATGAGTTCTTAGGAGAAATAGGGGTTTTATCTGCTTTGAATAGATTCAGTGTATGCTTTGATAACTGGTACCATATTAAGAATCTGTAGGTCCACCCGCCTAGGTTTTGCAAAGCCTGAAGAAGAAGAAGGGTCATGCCTTATAGTTGGCCTAGTGTCTGAATGGATGTGTTGATAATGGGAGTTAGCTGCCCCTAGATGTGTTCTATTTTCATCAGGGTAATTGAAAATCGATAGCATTTTCAAACACCAACAATCACAAACTATCATTAGGGGCACACTTCACCCCTACTGATCCTATTTTTTCCCTGATGATCCATTTCGCCTGTGAAGATCTAGTTTGCCCTTGACAAATTACTAAACAATTATTGGGTTTTGTTAATAGTGCAATTTTTAGTCTAGATCATGGGAATCAACCCTTTTAGAGGTTGTTTGACAACCCATTTTTAGGTTTTTATATCACAAGATATTTAATCTTCCTCTCTTTCATTTCTATGTACTTCATGATTTTATCATATCTTTGTATCTCTTCTCTATATTGCACATCTTCTTGCTTAAACACTCCATAGGTGGAGGTGAGAGGGAAATAAATCCAAGTTATTCATCCCTTTTGTATTAGGTTTTTACATTGATTCCATTTTACCCCTTCACAATGATAAATTCACATGCATTTATGCACACTTCCTAGATTTCACTATTCAATTTTCCTTAGGCACTCGATGAGCCCCGATTTTGGCATAGTTGGGCTTATAGATAGGATATTTTTCATATACTTTCAAGAACCTTTTATGTTATTAAATAAACTCTAAGTATTGATTATGGGCAATATATGGACTTTCATAATTAGTATTATATGCTAATATAAATATATCTTTTTGTTATGTCATGGTTGAATACTTATTATTTTAATGATAGTATAAATGTGTTTTGAAGTCATGTTTCTAAGTATTTTCTGTAGCCATTATTGTTATGAGTCCTACAACCACTATGATAAATATTGCTTTAACTATATTTAATGTTGAATAAATGTGTGGATGAAATAATGTGTGAGGTTTTATGTCTAGCTACTTGCGGTTGCAAGATTATTAGTTGGACCATGTAGCTACCAAAAGATGAGGAGAAGATACAGCTATCATTTAAAGATTATTGTAGGACAGTATCAAAGAAGGATTCTTAAAAAATGAATAAGAAATCAATTGATAGAATGACTGCCACTTGGTGAGATGCATTAAATCTTCTAGGAAAGACTTTTAGTTCTCCATAGATCCAATAAAAAACCTCTTTTATGGTCCATCAATCTAGGATGATGGATCATTAACTCCTCCAAATTTATCTAACTTTTTCTCCTTCTCGTATTAATCATTCCCCATTGTAAAGAGATAAAATTTTAATAAATGTCTCCATGTTCATTGGGAGTAGTTAGTTAGTTAGTTAGGATTTTATGAATAAAAAGGGTCATGTTAGTTCTTAGAATGACAAAGATGATATATTAATATGTATTATATTTATAGTTAGGTTCATGAGCAACCTAATGTATTGTTCGATTCTTTATCAGTAAAGTTGTGAATCTTTTCTCGTAATTATGCTATGTTAATCTGGACACTACCTAAGGGGGGCCACTTAGGGAGTTATCTCTTTCCATTTGTAGTAAGTAGGTTCACTGTCAATATATTCAGTTATGCTTTATGTACTATTTTCATAAGAAACTTGGTGTGGCTATTTCTACAACCGATAGAAACATAGATTTATTTGTTATTCCTACAACCACTAGGAACAACATAACATTTGTTCAGCTGAGTGTAGGTTTTATTTCTAGCAATAAAAGTTATATTAATTTCATTCCCAATATTTATATTTCAGTATGATAGACCTAGCTGGTAGGAACTATGTATGAAAGAGGAAATTAGTGCACATACCATGCTGACCCATTTCAAGTTCAACATCCATGGGTTGATGATTAAATGATGTCTTAGGTTGTAATTTGACTACCAGTTGAGATATCCAATCCTTGAGTAAAGGAATATCTATTCATAAGTCATAACCATATCTTGGGCACTATATTTTTTATGTGGTTTTCAGGGATGGTGTCAAAATAAGACCATCTCTTAGACATAATAGTTGTAATTTCTATTTCCATATTAAAAATAACATTTAGAATTCCTCTAATAATATTATGTTTACTTTTACTGCATGCATATAAGAAGGGACCACATTAGGAGATTCATTCCATAAAATAACTCCTTCAAAATAGAAGAAATTCTTAGACCTAAGATAGAAATTCCCCAAGAAGAAGAACAATCATTGGAAAATCCATTTTCTCATGCCTAAGAATAATTGCCTTCACCCCCATATGACAATATAATTTGAAGAATATCCTTGCTTTTGTACTTCCAAATTTTATGGCTTCGTTATTGAAGATCCAGATACCTTCCTCTTTGAGTTCAACTTTCTTTGTTGGAGATATGATTATATCATGGATACTCTTAAACTTAATTTGTTTCCATCAACTTTGAAGGAACTAGCTCTAAGGTGGTTCACAGTATTAGGAGCTAATACTATAGAAACTTTGGATTCTTTAAAGGACTTGTTCTTAGAAAAATATTAAGATTATTATCAAGGAAGTCATATAAAAGGGGATGACATCTTTAAGATATCTCAATGAGAAGATGAAAATCTGGAAGACTGTGTCTCACAATTTTTTTTTAGTATCCAAAATAATACGCAACATGAGCTAAATGAAGAATCACAAAAAAATCTCTTCTTCAAAGCCCTTGATGATGCCTATGTGGAAGCTCTAGATCTTATGGTAGGAGGTGACATTTCTCAAGGTAGTTGGAACAATATTAAAAAAATAAATTCTCAACTACTCAAGAGAAATAATGAAGAAAGGAAGAGGATCTAGGTCTTCTCTCAACAAAGAAAGTAGTTATGGAGTATAAAAATGGAGTTTTCCAATCTCTTATTAGACTTCAAACAAAAGAAGAAATAAGAGGACATAGAAGAAATGTTAGCTACGTATTTATCACACTACAAACAAAAGAAGAGGGATTGTTGGTGCAAGTCGGTAGCTAACATAGAGACCCAACCAATGCCCATAGAGTTCAAAGCTATGGATGAGAATGGCGAGGTGCTCTACGTTGCTACACTCAAGCCATGGGCCCACCATCAAGGTATGCCTTAGGACCCACTTCAAAATTCTGGTTCTTACAATAGTAATCAATGGAAAAACCAATATTCCTAGAATTATGGTCCCCAAGCTCAAAATTGGAAAAACCCTTGGTCTAAATAGAAGCAATGGAATAATGCTTGGCCTAACTAGTGTCAACTACCTTGGAATAACCAATGGAACTAGTAGAAACTATTGGAAGCATGAATGCCGATGATATTCCTATGGGGGAGTATTGTAGAAACATGATTAGATCATTATCATGATGATATGTTACATTCATGATTGTGTTTTTCATTGATGTCAACATAGTAGTTTTCTGTCGTATCTAATAGAAGAACAATGGTAAAAATCAAGTTGGTATGAATAGATCATTGAGTACTTTCAATAGTGAGGTTAAAGGGAGATTATACTATGTGTCTTGTATATGTAGCTAACCTCGAAAGCATAAGATATTAAGTTTGGAAGAATTTATGCAAGTTTTGGTGAAGACTATTTTGAGATAGAGTTTATAGAGGCATGTTTTGGTAAACTTGTTATATCTCTTAGTGATCTGTAAATAGATCTAGACTAATTGCAGTATTGAATGCTTAAATAAAATCAAATTAGTGGAAGTCTTAATACATTTATACATAAATGAAATTAAGCATCAAAAACTCAAAAACTTGAGGTGAAATAAACATAATTGAGAAAGAGAAGAAGATAGGAAGTGCAAACAAAGTTTGATTTTGGAGTTCAGCACAAACGTGACTACGTCTCTAGGTCAGCTCCAATAGAGTACGACCAATCCGATTAATCTGCAGAAATCAATTACAATTAAGTACCAAGACCATTTCTTCTAGCACTTTGATAGCATAGCAATTCTCTAAAGTATGAAAATAGCTCCACAAATCTCATAGAAAAATCTCCCTATTCCTTTGAAAAAAAACTTCACCAAGATTGCCCCCCTTCCAAGTCTCCTACCCCCTCTTTTATACAAAAAATTAGCCAAAATAAGGCTATAACAAAAAAGTATAAAAATGGGGCCTTTAACTGATTACATTTCGAAAATACCTTTTAGCCATTTTTAACCATGACAACTTTAGGGTAACAAATTAACAAATTAACCTTAATTTGATAAGGTTAGGCGGGTTCGGTTAAACTTTAAATATCACATCTCGCCTTTATATTTTCAGGTGTTAAAATAACGCAATGGCAATTTTTATTTTAGGTTGGCCGTCGGTCGGGGGTTCCAGACCCGCCAGTGGCCTCCTTTATGTGGACTTTTGGCATTAGTAAAGTTAAATACAATTTTGTGCACTTAAATTTTAAATGTCATTTGTGGTGCAATGGCCATCACCTTAGTTTTGGGAGTTATAGGTTAGGTCACTGGTTCAAACCTCATTACAACACTTTTTTTTATAAAAAAATTCCTTTGCCAACCAATTTCAGCTGTCACGTCAGCATGATGATGTCATGCTGATGTCATCAGGGACCCTTTTTCCTCAACAAATTCAAACTGTAGTAACTTTCACATACGAACTCCAATTTTGACAAAACGAACACTGCTAGAAAGCTCTTGACAAGATCTTTGATTTGAAATCCATCGTTGACCACTTTTGAGATGGTCTGATTTCACCTCTTATCTAGCCCTCTGGTTTGCTTGTTGACCAGAAATTTGACTGAGTGTAACTTCTAGATTCAGAATTCATTTTTATCCATTCAAGTTGTGTTGGAATCAGGATGCCAAGATCTTTCTGATGGTGCAGATTCTAGAGAGAAATGAGACACTTCAATTTTCATTGAAAATATCCACCAGATCACTTAGCAGAGATGTTATTTTGAGAAGCCAAAGTTAAAGATGTAAAGAAGGCATGTTGGTGATGATGTGGCTAAGCTCGCTCATCATAATGTTACATGTATAGAAAGTTATTCAAGTTGCAAGGTGAAAGATTAATGTTATCACTGAGTGTAACATGTTCTTAAAATGGTCCTATAATAATTAATTGAGAAGGTGTAATAGTCATCTCAGGGAATTGTTTTATGGATTCAGTATAAAGGAAGGACATTTTCCTTTATGATGTGAAGGAGAAATGCAAATGATTGTAAGCAACACAAAGAGTAGAATGTGAAGATAAGTAAAGTAGAGTGGAAGTGAAGGGAACTTCATTGCTGAGGTTTTATTGTGTGTTCCAAAGTTAGATACTTGGATCTGAGGTTTGTGATCTAGTCCACAAGGTCTAATAGTGATTGGTCTAATTGACAGGACAAAGGAAAGAAGTTAAAGTACAATACATACAATTATTGTGCGAGGAATAGTTGAGAGATTAGTTGGACAATGAGTTTAGTGGTCTTGCCTGAGAAGCTATTTGGACAGTGGGTCCTTCTATCTTCTACAACTCCTAAAAGGGTTGACACAACTTCTAACGGGGTTTGAATCTTCTAATTCTAACAAGGATTTAAAGTCTCCTAATAGGGACTCATATATACTAAATTTTGTAATAGACTCTTAACAAGGTCCATCCTATAACAAGGAATATTTATATTAGTATATTATCTTGTTGGCATCATTCCCACCAGGGTTTTCCCTCTAAACAAGGGTTTCCCTAGTTAACATATCTGGTGTAATTGTTTATGTGCATCTTGTTATGGTTGTTGTTTACTTTGGTTGAATGGATAAGATTGTTTAAGGTTGATAAATGTTTTAATTATTGGATAACTAGTTCACCCCTAACTCTCAGTTATCTTGGTGGACTATTGTTTCTAACAGCAACAAAATTCTAACTAATGGTAGACCCCACAAAAAAAGTAGTGGCAACCCCCACAAGGAAACTAACCAATGGAGTGGAAACTAGTAATGGAATAACTAGCCTTAGCAATAGTTAATTACGTTGCCTCATGTGACTAACTAGGGTAATAATCCAAAGCAAACTCAAATACCTACCCAAGCCACCCCTAATCTAAATAATCAAGCCCAATAGTAGCAAGCCTATTCTATGGATCCTACCCAACAACTAGCCTATGCTATTAAATTGAGTAACATCAACTTAAGGTCTAGAACTATACTACCTGCACCTACTACCTATAATCATAGAAATTCCAACTGAAGAGAATGATCCAATCAATAGTAGTAAGCCAAACCTAGCTCAAAAGTTTATCCAAAGTCCTCCTATAACCTCTGCTTCCAACACAAATTCATGACCTTTCTCACAAATGTTGGTAGGTGAAGTTGTGCAACAAACTGATAACCTTGCTACTGATCTTATGGATCAGCTAAAATAAATGTGTGTGAAAATACCTATGTTCAATATATAAAGGATGTCCCCATTTAGGAAAATCTATTAAGGAAGCATGTCTCAAAAAGCCAGTAAGGTAAAAGAAGGACCTACAAACAATTCACGTCCTAAGAAGCTTAGCATCTAATTTGATGCTTGAGAAGCTTACCATCCCAAAATATTCTAATCCTAGTAGTCCTATTGTAGAGATACCAATGAAAGGAGTCAAGATTAGTAATTATCTAGTAGATCTTGGTGCAACCATTAATGTCATGACCAAAGATCTCATGAATCAACAAGGTAATGTTGAGCTAAGAACTACATCTATAGTCCTATAATTGGTCAATAACTCTACTATAAAGTCTATTAGAATGGATGAAGATATTTTAGCTACCTTGGATTGATGGGAATACTCTGCTGATTTTATAATCTTATCGCCTAAAGCTACCTTGGTAGGGTATCCAATAATTCTAGGACAACCTTGGATACTTACAAAAGATGCTTACATAGGTTGCAAGTTTGTAAAAATGACAAATCTCAGATGGAAAAAATTTCAAGAAGCTGAATTTTTATGCACTAGCCCAACCTCAACTTGAATCAAGAGATATAGTATGGTCTAAATTGGGTGATTATGAAGAATAAATGGAGGTAAACTATGCTTCTAATCTGATGATGATTACAAGAGAAACATTCATTGAAAAGAAAGAGGAAGATGAAGTATTGTCTAATGTGCTTCAAAATAACTATGCTATAGACACTCCTCTATGTGGACATAATCCATTCTCTTTACATACCATTCTTCCTTCATACACATAATTCCATTATCCTATAGCCTTTGATTGCTTACATACTCTACTTCTTCATGAAGTAGAGATGCCCTTTCTATGTGAATTCTCTATGCTTGAACTCATGTTGTCAGTAGAGGTTGATAAAGGTAAAACATTGAACATCAACAATAAACTCATTATTTAGGAGCAAGAGTCTTAGTGAAAATGATTCTTGTCCATAAAACAACCTTGGCTTGGGATTACAGTGACATGAAAGGACTAGACTCAATGTTGTATGCCCATAGAATATTTTTCAATAGTGAATCCAAGCCAGCTAGGTAGCCTCAAAGGAGGGTTAATCCAGTATTAAGGGAGATAGTCAAAGAGGGGTTACATAAGCTAACTCATGCTGGTTTTATTTATCCTGTAGCAGATAACCAATGGGTTTCCCCATTGGTTATTGTACCAAAGAAAGGGGGTAAGTTGAAAGTATTTGTAGATTATAGGGAACTCGATGAAACATCTAAGAAGGATAATTTTCTTTTTCCATTTATTGATTAGGTTCCATATACTATGTCAAGCAAGAAGTATTTCTCCTTTCTTGAGGGATTTGGTGGCTATAATCAAATAAAAATAGCACCATAGAACCAGGAAAAGACCACATATACATCCCCTTTGGGTACATTTTCTTACTTAGTCTTACCCTTTGGTCTTTTCAATGCTCCAACACCTTCCAAAGATTTATTCTAAGTATTTTTGTAGATATTTCTCATGACTACATGAAGATTTATATTTATGACTTCATTGTCTATGGTTATACATTTGAAGAAGCTAAGGATAATCTAGCCAGTATTGCAAAGGCATGAGGACTATAATCTCTCTCGTAAAAGTGAAAAGTGTTTTATGATGATGTAAGAGGGCATTTTACTAGGTCATTATATCTCTATTGTAGGAAACAAGTGGATCCATCTAAAATTGAGGTGATTTCGAGTTTACCCTCTCTTGCCACACAAAAAGAACTTTGAACCTTCTTAGGTCATGCTAGTTATTACATAAGGTTCATCAAGGACTTCAATCAAGTTGCATCACCTTTTTATAGTCTGCTAAAAAAGAATGAGGCCTTTAAATGGGCACCAGCACACAATAAATCCTTCCTTGATATCAAAGTTTCCCTTGTCAATGCACTAGTGTTAAAAGGAATAGATTGGTTATTGCCCTTCACATTCACATTGATGCTTCAGATTATGTTGTTGAAGCTATTTTGGGATAGAAAAATGGTTTGACTCAACATGCTATCTACTATGTGAGTAAAAACCTTAAAGGAGCTTAATTGAATTATACTATCACAGAATAGGAGATGCTAGTAGTCATATACACGCTTAACTAGTTTAGACACTATAGTAGTAGGCATCCTATTTTTGTTCATACTGATCATGTAACCATTCATTACTTGATGAATAAAAGCTCAATCACAAGCATGTCAGCAAGATGGTTGTTTTCAATGCAAGAATTTGATATAACAATAGTGGATAAGCCCGGTAAGGCCAATGTAGTTTCAATTTTTTTTTCCATATTTAAAGACAAGGAGATCTTGTAGCCATTGAGGATGCCTTTCATGATGAACACTTGTTTTCTATAAAGGTTATACAACCATGGTATGCATATATTGCCAATCACTTGATTATAGGAAAGTTTCCTTCTCACTTCTCACCAAAAGAAAGGGGACTACTTGTGAATAAGAGTTTTTTATTTTTTAGGGATTGTAAATTTTAAGTTCTATACTAGACCAGATCAAATCACGTGGAGGTGTGTCATAGAGGAAGAAACTTATGATATCTTTCATGCATGTTACAATGAACCCTATGGTGGCCATTTTGTTGCCAAACATACAAATTTGATGATTCTAAACACTGGTTACTATTAGAAAACATTGCATAAGGATACACTAAACTATACTAGGCATTGTGATTGATTTCAAAGGATGGGGCAACCTACTAGATTTGATGAGATTCCCTTATTTACATAAGTTATTGTCACACCTTTTAATAAGTGGGGTCTAGACTTTATTAGTCCTATTGAACCAACATCAAACGATAAGTCCTACATTATAGTTTGTATTGACTATGTAACAAAATGGGTTGAAGCAAGGCCCATGAAACATGTTAGGGACAATAAAGTAGCATAATTTCTTTATGAAGAAATATTTACTAGGTTTGGTGTCCCTAGGGAAACAATCACAAATCAAGGAGCCCAATTTACTTCCACATTAATCATAGCCTTAGTCAACGAATATAACATAAGACATAGGAAGTATACACCCTACCATCCTCAAGCTAATGGTTAGGTTGAAATAACAAACAAATATATTGAGTAAATCCTTACCAAAATAGTAAATATCCAGAGGAAGGGTTGGGTATACAAGTTGGCCAAATCCATTTAGGCTCACCTAACAACCAAGAAAACAAGTGTAGGATTTACACCATTTGACATTGTGTATGATAAGAAAGCTTTCATGCCTATTGAATTTGAGCACAAGACTCTGAGGATAGCTTTACGATTGGCTATGGACTTCACTACACTGCAAAGGGAGAAAATTATGCAATTGAATGCATTGGATGAGCTAAGTGAAAGTGCATTGCAACACACTAAAATGATTTAACATAAAAGGATGAAGTGGCATGCCAAAGTATTAAAGAGAAACACTTCACAGTTGGAGATTGGGCGCTATTATATGCTGATACAAAGATAATCATGGTAAATTATAGACAAGATGGTTAGGTCCATATGAGATAGCTAAAGTGTTTGATAATGGCATTGTGTAGCTTCAAAAAATTGATGATGTGAGGTTTAACTTGTTGGTTAATTGAAATAGATTGAAACCTTACCTCAAGCCCATTAATAAAGATGAATTTCTCCACTAGTTTCAAGAATTGCAGGAAGTGGTAGTTCCTACAACCAAAGAGACTAAGCTTCCACTTAATTCTCAAGGGCCAACGTAAAATTTTGTTCATTTTTGTCATAATAAAAAAGGGTTCATTTTTAATCCTTCACTCTATTCATTCCACTTAGAAATCCATCATCATCCACCTCATTTATCGACCTCTCTAAGTAGTCAAACTCTAGCTACCATCACTACTTCACTTTCTTTTAAAATTCCACTTTTCATAATGAGTACATAAGTGAAGGACTAAAGTCACGCCAAAAACTCTGAGGGTATAGTCACATTTAAATTTTGCATTTTGATTTATTACTTCATTCATTATTATTGACATTTAGTGTTTTTATTTAGTACTTCTTGTATGTGGTTGCATTTCTTATAATTAATTTCTCACACACCAACCTTAATTTTTTTCCTTTCCAAAGGTTGCATTTCTTATCATGATTATACAACCTATCTTTTCAAATCTTTCCTTATGTCCAAAAATTTCACATATGATTTTGTAATATCCCCAATGATGTCATAATCTATTGTGCTTATACATTCACCTCCTCCAAAATATTTTTCCACACTATTTCCTACTAGAAACTTGAGCTCTGTAACTCTATTTTTCCGCCTTATTAGCTTGCTAAACTTTGTTCAACAATAACAGTTCAGGGGAGGGGTTTCAGCTTAGATATGTCTGGGGTTTTGTGTAGACAAGCCATTGTTGGCAAGAAAGTAAATTATGTATAGAAGAAAATGGATTTTTAGCAATAAATTTTTAGAAGAGGAAAGATAGGTGGTAATATAATTCGTCATGAGCCAATGGATCATCGACTAATTTTACAAGAGGTCCAACATGTGCAAAAATTCCATAGACATGGTTGGCTTGATTATTTTCTCAAGTTAACCACATTTGATGAGGACATTGCAAAAGAATTCATGAGGATATTTCATAATGGTAGAGAAAGAATAAAAGGGGTGGTTGTTGATGCATCAGTCAACCGAATTGCAGAGGTTTCTAGCTAACTGCAAGAAGGAGAATTTATTTCCTAGAACAAAAATACAAGGAGTGCCTGAGCTGAATTGTCTCAATCTGCAGGACCATGTCAAAGAAGGATTCTTCAACAATGAATAAGGAAGCAACTAATACATTGACCACCACTTGGTGAGATGCATTAAAGTGTCTAAGGAAGACTTGTAGTTTACCAAGGATCTAGTTGTAGTTCTCTTTTATGGTCCATTAATCTAGAATGATGGCTCATTAACTCCTCCAAAATGATCTGACCTCTTCTCCTTCTCATATTAATCATTTTCCATTTCAAAGAGATAAAATTGTAATAAATGTCTCTCTATTCCTTGGGAGTAGTTAGTTAGTAGTTTATATTTTATGAATAAAAAGGGTCATGTTAGTTTGTAGAATGACATAGACAATAGATTGATATGCATTGTATTTACATTTAAGCTCATGAGAAAGCTGATGTACTATTGGATTTCCTATCAATAAATTTATGAATATTTTCTCCTAAATTTTCTATGTTAATCTAAACACTACCTAAGGGGGGTATCTCTTGAAATTTGTAACTCTACAATATTGATAATCAATAGAATTACATGTCTTTATTTGTGACATCGCAACTTGATCTAAACATCATGCCAACAACTCAAACTTTACATGAAGCATGTAGACAACCTCCACATTATCCCATCAGGGTGCAAGACTCCTCATCTCTAAGAACCTTCTACCGTCATTTGTATGCACATTTTGTATTACTGGAAAAGTTGCATATCTATCAACCAAACTTCACAAAAGATATAAAAACCCTTCAATCACCACATTAGACATCCAAAAAACATAATAAGTATTAAAAATATCCCAATAAGCATGTTTACATCAATGATAACATATCCAACTTTCCAACATAAGCATTGTGCAAGACTACATTTCCCCCCTTAAAAGTGTCATAAATAAATATGTTGGGTTTTATTTGAACCTCTCTATTAGGTCTCTGATGTTGCCTCATGTTTTCCACCATGTCCACTTGGTTCCTTGATTGTCCAGAATCTACCCTCATAATTAAGTTCTCAAATTCTCTCCAAAGGGGTAATATGTGTTTATTAGCTCTAATTTCTCCCTATGTCATGGTTAAAATGAAGGGCCAAACCCCCATTTTTACTCTTATAGGGTCCTGTTACACCCTAATTTTGATCATCTTAGTCTCTTTGAGATAATTTTATTCCTCATTCCTCCATACAAACTTCTCTTTGCATATTTTCTTCACCACTGGATAGTATTTTATACTCTCCGTCCTCCTCATTGGGGCATAGTCTCTTTTGTGACTTTTTCTTGGCCTTTGTTTTTCATGCACCTTTTCAAGGGGGCATCACTAGATCCTCATTCCTTTGTCATATTTGATTGACTATCTGATTTTCTAGTTTTTTTGGGACATTGTATTACTTCATTTTATTTGCATCACCATTCTTTTTATTCTTTGCACTAACACTATTCTAGTGCCATTGCAAAGAGGGAAAAAATGTAGGCACCTAAATTTGATTAATTCCATTAATTGAATTTAGTTAGCCCCATTAATTAAATAATTATGTATTATTTAATAATAATATTTTACCTTGGCTATATTAATCTAATTAATTATTTTATACCTGATTAGTTCTTCTAGAATTTGATTGTGTCTCAAGTTTTTTGCATCAACGTTTTGGATCACACACAGTGATCCATCATCAGGATGAAGAGCAAGAGAAAAATAATAAGCCTTATTATTTTTCTCTTGCTCTTCATCCTGATGATGGATCACTGTGTGTGATCCGAAACGTTGATGCAAAAAACTTCAGACACAATCAAATTCCAGAAGAACTAATCTAATTTTACTAATGGATTGTGGAAATCAAATTGACATTTATACCTTTTATTAATCAATTAATAGTAAACCAAAATCCACTCAATTAATTAATTCCCCTCTATTCCTCTTTTCAATAAAATAGATTAAATAATGTGTCTATTTACTTCATTTTTTCATTTGATTCTTTACTTTTAAAAATGAATTAATTTAAATAGTAATTCAATTTTTTAGATGTCTCCAAACCTCAACCCTTCCCTTTAACCACACCCTCCAATCTAAGCCACTAAATAAACTTTAGTCCCAACCAACCTTATCTATTTAACCTTCATCTTACGTTCAACCCACTATTAACCCTCCAACTAACGTAAGGTTAAATTAACCTTATCTTTTTAACCTCCCATCATACCAACCTTATCCTAACCTCCCCCAAATGTCTACACATTTATATATTAACTAAGTAGGAAAATAACCTCTATTTTTGGTGCAATCTTTGCAAATTGGACACCTAGCCTCCCCTCTACCTGTCATCCCTTGGAATGCCACTCACCATTTGTGGTTGCAAGTGTTTAATTTTAGAGACCCCTCACCTTGCACCCATTTCCTACTTAAGACCTCTCATTTCCTTCATAATACATCCATCTTCATGCGTAGTAGTGTTATAATGCCATTTTTCTTTTATAATTCAAAATCTAATTTAATTGTTTAGCATCCATTTCAATTATTTTTAACATAATTCCATCACCTTTTAGAGCATCAAATCTATAGTTTCATCTTCATTTGAATCTATTATCATTATAATTTGCATAATCATGGAGCTTTATTGGGCACTCTTGAAGACCAATTAGTGAGCACAAATATCAAACTATGAAAAATCAAGGACACATCCTTAACAAAGGAGGCTTGGAATATACATTTTCCTTTTTTTCTTGCTTGTGTAATTTGTTTTCTTTTAACATCCAATATTGAGTGTTTACATTTAATTGTGTAGCTTATATTCTTAATTTAATCTTTTATTCACTCACATTTTATTGCACACACTCACACTTTACAAAAAGAATGAAAGAGAAGAATATAGTTTGAAGTGATAAGTATGGTGTAGGGAAACAATAACAAAATATATTTTAATAGTGACAAATGATATAAAGAGAAACATGGATAATAAATAATAAAATGATGAACTAATTTTATCACATAGTTAATGTCTATTCATGCTATAATCATGATAGAATATAACATGGTTAAGACAATCACTTTACAAAGGAGAAACCCACATGATAATATAGTTCAAAAAGAAGATTTTAAAACTCAAAACTAGAGTTATGTTTTTTTATCAACAACTATAGGCATGTTGATGTCAAGAAGAAGAAATTGATGTTTCAAGATGATTGTAAGAAAGACAAGTTAAGGAAGACAAGGGTAGACTTAGTTATTTAAATGATGGTACAATCTAATGATATGAAATTTTGATGAAGATCATCAATATAATACTTGGGATATAATATCCAGAAATGATATGAAAATATAATGAAGGTCATCATTATCTTGGTGCAACTAAACACATTCTTGAGATGAAAATTAGAAGAGATAGAGCGAACAAAAACTAAGGGCTAGTCCATTGTAAGTATATGAACTTAGTATTGTAGAGGTTCAACATGTATGATTGAAACCATTATGTGGTCCTTTTATAGTTGGAATGAACTTTTCTATTTTAGATTGTCTTATATCCCCATCGAAGATGGAAGACATGAACATAATATCTTACAAAATATAGTTGGAAGTTACTCTAACAAAAATCTAGATGGTACATGTTAAGATCAAAAGGTCACATGATAGGACTAGTGTGAGCATTTTCTTGTTGCTAATGTGGACATTAAATTATTTTCTAGAGGAAAGGAGTTTTAGAAAATGTATCCCAAATGGAGAAGCATATACAAGGCATGCGAACTGCTTGATAAAATATCCTTAAGAGATGTCATCTCATGGAAGGTGATGGTTGGAAGAAATATACAAATGAGACTTGTTGAATGTGCAATATTTGGTCTACCAGTGAATTTGAAAGGTTCTTATGATCCCACAAAGGGTCTCAACATTGAAATAAGGGACAAGGTCGAGATTGTGCCCTAAGAGAATTTGGTGGAATTGATACCTACAAGTCCTTAACTCTTAGCCAAAGAGGTTTAGTGAAAGCCTCGTACTCTTGTACTAGGTAGCTAAAATAATTTCATGGATGACCTCCATTAAAACAAAATCCAGTAACTTGAAATAGTTATCAACGAGGTTAAGTTTTTTTGAGGATCAAGTTAACATTGGATCTACTATGGGGTACAGAATTTGTCAATTTTATGCCTCTATGTTACATTACCCTCGAGATGTTTACTTCAAAATGAACATATTCAAGATTCTCTAGTAAAATTAAGATTTCACATTGCTTAGTTTTGTCCTACAATATATCATATGATATACACATTACTAAAATTCAAATTTGATTTTGTTTTTTAGTTTTTTAAATTAGTTTGACTTTTAAATTTTTAAATCAATTTAGTTTTTAGTTTGTTATAAGTTTAATTTTTTTAAAAAAATTAAATATTATTTATAATTATTTTACTTTGTTATTTTCATGTTAATTTTTCATAATAGATTTTTTATGTAAAGATTTTTTGAGATTATCAATGTGCATGGAAATAACTCTTTCTTGCTAAAAAATTGTCAACCCTCTTCCCGAAGAGTTTTAATTTGTGGCCAAGTTATTTTCTCATTATTTTTTTAGAAATTAGCATATGGTTTAATCTATGTTTTCTTTTTAAAAAATCCAATTTTTATTTTTTTTAATGTTTTAGTTTTTATTTTTTAGTTTATTTTGTTAGTTTTTAAAATTAGTTTAGTTTTTAACTTTTTAAATTGATTAAGTTTTTAGTTTATTATAATTTTTTAGTTTGTTTTTACAATTTAAGTATTATTTTACTGCAGTTTGTTATTTTTTTATTAATATTTCATAATAAATTTTTAATGTGGAGATTTTTTAGATGATCATTTTATTCATATATGATAAATTAAATATAAGTATATAATGTTTATTTAATATGAATTCAAACTAGTTTAAATGTGGAGATCATCAATAATCAAGACACATGATAATAACACATAAATTCATTTTAATATATTTTGTGAGATTCCTCGAATTAAAGAATAACCTTGATATTTAAATAAGGCACTTGCATACAGACCCGATGAGTAAATAGATGGTTAATGGTATAGCTTGAAGAATGAAATATTAGAAATGTTAAATTTGTTTATTCCCCTCTAACTCTCTTTAGCAAGATAAAAGTTTAAATATTGTCAATAAGGATATTTTATAGCTTTTGAGAATTAGCTAAGGGTTAATTTGCTAATATCAAGGCAAAATAATCATTTGTATCTACAGGAGACAACATATGTCAACTAGTTATTACCTTATGTTATACAAGTCCAGTAGATATAAATATTGGATAATAAATATGGAGTGTAGAAGAGCATTAAAGAGAAGTTTGATGCGAACTAAGTGATATGTAAGGTTGAGTAACAAGTTTCCAATAAAGATGAGAATAAAGGGGCCTTTTATTTCGATGATGAAAGAGATTTTTTCACCTCCTATTCCTAGTAGGTAACAAATAAAGGTTCACCAATTTGACTATTTAATGGGCCAACCCCCTTGTTTTGGTTGATGTTTAATTCAAAAACAAATAAAGCCTGTTTGCATTTTGGTCTAGGCCTTCAATAAGCTAAAATATTTGAAGTCTTAAGACAAATCAATATATAGCTTACTTGAAGCATTTTTTTGAAATAATTTCAAATGGGAATAGTTGAGAGATTGTTATAAGCATTAGAGATGCACATAATAAATCCAAGTAGTAAGAAAAGCCATTTCTCATCTCACTCACAAATGATTTGATGCAATATTAGGTGTGAGCAATCTCTGTCAACTATAAAAGAGACACTAAAGTAATATAGCATAGGCTCAAAGAGAAAATGATTAAAACAGAAGACCCACTCTAGCAACAAATCGATTTAAATAAGGCCCTATTATTAAACATTAATTTTATGTAACAAAAAAGTCAAAACATGTAACTTGTCAAGCTTTAAGATTTAAGAATTACTCTAGATAGCATTACTCTACTAAGATCTAGACTTAAGGAATAGCAGTGGGAAAACCTCCTTCAAATATGTTTGATTTCTTTGAGAATGAATTTATTAGTTTACGCCTTTGCATATTTTTAAACTTATCAATGGGATTGATTCAAAGATACATCTAAATTAAAGAACAATATAATAAGTATTGGTAAAACATAGAATGGAACTTTCAAATAATAGAATCAATACTCTCAAATAATTTGCCAAAATTGATCATTAGGAAATATATCTAGAAGTTAAGGATTAGAACAATTTTACTAACGCTAATATGTTTCAAAGAATGAAGTGGTATGTTAAAACATGACCTAATAAGAAAAAGGATAGTTGGATTTAAGTAAGGACAATATATATGTAGAGCTAAGATGAAAGCTAGAAATTGGAAAAACAGAAAATGAGGGAATGTCTTTAAAAGACCATTGGAAGAGGGGCAATGTGTCAATTATAAACTAGGCCCTTGTAATCCCCTTGGTGAGGGATTACACACACACACACACACACACACACATATAATAAAGTGAAGGTATGCCTTCCCAAGACCTCAATTTTAAGAGGCAAATGTATTATTGATATACAAGACTAAGTTCCTAGGCTATACCGGGGGTTTTCTTACCTCGTTCTTCCCCCTGGTGCCTACACTTTGAATGGGGTCAAAATATAAAATTTTTTTAAATAATAATTATTTTAAAAAATATATAAATTAATTTATAAAAAAATCAAATTTGGATTTTTTTAAAGAAAACATAGATTAACTTGATTAAATCATATGCTAATTTCTAGTGGGCTCTGCAATCTCAAAATGATTGAGATGTTCTTGCAACCAGGAAACACATGCCCTATTCTATAGGAGCCAATGCTTTTCTGAGGGGAAGACGTCCCTGAACAACTCAAAAATCATCATTGGAATTAAAAAACCAAGTCCACTCCCCCTAAGTAGAATAAATTTGAATTTTTCATTATAATCAATGTCACTTCAAATAACATTTGGGATTGTTGTAACAAGTATGGCTTGATCATTTTTGGGGAAGGTAATCAGATTTTGAAATTTGATATTTCAAACTGGATTTGAAAGCCTTCGAGGGAGATGTAAGTACCACAAACCTCCCAAATGGATTTATTTTAATTGAATGTTTAAATCATAGTTTAAAGGATAAATTTCTTAAGCGCCCTTACCTTTTTGTTAAAGGATTTGTAATTCATCTGTTCCCTTGGAAATCAAACTTTGATTTCTCTAAAATTATTCTTTTCTCCATTTATCAATGGATTGAGCTACCAAATTTTCTTATGGAGCTCTTGAATAGAAAAATAATAAGTCAAATAGGTAACCACCTAGGAGAGTTTAGGGGTTTACCTGTAAATTTCTTGACCTCAAACTCTATTAAGTTATTGGTAGATTTTCCTACCAATAAGACTCTCAAACCAATTAAAATAGTTACAAATATATAACTCAATTCATGAGATATTCCTTACCTTGTTCAAAGAAGACATTGAACTCTATATCCATTTCATAGACTTAAGGATCTCATACAAATTTTATGAATCTCTAATAGTAGTAGGGTTTCTGCAAACCAAGATATACATCTTAAATTCCTTAACAATGGAGTTTTTGGCTTTTTTAATCAAACTCCCCCTTCGAAGTTGGAGGGAGAAATTCCTATCCTTTCTCTCCCCATTAATCACTCTCCCTAACCTCCTAAACTAGCTTCTATTAAATCATTGCTTGTCCTAGACTTATGCCCTCCTCAACCCATTATCATCCTATCACTTATTCCTTCTCAAATACCATATATGATAGATTCCTCCCCCCCCCTTTCTCTCTCTCCCTCTCCTTCTCTCCTCAGAAAAACCTTAATCTTGCCTAATGAGATTAGTATTTTCCCCCTCCTTATCTTTGATCTACGCAAGCTACTTTTCTCAAGATTATTGCTCCATTGTCCCCTATTACCCCTACAGTCTTTGTACCTTATCTTTCACCTAATATTTTTAACCTCATCCAAATCCTATCTCTATTTTATCCCCTTCAATTGTGCTTCCATCCCCTCCCACTGAAGCCCCTCCTCTTGCCTCCCCTCCTCCCTAACTTCCTCTCTTTCTATTCATCATCCTTCCCCTTATGAATCTCCCTCTCCTTTAAGAAAGTCCATTAGTAAATTTTCCTATTGGTTTCTCTAATCAATTTTGTCTATTAGTGTCAACCACTTAGTCATTTACAAGGTAGAGTCAGACGGTCTTCACTATGACTGGGCTACTCTATATAGGCTGAGTCATGTACATAAGCAAGTATATACCAAGCTCTATAGGAGCTGAGTAAGTTTATGATCACCGAGTATTTTCTATATGAGTTGATCTCAATAGTGACCAAGCAAGTTTCAAGTATACAAGTGTTGAGTTACATAGTATATGCTGGGTAAATACAGACCAAGCAACAACAATGTTGAGCATCAAAAAACAGTAAAGATCGAGCAATGTAGAGTTTACATAAAAGTCAGGAATGGAATAGACTTTGAGGTAAAACATTTTTCAAGCTAACTTGGAAGGAACATTTAAAGTTTTTACAGTTTGTTACACAACATTTAATATATGTAGAGCTTGTTACAAAACATTTAAAAGACATGGATTACTTATCCCTATGTTATACGATCAACGATTCAGATGGAGAGACTATTATGGAAGAATATAGAAAAATCTTTACAAAACTCTTTAAATAGCAAAGATCTTAACCTAGATCATACATGAATGAGTAAGAGAGAAGAGGATGAGTATGTGAGAAAGAGAAGTGAAGGGTCAAGATCAAATTAGAAGTCAGTGAAAGGGTTTTGTTATCACTTAATAGAACAAGTGACCTATTCATAGTTGTAAAGTGAAGGGGGAGACAATTTTATTAGATCAGAGGAGAGGATTAGTTAGAAAGGAGAAGACTTGAAATTAGTTTACAGAGCATACTGAGAGTCAGGTACTGAATCGGTTCTAATCAACTTGAATCAGGGTAAATCTCTTAATAGAGTGGTTTTAATAGATATTTGTAAATCTCCTAACATAATCCTTACTTTTTTGTAAGTGTTAAATCCTCTAACAAGGTGAGAGCTAACAGTTTATTAAGATTTTAACAAGGTAGACCCCTCACGGGGTAGAACACATTTTATGATCAAATATTGTAACCATAATAAGTTAACTTTATTACTGCAATAGTGAAGATTTGTGGGTGTCATCCCCACCCCAGTTTTACCTTCACTTTGGAGGGTTTATGGGTAACAAATATTGTGTTATGAGTTTATTTTCATGCATGTGATAGAGAAAAGTTACATGTTACAACATATTTATATTATAAGTTTTAGATGTACAAGTTTATTGATAGATGTGAATGAATTGTTGAAAAATTTAAAGTGTTTAAGATTCTCATTCACCCCCCTCCCCACTCTTAGTATCTTGGTTATCCTGTTTATGCCTCCATAGTTCTCTAAGAGAAGCTTAATCACTTGGAGATTAGATCTTGGAGATGGAAGCTTTCAAACTAGACAAGGTTATTGACAATCAGGTGATTGACATCCTACTTATACTATAGAAACTTGAGAAAGCAAGACAAGATCTGAAGGATTCCTTAAAAAGGAGAAAGGAAATTGCCATCCAAATAAAACAATTTTCCTATGAAGAAGTTGAGACTAAAGGATTGTTTGAATCAATCAATCCAAATGACAAAGCATTTGTAGATCTACTTGAAAAGAATAAACTCATGAATGAAGAAATAAGGGGACTAAAAATAGAACATGAAATCTAATCAATAAGACTATGTGAAGTGATTGAACAAGAGAAGAAAGATGAAGAAGATAGGACTATGGCTAAAGAAAACAAAAGGGTAATGGATACTAGACTTCAAGAAAGGATATTAGATGTGCAGAAGCTCACAAACACACAACTAGACGTGATGAATCAATTAATTCTCATAAACCATGAATTAAATCAAAAGGATGTGGAAATTGCAAATCTCAAGTCACAGAAGGACATACTGAAGAATGAACTAAAAACTGAAAAATAATCTATGGAGAGATTCAACAAACCTAAAGAGGCAATGAAGTACTTTGAAGAACTTATGAAGTCATCTAGCTATTCTAATGGGTCAAGACATTCATGCACTAAGTAAGGAGAATCATCCAGGAATGGAGAGCTGAGGAATGCAAAGTCAAAGAAAAAATCAACATGCTATCACTATGGAAAACTTGGTCATACTACAAATATATGTCAAAGAAAATATGGTATGCAAATTCTAAACCTAAATTTATTGGTTACTATTTTTACTACAAGAAACAAGGACATAAAATACATGAGTGTAGGTCAATAATGAGGAATCCATTTGCTACACCTAGATTTGAAGGATGCTGCTATAACTGTCAAAAGTATGGACATGGAGCATATGAATGAAAATCACAGACAAGACCTTACTAGAAAAATCAGAGAAGAATATTGCACCTAACAATGAATGCTCCAAATGTCACAAGTTTGGACATCTAAGAAAATTCTAGGACTCAAGTACATTCAACAAATCAGAAAAAAGACAAAGGCAAAGATAAAGTAGACATTGAGAAAATTAGGAGAGAAATGAATCAAAAGTGGAAAAAGAGAGCAAAAGATGGAACTAGTGGAGTAAATGGAGCTGAGGTCACCCAATCCAATGGAGAAGGTGATCATGTCACCTCAAACTAAGCAAGAGAGGTATGTATGGAACTATATATTTAATAGATATATCATACATCAATTCCTTACATAAAATGTGCAAAAGTTCATATCTGCATATATAAAGATGTATAAGAACAAATTTATGAAAGGTTGTTGAGTGTCAAAAAAATTGCCTATGTTGACCAGGCATTGCAACATAGACTGAGCACTTTAGAAGTGGAATGGTATAGGTAGAATGAAATAGTAGAGACTAGGTGATATGGAAGAGATCGAGTTGTAAAGTAAAGATCGAGCTAAAAGGCATCAATATGGATGAGACAGCCAACTTCCACCTACCTAAGTACATAGAATTAATGGAGACCCTAAAATGATCAAAATAAGGTATATATCATATTTTGAAGACATTATCTCATACCTTGCATACAAATTTTCAAGAGCACAAAGCGATTTGGCGATTTGAGTAACGAGTGAAAGATTTCAAGAATGATTTGGATGAGAAGCTTGAATGAGTAAAGATCAAAACCTTGTCAAGTAATCTAAGGCAGGAAAGAACTTCAAACCCTAAAAATGAACATGAAAACTTCATCAACTGCTAAAATGAGCCAAGAGGTTAGTAGAATTCAACTGGTGAAGAGTGGCACTTGTCCTCCACCAAAGTTTTGTTCTATTCTAGAGATTGCGATGAAAGGAGATTTAATGGGTGTGCTATCTTCGATGACACCTAAAGTTATTGTGATCCATGATGTTAGAAACTATTACATGTATAAAATTAGAGAAGTAGGAGATTATGAAATTAGAGAAGCATATGAGAAGTTGTGCAATGAAGGTATCTTGAAGGAAAAATCCAAAGTTGTTGAAAGAAAAGGGTTAACTCGTGCCCTAGAATTCTCAAAAAATTTCAAGATCAAATGGATTAAATTTTTTCTGAGAAAAATCCATGACATGAAGTATTGGTTACATAATGGATCCATGGAGATAACAAAGAAAATGATTCATAGGGTTATAGGCTATCCAACCCTAGACAAGAAGACAACCATGCAATGCCTGAGTTGAGAGGAAATTAAGGCAAACATAGGAGCCGAGTGGAATGGATGAGGTTTTTCCATTACAAGCATTTCTGATCCACAAATTGAATTTGCAATGAGGGTTATAACTCACAAATTTTACCAATCAAGAAAATTGAATAGTGTGCCATGTATGGTTGTGGAGCAAGTGTGGAAGATAGTGATGAAAGATCATGAGTATGATCTTGCCAAGCTACAAAGACTATAACTTGTAGATGATATGTCATCTATAAGGAAAGCAAAGAATTCAATGTGTAAGTTTGGATCCCTCATTATATGTATTTTCTTTTATATGTAGAAGTATTTTCTTGGTGTTGGTGATATTGTTTGGGAACATAAAAAATCAGTGACAAGATAGAATAATGAGTACATTACTCAATAAGGAGAAAATTTTGAGAATGTTATGGATGCTTACTTTGATAAATTTAAGCAAAGGATGAAAATGAGGATGAGGATACCTAAAGAATTGGTCACAAGGTATTACAGTAACATATGTTTTCTTGTACATACAGACAACACTTTTGTGCAGGCAGTAAAGCTAGGGAAGGCTTGGTTACAAAGTTTTGACTATGAAATAGATACTGATGCAGTAAGTGCAAACATTGAAGCATTTTTGAATGAAGAGATAGATGTTGAGGTTGAACCTTTTGAGAGATATGAGGAAGAAAAGGCTAGAGTAACTATAAATATCAAGATTGCTTCAAAAGAAAAGAAAAGGAAAAGAATGATTGAAGACCTAGAAGCAAAACTAGGCACCCTAGGCAAGGGAAAGGAACCATTACAATTGACACATGGTCTTGGAGAAGATGACGAATGACAGTGGTAATGAGGAAGAGGTAGAAGGTGACAAGGGTAAAGCCCTAGTTGTTGTCACTCCACTAAGAAAGAAGGTTCAAGGAACCAAGAAGAAGCCAGTAGTGACACCCCTCTCTCATCCACCAACAAACAAGCCAAGAACTAGGGTAGCTGCTAGTGTCAAGCAGTCTGCAAAGAAAAAGGCAATAGAAACTACAGAGCCCAATGTTCTTAAAACAAAGAGAAGGAGATTGGTCAGAGGACCACCCATAAGACAAATAATGTCTATTGAAGAGGTATGTGCAAACCTAAGAAGAACTATAGGATTATCCAATTTTAGATTTGTAAAGTATGATACATTGGATAATATTGATTAAACCAAAGTTGAGGAGGCTATGGTAGAAATGATTTCTAATCAAAGACTTGCCCCTAGAAAAATTGAGAAAAAGATACCCAAAGATTTATTTGAGAGACTAGAAAGGAGATGGCAGTAGGAAGAAGTAGAAGAGAAAAAGATAAGGACTGACACATTAGTCAAAGTGATGCCTGATCTATCCCAGGATCATCAAAACACATTTTTGGAGTAGTACAGGAGTAAATTTGTTCCTAAGTACAAAATGTCTTTGATATTACAAAATAAAGAGGAAGTTGTAACATAATAGACTGAGTTGCTTTGGAAAAGCATTTTTGGTTTATCCACCAAAGGAGTAGAGAAAGAGACAGACACTGTAAACATCGAAGATGATTATAGCAGTGGAGAAAGTTCATGTGTCCTGAGTCCACAAGGCAACATGTCATCTATAAATGCTAACACCCCTGACACTCTAGAGGCTGAGTAGTCAAGGTTCACAAGTATAGAGGTAGAAGTTGAAGAGAAAGAAACAAGTGTAGATAATAAGATTGTTTCAACACCTCATATTGAGGAAAACACAGAGTCAAGTAAAGTTGAACCGAGTGCGACTATTTTTGTCTCGATAATCGATGCACAAGCACAACCGAGTGGTGAAACCCCTTCACCATTAACTCTCAAAGAAGTGTTGAGCAATATCATTCCTTCATCAAGTAAAAAGAGAGCAATAAAAGAACTTTCACTAGATATTGAAGTTAGTTTGGATGAAATTATTGAGATGTCACAATTGGATTTGGAAAATCTCACCGTAGAGCAAACCATTTTGCTACAAGAAGTTTTGGTAAAGAAGAAAAGACAAGACGAGCTAAGAAGAGAGCTTAAACAGAAGTAGGTACTAGATGATGTAAATCATATTTTTGTTGATGCTTTTGACATCCAAAATTTTGATGAAGATGCACTAATCATCAACTAGCTTGTAAATATTGTTGATCAAGTCAATGCTAGTAATATGGAGTCAAATGAGAAACTGATGGATTGGTCTATGAGAAGATTTGAAACAAGGTTGTGGACAAAGTCTCCATAACCATTGCCGAGAAGAAAGTGCAATTGCAAGAGCAAATACAAGTTATAACAGAACTAATATAAAAGGTACAACATCCTGTCAGATGTGTCAAGATTCACTAACAACATTTAGACACAAATAAATCAAATTTAGGCTGAGATGAAGAGATCCACCAATATTATTTATGAGTCAACAGGATCAAGCATTGATCATTACAATAATCTATTGAATGCTCAAGAAAATTGCCCGAGCTTCAGGAAACTGACAACCATATGAGATCAAAGTTGATTTCTATTCAAGCAATGATGATACCTCATTTGGAGGTAATGTAGAGAGACGTGACAACATCTCTAGGATCTTATCACAAAAGATCACAATCTTTCAATGGCTGATAGTCTAATTGATTTAGCTACAAGATTACAATTGCAAAATCATATTTTGGAGGCAACAAGAACCACATGGGATCATGCACTATCCATGATTACCACAATTCATAAGGAATTCATTAACAAATATGGATTACTTCCACCCATTCAACCCTAGCAATAGTGACATAAGTGTTCAAAATAAGAGGGAATAGATTTGAAAGGGGAAATTGGATTTGTTAATTGGAATAAGGGGGAAATGAATGTATTATTCATTTTTACATTGTTTATTCATTGGCATAAGTCATAAGACTTAAGGGGAGAGCTCATTATCAAATTATGTTGTAAAGATGTAAATATGACAAAGTTTTTTTTCCACTAATGTCAAAGGGGGATATTGTTGGTATCTCTAACCATTTTTGTCTATTGGTGTCAACCACTAATTCATTTACAAGGTAGAGTCAAGTGATCATCACTACGACTGAGCTACTCTATATAGGTCAAGTCATGTACATAAGCAAGTATGTATTGAGCTCTATAGGAGCTAAGTAAGTTTATGGTCACCAAGTATTTTCTATATGAGTTGAGCTCAATACCGATCGAGAAAGTTTCAAGCATACAAGTGTCGAGTTACATAGTATATGCCAAGCAAATAGAGATCGAGCAACAACAATGCCGAGCATAAAAAATAGTAAAGTTCGAGCAATGTAGAGTTTACATAAAAGTTAGGAATGGAACAAACTTTGAGGTAAAAAAAATTTCAAGATGACTTGGAAGGAACATTTAAAGTTTGTAGAGGTTGTTACAGAATATTTAATACATGTAGAGGTTGCTACAAAACATTTAAAAGATGTGGATCACATATCCCAATGTTACAAAATCAACAATACAAATGGAGAGGCTATTATGGAAGAATCTAGAAGACTCTTTAAAAACTCTTTAAATAAAAAAAATCTTAACCTAGATTAGACATGGAGTAAGAGAGAAGAGGATGAGTATGTGTGAAAGAGAAGTGAAGGATCAAGATCAGATTAGGAGTTAGTGAAAGGGTTATGTTATCACTTAACATAGCAAGTGACCTATTCATAGTAGTGAAGTGAAGGGGAAGACAAGTTTATTAGATCAGAGGAGAGGATCAATTAGCAAGGAGAAGACTCAAAATCAACTTATAGATCATACTAAGAGTTAGGTACTAAATCAATTCTAATTGACTTGAATTAGGGTAAATCTCTTAATAGAGTGGTCTTAATAGATCTTTGTAAATCTCATAACAGAGTCCTTACTTTGTTGTAAGTGTTAAATCCTCAAACAAGGTGAGACCTAGTAGTCTCTTAAGCTTTTAATAGGTTAGACCCCTCACAAGGTAGATCATATTTTATGATTAAACATTGTAATCATAACAGGTTAACTTTATTACTGCAATAGTGAAAATTTGTGGGCGTCATCCCCACCCCATTTTTACCTTCATCTTGGAGGGTTTTTGGGTAACAAATATTGTGTTATGTGTTTATTATCATGCATGTGATAGATTAGATTTACATGTTGCAATAGATTTACATTACAAGTTTTACATGCGCAAGTTTACTAATAGATGTGAATGAATTGGTGAAAAGTTTAAAGTGTTTAAGATTTTGATTCACCCCTCGCCCCCCCCCCACCAACTCTCAATATCTTGGTTATCCTATTTATACCTCCATCAGTCAACATTTCCTCCCATCCACTTCCTACTCTTTTATCCCCATCCTCCTTCCCTCAGAATATGATTCAGAATTCCAACCAGATTCCTCCTCCAAAACTTTCCAACTTCAACCTCCAATCCCCAATCACACTCTATTGCTCCTTCTATAGCCAGTCAAGTGGATTTTTTTAAAAAATTTCAATTCTCTAGATCACAACATTAAAAAATTAATAGATCCACAATTAAACTCACTAGATCCTAAAGTGATTGACAATGGACTCATGTCCAAACCATTTAATGCACAATATAGATCCTCAAACATCCTTCAAGCTGAATTCAATATCATTGTATGTAACTATTATGAGGTAGAAAAGTTAGATAAAAATTATAGAACAAATTATGAACTCATCTTTGATTTAGTGTCAAAATCTACTTTTGATGATGTGGTCTCAAATGAGTAAGATCTTTATGACGATTTTGATTCTAAATTAGAAGATGAAAATAGTGAAGTTGCAATATTGGAGAAGAGATGGCTAATAGAAAAAATCTTGGAAATGGATGATTTAGAATTAGAAGATGACTAATCCTATCCATGAAGTTTACAAACTCAATTTAACAAATATTATATGATATCCAAACTATTGGCCATTAAATATTAATGATAAAACATTATTAGACTTGAAGAATAATATAAATTATTCTCAGATAGATGTTATTTAAACAATTTTGAATGATAGCTTATAACAAAGCCATATAATTGTGATAGGGAATGTCAGAGGAATTTTGGCTTTAAAAACATAAATATCTTTATTAATAGTATAAAATAATAATTTTATACACCTATTGAGTTACTCTACTTCAGCCAAAAATATTAAATGTTTCCTTAACATATGTATTCTCATTAATACAAAATAACTTATGTGACACGATATGTCTTAACTCTCAATTAATGATAACAATAATTAATTTAAACATCAAACCAATTTATCTAATCTCCTTTATTAATTTTCCTAAAGGAGGCATGTTTTCCCTTTAAATTAAAATTATATGTATTTCAGCTAACAATGATCTTCGTCAAAATGTGTTGAGTTTTGAAGCTACAATCATCATTATTAAAGATGATGCAAGGAAATGACTCTTATTCATATTGTAGTGGTATATTTTCTATCATATGAATGGACTGGGCACAAACAATCTTTAATAATATGATTAAATTGAAATATTGAGAAATCTTTCATAAACAAGGCTATGCCCTAATAAATCTCTGTAAAAGGATGGATGCCTCCTTAAGCCTTGTATATTCTGGATTCTAGATTTCAGACTATGTCTTGAACAAGACTAAAGGTTTCCTTATACATTGCTTCTACTAGTTCCCACACTGAATGAAGACTCTGTATAATTTAATTTAAATTAGTAAAATTATCTGGCCATTTTTAGTCTATTTAAATTATGTTTTATATCTTATTTTACTTAAATTGAAATTGAATTATAATTTAACTATCCATATTAACTTATATTTAAAAATATTTTTATTATTAAACACCTATCGACTCATTGTTGCAAGCACAAAGCATGCAACTACTAGTATACACATTACTATCGACATAATTGTTATGCTTTCTTTTGATACAAGTAGTAGTCTAAGAAAGATGAAAGCATATATGTTTATACTTTATATCAATATGCAATGCTAAACTCTTATTTTATTATGTTTTTTCAAAAATGCAAATATAAGAGATGACCTTTAAAGTAGTAATAAGTTTTTATTATGCTCAATTCAATAGGATTATTAGATAATTTATTATTTATTATTTTAAATAAATATAATTATATTAATAATATTCTTAAGTGACTTAATTATCACATAATAAAAATTATTAATATAATTAATATTTATTAAATTAATAGACTATAAATTATCTAATAATCATTATTAATAATTAAATATTTATTTATTTATTTTATAATTCATCACTTAATTAATATTTCTGACATTTATAAAGTGAATGAGTCATAAATAATTTATTAATTGTTATCTAATGTGTAAAATAAGATATTTATTTTTTACCTTAAAAGTCAAAGAGATATCATTGCTAACTTATAGCAAAATGTTGAAGTCATAAAGTTGTTGAGAGCTATTGCATTTTAGAGACCTTTATAGGCTATTTTGAGGGGTGAGATCACATTGATGACGGGTCTTTATGTTGATATTATTAAAGAAAGAATTTTGGGCCACTTTTATGCCTTTCTGAAGTCCTTTCAGGGACTCAAAAATGACCTTGTAGATTGATTCTGACCCAGGAGTTATTGCTCTCCCAAATGCAGTTGGTAAAAAAAAGCATGAGTTGAAGGCTCATTTGCAAGGGGTTTTTATTTATGTAGATTTGGGTGACTTAGTGACTGTTTTCAATCCCTTTTCTCATTTTGGCATACTTCTTCTAACTCATTTTGAGAGATATGCAGATTTGTAACACCATTGGGCAGTAATACATAGTTTGTGCCTTCTTTTTTCTTTTCTTTTTGATATTGTGTCTCCTTATTGTTAATACAAGTACTTGTGATGTTTCTTTGTCCTTGAAGTTGTATTACATGTTGGCATCTTTATCTAGAAAGATACATAATTTTTTACAGATTGTGAGTTGTGATAGTCATAAGAATTATTCTTTAATTGTGAGATAAGATCTTTCTCCTCTTAAGAGTTGAGCTTATTGTAACGGGCACCCAAGAATGCCCAAAAGCTGAACCAAGGCTGAAATTATATTAATGCTAAGAATGTTGCAATCAATTACAAAGAGATGTATTCCAAAGGCCAAACCCTAAGGGAATGACGTCTAGAATGTTACAACAGAGAATGGACGTTCTCTATTGCCCAAAAAGGAGTGTGATTCACACATCCAAGCTCTTATCAAATGCAAGTCATAATCATCCAATGATCAGCAATGAGACTTTCAGCCCTATTTATCCTTTTCTTCATCCTTTTGGAAGGAACTAAAACATTAATTAATTGCAAGAGCTAGAAGCTTCCTCCTTCCCATAATTAATGCATACGCCAAAAATTCCTCCCTTGCAATAATCAATTAAATCATGAGAGGCTTTCATCCTTCCAATAATTAATACATACCCTAGAAGTTATTCCTTTAATAATTAATACAAAGTCACCTTTTAATTTTTAATTGAATGACTTTAATTTTTCTTATCCTCCACTTAGACTTTGGAGAACGTGAAGGCTAAAACATGGGAACATTACAGGTTTGCCCTCTTTGAAATTGCTTGTCCTCAAGAAATCTTAGTCCTGTTTGCTGTAGCACCTACTCACTCTCCCAAGTAGCATCTTCCTCTGGCAGATATTTTCATTTGACTAAATATTCTTTAATCAACCTACTTCACAGAGTCCTTTCCCTAGTATCTAGAATAGCCTCAAGAATTAATACAAGCTTTCCCTCCTCATCTAATGGTGGTAATTTTGCTGAAGGCACAACTCTTTGTCTGATGGCTTTCTTAAGCCTTGACACATGAAACACATTATGCACCCGACTATTCTCTCGAAGCTCTATCTCATAAGCAACCTCACCCACCTTGTGGATCACTTTGTAGGGGCCATAAAACCTAGGCTTCAACTTCTCTACTCCACTTTTCTTGAGTGATGACTATCTATATGGTTGTAGCCTCAGGTAAACCATATCCCCAACTTCAAAACTACGCTCTATTTGGTGCTGGTCAGCATACAATTTCTGCTGATTTTGGGCTTGCTGTATATTCTCCTTGAGCACCCTCAAAATATCCTGACTATCCTACAAGAAGTTTTTTGCTTTGGGCACTCTACTATCTCCCAAAACCAAATCCATGAAACTAGGTGCTTCATAACCATACAGTGCCATGAATGGAGTCATCTTAATGGACATATGATAAGTGGTTTTATAACAGTACTCTCCGACCCAAGCCCTCTGTTGTGTAGTCACATAGTTCCTCAGATATCCTTCCACCCATTTATTCACAATCTCTGTCTGCCCATATGTATGTGGATGATAACTAGTGCTAGGTGTAAGTTTAGTACCACACAACCTAAACAGCTCTTGCCAAAAAGTGCTCATGAATTTACTATCCCTATCACTAACAATGAAAGTAGGTAGCCCATGTAATTTGAATATCTCTCTAAAGAAAAGATCAACCACCTGTGTTGCTGTATAAGTGGATGGAATAGCAAAGAAGTGAGCAAACTTCATCAGTCAGTCAACTATCACATAGATGTAATCTTTCTCTTGTACTCATGGTAACTCAGTGATGAAGTCCATGGAAATACTTTCCCATTTCCTATTTGGAATGGGCAAAGGTTGTAACAACCCTGTAGGATATGTGTGCTCTCTCTTATTCTGCTGGCAAATTGTACACTCCCTGACATACTTCTAAACATCATCCTTGAGCCCTTTCCATGTGAACCGTTCACGGATCTGCCTGTAGGTCTTAAAGACCCCTGGATGTTCAGCTGTAGGTGCATCATGAAATGCCTTCATTTTTACTTCCTTAAACTGTGATGAAGGAATCAAATATATCCTGCCCTGAAACTTTATCAATCCATCCATCACCACATAACGATCATCATGTATGGTGCCTGCAATTACTCCAAAAGCTCAAGTGTCCCTCACATATTCTTCTGTGATCTTATTTCTCCAAGCTCCTGTAATCTCAACTAGAGCACAAATATGAGGCCTCCTGGATAAGACATCTACAACCACATTCTTCTTACCTTTGACAAACTCAATGTCAAATAGGCCTGCAACTTCTTGATCCACTTTTGTTGTCTATCATTCAAATCATGTTGGTTCATGAAGTATTTGATGTTGTTGTGATCAGTTTTGATGACAAACTTTCCCCCAACTAGGTAGGACCTAAACTTAGCCAATGCATGCATTATAGCCAACATCTCTCGATCATATATGGAATAGCTTCTCTCCACTCCACAGAGCTTCCTGCTCTCAAAAACAATGGGATGCTTCTCCTGCATCAAGACCGCTCTGATCCCATCTCCTGATGCATCATAATGAAGCTCAAATGGCTTTGTGAAATCTGGTAGAGCTAGTACTAGACATGATGACATCACCTTCTTGAGATGATCAAAGCTTCTCTGAGTTGCCTCTGTCCATGTGATGGCCCCTTTCCTATTAAGGTATGTCAAGGGTGTAGTGAGCTATGAAAATCTTTTAACAAATCTCCTGTAAAATCCACAAAGACCAAGGAATCCCTTAAGCTGTGTAAGATTTGTTGGAGTAGGCCAATCAACAATAGCCCTAATCTTTTCAGGATCTACCCGAACACCCTCTGCATTGATAATATGTCCAAGATATAGTAGCTCAGTCATCCCAAACTCACACTTAGATTCCTTGGCATACAATGATTCTTTTTCCAAAGTAGACAACACCATCTCAAGATGTTGTAAATGCTCCTCCCAAGTCTTACTAAAAACTAAAATTTCATCAAAGAAAATCAAAACAAATATCCTAAGCTGCTCCCTAAATACCTTATTCATGCAACTTTGGAATGTAGCAGGGGCATTGGTTAGCCCAAATGGCATAACCAAAAACTCGAAGTGGCCATAGTGACACCAAAAAGCTATCTTCTCAATGTCCTCCTCCCTCATCCTGATCTGATGATACCCTAACCATAGATCAATCTTTGTAAAAAAGCATGCACCATGTAACTCATCAATTAGCTCATCTATTCATGGGATGGGATATCTATTCTTAATGGTCTTCATGTTTAATGCCCTATAATCAATGCACATGCGCATTGTCCCATCCTTCTTCTTTATCAACACTACTGCTAAAGCAAAGGGACTCTTACTAGGCCTGATATGCCCTATTTCCAACAACTCCTTAATTGCCTTCTCTATCTCATCCTTATGCTTCTTAGGATGACGATAGGGAGTAATCATGACTAGTTTGGCTCCCTCTTCAAGCTTAATAACATGTTCTATCCCTTTGTTAGGAGGAACCCCATGCAGAATCTTGCCAAATACCTTAGTGTGCTTGTCAGGTATCTCCTAAATCTCTGGTGGATGACTCTTCACCTGAGGCTCTTGTGAAGTTGGCATAGTGAAGCATTCTTCTGCCCACTCTATGTTACTATGCCGAAAAAGTTTTTGCATTCTCCTCAGGGAAACTACTCTGCAACTCCCATCTGAAAGTCCTCTAAGTACTACAGTTCTTCCCTCATGTTGAAACTTCATCTCCAATTTTGCTAGGTTAAGTGTGAACTCTACTAGCGAGGCCATCCATACCATGCCAAGGATGATATAATAGTCTCCCATGTCTACCACATAGAACTCATCTTCCAACTCATAGCCATCTCCAAACCTGATGTGAAGATTAGATATCTTCTGAGTGCATAATAGTTTGTCACCATTAGCTACCATAACTCTAAATCCGGCAGGCTCCTCAGTCTGTAGACCTCTCTTGGCTACAAATTGTGCATCTATAAATTTATGTGTAGCCCTAGTGTCAATGAGTGAGATCACTTTCTACCCTTGGATAGTACCTCTGACCTTAAATGTGATTGCCTTAATCATGCTAATGACTTCTCATCCTTAGGAATGCTGGTCTCCTATGTAGTGCTATCCTCATTTGAATTTGAGTGTTGATCCTCTCTCTCTGACTGTGACTCTTCTGCTGAGAAATACTCCATTTGATTTGCCTTAGCCTTGAGAGGACACTTATGAGATAAATCCCAAGGCTCTCTACAATGAAAACATAACTTCTTCTTTCTTAAATCATTCAAGGTGTCATTATCCAACTTATCTCTTTTGGGTTGAGCATCCTTGTGAAAATATTTTTTGTCCTTCTCCTTGTCCTTTTTCATATAAGAATCCTTGTGTTGAAAGCTGCTCCTAAATGAAGAAGGTGCTAAGTCACGAGCCTTTTTAGTGGCCTCTTGCAACATACTTGGGTCATGTCCCTTGACCCAACCTCGCAAGGGTTCTGAGAGTCCATCCATAAACAACACTACTAAGCTCCTCTCTAAAATATCTGTGACCAAAATAGCTAACCTCTGAAACTCACTGATATACGTTTCAACTGATCCCCACTGCTTGAGTTGTGCTAGCTCCTTAAACTATAATTTAGGATCCCTAGTATCAAATCTCTCTATGAGCTTCTCAGTGAACTCCTCATAAGATGTGATCTGATTATGTCCCAAGATTACCATGCCATGGTGCCACCACTCATGTGTTGGTCCATCCAAGTGAATAACTGCATACTTTATAGCCTCCTCTTCAAGCATATGATTCAGCTGCAAGTATGTATCCATCTTCTGCACCCAAGCTTGTGCGGTCATCTTCCCTGAAGCATCATAATAAGGTAAAGAAAGTTTCCCCACTTTCTTTCTCAACTCAAAGTTTTGACTTCATCCTCATGATATGGGCATGTGTCTCATCCTCAAGTCCAAGTAATCTCCAAGAGAGAGATATCTTCCTGAAACTTCGGCCCACTAGCCTCCCAATCCCTCCTAAACTGATCCTATAACTCTACAATCTGTGGTTCATTAATCAGTTGAACTAGTTCTCTGGGTGGAAAGGTGGGTAGAAGAGGTCTTGAGCTGGTTGTTCAAGTTTGCCGTGCAACATGTCTAAAGTTATCAGCCTCATTTCCATTGTTGTCATGTCCATTATTACCATTAATGTTGTCTCGACCTCCATTATCATTACCCCTATTATTGTTGTTTCCATTGTTGGCATCACCTGGATTAATATTGATGCCCATCTATCTAGCCATTAGTTGCAACATCATATTCGTTCACCTATTTTGCTCCTATTGCATCATATTCTGCTCCTGTTGCATTCGCTACCCCTCCTCTAATGTACCTAGTAACCTGAATATTACATTTTCTTGGTCGGAATTGGTATTTCTATCATCTCGGTCACCCATGATGTTGTCTTGTTCAAAGAATGTCTCCTATGTGTCTGTATAACTAGATTGTATGTCCCTCTGCACAAATGAACTATCTCGTTCGTTAAGCGAGTCTGAACTCCTACTTTGTATTGCTTTGGTATTGCAAAAATTATAAAGCCCTTATCGCATGCTCAAACATAAATGCTTAAGATCTCCATAGGATGGTAGGACTTATAGCTCTGATACCACTGTAATAGGCACCTAGGAATGCCCAAAAGCTAAACCAAGGCTGAAATTATATTAATGTTGAGAATGCTGCAATCAATTACAAAGAGATGTATTCCAAAGGCCAAACCTTAAGGGAATGATGTCTAGAATGTTACAACAAAGAATGAATGTCTTCTATTGCCCAAAAAGGAGTGTGATTCACACATCCAAGCTCTTATCAAATGCAAGTCATAATCATCTGATGATCAGCAATGAGACTTTCAACCCTATTTATCCTTTTCTTCATCCTTCTGGAAGGAACTAAAACATTAATTAATTGCAAGAGCTAGAAGCTTCCTCCTTCCCATAATTAATGCATACTCCAGAAATTCCTCCCTGGCAATAATTAATTAAATCACGAGAGGCTTCTGTCCTTCTAATAATTAATACATGCCCTAGAAGCTATTCCTTTAATAATTAATACAAAGTCACCTTTTAATTTTTAATTGAATGACTTTAATTTTTCTTATCCTCCACTTAGACTTTGGAGAATGTGAAGGCTAAAACATGGGAACATTACACGTATTTAGCCTTCTTATTAATTGTTCATGTAAGAATTTTGTTATTGGGTTGTATGCTGGAGTTTTTGTATTACTTTCTCTATTGTGTGTTTTTGTCAAGGTTCAAAGATACAATTTGGTGCATCACCTCAGGGGATAGGTTTCATTTTTTATGTTTCCTCCTAACCCTTTCCCTTTGAAGAAGTAAAGTCCAATTTAAGGGGAAACTTTAGGAAGTCAACCTTCTTCAAAGGCTCTTTCCACTTGGGTAACCCATAGACCTAGAAAGATCCTGTGTTTCTTGACGTGATTGAGTATTGAACTTAGTAAGGGTGCAACTTTTAGAGATAACAATTCCTTTTATAGTTGGAATTAACTTTTCTATTTTAGATTGTCTTATATCCCCATCAGAGATGGAAGACATGAACACAATACCTTACAAAATGCAGTTGGAAGTTACTCTCACAAAAATCTAAATGCTATGTGTTAAGACCAAAAGGCCACATGATAGGACTAATGTGAGTTTTTTTTGTTGCTAACGTGGACATGAAACTGTTTTCTAGAGGAAAGGTGTTTTATAAAAAAAGGTATCCCAAATGGGGAAGCATATGCAAGACACGTGCGTTGCTTGACAACATGTCTTTAAGAGATGTCTTCACATGGAAGGTGATGGTTGGAGAAAACATACAAATGAGACTTGTTGAACGTGGAACTCTTGGTCTACTGATGAAGTTCAAAGGTTCTTATTGAGCTCACAAAGGATCAAGTCTTATTGAGTGTAAAGCTTCGACAATGAAATAATGGATGAGATCAGGATCGTGCCCTAAGCAGATTTGGGAGAGTGGGTACCTCTTAGTCTTTGGCTTCGAGCCAAAGAGGTTTAATCGAAGGCTCATACTCCAATATCGAGTAGCTAAAACAGTTTTGTGGATGACCTCCATTAAAAAAATAATCTAGTAAGTTGAAATAGTTTTCAACAAAGTTATGTTATTATGTGGACCAAATTAACATTGGATTTACTCAATTGCAAATTTCTTTTAAATTTAGTGTTGAGAATCTACTTGGGGGTCGTGGAATTTGGTGATTTCATACATCTATGTTACATTTAACCTCAAGATGTTCACTTCAAAAGAAACATATTCAAGATTTGCTACTGAAATTTAGATTTCACATTCTTTATTTTTCCATTACACAATCTCATCTAATATATACATGTTATTGTCTACAAAATGATTGCCTTCAAGATGTTCACTTTAAAAGGAACATATTCAAGATTTCCTTCTAAAATTTAGATTTTACACTCTTTATTTTTCTACCTTCCTTATTTGCAAGCACTAGTCTAAGAAAAATGAAAAAAAATATGTTCATACTCATATGCAACAATAAACTAAGAACAATGCTTTAGAGTAGATTTTTTTTAATAACAAAAGCTGTATTATCCTTTTCGACCATTACCCTACGTGAATAGTTTAATATATATAACAGAATCGAATAAAGCTAGGAATATTGTTTTGCACCGCCCGGAAAACCACAAAGAAATCCATCAAACACAATGGATGGCGCAACATCGACGGAGTCAATCCCACCAACGTCATTTCACGAGCCTGAAATCCACGATCCACCCGTTGTTTAGTTACCCCTTTTTCCAATATCACCTTTAAGATTTACTAGAGAAGGAGGAATACCACCTTCGGAGTACAGCTCCGAAGTTGTGGAATCTCTCCATGACTATAAGTTGTGGAATCTCTCCGTGACTATCTAAGAAATCTCACCTCGCAGTCTTGTAATCTCTCTGAAAACTCATTTAATTGAGGCATTAAGGAAAACGAAATTCAATAAAAGCGTCTCGAAATTTCTGATTTTATTGATTTGTGGTGCTTAATTGAAAGCTGTGGATATGTCTGTGGTGCTTGGCACCAAATGCCTTCCACCCACTTCATTACATCCCAAGGTTAGTATCAGGACACATCCAGAATTAGCAATTTGGGAAATAAGCTACAGATTAATTGGTTTTGAAGATTTGTTGCTGCTACCAAGATAATATTCTTAATTGGTATTGAAGAATCTGGTGTTGTTCTTTATTAATGGTTATTCATGTCAATGGAAAGCTCTTGTTTCGAAGAAGTCAAATTTTAATAAGGTTTTGAAAATTTTGTTGGTGAAATTGAAAACTTGAGTCTTACTTGGTTTGAAGATATTGTCGTTGGAATTTGATTTATGGATCTTCACTTTGATGGAAAGCTTTTGTGTTTAAGAAGTGAAATCTTAATGTGAACGGGTATTTGAGTATTACGTTCTTGGTATTGGTGTTAATTGTATGGGTTTTCATGTTGCTGCTCAGCTTTTGTGTTTAAGAAGTGAAATTTTTATCTTAATGGGTATTGAGGATTATGATGTCTGTGTCAGATTTCATGTCTGTTTATGTTGTTTTCTGAATTTTGCAAGCAGTTGAGAAGTTATGATTATATTAAGGAATTAATAAAAATTTAGTACGAAACGGAAGCTTAACAGGGAGATTCAGAGCCTGTCGTTTAGTTGAGAAATTGAATTTGGAGTAAATTTCTGTGACGTTAAGGGAAAGTATTATAGTCTGGCAGCGGATGTGTTTTTACTGACTTGGGATGATTTACTGAAAGCGTGTTTTAAACTTTTGACAGTTTCTGAAATTTTAATATTGGCTTAGATGATAGTAGACAACAGGCTATATGTGATGCTTGGTAAGCTTTGGATGATGTTATTTGCCATCTTTATTGAGGGTTGGAATATTCTTTGAGAAACTTTTTATAATTTATAAACACACGTCATGTTCAGATGCATCCCCTAGTTGTAAGGCCACAAATTCATCATGCGGCGGATAGAGTTAGGAACCACCTTATTGCGGTGCAAGTTTTGAACATGGGTCACACTCCATGGGTGTCTCACATTACTATTACACGATATCCTCTTTGTAAAATATTGAGGCAAGAAAAATTGAATGCAACCTATAATTATAACTGAGCTCAGTATACGTTGTCTTATGGTTAAAAAACACACTGTTGGAGTTTATTGCTTTAAATTAGTTGGGCCATGGTTTGTTTGTGAGTTTAACAGATTTGATTGTACACCTGGGCTCCATCGTAATGGAGTTCCGCCCTCTTCAAATGACACGAGAATAGAAGGAATTGAACTGGTGGCAGTCCTGGGCAACTTTGACAGATAAGGTGGTAGAGAAAAGGCCCACATTGCTGGAGTTATTGACTATTGTGATTTGGACTAGCACTTATAAAAGTTTACATGTCACTGGTGATTTTTCCAGAGTTTTATGTTGCCCATGGTAGATTGACTCTAGTCAGTCTGTCCAACCCAAATGCCATGTTAATGAAAGGTACCAGGCTTGCTGCAAACCATTGGTAATCTTTGGCAGAGTGGATGCTTCTTAAACTTGGCAATTAATTGGAAATGAAGCTTTAGTTATGGGTTGGGGCAATTCCAGTGGATAACTTCATTTGATTGTGGAATTTATATCAGTCAAAAGGGCTCTGGTTTAAAAGTCAGTTTGACAGAATTTCACAGTGCCCTTGATAGTTTGTTCCTAGTGTAGATGGGTCCGGCTTGAATGGCATGTGAATTAAAGGGACAAGGGTGAGTGTGAGGACTGCATTGGAGAGCTTTGGCAGAAATAGTGTTCTTTAACCTGGCATCCTTGCTGGAAGTAAACCAGTTTTGATGGTTGGAGCTAATTTCTTTCATTTGCAGAAGCTAATTCTAATGCATAATTTTACTGAATGAGGGAATGTTATAACAGATAGTAAGTCAAAATTATATCAGAAAAGCTATGTTTAAGCTTGAGAGAGTTCATATTGCCAGCAAGGGTTTTAAATCTATTCGAAAATCTGAGATCTGTTCTGTTCTAATAGCACACAAATAGAAGCAATGAGGCTGTTTGTATTACATGTCCATCTTATAAACGGCGAGATTTGGTGCCAAATTTAGGTTGTTCTGTTGTCAACTTGTCATTGATGACAAATTTGCTAAGAACTATCTTGTATAGTTGCTGATGCGACATTCTGGAGTAATAGAGTAGTAGATATACATGCATATATTGACAAAGCTGTCCGGAAACTATTAGAACAGTTTGCATGAAGCATAGTTGAGAAACTCGGTCTCGGCAATAACTTGGCTGAACCATTTTTTTTTTGAAAAAACTCAGAATCGTAAAAAAATTGGCAATAAATCAGCACTTTTATCAAACATTTGAAAATAGACAATTTCTTAAAATATTCTCAAAAGCACACACATATTCACCACATTTGTAGAATATATGCTGCTTTGAGATTTCCATCATATATTAATCAAAGTTCTGACTTAATTACATAGCAATTAGTACGTAGCAAATTAGCATAGAATTATATACCCATAAAACAAGTACAACATCTGAATAAATTTGAGTTGAATACATATCGAAGTCAAACTGCATGAAACTACAACTTTTGAATACATATTAAGTTCAAATTGCAATGAAAGCTAGAAGTAGAAATCATAAATTGCATTTACGACTAAAGCTCAAAAGAGATTGTTGCTATTGGGTGGGTGATGTTGAAGTAGTTGTAGCATCCTCAACAAAAGCCTTTGATGTATGACCAAGCTCACATTCCTCCTCACGTGTTGTCACTTCTACATCCTAGTCATCTTCCTCCAGCTTGAACTCAACTAGGTGATCATCAGTCAAGAAAGGATCCACATCCACATCTACATCATCACTATTAGGAGTAGCAACCCAATTTATGGATCAATCTCATCCAAGTCAAGTGCTTCATGTCAAGCCTACCATGCACCTTATTCTCGTGCAATCGAAGGTTGTATTGCATATAAACCAAGTCATTCAAGTACTTTTCAGTCATCCTAATGCGCTTCTTTATGTGTTTGGCCTCAAAAACACTTTAGTTTCACTCTCAACCATAAGTAGTTCAGGGCTGCGATAATATTTGGATGACAAGCTTCTAAAGCTTAGGTGTTGTGGAAACATAATCTTGCCACCACATATTTTCCAGGATTAAAATGTCATTTGTAATTTGTAAAAGATTCCAATAAACTTAATGAATGAAATAAATGGTATAATAGAATAAAACACGTGTTCATTTTTACCTGGCTGCAAGGTGTCTCTCCTATGTTTGCAATTAGGTGAAAAAAAAATGGCCTACTGACCCTCTTATAGCTCTATAACTCATCAAGTATGAGGTCTTCAAGGTTCAAATCAATAACTAATCTCTAAATACATGTCCAGGATAACTTGAACCTATGCATTTGTGGAAGTATTGGACAAGTCAGGTCCACCTCTTATCAATTATGCACCATATGGATTCATATTTGGTCTTGTTTGACCCATACAAGTGTTGAGTAGCCTGTTTGGCCCTATCTATGGCCTCTTATAGAATATCCCATGTGGTTTTTATCCCCATCTACCATTTGCAAAGCTCTCACCAACGGTTGTAATTCCTGGACATAATTTTTTTAACAAAACTCAACAAATCACAATATCTGAAAATAAAATAATAAATCATCAATCAAAGTTTGAAAACTTACATTGATGATCCAATCCATCATCTTGGCAAATCTAACATAAAAACAACCTTCTCTTCTTTAGGCTTCTTGCCATAAAGACTCTCCAACCATCTCTCACTCACAAACATCCACTTTAGGTTAGGCAATGTGACTAATATGCTCTGGAAGATGAAAAAACTAGTAGCAAGCTGTGTGACCTTTGATCACATGAGATCCTTGCCATTACTGTGTTCTCTCATATGACTTAAGACCTATGCATGATTGTAGATGTACTTTGTGATATCCCTTCCATCTTGAACCACCTTTACTCAACTTAATTTCCCTAGGCCCTCAAGGAGCAAGTCAAGACAATGGCAACACAAGGGCTCCAAAATATTGTGGGATGCCTATCCATTAGAAGTTTACTGAACAGAAGCTAGTCATTGGTTTTTTCTCCATAGTTGCTGCGTATTGTATTTCCTCTCTAGTTTTTCTCCACAGTAGCTTTGTTCTTTCCAAGTGCAACATAGCATTTTTTTCCAGTCATATGTGCTTGAAGTTGAACAAATGTGCGTGTTTTGAAAGAAAAGTCCACTTGAAACGACAAATATAAAAAACCTAAGGCGATTTTCTTAGTTTACCCTTTTTATTTTATTTTTTACTTCAAAGTTCATTTAAAGTCGCCAATTTTTTGTCCATATTCTCATGCGATTTGGTGAGTTTTTTAGGCAAAAACTATCACGCTATCGTCGCCAATTTTATTGGCGATAAAATTGCACTAAATTGTGGCTCACAATATGTTGTGAGTTCTGTGATATCTTACAAAGTTTTTCAACCATGCCACAAAGTTTTTCCAAATGCTTTATTATCTATCCAAAGGTTTTCCAGTTGTATTGAATCAATTATATATTTTTGGAGTATTACAGGCATACTGAATCAATGGCATATAGTTGAAGTATCTATTTGGAGGTTGTTGAAGATGGCTTTAGGAGACATGCTTAATTATCTTAGCTCTTCTCTAGTGTTCTGGAGTTAATGTTTAGTGTTTGTTCATTAAAATTACCGTTGTGTGACTATTTTGGTGAATAGTTAGGCTAACCAAGTGGGTGACCTTCTGAGAAGTCCCAGTGCTTCACCTTTGTGAGCATCACCTAGATCCAATGAGTGCTAAGTGTTCCATTTGTTCTCATGAGAAATGGATTCATGTGAATCACTACTCATGAAACATGAGTCAATGAGTTTGACTCAAAAACTACACAAGTGAATCTTGATCAAAGTAACGAGAATTGGAATCGGATCGGAATCGACAAGGCTGAATTGAATCGCAAATGCATGTTTGGCTCGCTAGTTCACTTTTCCCAAATTACATCTTGCTTGGCTGGCCTGATTGATGGTCGTAGTGTGTCGCAGTGAGTATATAATGATAGATATGCTCCAGAGTTCGGAATGAGGAGTGCAAAAAAAGAGATAGAGATGTTTAATGGATTGTAAAGATCCGGAGGACAGTTAGAAATAAGATTAGAAACAAACAGTTGAGTTGTGATCGACATGTTGGGAATGCACTCTTATTTAGTTCAATAATTAGTATTTCTTGCAACCTAGTGTAAAATTATTGTTTTGAAAAGAGGATAATTACTTGCTACTTGTTAGTTAACTTTCATAAGGTAGCAAGCCTCATTTTGTATTTGGTGACAGTGAGTTCCCTAGCCTATGGCCTAAAACATTGGTTATATCATATTGAGTAAGATTCTCATCATGTTTTTTCCCATTTTTGGTTTCCACATATAAATCTGGTGTTCATGTGTATGTGCTTTCATTCCTATGTCTTCTACTAATAATTGTGTGGATCAAAAATTAAATATTAAGAATTTTGATAGAATATTTAAAGTATTTGTTTATGATGACACCTTCCCCCCCGCCACATCCAGAGGTGTTCAACAATTGGTATTAGAGCAAGGTTCCAGAGAAGACACTCTCACAATTGAGTTAGATTTGGAACTTGAGCACCATGCCTAAATCTGAAAAAGATATAGATACTATGGAGGCATAGGAATAAGACATTGAAGCTACAGTAGTGTTGGGTGGATATTTTGCAACTGACAGCTTGGTTAAAATCCAATCGCAAAATAGGTAGACTAACCGTAGCTTATGAGACCAAGTCTCTCCTACATCAAAGGGAAGGTTCCCCCTTCTCATCGTTCCTTGGATCAACTCAAGTTAAGCAAGAAGTTGAGAGATTTTGTAAGGGTTGTTACCAATATTCTTTCGTCTTATCTTTTAGGTAAGAATCCACTTACACAATAAAACATGAATCAAAGACAATAGGCACAAACTACAGTCAAAGCTTCTAATTTGCTCTATCACAATTGCTTCCAGTCAAAGCTTCGAATCCAAATTTGCTTCTTTTATTCACTTTTCTCCCAAATTCGCATTACACAATCAAGGTTATCCTTGCACAAGTTTGGCAGAGCTTTCTTGCATACAACAAAAGATGATGTTTACAATTAGGGGGGCACTCCTTATATAGGCAAAGGAGTTGAGAAAAAGGAGGAAAAAGTGGGAACAACTCAACCAACTTTGACCCGGTCTGTCATGTCCCCTTCTCCGCGCTAGTGTCGGCGCCGGGTTAATCTATCTCCGCATCCGGATAGATTAACGGCATCAATCAGGATGTTTTACCAGTCACACGGAGAACTTTAATTTAAAGGCTTATCTGATATTAATTTAGACATTCAGTTATAAAGTCACTTTATGTTTATAAAGTTTTACTTTATAAAGTGACTTAAGTCACTACAGGACGAAACAGTGGTTTTTATCCCACATATCTCATGCCAACTCTTTTCCCTCACTTCGAGGTTATAAAAAGGAGAGCCTACATTGGGATTGACACCATGAAGAATGATATTTAACTATTCAGGTAATTCTGGTTGCTTAAATGTGACTGGCTAAGTCTTGGGGACGAAAATCCTCAGGTCTGAAATGTCAAGAAGGTTGGACGACACCCTAGTCTTCTTGGTATAGAATCGGTGGGCAGAATATCGGCAAAGGATGGATCTCCAGATCAGTCAGCAAGTAAGATGTTGTTAGTTTGTTTTGGTTTTGAGTAAAATACATCTGTAGCAACTAAAAGAGGCGTCACTGGGACTGGTCGATTTGTTAGAAATCTGGGAAAGGCGACAGCCAGTTTTAAAGCCCAGTCTACGTGCCCAGGGTCGGGCATTGTTGAAGAAAGAGTGATAGGCGTCTTTGTTGACACGCATGCAGAGGGAGCCGACTGGGCAGTTAGAGGTGATATTGCTTTACGTTTCTTATTGCCACGGCACTCCACACAGCAACTCACAGTTTTCTCTCAGCCGACGTGTGCACCCGGTGAGATACGGCCAGCAAAACGCAAGTATGGGCACCTTCATATGACATGTAGCAGGTTAACGTCGATACACGCAGGCAGAGTCGGAATCAAATACCAAGGAAGGAGTCGGGCGTATATATCCAGGAACCCGTACGTGCCACCAGCAGTAATAAGCGGACATCTCCAGTTGCGGGTGAGTATAACAGTGTGTGATTATTCTGGCAATATGTAGTGAGATCATAGTATCATGATTATTCAAGTGCATGCGAGGCAACATTGGCGTGTACAGAAGTGTCATCGTCGTATCTGCTAGAGGCATCTCAAGGTCTGTTTTATTATATTCCAGGTTTTGGATGTATGGTCATTTTGTGGATTTGTCACTGTGTGTTTAGTATATGTATGATAGTCGAGGTCTTACATATATTGTACCTGGGTCAACAATCTCTGTGGTTTATATCTGTATCAGACATTCATGTTGCATTCGGTTAAGACATTGGTTATATACGCTGGCTGAAGTTCATTAGGTTTGCGGGGTATCAAAATAAGTTGTCAAAGCTTTGGATTCATTTCTGGTATTTATGTATTGAGAATTTATGCTAATCACAGTCTCAATGAAATGACGTTGACCTTCATAACTGACCACGCATTGTAAGATAACTGTTTGATATATTGTGTCTCTGAATTTTTCCTTAGTTGTCTGGTCTGACAGATAGGTGAACAGTAATATGAACACAAGATTACCCAGAAGACTGTGATCTGATTGTTTATACTATTATATTTTATCACTTGAGTATTTATCAAAATTACAAGAGCTGGGCGTTACAGTGGTCTTTCCAGTAAGCTGTTATAGGAAGAAATTCTCAGGATATTACAGTGGTATCAGAGCCACAGATCCTGCCAGCCTGTGGTAAACTATTATTGCAGGTTTATGAATGAGTAAGAGGCAGTATACATTCCGACATCTTCAGCCGGAAAGGACAGAGTCTTCAGAACATTTGGTAGTGGAAGACAGTTATTCGGTGGATGAGGATATAAGCTTTGGGCCAAAAATCCAGGTTGAACAAACGACTAGAGTTGAACAGGTTCAGGAACAAGTACAGGTTTCTCCTATGGCACGTAATGAGGAAGCAATGGATAGGGAAGTAATGGAGACCATGCGAGCTATCAGGGAAGGACAAAATAATATTGCTGCAGCATTACAACAGCTCACAGGTGCCATGCAGCAGTTAGCTCCTGTTAATAGGAGAGCTCCCAGCCACCATAGTGGAGGTGGTAGCATTGCAGGAACACCCCGCACAGTAAGGACTCCTACTCGGAATACAGATAGACCCTTGATGCCTGTTTTTGTGGGAAATAACGCTGGAGAAGTAGTGGCTCATCCTGAAACTCCAGCCTTGTTAGCTGATAATGTTATAGTTACTTATGACGAGTGGGATTTACTTCCGGATCATATAAAACAAAACCTGAATTTTAATCAATATTTGAACCAAAAGAGGGAAGCTGAAAAAATCCATCACGATAGGAGGCTCGGGATGCAAAACAGGGATCTTAAACATGCTATGAACAAATTAACACTTCCCACGTTTGATGGCAGCAATAAAACTACAGCAAGGGCGTGGATTCATAAATTGGATACTTACCTAACACTCAAGCCCATGACAGAAACAGAAGCTATCCGATTCGCTACAATGCATCTTGAAGGCGCAGCCTATGATTGGTGGCACCACGGTCTAGTCACTCAAGATCACGGACTCATCACTTCATATGAAGTTTTCAGCTCAAAGCTGATCACCCGTTTTGACAGGAAAGACATCGAGGTTTACTACAGAGATTTGGCTCAGTTACGACAAAGCGGGGCTTTGGATCATTATATAGATGAGTTTCAGCGGATTTCAGTAATGGTACCTGACATGTCCGAGCAACGCAAGGTGATGTTATTCACAGAAGGATTGCAGGACAGATTTAGAGGCTTGGTCAAGGTCCTAAAACCGAACACCTTGGATGACGCCATTAAGATTGCTCACGATTTGGACACTCCTTCGTTGTCGCAGCCTCCTAAGAAATCCTATAAAGGATCCTCTTCTTACAAGGGGAACAAAAAACAGCAAAAAACAAATACCCCCAGATTGGATTTTGAGTCACGCAATGAATTGAGGAGGAAGAAGTTATGTTTTACTTGCAGGGAGCCTTGGACTCCTGATCACAGATGTTTGGGTAAGGGCAAAATCCACTATGTTGAGATCCATTCTGAAGAGGAGGAAGAGGTAGAAGAACCACGGGAAGAGGATAGCAGTAGGGACAGCGAAGATGAGAAGGAAGATGAAGAGCAGATGGGTAAAGATAAGAAAAAGGAACAAACTACTCCTGAGCAATCTCCAGTTTTAGCTACCCTATCTAGTGAACCAGCATGTCATCCTTTCAGGGTGAAAGGGGTTGTTAGAGGCCAGCGTATTATTTGCCTTTTAGATACAGGAGCCTCGCATAATTTCATTAGCACATAGATGGTATCTAGGAGGGGATTACAGACAGTGGCCATACCTGAGTTTGATGTTAAGGTAGCTGGTGGAGATGTTTTGAGGTGCACAAAGAAGGTAGCCGGGCTTCGGATTCAGTTTCAGGGTTATCTTCTAGAGTCTGATTTTTATGTGGTTGATCTAGATGGGTTGGATGCTATTTTGGGCAGACAGTGGCTGAGTACTCTTCGTAGGTATACATTTGATCATGTGACTATGCAGTTGGAGTTTTTACAGGGTGATAAATTGGTGATCCTTAAAGCTATCTCTGATAGCAGCCCCAGGGTGATTTCAGCTCACAGGATGGAGGCTATATTGAGACATGAGGATATAGAGTGGGCCACTCAGTGTTTTATCTCGTCTAAGGAGATTCAGGGTACAAGACAGCGATATCACTGCGACATCCAGACAGTTATAGACAAGCACAGGAGAGTCTTCGAGGATATTCCTCCTGGGATTCCTCCAGATAGGGGATTTGAGCATATTATTGAGCTTGAGGAGGGAGCTAAACCTGTTATTACTACGCCTTATCGTCATCCTAGACATTACAAAGAGGAAATAGAGAAGACGATTAAGGAGCTTTTGGATATGGGACACATCAGACCCAGCTCTAGTCCCTTTGCATCTTCAGTAGTATTGGTCAAAAAGAAGGATGGCACCCTTCGGATGTGCATCGATTACCGTGCCCTGAACAAGAGAACTATCAAGAACAGATATCCGATTCCCCGTATTGATGAATTGTTAGATGAGCTTCATGGGGCAGTTTATTTTTCCAAGATAGATCTTCGCTCGGGGTACCATCAGATCCGGGTCCGGAAAGAAGATGTGCACAAGACAGCGTTCAGATGCCATTACGGACATTATGAGTTCCTGGTGATGCCTTTTGGGCTCACTAACGCACCAGCCACCTTCCAGTCTTGCATGAATCATATTTTTAAGAAACAGCTAAGGAAGTGTGTTTTAGTATTCTTTGATGATATATTGGTTTACAGCAGAACTTGGGAGGAACACATACAGCATTTGGATGAGGTTCTTAGCATCTTAGAAGAGAACTTTTTATTTGCAAAGGAATCTAAGTGCGAATTTGGATTGACTGAGATTCTCTACCTGGGTCATGTGATTGGGGTTGAGGGAGTTAAGGTGCACCAGGAGAAGATCCGAGCGATATTGGATTGGCCGCCACCGAAGGATGTGTCAGAGTTACGTGGTTTTCTGGGTCTTTGTTCATATTACAGGCGGTTTGCCAAGGGTTTTTCACAGGTCGCTGCACCCCTTACTGATTTGACTCGGAAAGGGGCTTTTTCTTGGACAGAGGAGGCTATGACAGCGTTTGATAGGCTAAAGCAGGTGATGAGTTCATGCCCAGTACTAGCACTTCCGGATTTCTCTAAGCCCTTTGTTCTAGAGTGTGATGCATCGGGAAGCGGAATAGGGGCAGTGTTGATGCAGGACCGGCACCCCATCGCTTTTGAGAGCAGGAAACTTCGGGGCAGCGAGATATTGTATTCCACATATGATAAGGAGATGCTGGCCATAATGCATGCTTTGGCAAAATTTAGACAATATTTGGTGGGGAGTAAATTTACAGTCAAAACTGACCATAACAGCCTACGTTACTTCCTTGAACAGAAAGAATTGAATGAAAGAAAACAGAAATGGGTCAGCAAGATACAGGCGTATGATTTTGACATTGAATATGTCAAAGGGAAAAATAATACTGTTGTTGATGCCCTTTCTCGTAGACCACCAGCTCGGGATTGTTACATCATTTCTGAAATTTCAGCGGATTGGAGATCACAACTTCTAGTGGAGTATTCCAAAGATGTACACGCTTGTCAGATTATGGATGGCATACTTCAGGATGAGAGGTACAAGGTGCTGAACGATATCATTTACTACAAGAATAGAATCTACCTAGTGCCTGAGTCTAAATTAAAGGTGGATATTATGCGCACTTTTCATGATGCACCCACGACAGGTCACCCAGGATTTTTCAAGACCTACAGGCAAATTAGAGAGAGATTCTCTTGGAAGGGGCTCAAGGATGATATTCTTCAGTATGTTAGGGAGTGCCAGACTTGTCAGCAGAACAAGTCAGAACAGGGATTTCCTGCTGGATTACTTCAGCCTCTTCCCATTCCAGCCCAAAGATGGGAGAGCATTTCTATGGATTTCATCACCGGGTTGCCGAAGGTCCAAGGTAGGGATTGCATCTTCGTAGTGGTGGACAGATTGACCAAATATGCACATTTTTTTGCGATATCAGCAGATTGGTCAGCTTCTCAGGTGGCTGAATTGTTTTTCCGAGAGGTTTTTAGACTCCATGGGTTACCCAAAACCATTGTGAGTGACCGAGACAGTAGATTCCTCAGCACTTTTTGGCAGGAGATTTTTAGATTAACTGGTACAGAATTGACTCCAAGCACCAGTTACCATCCGCAGACTGATGGGCAGACCGAGATAGTGAACAAGTGGGTGGAAGGTTACTTGAGGAACTACATTGCAGGACAGCAGAGAGCGTGGGTCAAGTGGTTGTATTTGGGAGAACACTGTTATAATTCCACCTATCATATGTCCATTCGGATGACCCCTTTCCGCGCTCTCTATGGTTATGAGCCTCTCTCTTTCATTGATTTGGCATTATCAGACAGCAGAGCACCGTTAGCCAGAGATTGGATTGAGGAGCAGCAGGGCATTCTTCGAGCACTCAGGGATAATATCCAGCAGGCGCAGAATCAGCAAAAATTGTACGCTGACCGGCATCGCACCGAGAGAAGTTTTGAGGTTGGGGATAGAGTCTTCCTACGTCTACAGCCTTACAGACAGAGCTCCTTAAAGAAGGGTGGATCCGAGAAACTGAAACCCAGATTTTATGGACCATACTATATCACCAAGCGGGTAGGAGAAGTTGCTTATGAGCTAGAGCTGCCAGGTGACAGCCGGATTCACAATGTTTTCCATGTTTCGTGCCTCAAGAAAGCTGTGGGACAACGAATTGTGCCTTCTGAGATTTTACCCCCGCTTGATGAAGAGGGTAAGCTTAGTTTGGTGCCGGAAGAAGTAATTGAAAGCAGAGAGAGGAAGCTGCGAAACAGAACTGTCAGGGAATTTCTAATTCGGTGGAAGGACTTGCCTTATGAGGACGCCACATGGGAAGGCGAGTCTATATTGCAGCATCCAGCTTTGAGATTGCTTGAGGGCAAGCAATCCCGGGAAGGGAGGACTGTCATGTCCCCTTCTCCGCGCTAGTGTCGGCGCCGGGTTAATCTATCTCCGCATCCGGATAGATTAACGGCATCAATCAGGATGTTTTACCAGTCACACGGAGAACTTTAATTTAAAGGCTTATCTGATATTAATTTAGACATTCAGTTATAAAGTCACTTTATGTTTATAAAGTTTTACTTTATAAAGTGACTTAAGTCACTACAGGACGAAACAGTGGTTTTTATCCCACATATCTCATGCCAACTCTTTTCCCTCACTTCGAGGTTATAAAAAGGAGAGCCTACATTGGGATTGACACCATGAAGAATGATATTTAACTATTCAGGTAATTCTGGTTGCTTAAATGTGACTGGCTAAGTCTTGGGGACGAAAATCCTCAGGTCTGAAATGTCAAGAAGGTTGGACGACACCCTAGTCTTCTTGGTATAGAATCGGTGGGCAGAATATCGGCAAAGGATGGATCTCCAGATCAGTCAGCAAGTAAGATGTTGTTAGTTTGTTTTGGTTTTGAGTAAAATACATCTGTAGCAACTAAAAGAGGCGTCACTGGGACTGGTCGATTTGTTAGAAATCTGGGAAAGGCGACAGCCAGTTTTAAAGCCCAGTCTACGTGCCCAGGGTCGGGCATTGTTGAAGAAAGAGTGATAGGCGTCTTTGTTGACACGCATGCAGAGGGAGCCGACTGGGCGGTTAGAGGTGATATTGCTTTACGTTTCTTACTGCCATGGCACTCCACACAGCAACTCACAGTTTTCTCTCAGCCGACGTGTGCACCTGGTGAGATATGGCCAGCAGAACGCAAGTATGGGCACCTTCATATGACATGTAGCAGGTTAACGTCGATACACGCAGGCAGAGTCGGAATCAAATACCAAGGAAGGAGTCGGGCGTATATATCCAGGAACCCGTACGTGCCACCAGCAGTAATAAGCAGACATCTCCAGTTGCGGGTGAGTATAACAGTGTGTGATTATTCTGGCAGTATGTAGTGAGATCATAGTATCATGATTATTCAAGTGCATGCGAGGCAACATTGGCGTGTACAGAAGTGTCATCGTCGTATCTGCTAGAGGCATCTCAAGGTCTGTTTTATTATATTCCAGGTTTTGGATGTATGGTCATTTTGTGGATTTGTCACTGTGTGTTTAGTATATGTATGATAGTCGAGGTCTTACATATATTGTACCTGGGTCAGCAATCTCTGTGGTTTATATCTGTATCAGACATTCATGTTGCATTCGGTTAAGACATTGGTTATATACGCTGGCTGAAGTTCATTAGGTTTGCGGGGTATCAAAATAAGTTGTCAAAGCTTTGGATTCATTTCTGGTATTTATGTATTGAGAATTTATGCTAATCACAGTCTCAATGAAATGACGTTGACCTTCATAACTGACCACGCATTGTAAGATAACTGTTTGATATATTGTGTCTCTGAATTTTTCCTTAGTTGTCTGGTCTGACAGATAGGTGAACAGTAATATGAACACAAGATTACCCAGAAGACTGTGATCTGATTGTTTATACTATTATATTTTATCACTTGAGTATTTATCAAAATTACAAGAGCTGGGCGTTACAGTGGTCTTTCCAGTAAGCTGTTATAGGAAGAAATTCTCAGGATATTACACGGTCTCACTAACAAGAAAAATTATTGGATTACATGCCATAAGGATATGCAAATTGAATTACATGTAATTACACAATTTCATGCAATACATCCTCTCCAATCTACAGATATGAAAGAAGGAGAAGAAGAAAGTTAAAACTGTTGATTTTGAATGAATCGATGTTGTAGATTGTCGGCAAAGGCCTTGTACTTGATGATGCAATCCTAGATGATCACACAATCGAGAGTTCCTGTATTTTTGCCATTGCATTCACCTTGATAATCATGGTGTTGCGTCTTTTGATAGCCTCTAACTCTCTTTGATGAATTGTCTATTATCATTTGAAAACTTGATGTGATCAAGCTTTTTCTCGTTCAAGTTGTTGTGAATTCTCCTTTATAGATCAGTACAAACTGGAGTCTCTGACACTTTCAAAACCTTCTTGATGGTGTCTGAATGTAAACTCGAAACAACTTTCTATCAGGACCTTTAACTTCTTTTTTAAGCAAAGTGTTTGGTGCATTCTCAAACGAACTCAAGTTCCAAAGCCGTCATTGGGAAAGTGGAGACCGCATGAATAATTGCTTCTTGATAATTAAAGCACGTCTTCTTGACAGGATGTCACTGTTCTTTGAAGAAGTTTTGACATGTCTTGAAAAGTGCACCGCAACATGAAGACGAAAACATCTTCCAATGAGACTGGATCCATGAAAACTTTGGGATTTGAGTTACAATGACGAATCCATAAGGGATGAGTGTTCGAAGTATGGATTAGACACTTATGGAACAAATATGATGACTGTAAATAAACCAAAAAGCATATGTATTTGGATGAAAAAGGGCCAAAGTCAGACTTCGAAGGGTGGATTGCATGTGGGCAATGATGGGTTTTTGTGTACATGATTTGAGGAATGAATGTTAGGCACATGGGAATGCGTGCATATGATGGCTTTTGACTTTTAAAGAGCGACCTTTAGTAAAAAATAGGTTCTAGATTTACATGTAATTGTGACATGCGATTGGGTTCAAAGGATGGAAATACGTGTAAGTGGGAATGAAGAATGAGATTACATGTAAGTGCAGATGGAGGGTGAGATTACATGTAATCACATATGGAGAATGAGATGCAAAGTGCTATGGCATGTAGTGATGGATGTGGAATGAAAAGATGCACTTGCATGAAATAGTGGAAGGTGGAGTGAAATGAAACACGCTTAAGTTCTTGGGAAAGAACTTGCAACTTCTTCCAAAAGAAGAAAACGAGAAAGCAAGAAAACAAACAACAAAAACAAGCACAAAACAAACAGGTGCCTTTGTTCTTAAACTCAAACATGTCAACAAGCAAGGTGCTTTCAAGTGTAAAGTCGAATTTGGAGTTTGGGGAAAATCGAGAAAGTGTGAAAATGAGAGTTTTCATCATATTTAAAGGCAAAATGCACTTTTCATGGCATATCTATGAACAAGTGTGTAACATCAAGCTAAAATATGCAACAAAATAGCAAGATAAGCATGAATTAATAAGCAAGTTTGAAAATGTCCACTTACTTGGAGATCAAAGAGCCAAAATAGCAAGATTTATAGACTTGAAGATCAATTCTCCCTCAAATCTGGATTTACAAACAACTATTTGACTTCATCCACACTTGCAACTAGTGGATATTAATGTGCAACTAATGGATGTTTTGCATGAGAATCCCCAAAAACGTGGTCTCTTTCCTTCAATACAAAAGACCTTTTTTGCAAAAATACCAAGTTTGAAGCCGTTTTTAATCAAAAATGTGGTCTCTTGCTGCCATGAAACAAGTTTTTTTTTCTATTGAGAGGCAAAAACGTGTTCATTAATGCAAATATATGGATCAAAACCTCAAAACGACTTCTATTTGAGTCAAAATGTGATCAAAATTGCCCCAAATCTAGGCGTTTTTCACCAAAATGTGGCTCAAAAATTAAAAAATCTGGGTCATTTTTGCCTTGGATATGCAAAATCATGACCCCCAAATGCATGTGTATGCATTAAAACTCAAAAACATTCCCCTTGTGATGGATTTCATGGCTTAAAAAGAAGGAAATCTAGGCATTTTTGACAAAAATGTGCCCTCCAAATATCACAAAATGCATTGTTTCTTGCATGGATTTCAACGCCTCATGCATGGGAATGCATAAATATGCAAAAATGACCTTGATCTTGGAGTTTTCAAGACATTACATGGGCAGATCTAAGCATTTTTTTTATAAAAAACATGTTCTTGGAGAGAGAAAACATGAAGTTTTTTGCCCTTGAATTGTCTCGGGTTCTCTCTTTGCCAATGCATGAAAAGAGATGCAAAACACACTCTAGGAGTGAGTTTGCATATATTTAAAAACATGCATTTGCCCTTAAGATGCACAACGCATTCTAGGAGGAGCAATGCATATTTAAAAACATGTTATAATATGCCTTTTAGTGCAAAATGCACTCTTGGAGGGTGATTACACATTTTAAAATATGCAAAACTCACTCTAGGATGACCATTACATATTTTTAAAAGCATGTGAAATGCCTTTTTAGTGGAAATGTGGTCTCTAGGTGCAAATGTGTATGTACATGTAATTGGGTTGAAAGACATGTAATGCACAACTTAAGTGATGAATTAAGTACATGTCTAATTGATTTTTGAGGAAATACTACTTAATTGGCTCAAAATTAATATTTACACTATATAGTTTAATAAATATGTGCAAATATCATTCAAAAAGTAATAATTACTTAGATGTTTTAAATTAAAACATAAAGCAACTCAAAAATTAAATCAAACTATATAGTTAATTTAAAGTCCCATAAGTGAAAAGTTTAAAAAACAACTCAACATGAAAATATAACATAAAGTGCACTAAAGTCACTTAAGTGATAAAGTAAATTAAAAACATAACATAAAGTGAATTTATGTTATATTTTTCAAAAAGTGAATGTCAACTTTAAAACATAATATGCTATTTTAAAATATGCGATTGCATCTGGAGTGTCCACCTTTTGGGCACTAAAATGATCATATCTTTTGATTGCCAAGTCGGATTGAGCTCTAGTATAGACCAAATCGAAGGGAAAATCGAAAGCATTGATTTGAGAAAAACCAAAAAACCAGAAACTAACAAACACACACTCAAAAATGAGAAAAAAGATGTTGAAGGCTTAAAAAATCAAGCATAGGCTTAACAAATAGAAAAACTAAAAAGACCTGACGAAATCCTTCAGTAAAAGGATCCATCATAACAATGGGAGTCAATTGGTTGATCAATGTTATCCAATTAAATAAAGAACTAACTCAGCAAAATGTGAAACTAAGTTGGAAAAGTTTCATATTGTTACCTACATTTTGTCACCACAAAATGTAGGACAATAAGTAGATCTGTAAGGAAAATTGAAGTGTGCTCTTCCTGAAATATTTGACTTTCAAGAAAACTGGAAGAAAGCTGAAGACAATGTGATTCGCCTATTGAAGTAATTGAAGAAAGAAGAACTACTGACACTCTTGAAACTAAATTGTAAATCAAAACAAATGAATGCATTGATCTTGGAGAAGTTACAAGGCTAAGGAAGGAATTAGAAGATGCCAAAGAACAAAGCCAAATTGTTAATTGTTTTAAACTTGACAAATAAATTATTATGTTGAGGAAAGAACTAGAAGGTGCAAATAAACAGATTGATAAGAATCAGATTTTTTGAGAATGCAGTATCATGCTGGATGAGATACTTAGTTTTCTGAAGTCTTCAAGGGACAAGAGTGTACTTGGATTTGACAAGGACGAATGTTTCAAGACGCAGACTTAACAAAAGAAAAATTAAAGGATGAATCCAGTAGAAACAATGAAAAGAAAAAAATATTTACTCTTGTTTGAAGAAAAAATAACTTTAAAAAATCTCTGTTCAAACCAGGCAAACTGCACCTTTTAATGGCAGCTGTTTTTCATGCAATAACTTTGGTCAGAAAGCTATCGAATGAAGGAGTCAAGTTAGATCACCACCTCTAATTGGTAAATGCTATGTTTGCAATAAGTTTAGACACAAGGCCAATGAATGTAGAAGCAGGCTGATGAGGAATAAAATCATAAATACTTACAGTGATAGAAATATTCAAGTCTTCAATGGAATTTGGTAGGCTTGCAAAAAATATGGACATAAGGCTATTGGTGCAGATCTAATGGAAGAAAAAGGAATTCTTCACAATCAGGCCCCACATGCTTTAATTGCAACAAATCAGGCATGTTGCTATGCTGTGCACAAGTAAAAGAAGACCTTTGCTCCAAAAAGAAGGGAAGTAGATGTGAATAAGGACAAACAAAAGATGAAGAAAATCTGGGTAAAGAGATGTGAAGAAAAAGTTGAAGAGAGATTTGCAAAAGTATCTATAGATTCTGTACTACTTGGCAGTGTAGATGTTTCTTCCCAAAACTAAAAGAAAGCAATGTCATAGGAGGAGATCTCACATAATATCTTAAGAACTACCTAAATACTTGAGTGTTGAATGTTTTCTGGATGAGCTTTTGCAACAATTTTTGGTTGTTTTGGAGGTTTGTAGAAGATTGTGAGCTCACTAGTAACACCCGAGAAAAATAGAGTAAGGTTTTTGAAGGTCTTTAACGATCATATTTTCAAAAGGTGTAGCCATTTCTATCTATTAAAAAGGGTATAAAAGTTGATAAGTGTTTTATCTTCCTTATGCATTAGCTATGAAGCCATCACAATTGAAGAAGAAATAAAATGAGAAGAATATACTGTCAATGGTGCATGTAGAATTGCTGCTAGTGGACAATCCAAACATGTATTCAAAGAACTAAAACAAATTCTTTGTCTACACACATAAAAAGTAGAAATAGAGATGAGCTCTGCATAACAGATTTCTCCTTCAATACTTGTAATTGACATCCAAGTTGCTTTACTATGGCACACGTAATTGACAAGTTCTCGGAGAGGCGTGATCACACTTGGGGGGATTACAAGTCATTTTTTTAAAGAATTCTTTGAATGACATGTTTCTAGGGGGGTTCTTTGGATCCCCCATTCCTAATTCAGCAGGTGCAATTCTCCTATGTTGGTAGACTGCCTTTTTTCCTTGAAGGCACTAGCTTCATCCTAATTCATGCATCATGCAACGATTATTTTGGAGGCTCAAACCACTTTTCAAACATAAATTAAAAATCATTTCAGAAAAAAAGGCATAAGAGCTACAAAGACGAAACAAACCGAAAGGAGCAAGTGAAAAAAAGGGAGGGGGTCTCTTGCAGATAGGTAATGGGTGACAATGGTTGTTACATCCCCATTTTTTATAATTGTTGATATTTAAGATCATTCGAAATTGATGGTTAGATTAGTTGCTTCATATGTTTTTTCACACAAATGGGAATATTGGTTATTTGTTACATGTCTTGTGAAAAGAAAGATGTGGTTAATTGTTATGATATTTTTGATGGTTAATCAAGTTAGTTGTTAGTTATGATAACTAGATTTTCTTTGAAAGACAAATGCTTTCACCCTATCAACTCTTGTTGTAGGAACATGACGAAGGGGGAAGAGCATTGGCAGCAAGGGAATAGGGTACGAGGACACCAACCTACAACCTACTGCTATTGAACCATCAGGTATGAACCTAAACATTCATGGTCAAGGAAAAGTGGGCTAGGCAAAAAGAGTATACTAGGTGTCTACCATGAGCTAATTATGTTGAAACATAATATACTCTTAAAATAATAAATGAAGTAAACCATTTGTTACCTTTGAATCAAGTATCTGGATGAACTGGAATATATGTTCCCCAGAGTTTCCGTGACAGGGACAGTAGGGGACAACGAGACGGATTTTCGGGATGACAAAAAGTTTTGCCAATTTTGGGGATGGCAAATGGGGACAACTATATAACGATAGGGAGAATTAAAATATATAGAGAAATTTAAAATATTTATATGAAAACATGGATAATACTTATACATATAGAACCTTAAAAATATAAGAATCAACAAAATTCATATGCCAAATTTGTGTTACTTTGAAAGTCAAAGTCTAGTTTGTTCTAGAAGTCAAAGTCCAAGTCCCCTAGGTGTCCCCAAGTCTTCGAGACGTTTCTGGGACGGCGACCACTGAAAATATGTCGGGGACTCGTCCTCGGGTAACATTGAAGTTTGGAATCCTTCGTTTGTTAGACATGAATTACTCTAATAACACCATAGTATTTACGTAAGGATGCATGTGTTACATACACATGTATGTATGTATACGTGTTACGCATATTTGAAATATAACCTGTCTATGTGTGTGTATAATCCATGCAAACTTATGCAAATACTATAGTCTTATTAAAACAATGCATGGGGAATGACACTATTATCTATTATTACTTAATTTGGTGGCAATTTAAAATATCACGGGATTTATCACCACCCTTCTCTTTTATTATTTTCGACTTAGCTCAAATATGTAAATGCCGCCACCTTCTTTTCTTATTATTTTTTGACTTGATGCATAATATAACTACTGCCACCTTGCAAAGCTTTCAAGAACTGTAACTCCTCCAATCAAGTATTGAGCCATTAAGCATATTTGTTCCCAAAGCCACCCACTACCTTCTTCCTCTCTCCAAGAACCTCACGACATTCATCAGAAAATACCATCTCAACTCATCATATCTTTTTAGTTCTCTTAGCTCTCCTAGCCACGGAAGATACATACATCCCTCTGCAAGTTAGCATGGAGCCAACAACGATAATTGCTAGCCGATTGATATTGTAATACAAGAGGCTCGTGGGAAGGCTCGATCACTGTTAAAGACATCTAAGTTAATCATTCATCGTCCACCATTTACTGATAGGTCGTACTCAGTATCATCCTTCCTTGACTTCACCATTTCATACGATTTTATTATTACATAATGTCAGCCAACATTGTTAAGGCCAAAGCATTTGCATTAACAATGTATGATCTTAAGTTTTCTCAGCAAATGATGTTAAGGACTATTCATATGCCTTGTTGAAGTCTGAATTTAAGTACTTTCAGCCAATGATATTCAGATCAGATCGTTATTGATGTTTTGATCTCAAGTATATCTCAGCCCAATAGTTGTTTGGCCTGTTTTCAATCATTTCATGGCAGAATTCTTATGCATGCCATACAATAAACTTTTGACTTTAGTATTGTAGTTATAATCTCTTGATCTACTATGTCACTTCTGTCTAGAATTTAATAATGTCATAAGTTGTACTTCCCGTGTACAGAGGTATTATAGCATGTACCTTTGAGATGAGGGAAGCCTTATTTCAATGAGAAGATGTAATGCTTGAAATACATGCATATTATTTTTGCTTTCATTCAAGCCTCTGTTTGGGCAGAGAATTCCAATGATTGCAAAGACAGCTGAAACTACTCAAGAATCAAGGACAGTCACACCCAGGATCATCCAGGATGAACAAGTATGGTCGAGATGAGAGGTATAGACTGATAAACATGTAGTATTTCTGCAAGTAAAGGAGTTGAGTCAAAACATGATAAGCATTAAAAGAACTTAATAACTAAATCTATAACCAAGTCAGCTCATGGTGGGCAAAGGGTATGGTCTTGTTGTCAAGTCGAGAGGTGGGTGATCGAGCACATAGTGTCCATATAAATCCCTGGCCAGGGTAGGTTTTGTGGCATATGATGTTGTTGTGATCACTAGTGGTCAGGATAGCTTGCAGTCGGAAGGATAGGTTGGTGGAAGGAGTCCACAGCCTAGCCAGCTGCAAATTTGACACTCACTAGGATGCTCAATGGCAAGACAAGTGGCATTCCCGTATAGGGAGGACCTTTCTAAGTTGAGATTGTGTGGGGATACTTAGGGGTTGTGGTTGGAAGGTTAAGCTTTGACAATGCTTCTCCTCTCCACCTGATACCAAGACTTGCTCAACATAGAATGGATCTACATTCATGTCTCCCTCATTTATCAGGTATTTTACTTTTGTTATGTTCTTCAAGTTCAGTTGAATTATGTTATAGTTAGTTGCCGATGTAATATTCCTTTTCAGTATTTCAAGCAATTAGTCAAGTATTTAAATTAAACTTCCCTTCATTCTGTCGGCAAGGGCATTTATTTAAAATTCAATTAATTTGTTATAACATTTAACCCCTTTTCCATATGAATATGTAAATTTTCTGTTATAACTGTCTTTATATGCACGTAAATATGAAAAGTAACCATGTTCAATAATTTACTAGTTGTTAGTTAAGGCTAGGAAAAATAGTATGTTACAATGGTCACAACAATTAATATATCTTGTCAATCACTTGTGACCTTGCAATCTTGAAAAACCTCAATTTTTGAAGAAGACAATTGATGCCTCCCGATTTTCTTGTTTTTGTTGATCGTGTGAATATTGAGAAGTGATTTCAGAGGTTAAATCACAAAAGACCATAGAGAGATGTACCTTGTATATAGTTTAGGTGTATAGAAATCTTGGTTGGGAAATCTCTGATATTGGTTAGTGAAAACCTCTAGTTCTTGAAGCATGAACAAGATCACGTCCTGTGTTCAAGAAGAGACCGGGCAAATCAAGCAATGTTGACGGTGCATTCTCATAGGTTTGTAGGTTTTTGCATGGATACATATTGGCCCCTTTGTAGGAACATAATCTAAAGTTGAAAGAATTGAAGAAGAATCAGTTGGATAATCAATTGAATTTTAAACCTGAATAGTTAGCGCTGTGCAAAAAGGAACTTGATGTTTGGTGTGACTTCACATGGTTTGAAAAAGAAGAGATGATAAGAATGGTGCCTAGTAGAATTTATGGAGAACATCTATGGATGGCCAATAGCTATGGGGCAACATATATGCACCTGATCCTCATTTTTAGTCTAAATGCATTATATATGCTTTATGGGAAGGTGCATTCTCATGGTACTGTAGATGGCGCCCTTTGGAAGAACAAATCCTACTTGATTTCAAGAAGTGGTTCGAGATGTTACAACTTTATGTATTGGACATGTTTTGGTTCTGAAAGTTGTAAGAAATGATGAAATGAAATTTAGGGCAAAATTTACAATAAGTCACTCAATTTAGATGGAATAGAAGATCCTAATATCATTTATGTCACTAAGGGTATTGCATATAAAGTATACTTCATTGACAGAGAGGGCATTGTTACTATAACATGCTAAACATTTGTACTAATTTAAAGCACTGGAAATATCAATAAAATAACATTTCTTTTCAATGTAAAATGAAAGACAATTATAACTACCTATGCATCAATATCGTTTTCCTTTTCATTTACACATAACAAGGAAATGATCAACTGAATTAATTGCCTTAATCTACATAGAGACAAACTAGCCATATTACTTAATTGAAATTGCAAAACATAAATTTAAAGTACTCGGAATCAGATGTTTGCATTAAGACTTTGACCTTGATTGTTCAAGCCTTGGCTATCAGAGGAGAGGAGAAGCATTTACATTGGGCTTAACCTCCCAACTACGACCCCTTAAGTATCCCCACACAATCTCTATTGAGAAAGGCCCTCCCTACCTTGGGAATTAGGCTTGGGGCACCACTATCCAACCACTAAGCATCCTGGTGTTGAGCGTTGGCTAAACAACCAACTAAGCTTAGGATACCTTCCATACACCTATCTTCCAACTGCCATCACTCAGATATCTAGTGATCACAACAAGCATGCCACTAACCTACCTTGGCCAAGGATTTGTGAGGGCACTATGTACCCGATCACCCACCGCTCAACTGGACAAAAAGACTACACTAAGGATTATCATGAGCTGACACGAGTTCCTTTAACAATATAGTTACTTGCTTAAGTTACTAATGGTTCTCTTTTTTATCATGCAGGGATAAACCAAAGATCAATGATTGCCATTTCACACCCTTCATCTTGACCATGTTGGTCCTCCTAGATGAACCACTAGGTGATTGTATAAGCATTTGTAAACACAACCAATGTATTTGCTGATTTGGCCTTGGCGTTATAAAAGATATTGTGAATGTTTAAGCATTTCATACTTATAGCCAATGCATTTGCCAAAATGGCCTTGGCATCATAAAAGAAATCTGAATGTTTAACATATACACATGCAAGACAATAAATATCCGCCCTTCTGGCGTTGGCATAAAAGTTATCCGAATGCTAAAGCATTTACTTGTTCAGGCATTATACTTGCCTTACTGGAATTGGGATGATAAAATATAAATGATTGCATCCATTACTTGAGCGTTGGCATCATGTAAAGGTAATTGAGGTTAAAATAATATCATTTCTGATTCACAAGCTATTATTGCTTATCTCAGGATATATATATATATACATATATATGCTCCAACATCTAAGATTCTTGGTGATGAAATTGCTCTATTGAGAAAATGCCATGATTCTAATTCATTCTTGTAAGTGTGCAAAAAGCGAGAGAACTACTATTCATATCATGATCGATTCTAACTTATGATTTCATGAACGGCTTCAACATGCCTCAAAATATTATTGAAAAAGAACATAGCTAATAATGATAATGATTTCATGACCCGAATCAGTGGTCGGCACTTGCACGGCCTGAATAGTTGACGACAAAGGTTGTTAAGAAAATAGGGAAGCACGATCGACGTTTGCCGTTTGAACTAGAACTCTAAAATATTTAATTTGAACTGAACTCTTTTGCCTGAATAAGGTGTGACTAATTGCAGGAAAGGATTGCTAGGTAAGAATGAAATAATAGAAACAATTTTGCATACAATGATGGTTTCCATAAGCGGCAAGAATGATATATTGGAATGAGTTTTTATTCATACTTAGCCGTTTGAACTAGTGCTCTGAAATTTTTAACATGAACTGAACTCTTTTGCTTGAATGAAGTGCGACTAATTGCAGGAAAGGACTACCAGGTAAGATCGAAATGATAGGAACAATTTTGCATACGATGATGGTTTCCACCAGCGGCAAGAATGATATATTGGAATGAGTTTTTATTCATACTTATCCTTCTTGGCTGCATGCTCAGTTACGAGGAAGATTTGTAAAGGTGGCAAGGAGTTACAAAACATACGGCCATCGATTCAATGTGGCAGATAAAATAATATTAATGTGGCCACTTTATAAGCAAAATAATATAAGACCGATGAAATATAATAGAACTATAGCCACTCATGGTGAAAGATAAACTTATTGCCAAGGAATATTAATTCATGCTCAATACCTTAGTATAATAATGTCATTCACTACCTACCTATTCTTGTGTACGTATGTACTATGTACACATATATATCTATGCATGGTATATTAACAACATATTTAACGTATACGTCTTATATTATGTGGGTGTATACATAACGCCTAATTCACGCATACGTACATACATGTGTAAATATATATGCAAGTATATGTAGATGTTATTGTACTATTGTACTAAGGCATGAAAAAATCACATGAAGCTCTGAGATCATCACTTTCATAAGGTAACATGTTTTACTTAAATGCTTAGTGCACTTCTTTATTAATGCATGTACTGTTCGAAAGCTCATGGTAGTCCCTAGTGTACTCTTGCTTGCCTAGCCGTTTACCCCTTGGCCTTGGTGGTTAGAACTCATACCTATCGACTTATAGGTGAAGTTGTGTCCCTTGCCCAATTCCTTTCTTGGCAATGCTTCCCCCCTTCAACATGCTCCTGAAAGAAATTCTCCACGATAATATCACTCCTCAAATAATACAATTCACTATAACAAGTTATTGATTATAAAAACATCATAATGGCTAACTACTTCTCATGAATGAGTATCCATCTTTCCAATATTTATAAATAACAATATAACTACATCATAACAAATAACATGTCATCTTCATATGAATTTTCAACAATCAACTATCTTACCATTTTACATGATCATAACTAATTTTAATTGTCAATTGACTTCACATGAAGCACAATGGCTATATAAGCAATTTTAAAATCAGGCAAAAAAATGGGATGTAACAACTACTGCTACAAATATTCAAACAACACTTTAGACAGAAAAAGAAGGGAAGGATTTTGATTTATGCAATGCATTGTGACAACAACTGCTTGAGAATTTGAAAAGCATGAAGAATTCAAATCATCACTTCTAGTATGGTTCTCTTATTATCGCTCATGTTTTATTATTTAAAAGAATTGCTTGGTAAACAAAATATTGTGCAGGACAAGACTATTTTTGTTGGAATGCAAATCAAGAATCATATGCTAAGCTTGTTGGCAGTGTGCAAGCATCCCTCACAGGGTTCATGACAAGGGATTGATTGCTTCTTGTGGATTTTATAAGTCTGGTGGTTGTGTTGGCATTGAAAGGTCAATCTTTTGGTGCAACAAGAAGCACACTTGTAACAAGTGGCATCAAAGCTTGTTCATAGGTTTGGATCTCCTTCATGAGTGTTGTGGGCTTGCAACAAGTGACGTGGGGTGGGGGATGGGGGGGTGGGGGTTGTTGGCAATGTGCTAGTGTCCCTCACAGGGTTCATGACAAGGGATTAACTGCCCCTTCTGGATTTTATAAGTCTTGTGGTTGTATTGGGCATTGACAAGATGGTCTTTTGGTGCAAGAACAACTACACTTGTAACAAAGTATGCAAGTAGTGAAAAACACAATTATACCTTTTGAGGTTTCATGAAGAATTTTTAAGGAAAAATGCGCAGTAGACATAGGATTCTTAAAGAAATTGTCGAAAGTAATGAGAAAGATACCATATTCATCATTGATAAAGATAATTTTTATATAGAAACTATTCTTCCTAGAACTTCTTGGATCTAGAAGTTACCATATAAGCTCTTTGAAGTTGCTTGGAATAGATATATAGACACGCTATTACAAAAACTAATTGATCCAAATGAGGATATATCTAGGACCTATGAGGAAATCGCTAGTATAAGGTCTCAAAAAAGGAAGGGCAATCAAATAGAGAACACTGAAGTAAAGATGGAAAAGAAATTTGTTGAATCCTCTAGGCGTAGGAGATCTAGGAATATGTTTGAAGCTCCCGCTATTCCCTACTCAAAAGAAAAAGGAGTAGAAAAGACTTGTTGGAGTTCTCAAAAAAGAAGACAAAACAGGTAAATACTGGGGAAAGTGAGGAAGATGTCGACGTTCTTTTGTGAAATGGGTTGAGAAGAGTCGAGTAGAATCTAGAAAGACGAAGAAATTTTCTTGATTTTCCAAAGAAGAAGAAAATCTCTGTGAGATTATGAATGCTCTTAATTTCGTAATTCATTATGGTAACCTGAAGAAGTGTGTTAAAGAATACACAATGCTGCCCTCATATTATTAGGAAAATCTCGAAGAAGCAATAGTTATATATATGTTCAAGCTGACCTAACACTGGATGACATTGTCGGAGAACTTGCAGATCATCTTGTAGAAATTTTTAATTGAAAGGAGAATAGAAGTGGTTAAGCTTGAAGAGAAAATAAGAAAGTAGGCCATTGATGAGTATGTATTGTCTAAAGAACATACTGATATTGCAATGAGGAGATTGTCTCGGGAGTTGAAGAAAATCAGAAGATTAATATCCTAATGAACGAAACTCATGAAGGAAGAAAGAAAATGTTGAAAGAAACTGAAAAAGTGGCTACTCGGATCATATAGGATACTAAAAAAGAGCCCTATTAGTATTTTTTCCGACAAAGGCCTCACCCTAGCAAAAGGATGGTAAGGATAATACAATAGATTTGTCCAATGTTGAGGAAAGTGGTTCCTTAGAGGAAATGATTAAATAGGATATTTTTGAAGAAAAGGAGGGTTCTAGCAATCTTGATCCCATCACAGAGTTGTTGACTTCTCCATTACAATTTAAACCTATTGTGTCCTCATCATTCGATGAGAAGAATCTAGTGGATCATGCAGTAAAAATGATCTTAGAATTTTTATTGGATGCTCATATTGATACATCTTTTGGCTCTATGTAACAATTGAAATAATTAAAAATTCTTTTAAACTCTAATTTTGATTGGTTGGACAAGAAAGTGGAAGAAGTAATTGAGAAAATATTGAGACTTATATTAATTGAAGTTCCTTTTCATTATTGGCTGGTGTTATTATTTCTATTGTGGTGTTTCTTGCTACAAGATTGGACATCTCCTTTTGGGGACTTTTCCAACCTTGATGCATCAAGTGGTATCAAAGCACAATTACGATTCTTGGTTTGCAGATTCGGGTTCCTGAGCTTGCAAAGTTGTTTACTTGTTGCTTGTGGTGTGGCAGAGTTGAGGATCTAACCTACATCAATTGGTAGCTTGTGTAAGGTGGTCAAGAATAGGGTTTGTTGCTGAGTGGCATGACATAAAGAGTGACAGTAGTAAGGATAGATCAGATTGAGGTCCGAAGATTGTGAACCCTAGAAATATTGGTTGTGGGGCGGAAAAAGATAGATTTGATGTACAATTGCAGATGGAGAGCACAAGGAAGAGCCGATGAATTAGTTGAGTGGCAAGTTGGTGATTCTAGGACTAAGCAGAGCAGTTGCTTGAGGCAAATTATTGGCGTTGGCAGATTGTATGTTGGTGTAAATGCAATCAACACTTGTGATCAGATCGCCAAACTAGAGGAGATTGAGAGGTTGAGATCCCTCAAGTTTGCAAGAATTTTGCCTAGAAGGATGAATCCTGGAAGGCTAGAGCAAATGATGGAGGAACTCATAAATGAGATAAGGATTGAGATCCGAAATGCTTTGAGTGGGGTTAGGAAAAATTGTAATTTCCCCATATTAAGCAGGTTCCTGCAGTTGGCTAGGTTAGTTCACCATCGCGACCCTCATGAGTTGACAGTAGGATTTGAGGGTCTCAGTTGTGTAGTTATAGGCTTTCTAGTAGCCTATGGTGTGTTTTGGCTCCTTTTGAGGGACTTACTTCAATCTGTTGGTTTCGATGAGCTCAGTTGAGTTAGAAGAGTTGAGTGATGCTCTCAGTTTTTATTTCGGGCTTCTAGTTTGGGCTCCAAGAATCTTGGAGGGAGCGTCTATTTATAGTAAGTCACCTTGTCAGGTTCATTCATTGTCTTTCATCATCAAGATCACTTTGGTGTTGTCAAATTTTGATTTTGATGCTTCTTTAGTTGTTTTCGCAAGATGGTTGAATTATTTTTATTATTCATCTAAATATGCTAAGGCTACTAATTTTGTTGGTCACCTCAATATCATAGCTCGTTGGAACCGGGACGAAAAGTTTTAAATTGTGGGAACAAGAAACAATGGCCTTACATGTTAGAATATTAAGTTATGGTGGAAAAGGTCATTTTCGGAGTCAAAAGCAATTAATAAATTAGATTATAATGGCACTTTATTATATTTTAATGTTGTGTATGGGAAGCTTCTTAAGTGAAGTTCATTTGGGAAACTTGTACCATTTTGAAGATTATAAATATGAGGCCATTTGATGGGAAAGGCATCTGATTATTTGTTTATCTCTTTGCTTTGTTGTCTTTGTTACAATTCTAAGTCTGTGGTTTTGTGACCTTGCTGAAGTAAAAGAGTTTTGATTCTGAGTTGTGCATTGATTCCACAGCTGAAGTATTGTGGAAATAATTTTGAGAATTATTTATCTTCCTGTAGCTAGATGAAAGCAATTAGGGTTGTAGCTTCTTGGCTGTAGCGACTGTAATTAAGAAGCGGACTAGAGATTGATCAATTACTTCATTGCATGGCTAATGAGAATTGTGACTGGCTCTAATCATTCCTACCTATGATTTCATTTGGAAGATTACTGTGCATATCTATGGTTTCTCTCCACCTCCATGTGGTAGCATTTGCTATTATTTGGGCCCTATGAATTTTTCTTGGTGGCTAGCATTATTTATTGTACTCCTGTGAACTAGTGTATGAGCCTTGCAGTTCATCTCTAAGGGCTACAGCTTGATATCTAGGTTTGCAATTATGTATTTCAGACCTGCACTAATATCTATTGGGCCATCAAATATTTCCTAAGTGCTACGGTTTGAATTTTGGTGCCTGCAAATTGTTCTTACAGGGGTGGCATTGACTTTTGGACTGTAAGAGCCTACGTTCAAGCATACAAACCAGCATTTTGGGGTTAAGACAGTCATATTGGTAGTGGACACCACATTGGCATGAGAGTTTATAGTTTGCTTCAAATCAGGTTCTTCATAACCATATTTTGGATGTTTGTAGTTTCTTGTTCCCATCGGTTATGTTACCAGTCAGAATTTGCATTGAATAAACTAGAGGTCTGATTGTAATTACATTGATGTGTTGAATCAACTGTTATAAAGTGAGAATTGGTGAATTGAATTCTTGCAAATCTATTTGGCATTCTCATTTATAAGTTGTATTAATATTCCTTGCAAAAAATTGAAATGGAGAAACAAATACATCATGATCAGCATTATAAACAGAAATAACGAAGTTGTTAGACAAGTGTTTGACGAAATGTCAAACCTTAGAGTTTGAAAGAAAATTGCTGCTTGATTTAGCCATAACCAAGCTAGGGTTATTACTGGGGTTAGGAAAAATCCTAACATCGAAGATGGATTTGAGGAAGCCGCTAAAGGTGTTGAGACAACCGAAGTTGAGATCCCTATAGAAAAATAAAGATTGTTGGGAGTTATGGCTCAAATGGGTAATAGCCATAGAATTGTTGGTTCATTACATCCGAAGGAATTGATAGATTGGGTTAATGAACTAGAATATTACTTTGAACTTGAAGATGTTAGAGATCCACAAAGACTTAGGCTAGCATTGACTAAGTTGAATTGTCATGTTGCCTTACGGTGGAAAGAGTTGTAGAAGGATAGAGAATTTAATGGTGAGCCTAAGATCACTAGCTGAAGTGTTATGGTTTCTAGACTTAAGGCCAAACTCATGCTGGAGGATTATGAATTGTAATTGTTTAAGAAATTGTAGAATCTAAAGCAAAAAGATTTGACAGTTAAGGAATATATCGAGGGATTCTATAAGATGACAATTAGCTCCAGACACCGAGAGTCATCCAAAGAGAAGGTGGCTAGGTAGGTTAATGGATTGAGTCTTAAAATTCAAGATGAGTTAAGTATGCTAAGGATTAGTACAATTGATGATGCTTATCAATATGCTTTGAAGGCAAAAGATAAGTTAAAGAGAAGACAAGTTACTCTTAGTATTAGGGATAAATCAATTGTTGATAAGGGCAATGATAAACTTGTGGGTGAAGAGGAACCTGATCAAAAGATTTATGGAAGGTGTAAATGCAATAGAGAGTTTAAAGATACTTGTTTCAAATGTGGGATCCAAAGTTTGATTTGTTCTAGCAAGGGAAAGGAGAACCTAGTAGTACATGAGGAACAAGCTGAGAAAGATGAACTTGTTCAAAAGGAAGCTGCAATTGAAACGGAAGAATCTTTGATGTTCAAGAGAGTTATGTTAAAAAAGAACCAAAACCTATGCGGAGAAGGCAATTGCTTTGAACTGTTTATAAATCAGGAGGCAAATGTTGCAAGATAATAATGGATAGTGGAAGTACTCAGAACCTTGTATCAACATAAATGGTACAAAATTTGGTGTTGAGAAGACTTAAACATCCTTGTCCTCATGGGATAAGTTTATTTCCAGATGATCATATGTTGGAAGTGAAAGAGCAGTGTTTGGTTAATTTCAACATTGGACCAAACCAAGATGAGGTATTGTGTAATGTGGTTAACATGAGTGTTTGCCATGTTTTGTTGGTAGACCTTGCCAATATGATGTTGGTGTTGTTCATGATTGTTGGAGGAATGTTGTTTCTATCATGAAAGATGGTAGAAGATTTATTTAATTTCATTGAAGGAGGAAGGAAGGAAAGCTAAAAACCCGAGTGTAATGAGGACTTAGCAAATCAGACTGCTTCAAATTTGAAGGTGATGGATCTATTGTAGGTGGCTAAGAAGGTTACTAGGGTTGTACAATTGTTGAAGAATCTGGTGAATGGATATGAATTGGTGGGATTGAAGGATGATGACAAGTGGACGGTGTTACAATAGGTTACTGGAGGAGCGATATTAAATGAGTAGCAAAATCTTGTGATTGGATTAGGGGATGAGAAGTTGTTAAATGATGTCAAAGGTGGAGTCAAACAACAAAGGATAAAGTAGACATTGGTTGTTGGTTGCTAAGGTGACAAGGACTGAAGCAATTGGTATAGTGAGATTGATCAAAGCAGACTGGTATCGGATGTTGAGAAGTATGCTATTGGGATTGTGGTGAACACTTGCATCAATAGTAGTATGAGTAGTCATGTGCAGAGTTGCCACAACAATTTTCCTTTTGACCAGGAGGATATGTGGGTTAAGAGTGAACATGGGGTTTATGTTCCGAATCCTGTCAGATGTTCATAAGTTCCTCTTATGGAACATCTTATTGTTCACCTAAGGTGTTTGATGTAGGAGCATCCTTGGTTTGTATGCAATCTTGCATCAACCAAAAAGATTTCCTTATAGATTGTTTGTTTACTATTCGAGCTAGATAGTTTCTTGCTGTTTTAGGTATCGATTGTCCTAGTTGGCTCGTTATCTTATGCGATCCTTATGGCATGGTCTAGGCATCATGGAGATCCTATGTCTAGCTTCACTACCCATTTCGATGTTTTTGGATAAAGTTATCTTAAGATTGGTCCTGTCATATATTTGGTTTCCTATTCTAATGACCAAGATGGCAAGATTCGGCTTGCAAAGGAGTTTCACAACATGTGATGTTAATTGGTGCATTGTTCTATGTTGATATACATGTGGCTGATCCTCTTGTGTGCTCATGCGACATGATGTATCTGAGGGTGTTCTTATGGATTCGGGTCTTGACCTATATGTTTGTAATATGTTTCCTTTATCTTGGAGATTGTGGATTGGGTAAGCCGACTTGTGGCTGGTGATCCCATTTATAATTCGGGTAGTAGTCCTTGCTTTAGGTAGTGCTAGAAGTGCGAGGAAGATAGTTGGTAGACTAGCATTGGATCGTGTAAATAATCAAGCTTGTATGCGTAGTATGTAAGAAGGCTTATGTCCTAAATCTGTAATCTGCATTTGAAGGCCAACATGATGATAAGTAAAGTTCCTTTTACTTATTGGTTGGTGTTATTATTTCTCTGTGTTGTTATTTTTGCTATGGTGTTTCTTGTTGCAAGATTGGACATCTTCTTTTGGAGACTTCTCCAACCTTTACTACATCACTGAGTCGTTTCAAGGATAGGGGGACGTATAGGAAACGCTCCAAACCATCTTCAATTGCTAAAAAATTGCAGAAATGACAAGAAACGCCCTAGACATTTGGGGAGAGCTAGGAGACCTTGAAACTTCCCTTGGGAGTCCCTAAAATAGCTTGGTGTTTCTAATGCCTTCTGATCTTTGGCTTTAAAAAACAAAACAAAAACACTTTTGTTTTTTAAATTCTTTTTGCTAAAGCAGCAACATGGGGGACCACATGGTAAGAATTTGTGTTTGCAAACGATAAAAATCGGCATGAAAAAAAATTCGTGATTAAATATGTTAATTTTTTTAATTCAAATAAAATAAATATATAAACATAATAATAAATCTAATGTATTATTTAATTTTTTAAATATTTATCATAAGAAATATATTAAGTATCACCTATTGCTTAAAAATATGTAAAAACATTTAAATTAAACAAAAAAATATTATAATTATAGATTAAATTAAATAATTAACATCTTTAGGCAAGAGCATATAACACAATGGTAACTTGTGAGCCTCTCGTGTGGGAGGTCTTGGGTTCGAGTCTACTTGAGTTTAATACATAATAATAATTAATTACAACAAATAATAATAAACAACCTAGGCTCCAGCCCATTGCCTATTAAAAATAAATAAATAATTAACATCTTTTAAGTATTTAATTATTAGAAATTGAATAAAAATAACAATGGTTTTGATGTTTGAGACTATTGTTAAAATGTTGTGATATTACTGCTCAAGATTTATACCTCTGCTATTATTATTTATGTTGTTATGCTGCTGCTGTAATTTCCAAATCAGTGATTTATTTACATGTTTCCTTCTTATTTTAAATATCCTGCATATTTGTATATATTCATCTATTGTGGTTGGATATATTTTTTCTCTTGTGGTTGGATATATTTTTATCTATTCTCTTTGGGTTCCCCCGTCCCTCTTTTACCGTATTGTTGAACCTCAAACTTTTCTTGATTGTGGTGCACCTACCCTCTTCCTTTCCCCACCTTTTTATCCTTATTGGGTCTACAATCTTTCCATTTTTTCCTTCAGCTCTCTCATCCTGATGATGGATCATAGAGTGTGATCCGAAACGTTGATGCAAAAATTGTAACACAATCTACCCAGAAAACACAGCTAAGAATTCTAATGGATTGTGGAAAACTACTATCTACTGTTTCCTTCTTGTTATCAGTTATTTTCCTCTCTCTCTCTCTCGTTCCTTCTCTTTCCATATTATCTTATACAATGGTTTTGATGTTTGAGACTATTGTTAAAATGTTGTGATACTACTGCTCAAGATTTATACCTCTGCTATTATTATTTATGTTGTTATGCTGCTGCTGTAATTTCCGAATCGGTGATTTATTTACATGTTTCCTTCTTGTTATCAGTTATTTTCCTCTCTCTCTCTCTCTCTCTCTCTCTCTCTCTCTCTCTCGTTCCTTCTCTCTCCATATATATATATATAGATATAGATATATCTGTCTGTGTGTATATATATTTTTATACTGCAGTCCCTTGTTTTTGGCCCTTATGAAAATGTCTTGGAAACATGTCCCCTACCATCCCCCTGTCCCCGTCCTCAAAACGACATGGAACATAGCTTTAGTTTTATTGTGGATGAGTTCACTGTACAAGCTGTTCCAGGGAAGATGGAGGTTATTGCTCCATACAGAGCTTCAGATTTTTGTGTGGTCATGTCCTTGTCTTTTACGTTGCTTGGCTGATTTACCTTTTTCCTTGTGCTAGTTTCATCCCAATTTTCTGGAGGGTGAAGACACAACAGAATGGTTTCAGCGAAATTACTACAAACAGTTTGTTCTATTTGAGTGCTTACATTTCTTGACTTGGCATTGCAGGCATCCTATTTTATATCTTTCAGAATTTCAATGATGCAGTTCACTGCTACTAAGCTATGATTGATGATTATCTGTGATGGTCCATGTTGTGAACCCATAGTGTGGTATAATCTTGGTAAGTGTACCATCATAAATAGTAATATTATATACTAGGTAAAGCTACAGTCATCAATAGTATTACTATATCCTTGGTAAAGATACCATTAATAACAATGCTATATCTTACCAAGGATACCATCATCAATCATGCATTTGGATTGTAAGCATTTGCATTTTGTCAAATGAGATAACAATGGAAAGCACACATCGGAATCATCAGGTAACCTACCTCAAGCAATTTATGATGTCTTTATTTAATGATAGGTATCTTGTTACATTTTTTCAGTAGCCAGGGTCAAAATGTATCACAGATACATGTTACAATTTACAACATCAAAATTCATTTGGCAGCCTATCTACACTTGAAGATTTCTCTTTTTAGATGATAAAAAAAACAATTTGGTCTTTATCATGTGTGAGGTTTGTTTATAGAACAACTTTTCCGTTAGGAATAAAAGAAAAACTATTCTTTGGCACTGTTTTTTGGTATTACTGCGTATAGAAAAAATAAGTGAAGATGAACAAATAATACTCTTATAATAGTTGTAAAAGGCCTTACGAATCTTTGGTGTCCTTTGTGGACTTCAGCCAGTTATTTTTAATGATGAAATTCTGTGTAAGCTTGTTTTTGCTTCAAATGGTCAATGAAAATTTTTAAGGCCATGTCCTGACTCTGCTTCATTTTGGCAAGCTCTTGTCCTTTGCCCTTTTGTTTCACATTTTTTCAATCTACACAAGTAGTGTTCTGTCATGGAAAACTCATTTTTGGAGAGAAACTGTGGGAATGCTGGAGTGCAAGCATCCTCTTTTGCCGGTTATTTTGACTACATATTCCATTCCCATGTGATTCCTTGTGGAGATTAATTTTGCCATAACAAGGATAAACTAATCTTCTGCCAATCATCCTTTCCAACAATTTGATGGACTAACTTCTTTATTGCATCATGGTGTTCCTGCAGTCATGTGAAGCCAACTACTGAAATGGTAAACTTGAAGCCGAAGTTCCTTTTACTTGATGTTGACCTGCACTGTAATTGAATATGATTGACAGATTATATGAATCCATAACTAATCAAAATACCCCCAGAGATCTATTACTTGAGGTAGGGTACTTGAAGATTGGGACATGTGAAACCTTTATAATCCAACCAAGATCATAATCACTCTCCTTTTTCATCATACTGTGTGATTAACACTGCCCTTTGCTTGTGTTTTTGTGGTTAATTCAAATAAACACTCTGCAGTCATAACAATTTAGAAGTCTCTCAGAAAGCTATAGGGAGTTAAAGACTATTGCAGTTGGCTGTGTAGACAAGGGATACAAGGCTGATTGTAGATAGTCTTGGTGCACAGTTCTAGTTACCAGTCAAATGCCTGGTTTAATATATGCTTCTAAATCTCCTAGAGAGATGACCAAACATTAGAATTGATTTGCAGTGCTTTGCTGATTTAAAGTTTGTTCCTTGATGATTAAAACATCTTCTTATTCTCTTTTCAGAGCATAATTGTTAGAATGTGTCAGAAATATTTTTTATAGTTATATTCATTTGTGGAAATGCTTCTGAAAATTTATGTTAGTCCTTTTTCATAGTTATCATAAAGAGAGTATAATATGTTTGGTTTTCTTATATCATTTGACTGGCCTTTTCTGTTGCATTTATTGGAAAGTTAATTTGTTTGTAGCAACTGGCTTGTTTAATTTTATTGCCATTAGTAATTAGATCTTAGGAAACTGAAAAATGGACTATTTTAAACATCTCTTCTGTTATTAATTTTTTCATTGTTTTCAGAACTCAGCAGTTTGGAGACACTCTCTTATTGTTTAGAAGTTGAATTTTTTCAGTGCCATTGTCACTGATTATATCAAAATTTCGTAAGCTTATTGATAATAATTTTTTTTGTTATTGTGGGACTGTGTGATGTGTCCATTGCAGTCAGGAGGATGGGAATCTGTGCCTATTGAAAATGAGCATGCAAACCTCCTTGATGGAAGCTCTAGATTGACCATTCTACATCCTTTATTTTGTACAAATGATCGGTCTCATTCTATAAGGTTTCGCAATGAGTTTCATCCGCAAAGGTCTCGTACTGTATTTAGGAACCGTCCAGGCATTGTTTCAGTATTGGAGAAAGCTATTCCAGATGTTGTGCAGGAATCTAGTAATGGTCAGGCATCTTCAGGTAGGATGAATTAGTGGCTGATTATTTTTGTTTGAAACTAACAATATATTTGCTTGTAGAAGTCATCCAATGTTTGTGTTTTTTCATGATGTAATTAAGAAGTCAATTTCCCTTTCTTAGAAAGCTTAGAATCTATTACATATGGAATATTTACTTTAAGACATCTATTCTTCCTTTGTTCAGGCTTCCAAAAGGAAATACAAGTTTGTGACAATGAATGAGAAAAAAGCCGAGTCCTTGCAAGTTACAAATGCATTCACAGTTATTTGGTAATGAAAATAAATGCCCATTTCAGCATGTCTGGAAGACTATCACAATAAAGTTAGTCCTTGAGCATCTTCACTGAACCTTTGGGAATATCTTCAAAAATTGAATGGCTTAAGTTTGTTTTAGCATCTTAGCTATTCCTTTGTTGACATGTAAAAAATTACAATTTTGTTGTTTTGAAGGGATTGAATATTGTGGAAAATAGGGCGCCACACCCAGTACATAGGTGTCATTTTAAGCATAGATAACCAAAATATTGCAGTCGACCCAAAAAACTATAATTGGCTCTACAGTCAAGCAAAATAGCAGTTACTCAAAAGAAAATGTGAAAACTACAAATGCCACACAATTGGTGAGGTGCTCCAAAGCCCTTCTTTGTCATCTCCTTTGCTGGCCTTGTACCACTTGCACTAGTTGCACCTCCTCCCCACTGTCAGGAATCTGTAGGCTCTCTTTGAGGAAGTGTATTCCAGATTTTGCTTGAGTTTGCCGGTCATCTTCTCTAAATGTTGTGCCAAAGATGAGAGGCAGCACCAATGGGCTGTTGTAAGTTGTGACCTTGTAAATTCTCAACGAACACCCACCGCAAGTTCTAAAATAACCACCTTTATTGGCCATTTCCAACTAAACATTCATATTACCTGTCCATTTTGCTTTGACTGCTTTCTACATGATCAGTTTAGTCATGTCTTGCTCCTTAAATTTGAGAACCCTACCCAGTAAAACTGAGACAACATTGATGTTTGTTTGGTATCTATTATTTAGCCCCATGTATTCATCATCCCCTAAACTATTTTTATTGCGTAAAGCACCATCAGCGATTGGCAGTGAAAAATCCTTCACAACCTACCATTTGAAATTGGGCCTTGGAAGCCCATCCACCGAGCCTTAACCTTCACTACAAAAAAGTCCTTTATTGTTCTCAATTTTCCCCAACACTGCTCCAAAGTTTTTGATAGCCCCATCATGCCATTTCAATTGAAGAAAGGGATGCCTTTGGCATGTGTAGGCTACCAAATGGAGTGCTATGCCTGTTGGAGTCATGTAACTTTAGTCTCATTAATGTCATCATTAAATCGTGCTCTCTTTGGATATGAGCTGATCTAGTTTGTACCATAAATCATGCAAATTTAAATTTTCCTTTGACGATGATCTCCCCACTACCCATTTGACGTAATTATCTGCCACCAAATTTCCCTTTCTATACACATGCCAAATAATAAATGTCTCATTCTTCTAGAAGAGCGCATATTGGTGTAGATACTAGTTTAACTTCCATTTTGAGGTTCCACATTGCCTTATTGCATTCAATATGACACAATATTTCATTTTCTGGCAAGTGCTTATTTCCAGCCAAAGCAACATGGAATTCTGCCTCTTTATTTGTGTCATCCTATAGCTTCTTTGATTTGACTATCACGTGTTCGCCCAATGATCATTTCTTATGACAATCAACTTTGGAGGGTGTAGCACGATCAAAATTTATTTTAACCCATTCAGAGCATCTGATAAACCTGTGGAGCCCCATTAATTGGGTAATTTTTGTTGTTTTTGCCATCTCATCTGTTCTTGCATTTAAAAAATGGGCTCTATTGCTTCTTGTCTATTTTATCCTTTCTGTCAAGAATGTAGTGTAATCGGTGGTGTCAAAAATGTTTGTTTACATTTGTTGTCGATAGTTTCTTAGGTTGGCTTCTTGCTATTCAATCAGTCTTCTTTGTCAGTAGTGATTGAACTTGCTAATTGAACAATTATTGGTATTTCTGCAAATTATTAAGCAACTTTGTTTACAATCTCAATTACAATTTTGGGTGACAATAAAGTTCATAACATACAATAGTTTAGGGGCATAAACTATTGGAATTGAAATCATGGATACTTATAGAGCATGACTATTTATCAGTTTATTGGCTTTAAATGACTTTATAAGTGAAATGAATCAACAAATTGGAATCACCAAGGAAGAATATTTGTAGCCGGTTTATGGGAATCTATGGAAATCACTCAAATAACATATTTAGGAAGCTAATTATAATGTCCAAGAAAATTGAACCACATGCATGGGACAGATTAAAGATGAGCGGCCTTTTTTCTATTCTTGATGGATTGCACTACTCTTGAAAGATAGAATACTGGACAAATCAATTAATACCCTTAACACAAGCATAACTATTTGCTTATGTCATTAATTGTTGTCATTTTGGATCTTGAACTTGTGGACAACAATCTTGTATGAGTCACTAAGTTCCCAATCTTCAAGTCTATCAAGGTTATTGCAATGTTTTCTGGTTTCTATAGCTTCCTTTATTTTTCTTTATGAATTTATCCTTTTCCATACAGATCTTGTGCATGGTACAATGTGTGTAATCAGTAAAGTTGAGCTCTTTACGTGGTCATAATATGTGTTCACTCGGTGCTTCTTGATTCTTTGTTTAAAATATTTATTTAACTTTACAAATGACCACAAGAACAATCAAGGTGCTAAAGATCTTTATTTAAAGAGTATCTTAATTTATTTTTCATGCTCTGATTTTTTATGTGCCCTCACTATATGGTATTTATGCCTCGGTGGTCTCCCCCAACTACTTGTTTGTATGTTACTGCTATATTTTCTTTTTTCTTAAGTTATGCAGAGATTCCTGTCCATTGCCAGTTTTCAATCAACAAACCCAACTGATTAGACAATCAAGGATACAATCGTCAAGGTTTGAGCCTTCACAAGGTTCCTCTCAAATACCAAATCACCTTCACCAACTTCTAGTGCACTGCTCAACACCTTCTAAGGTCTTTTTCTTTGGTTCATGAACTCACATTTACCCATCTTGGCATCAAACCCATTTACCATGTCCAAACTAGGCCTTATTTCCTAGTAGCCCTTCCTGACTGGTTTTTCCCAGTTTTCATTCAGATTCTTCCCAAAACACTTGGCAAATGAATTGTGGTTTGAAATACCCTTTTGGAAGTTACATAACAGATCTAAAACTTGGCTATGACTCCTTTGGACCAACCACACGAAACAGGGCAATTTACTGCTGTCCAAGGCCTAATTAACCCACTTTCGAAAGCAAGTACTGACAGAACTTGGTGCCAAAAAATTAAACCCTGAAACAGTATTAAGTTATGTCCTAAAACAGAGGATTTTCAAGTTTATCTTATTAGTCACCCTCATTTTCCCTCTCACCAAGAAATCCTCCTTTTTAGGCCCTCCCAACTAGGGCTTCCTCAAAACATGCCTTTCCAACACTTCTAGAATCAAACAAAAAATGATTCACCATCTCCTTAACCTATCTTGACAACTTCAATCATAAAAAGTTGCCCTCCTGAAGGTAGATCTTCAGATCCATTACCTTGGCCTCTCTAGGCATGCACCTTCAAAATGCAAATCTTACCTTAGGGTATCAACTTTCAACTTCCCACTCTTTCCTGCATCAAGACTTGTTACGAGACATTATAATACAACATTTATGATCCATTCCACAAGCCACAGTAACCACATAAAGTGGAATGGATCAATATTCCATTTTGACTCCCAAAATTCCAAAGTTTGCGCAAATGCTGCTTTGCATCAGTTTAGTTATGAACAGAAAAATAAATATGAAAATCCCTCAGATGGTAAAAAAAACATTAAATACACCTTAGTTCATACAATCATTTTACCGGATCATAGAAAGTGGATCAACTAGTACAAGAGAAACGAGACCATGGAAGGCTTGCTAAAATGAGCAGGAAATCTGAATTTGTTTATTGCTAAAATCTGATTCAATAACTCCTCTTTCCTACTCTCAGTTCGACTTCCCTATATAGGCATGTCCCAGTCTTTACAATCTTATTGCATTGCCAAAAACCAGACTGTAATCAACCAACCATCAAAATTGTCATCTGATCCTAACTAACTGTTAGGATTCAAATTTGAATTTGCTAACTTTCAGCATTTTATTCTCCAAACTAGTTCACTGACCCCATAGGCTTTTTTTTAGCCTTATTACATCATTAGTGACTCAAAACAGTTGATTGACCCACCTAGACACCCTCATTACATTATTTTGCCAATATTAGCACGGTTGACAACATTTTGGCAAAATTGCAATTATACAAAATATTGACACCTTTGAGATATCTTGCTACCTATGACTTTTTGATACCAAATAAATTTTATCCTGATCTATTTAACTAAGTATACATCACTTATGTCATAATTACATTGTTTTGCCAATTTGACAACATTTAGCAAATTTGTATCAAAATGACCATCTGGACTCAACAATTACACAAATGACTTCAAAAGCCTTATTATCTTTCTTTGAGGTCTTGAATGACCTTTATCATATTAAAATGGCCAAACAAGCCTCCTAGGTCCATTAGGATCTCTTGGTGCTCTTGCACCACTAAGCTTTTGACAATTTTGGAGATCAGCTTTGTTTTGTAGTCATTGTTTTGAAAACCTTGCTAAGATATTCTTTTGCTCAACATATTTGTCATGTGCAATCTTAAACGTGTACACCAATTATTTATGAAGAATTATGATTTGAATTCTGCAAACCTTTTGCAGAGGATGACAGTGGTATATATTGGCTAAAAGTTTTGTAAGTCACTATGACTGCAACTTGCAAAATTGTTATTTTAGGAAACATCTCATGATATTTCTCTCTCCTCTCAGCAATAGGGGAGGCTTCCTTCTTATCGTAGGTGGTTTCAACAAGAACTTGACTGAAATTACAAAAGAGGCAGTTCTCTTAATCAATTCCTCTTTTATTAGGTTTGATTTGCAAACAACTACAACTTTCAAACTTAACAAGTGCCTATTGCTACGATAACATCAGTGGCTCAATGGTTGAGATAAGAACAACACCAAAGGCAATGATCTACTTTATGCTTGGTGGAATAGTTGCAGAAACCCAAAGTATCCTGCACTTATGCTGAATGAAGATTTTGTAGCTTGAATGAAGAGTAAGGTGCAAAGTCTCTTACTGAATGCTCACAAACTTTAATAAAAGTACTTATAATTGAAACACTCAATCTTCTAGTTCTAAGTATTTGCACCCACTACTAAATATAGCAATTCTTCTTTTTGCAGCACAAACTCTTCAAAAATTCGAATTGAACGCTCAAGAGATTTGCGTAAAACAAAACATAAACTGAATCAATGGTAGATTAATCAATGCAATGTAAGAATTTACCAATCAACCTCAAGCTTCACAACACAATGTTTGAGAACGCTTGCTTCTTTTATTCAATTCAGAAATTTTGCATCAAGAAACAGTGTCTTCAAGTTTCAAGAAATTTCAGCATAGGCTTCTTGCATAAAACCAAATGTCACTTCTTTATACAGGTGAGGAGTGGAGGAATAAAGGGAAACCCTTAACCACCTTTGAATTCAAAATCCTAATTTGGCTTATTCAACATTACAATGCCTAATGCACTTGCAACCTGATTATGTGCAACTACTGCACACATGGAAGTTCCCATGTATTTACAACTTATTTTCATCGTACATGCAACTTGTCATCAAAACTAAACCTATCTATAAAGCATGTGGAAAAGATAAGTGTTCATGACACTTAAGAATTGTCTTCAAAGAGCATTAATGAAAGCCTCAAACTTGCGAAGAGACTCATGTATAGCTGTAGGGTTTGGTGTACCCGTGTGTTGTGCAATGACAGTTGTCCTGCAAACTATACTCGCACCCTTGGAAACAACCTTGTTGTACTCGTCAATGTTTCCCTAAAGACAATTTAGTAGAACCTTGTAGCTTGTTAGCTTATCAATTGAGCTAAAAGCAATACTTGCCACAGGCTCTAGGCAAATTACTTTCGCAAACTCTGTCATAACAATGTCCTCTACAATTAGCTCACCATCCTTCGCTACCACCTAGCACATCAGCTCTTCAAAACCATTGTTGATCATGCGCTCCTGTTGTTGCACACATCCACAACCACCTACACTTTTGTAACCAACCCTTGAAGGACTTGTTCCTTGTTGATCATTAAATCCAAGTAGTTGAAGTGCATATCCAAAGAGGAAATGGCTCCATACTCGCACGACACTTATAGATCAATATTCGACATCTTCCTCCAAATGCTCAAGTCTTTGTCCAACACCTTCGATTGCTGGTTGAATGATGTATCCTATTCAATTCGGTGATAGTTGCTATGGCATGCCTTAGTATGCTAAATGCATCTCTAATGACCTGCACACCTTGTGATTCCAACCGGCTACCCCAACATCTATGGCCTTGGCCTTGTGACCAATTTGCTCATGTCTAATTGACTCCTTTGGAAGAGAAGAAGAGATGTGATCAACTCGTTGCGAAGAGTTTCTCATGTTTTCAATTGTTTCAAGCAGGCAAGCATTTTCCTCAAGCTGATTTTTTTCTCCTACAACTGATCATTCTTTTCGGAGCATAAAACCATTGCATCATATGCATCTTGTTGACAAATAAGTCGTGTTTTCTTTACAAGTCTATTTTTTGTGAACTTGTAACCGAAAGCTTGAAGTTCTTCTAGTGGTTTGTTAACTATAGGCTCAACAACCTTAGTGTACTTGACTTCATCCTGATCAACCATAACCCTTGAAACCGTTTTTTTACTTTTTGCTCGTGGGAGGCTTCACCTTGTTGAGTTGTCTGAATCAAATTTCTCTAGAGGAGGTTCTCATTTCTTCCTCTTCTAGGTAATGGGACTAATCCATGAAGGTAAGGTGAAAGAAGCACGCTAAGATAAAGAAGTAGTGGCCAAAGTAGACACGGACTTTGATTGCACAATGTTCATGACTCATGACTATGAATGGATCCTCAGTGTGTATAGCCATCAATGCTTGATTACTTTGTGAGCCCTCAACCATGAAATGCTCGAATTGTGCCACAAAGGTATTAAGGAGTGTCATCAACAGATTGGAAAAAGAAAAATATGTATTGAATACATTATCCAAGTTGTCCAAATAATACCCTAAAGCGAATGCAGGAGCAACAGAAGAAATATGCACCACAGATGTGTCCGTTGGAGGATCTACCATGGGAAAATGTATTGTGGAAAAGGAATCCACATTTGTGTAAAACGAAGACTTAAGAGCCTCATTAAATGTAATGTCCTCAATAACTAAATAATTAAATTAGTAATTATGTATTGCCCTAAAATTTAATTTTAATTGTCTCTCGGACCCATTTTTATTTTTATTTTTCTGTAGGAGTTGACTGTGTTGGCACCTTTTGTGAACCCTTGGGATTCTATCTAAAGGGCCTATTAATAGCAGATTGTAGGTTGTAGAAGATATGCCTCTTGGATTTTATTTTGTATTACGAATCCCAATTGGAGTTCTTATTTTCCATTTTGGAGGTGAAAGATGCTCCCTATTTGGTGTTTGCAGTTTTGATGGTTCATAGCCACCCTAGTTTGTCATTGGAATTATCACTATGATATTTCATTGTGTGGCAAATTTGTTGATCGCTTTCATTTGAAGACAAATGTGTAATTGCTCGACTATCCAAAGCCATTCTAATATGAAGTACTATCATTGTTTAATCTAGATTATTTCTATGTCTCTGTCATTTTGCGACAAATAATCCAGTGCTCCTTATTTGCCAATTCGTAACTTAGATTTGTATTATGCATTTTCTCATAATTCCCTCAAATAATAAATTGTTTTCCAAAATGCCAATTCAATCAAAGAGATAAAAGGCAATTGTATGGAGTAAAGACCCGACACTGAAGGAAATACTTGACTGCATGACATTGTACGACATTCCCATTGTGTGCATGCAACCACCATACAACACACCTCTCTGCAACCATTGCGACATCAATCATATACCTTGTACGATCACCCATCATTCTCTACTGCACAATTTGTACGAACAAGCTCTTCACGTACAACCCTTAACTAATTCCACCATACGGTCCCATTTTGTCTCCCACATCCTATGGTCCCCTCTTATCTCTCATCGTATGGTCCATGCTCTTGCACATGTAGGGACTCCGCATTTGCACGTGGTGTTTTTCATCAGTACATCACAAGCTTCCCTTGGGTACTCCCTCATATACTTTCCCTCGGGTGCTTTCCCTCAGGTACGTCCCTTGGTTACTTTCCCCCAAGTGTCCATCGGGTACTTCCCCTCGAGTGCTTTCCCTCAAGTACTTCCCTCATGTGCTTCCCTTGGCAGCCTTTCCTTGGGTGCTTTCCCTCAAGTGCGTCCTCGGGTGCTTTCCCTCAAGTGCATCCCTTGGGTGCTTCCCTTAGGTACAATGATACATAATGTGTGGTGGAAAACTAAGGTAATGTGCCATTGGGTACATTACATTAGATATAGGTGCAGACTCTGGTATTGTAAGTGTTACAAACATGTATATAGCACTAAGTACCTCTGGAATAGGTTTCTCCTGCTGCCAAGATTTGGATACTCTCAAGCTCTAATGCGGTGACTACCTCAGGTGCTTTAACTATGGTCTTGCCTCCTTTGATTGTGAGTTTGGAGATCATCAATATTTCTTACGCAAAGCACCATCCTTCACTTTACCCTTGATTTTTTATCTTTAGTCCATTCGCACTAGAAGGATCAAAGCCGTTACCCGACTTGATTTTGATGTGCCTTAAGCCTCTCTTCTTTAGCCATAGGTTTGTATTAGTAAGATTGGTTGGAATCTATCACAAATAGATGTAGTTTCTTTTAAAGACTAGGAAGATGGCAGAATATGTAGGTTCTTTGCATGATGCTTATGATATTCGGGATCCAAGATCATATCATCATCCTCAATGCCATCAGGAATCTATGACAAATTGAACTCTACAATATGTCTCAAAGTCAATCTGCAGTAGTCCATTTTCCAGTTATCGACCTTAGTGCACATGTTGATCCAGATATCTTCAAGACGATGGATGTGCACAAAGCTCCGCTTCATCTTGTCATTCATAACCTTTTAATCAAAGGAACTTCTTGACATGAACTTCTTGAGGTTAATCTCCTGAAGTTCTATCTCCATGCACTTGGCCTTAGGCATGGTGGTCAAGGAATAACCTCTAATATGAAGTGGGTTCTACGTAGAAATCTCCACCCCAGGCCTGTGTAGAGTAGATTAGTATGCTTGGGCAACCATGAGGTGTCTTGCAAGCTCCATGAAGATAATCCTATCATCGGGATAGCGAGAAAGTGTGTATGGCTCACCTAGAAATCAACCAACTCTCAAATAGGTGAAGTTAGGAAATTGTAGGAACAAGCAACCATACTCATTACCCTTTTCCAAGCTTCATCAGATACATGCTTCTTTGGGAGCTCTTTGTCAAATTGGAACATAAAATGCCCAAAGAAAGCATCTTGGGCCCTTCTATAATAGATCCAACTTGGCTTCAAGGTTATCTTCTCATAATAATGTCACACTGGCACCAATAACCTATCACCTTTGGTCGAGAGACCCAAAGAAGATCCCAAGGAAGCTACGATGTAGACCTGGTACGATCTCATGTAAAAGGTGAGAGTGTTAGTGACTTGTGGAAGTCATTCGCAAATTATGTCACCAATCATCTCTCCCTAGACAATCTTCTACTTAGATCTCAGAATCAAGGTTATGAACTTGTACATTCATGGTTCGGAAGTATTGGATTCCCTAATGCCTCTAATCCTACTTTAGCAAGGTGATCAAATATTGATTTCCTCCTTGAAATCAGACCCGTGAATAGCTTTGGGCCATCTCATCAAAGAAGCTCTCTTGTTCACCAACTATTTTTTGTTGATGAACTATATACAATCCAACTTCCCTTCACTCCATCTTTTCAGGGCCTTTTCCCTTGTCATGTCATTGCACACTCGAATAGGTGGAACCTCGAAAATTTTGTCAACGGTATCAGGATCCGAACTAATGATAGTGTTTCATCATCATCTCTGATAGTCCTAGACTCATAATCAAAATTTTGAACTCACACCATCAAAAACTTTGGTTGTAGGGCAGCGACTGGAAATGCAGAAACCAGGTGAATATGACTCTGAATGACAAGAGACATCTCTTCGTTGGTAGAGGTTTCCACTCTCTGTAGGAAATCATCCATGTCTAGGTGACCAAGTTTTGTATCTCTAATTCATTGACATATGAAGTCCCTTGAGAAGGTGAGATGGAATTGTGGTACATATCATACTGATACTTCATCTTTCTTTTTAGTTTCGGAGAAATTAGCTCTTCTAACATATATAAAACACCTACAGATAACGCTGCAGCATAGGAATTCCAAAATGTAAGCACATCTTCATGTGGTGCAGATGAGTCAATTAAGACATTATTTGAGGGAAAAACTGCACATATTTGGAAGCATACACATACTAATATGATTGGAGGGTCTTATAGCAATGGAAGATGAAGGAATTTGGGTGAAATCAGCTCTTTAGATGGGAGGAGAACTGAAAAAATGGAGTTTTCTGGGAGCACTACAGGTGAGTAGAAATCAAGAGTTGATTATGGAAATGAGGTGCATATGCACATATCTACAAATGGGAAGATCTTTTACTCATCAGTGGGGGTTTTATTTCCCATTGCAAGTCTGGAAAGCACGTGATGCCTATAAATGGGTTTTTGAAGTCCTTTTGCAGCTTTTTGGAAAGAGTTCAAAATGTGTTTGGAAAGCACTTGTGAGTGGGCGTTTTAGCTTCCCCTACAACTAGGAGAAAAATTTATCTTTTTTGGACAATATAAGCTCATAAACAAGGGTTTTAAATCCTGTCTGCAAGTAGGGAAAAATTCATTACTAGGAATTTCTCATTGTGGGAAGAACTTACATTTGCAATTTGGGGAAGAATTCGTATTGTTTTGAGAAATAATACATTAAAAAAAAAACAACAAATCTGAAAATGGTTTGTAGATTCAGAAACTTACATACAAAACATGAAAAAAAAACAAGAACAGTCCTAACGTTTTGCATAAAGAAGGAAGACTTCATGCAAAGAGCTCTTCAAAACAAGAACAAAAATAAAGAAAAACATACCTCCATCTTGAAAAACAAAAAGAAATGATGAAGACTCAAATCTTTGAAGAAATACTCCCAAATACTTGATGATTTCAAATCTAGGAAATCTCTCGTAAATTGCAGCTATATAGCCAAAGAATCGGATCAAATCTTCTTAGTGAAACTCAGTCCTCCATAAATTTTAGACAAATCCCATGTATGAGAAGAGATTTTCTTGAAGATGGGAAACCAAAGACTCTTTCAAACTTACAATATGTAGTTTTCGCTTGGGATTGCAAGCCAGTGCAATAGATTTCAAAAACTAAACCCTAGGACAAGAAATGTGGTTTTGGTATATGAAAACAAACTGCACTATCTATGTATTTGCATTGGATGGGTTTTCCATTTGATGTTGCATGCTTAAATGTCTCCTTTCTCCTCTAAAAATTGTGCACTATGCCTAGATGAGATTTGATCCTATTCTTTTTGCCCTAAAAACCAGTCACTTTTTGCCTTGTACGGGCTTTTTAGAAGACATTACAAGCTATGATGTTTTGTAAATGAACAATGGTGGGATTTTTAAATAGCGATTCAACTCAAAATGACTTGGTTGTGCCCTTGATGGGCTTTGCAAGGCACGATACAAGCACAATGCTATTTGGAAGTATTAACAATCACAATGGGGTTTTGGGAGCACGATTCAAGTAGAGAGATGCTTTTCTTCTTTGAAAATACCTCATTTATACCTTCAGCCAATTTTTTTCAATACTTCCGCAAAAGCTTTAATCATAAAAACGCATTTTAAATATGTAATGCATATGAAAATCTCCGCCTGTATGCAAGTTGGTCGATCATGAGATTTTAAAAGCACATTACACATTTAAAATATCATAAAAATGCCTTTTCTATTGCATATGGCTGATGATGGGCTTTAGAGGAGATATATCATTACAAGTCATCTTAAACATAAAATTCGGCTTTGTATATGTAATACACATCAAAATTGCCTTCCTTACTCTATGATGGGTTTTTCAGCTCGACAAGCACAGGAAATGTTTAAAAACACTTGTCTTTTTTCATCACTAAAGGGCTTCTCGTGTACACACAAACATTTTCAACTTCAAAGAGAAAATATGCAATCAAGTTCTAAAAACCCACCAACACATTATAAACTCATTGAAATTTACATATTCTCATGCAAATATGTAAAGATGGAGTTTTAATTCTATTTTGCAAGTAAATGATGCCCAAGATGATATGTAAAAACTGATCAAAAGCCCACCTTGACAAGATTTAAAACAAGAAATAAAGACTTGCAGTCAGATTTTAAAATCCCACTTATAGTGCACATAATTTCTCATTATCTTTTGAAATACAACTCTGATTTAGGCCTAAGATAGCTTGAAACGAGCGGAATCCAAAATGCAATCAATCTAGGAGAAAAACAAAACCAAAAACAAGAAAAACCAAATAAAGACTTGAAGGTTGCCAAAAATCATGTACTTGCAGTCAGGGAAGAAAAACCCCATCATAGCAAGAAAGATTAAGAGAAACTTGATGGAAACCATCAAAAACAGTATTCGAAAGACTTGAGACTTAGGACAACTCAAGGGATAACTGATTGTCTTCATAACACATTGTTTAGAACACCAAAACTTGGAGAAAACGCTTTTGAATTCATGAGAAAAATGCATAGGGTTGTCCAGTTTTGTGAATTCAAAATTGAGGACAATGGTATAAACATAATATTTTTGTCATACCCTTTGCATAATACCTCCTTAATCTGCCTCAAAGGAAAGGAGTCAATGAATTAGATATGCATTCATCAAGTCGAGCGGTCCATGTAAAGTGGCTATTATCCTAAATAAAAGTCAATGGACTAATACACAGTGATAATATATGGGCAGCTATTATCTTAAGAAGACAGAATGGTTAACTAATGCAGTAGCAATCAATAACTACACAAGGCAGTGATCGAAGAGGTAACATTAAGAAATTGATTCTGAAGAGGCAGCACTAAGAAGAGTTATGACCATTCTTAAATGTCATCACCATCCAGAGGTTCTCTCTTCATAGAGACATAAAGATACAAAATGTAATAGACTTCGTTGGAGGAAGCGATTTAGCATCCGAGCCTATCAAAACGGGAAGATCAAATTGTGATAATTGTTAATTTATGAGAATTGCTGCAATTGTAATAGCACCACCTGTACGGTATGTGTTTTCCAAAGGCACCCCTAGTATTTATGTTGAGAATAAGCCAAGAAGAGACATGTCCCTTCATGGGACATGTCTATTCGTAATTACATAATTAATATAATAATAAATTTTAATCAGTTATATATATATATATATATATATATATATATATATATATATATATATATCATTTCCATGAATCATTATTATATTAATTTCTTTCACATAATAATACTTAGATATATATAAATATACATGTGTGTGTGTGTGTGTGTGCTATATCTAATAGTATTGTCTCATAGATTTTTTTGACTGAAGCTACCAAACATCAACACTCCCTCTTAGCCAGGGAGGATAAACATAGGAACAAATATTACCTCAACATAATATTAGAAGTAGCAATTTTGTGGATGTCTTTGATCAAAAGATATCCACCATTTAGATATCATCTCATGATATCAAGAGCAATGGCCTCTTGAATATCAAGTCACATAACATTCACCAAGTTCTCTTTGAGTAATGACCTCTTGAATGTCAAGTTGAAAGATATTCACCAAGTACTATGAGTAATGGCCTCCTGAACATCAAGTTGCATGATATTCACCAAGTACTTTGAGTAATGGCCACCTGAACATCAATTTGCATAACATTCACCAAGTACTCAAAAATGTTCATAAGGTATGTGCACACTTATCCTCAATGATACTTACCATAGGAACATTCATGGTCTATTTAAGGAACTTAATCCTCCACACAAGATATAATCTATTATGATCTATTTCATACATCATAAAATGTCTATCATAATAGAAGGACGTGGTTTATTTAAGGAACTTAATCCACCATGCAAGTTATAATATATTATGATCTATTTTAGACATCATAAAATGTCTATCACAATAGAAGGCTATGGTCTGTTTAAGGAACTTAATCCACCATGCAAGTTATAATCTATAATGACCTATTTCAGACATCATAAAATTTCTATCACAATAGAAGATCGAGTTATTGAAATATCTTCACCTTCCAATAACTTTTACAAGTGATAATCATTTGGAAGTCGTCACTTCCTCATGATGTACATAGGAGTAGGCCCATCAAATCGTGCTTTGAAGAAGTGTTAGATTCCCTTTGAATTTGATATCAATCCCCCTTTTCCTGCAAGAACATACTCGGAGGAAAAGATTAAGGCAAATAGCTCTTATAGTACGTATTAAAATAAAAAATAAATAAGAGAGAGAGTACTCAATATAAAATCTTTCCAATAAGATGTAGATAATTATAAAATAATCTCATTCCCTCTTATCCTACTTTGAGAATGATCCTCATTATTCCAATATACTCTATCCTTTTTTTAATAATTATAAATCCCCATTATAATCTCATTAATTATTAATGTTCTTATCCTAATCAAAATATTATAATGTATTCATAAGGAACTGAACACTGTTGTAAATGTAGTCACTACCTGTATTAACATTGCTACATGTGGTCCATTATGCTTGTGTGATTATCACACATACTTATTACCTCAATGGTGGTGTGGCTCTAATGTCATTGTCGGGTGCTCTTTGCGGGCAGATTATTGTCGCCTTAACACGCAAGTTGTGCTCCAAAAAAGAGAAAAATTACAAACAAAAAAAATCGTGCAGAGACAGTAATTTCAACAGAGCATTTCAAGGGCTGTTCAAACTGGCTGGCAAACTGCAGTTCCTTTCAAGGGCAGGGTGGTAAAGGAGTCATTGTGACTTCTGATTGCACCTAATCTTCAACTGCCATCTTAACCAATCCATCCTGGCGCTTATCATGACTTAATTAATTGATAGTTAACAGTCTTCCAAAAAAACTTATCTAATGCCAGCTTACAAAATTTCATAGACCCCAATAACAACATAAAAAATATTAGTTGGAATGTTCCAAATTATTTGACCTCTGCTGTCTCAGCAAAAACGTGGCATCAAAACATCAGATTTTGTCTTTTATTCATGTACAAATAGCCACCTCCCAATAAGCATCATTTCTATCAATAATTAATCATTCTTTGACATAGGAATCACCTTTGGAATAAAACAATTTTGCTTGCATATACTAAAATGCCCAATACCAGAAATCAATAACTTAGCCCAATAAAGACAAAAGGTCTTTCAGTGACTAGTCTAATTCTTTGCAAGCCCAATAAAATCATCGTTTCCATCATACTGAACCGTTTATCTTTTAATATTGTGAACACTCTGCCATACTATCCAATATGCGTTCCAAAATTTCAGTTCTCTTATTTTTCAACAGATAATCTAATACTTCGAGTTATCACAGCACATATATAACAAAATTCCTCTTTACATTCAACCTGGATTATATATATATATATATATTGCTAACAATGTTCTCATTATTGTGATAATTGTCTGTGGAAGTGCTGGTAATCTGTGTATTCGCAGAGATTGTGAGATCTAGAGGGATCGTTTCTTATTCCTAGACATTTGCAGTCTGACTCTGATACCATGTTAATTTATGAGGATCACTACAAATGTAATAGCACCACCTGTACGGTATGTGTTTTCCAAAGGCACCCCTAGTGTTTATACTGAGAATAAGCCAAGAAGAGACAAAGGGACATGACTATTCATAATTACATAATTAATATAATAATAAATTTTAATTAGTTATAGATATATTTATAATTTCCATAAATCATTATTATATTAATTTCTCTCACATTATAATACTTAGATATATATAAATTTATGTCTCATATATAATAAATGTGTGTGTGTGTGTGTGGGTGTATCTATATCGAATAGTACTATCTCATAGGCTTATCTGACTGAAGCTACCAAACATCAACAATAACACACCAGCAATCAAACAGATATATATTGATCAGATCAGAGATTGTTATAACCTGCAGTCATTTAGAAGAGCCGTTCATTGCAGATAACAATCCTCTTTATTTGTGCTATGCAAGATAAGGTTAAGAGTGAGTATATATATAGTCTATCAAAATTTTGTGATTGTATATATAGTCTATATATACTTTATTATAATGATAATAGTTAATGTTTGTAATCATTTATTTATAGATATCTCCTATAAGTCACCATGAAAGGATAAGGGAGGACCTCAATAAAGACAACATATATGTATCGCCCCTCTAAGTAGTCCACCTGATGCTGCATGGACAAGAGCGCTGGCCACTTGAGCCAAGAGGTTGAGTGCTCTTGGGCTTAGTTGTGGTGAATAGGGCGCCTTATTGCTGTAAAGTTTCTGCAAATTCTGAATAATCAGATCTGAGATAAACCTTCTTAAGCTTGCTGTTCTGATCTTCCTTAATGTCTAAATGCTTGAAATGAGATGATAATATTAATTGTCCTTCTGAAATATATTTATCACAGCAAGTATTCGATTTGTGGCAGAGTTGCTTAAAGGAGCAGACTTGTATTTTAATGTGTGTCCTTTAACTACAACAATACCCTACTTATATACCATAACCAAAGGGCATGTCCCTTAAAGGGACGTGACCCTATCTAGGTCGGCCAACAATGTCTTCTCATAATCGGTGTCTAGAAGGATATTTATTTTAACAACAAACATAATTAACTTATTTAATGTTTAATGCTAACTTATAGTCACCTCAAAAGATCACCGATCATGCCTATTCAAGGGGCAGTGTATTAATAGCCTTTACAACGGTTTTATATGCAATAAGAGGAATGTGCAATCTACACAGTCAGACCAGTATGAGGATCGAAGTTATAGTTTTAACAATTGTGGGTCATGATTGGGGGAGCAAATACATATTCCCCCTCTTCTAAGTAGCCCATTTCATGCTGGATGAACAAGAGCTCCTGCCACTTGAGGCCGAGTGGTTGAGTTTAGATACTCTGTGCTCTTGGACTTTGTTGTGGTGAATTTAGGACGCTCTAACATGCTTCTTCTCATAGTAACGAGACTCACCGCGAGTCAGGTGAGTTGTCTAAGTCAGCGAGTCAAGTTACCTCAGCCGGGTCAAAATGACCCGTGACCTTGGCTCAGCGGGTCAACTGAGCTGACTCGGCTGGGTGACTCAACTGACTCACCTAGGTGACTCGGCTGATTTTTAATTTTTTTGCCTTTGTAGTTACGTAATTGATGCATGTTATGTATGTGATCAAATTACCTTCTATTTTATGATGTTATTGTGCCTTTAATCTTTATTCAATAATAGGTGCATGGAATTAATTTAAATCCAAAAAATCTATAAATTTCAAGGGTTCTATTACTTTTTCAAGTCACTGCCGAGTCCGAGCCGGGTCACGAATCGAGTTACCCTTGTCGAGTCTGAGCCAAGTCCGAGTCTTGTTACTTTGCTTCTTCTCCAACCCCTTTATGGCTGATTAGAGGAATGGAACTACTAATGCTTGGCTTCTTAAGTTCAAGAGCTATTACATGATTTATTTAATTAGATTGAGATGATTAGTAACATATATGCACATATTTGTTACCCTAACCATTGTAGAAATATTTGATCTTTTGAATTATAGTACATATGTTATCTAAAATGATTGCAAGACCTATTCCAAGGTTTATCTTGCTAAGGACATTGATTGCTAGTGTTATAATTCTAACTGAACACCCGTTGTTTTAATGGAAGTTGTGATTCTAGGGAAATATTTATGGCAATCTCGAAAGGGCATATTACAATTTTAGGTGAATAAATGAAGGAACCATCCTTCTTTGGAGGTTTGCTTTCATTGTAAGAGACCCACAACTTCAAAGTGATTCAATGTTTCATTAGGTTACCGAGTTAATAGCTCAGTAAAGGATGTAAGATATAGTGATTACAACACTATACACCACATTCCTAAGTGATGTTCCTACACTTGGTAGAATTAAAGAGCTTTTGAAGGAAATTTGTATGTGTTGGAAATATCATAATTGTCATTGATGTCAATAAATAATGTTATTGATATCAAAAGCACATGGGAGATTATTGGATGTTGTCATTGTGTCAAAGGTGAGTTGTTTTTATTGATGTGGATGAAATTGAATAAGGCCAAAGGACGCTACTTTTCATACAAAGTAACTTAGGTTAAGGATATGTTTAAATGACCAATAAGACAAGTTTATGAGACCTTACAAGCATGCATAAATGTAGCTAAATAGTCAAGTTATGGTTTTTCAAGATTGCTGGTTGACCTAATTCTCGGTGCCTTCCTTCTAAAACGGGAAATAAATTCAATTTAATATTTATGTTATACTTAGGCTGACCTTTGCTTCATGGAAAATAAAATAGTTTGAATTGGCCACCCCCCTTTACACCTTACCGACTTCCTTTGAAAAGATCAATGGCTTGATTTAGAGGAGATGCATATATGATTAATGGTGCACTAATTGAAAATGAATTAAAGCAATTATCTTTACTAAGTATAGAGATGCATGAAGATAAGGATTATGAGAAGCAATTGAGTGAATACAAAAAGAGGCAGCAATAAATGTAAAGCAAGGGGGGAATATATATTAAACACCCAAGTAAAGGTATAATAATTTAATAAGAACAAAAGGAACAATGATGCATAATTAAGAGACAGCAATTATTTAAGGCAGCATTTATGTTTATTAAGACAATATGAGTCTTAAAGGGCAGCATCAAGAGGTGTGTCATCATGTCATGTCCCTTCTTTAGTTCGACATGATATTTTCCGTGGATTTGCCTATTATAGACTCTCGTAGGCAGATGGTTTTGATGAAAGAGTCATTTTGGCGTTTATTTGGGGATTGGATGGCTTATTATGCTCTTGGAGATATTATTTTTATTATATTTTATCATTACTTTTTATATGTGGCCAAAATGTTATACTTTTTCAGTTGAGTTGCACTTTTATTTTTATTAAGTTACCTTTTTTCTAAAAAGTGCAAATGGACTTCATAAGAATATTTTGGATGTCTCTAGAAAGTTAAGTGGCTTCTAGAGGAAGTTTCTAAAAAAAAAAGGTGAATAAATAGACCCTATGGGTCTTTCATTTGATCATCCAAGTCTATTTTCTCTATTGTGTCTACTTGAGCATTTGTGGAGCTTGAAGGTCTGCAAGTATTCAGCTTAATCATTGGGAACGATACCTCCCATGTGTTTGCAACTTTGCATAACTGAGGGGGTGAAAGATCCTCTGAAGGGTTGCTCTTTGGAAGTGGCACTCAGCCATTTCAAGTTGTGCTAAATTAGAAGTATTTTCAGTTGTTTGCTCTCAGCCTGGAGTACTCAGAAATTCATCTTGTTGGCAAGGAGAGGGATCAAGTTTTTGCAAGCAAAGGGTTCGATTGTTATCCAGGGATATTCAGCAAATTATTGGCGTCATTTTTGGAGGAGTTTCAGCAGGGTTTTAATTTATGCCAGTCCGTACTGTACCTGTGACACAGTTTTCTTGGCAGTTTCGATCAGCATAAAAAAATATTAAAATCTCTACAAGGAATCGCAGGGATCCCTGGTTATTGGTGGATCAGTTCTGAGCTATTTCATCACTTCTCAGGCAGTGCCAAAATCGTAAGTGGGGGCTACATTCTCAGGCTTGTATGGCTCAGCATCAACATCCAGTCTCTTCAGGAAATTTTCAGTCCAACTCTGCCAGTTCGATTCCAGGTTCTTATTGTTGGTAATTTGCAAAAATCATTTGAATAGAAGAAAGGAACTTACAGTTATATTATCTTTTTGCTGAGTTGAAGGAATTGAAGGCTAAGGATTTGCATATTGATTGAAAGATAGCATTTGATGTAGCATTCAAACTTGAAGAAGAATTAATAAATAATTCCTTTCAGCATTAGAACTATTTTGCAATTCTGAGTACAATGTTCCAGCTTAATCTCTACTTTGCTAGCCAAATGTTTGTGAAATTGTCTGGGTTCAGTTAGTGCATTTTTTGCATCATTACACATCAGATAGTAGTTTGGATTTGTTGCACAACATTTTCCTATGTTCAACATTTGACTTACAGCAGTAGTATGCCACGTGTTTCACGAAATTTCTCAGTCCAGCATTAGAGGTTTTAGTAGGGGTCTTTACACATCATAAAAGATTGTTTATTCTAAGGGATGTTTTCCCTTAAGTAAAGGCATACAAATATAAATGCATAGAGAAGTTGGAGAGAAGAGTGTGGAGAATGAAGTGAGATATGTGTGTAGAATAGTAGTGAAGATTTCTATTGAAGGAAGGTTGTAGATAGTTATGACAAAAACTTGAGTAGTCATTGAGAACAGAAAAACAATGAAAAATTAAACCATTTAGAGCAGACCTAGAGCAGAAAAATAATGAAAGAGTATTTGAGATTTATGTTGAAGAAAGTTGGAGAAATTATGTTGAAGAAGGGAAAATTATGTTTGTGAAATAAGACATTGATGGTGCATCATTTAAGAGCAGGTTTGTGAGAGAAAGAATGTGCACATTTGAGGAGAAAAGTAGATGGAAGAGATTGTATCAAATTTGTGAAGTATATGTTGAAGAAGGGAATATTAAGTTTGTGAAATAAGACAGGCATTGTGCATCATTGAAGGGCAGGTTTGCGAGGGAAGGAATGTGCAGATTTGAGGAGAAAAGTAGATGAAAGAGATTGTAACAAATTTGTGAGAGAAAAGGTTATTTATAATAATTTTTTATGAAGTAATTAAAAGAGTTTTCCATCCACTGAAGAAGACAGTCTGAGAAGGAGAATACTTATTCGTTTTGAAGTTGGTGCTTCCTAAAAGAGGTTGGCACCTCATATGGAACAAGGTTGATATTTCATTATGAAGAGATTGGTGACTCTTATTGAGTCAGTGCTCAGTTGTGAGGATTGGTGCTTATAAATCATTCAAGAGGGGATTGGAGTTTCCTATGGGTTGGTGCCTACAAATTTGTAAGAATTTTATTTAAGTAATATTTTGTTATATTTTTATCCGACAAGTACAAGTCTTTTCTATCAAATTATATTAATGTTGTATCATATTTTCAGGCTTTATCTTTTCTTATTTCCTCCTTAATTGTCTCTTAGCCCTTTTGTTGCTCACCTCCCCTCTCCACCTTATCATTCTTGTTTTTACTGTCAACTTTATCTGTCTTTTTAAGGAGCTGATTCTGCAACTGTGAACCAATTTTATTCTCTTATTGATGATACATCATGGAGTGATGAAAAATGTTTATGCAAAAAAACTTTTAACAAGCTTTGTCTGGATGCTGTTTACCGCATAGGGTAAAAAGTTCAACACATGTATAACACGATTCAATTCAGAACAGGTACTTTATTCATGTATGCACTTGCAGATTACAATCCGATTACAATGACTACAATGATCCATCGATGTTTCCAAAGTCCATCTCGGACGTGTACATATACCTTTCCAAAGGGGTGACTAAAGCGTCACGCACCCGTTCAGATACTACTCTACCCATCGGATACACTATACATTTTACCGACAACAGATGCTATTGCTAATTTATTGCATGGACTATGGAAACATCATGACTTAAAAAGATACTTGTTTAGAATTTATTTGTTATATGAGGAAACCAGTTTTTTTAAGTTGAATTGCACTGCCCCTTGGGGCTTAAATGTTGACTTTTATGGCTTTAATAGGGTAAGATGCTCAATGTAATTCTGAGGCTAAGATTGTGTTGTTATCAAATTATTACATTCTTTGATGTGATTTAAGATGCGTCTCTCTCAATTTCCTCTTTTTTTTGCATACATGTATTAAAGGCTCTGTACAGCTAAAAGAACTATTTAAAGAGACAGAAAAGAGGATAGGTTGTCAAACCAAAAGAAACCAATCTGCCAGCAATTCCATCAGAAACCAAACCTTTATAACAACATACAACAAAACTCCCATACCAAGCCAAAGCAAGTAGATGGTGGTGCAGGAGCACCTAGTCAAAAATTGATGCCTCTAGAAGGCATTTTGTAATGGTTTTTGTCTGTGTTTTTTTCAGGATGGACTAAGGTTCTAAGGATCATTTTTGGTCACTTCAAATCAATTTTAAAGGTAATTGTTATCATTTAAGGCATGTAGACTATGAGGTCCTGATTGAGTCAAAGTTGGTCAAACCACTCAAAATGTGTCCAAAGTGAATGGAAATGATCTCTTTGGTCTAAGATGGCCTATTTTGACATGTATTAGGAATTGGAAACAATTTTTAAGTCGATATGTTAAGTAGGGCAAAAAGTTGTCAAAATTGCAAAAGTTGCATTGACAACTTTTTATGCAAAAAAGTGCATTTTTGAATCTCAATGGTCACACTTTCAAAAGCCAGTTGGGGGACCCTTGGGAATGGATGTAATGACATTTATAAGGCCTCTTTGGGTGGAGACCAAGGTTATATGTTCATTTTTGGAGAAGATCAATACAATTTTTGCTTTGTTTTCCTGCTCTATAACTGTTTCTCCATGTTGCAAAATATTGTATGGGTCAGTACATGGTTTCATGTTGTGTAATCTACCTTTATGGAAAGAGGGGAGAGCCTTATTTAATTTGAATCTGGTTTGAGCATTTTTCGTCAAGGTTTGATGGAGATATTGCTTTTTGTCTCTGAGTGAATCTGAAACTCTCACCACCTAGGACTTTACCATTTAAATGCATGTAAATCTACATTCCACCATTGGAAAAACCTAATTCCTGCTGGAATGTTAGTTTTGGGAGTCCTTTAGAAGATACAGCTGGTTCAGGGAAAATGGAGGAGTTGGGAGAGAGAAAATTGATGTCCTAGGTCTGGCATTACCATGTGTCAGGCTAGTGTTTTATGACTGTGAATGCAAATTGGAAGTCTGGAGTAAATTTTAGAGGTTTAGGCGCTTGAAACCTATTGAATCCTTGGTTTGGAGTGGAATTCCAAGTGTCCGTGCCATTGGGTGTGTTAGATGTTACCATTTGTGGTTGCTTTGAAAAAGTGGCCTGCATAAAAATGCATAATCAGTCAGATTTTGACCTGTCTTCCAAAGTAACCCTAGGTCAATTTGGAATACGTTGTGTAGGCCCCAAAAAGGTATCCTGATCAAGTTTAATTTTGTGCATAAGATCAGTAGTTTGGGAGTTATTAGCTAAAAACCACTTGGATAGGGCCAATAGGCCTAAGAGTGCATATTAAAGGTAGGGCTTTTGGAGATTGTTTTGGGTCTTTGAAAATTGATCGTAATTGGGTGTTTGGAGTTCCCTGATGCTTAAAACACTCCGAAGTCAATGATCCTAAGGTATGGAAGGTTATTCTCTTGTAATGCTCTTTGTAACCTTGTACGCAAGACCTCTCGTCAAATTGTCGACTTGTTCTTGAGACCCCCCCTCAAGTTCTATTATGTTGATTCAATTGTAAATGCCTGGTCTGATTTTGATTTTACCTTTGAGTTCCTCTGCATTAGATGGTCCTAGAGCATTCTCCTAATTTCGAAACACAAAACACAAAATTAGCGAGCTTCAAAGTCACTTTGCAAACCATCTTAAGACACCACTTTTTTAAAACGTTTAGGAAATGATAAGATGCCACATACAAAATGTCAAGGCATAATATGAGATCTTGACAGTGAGATCCATATTGGCATGTTTATTTTATCTAGGCCTGCAACATAGACTGCAGATGATCATTCTCCTCCTGAAGATGACCTGAACCTGCAATTTTTCTCCAATGGATTCAAGTTTTTGCACCAGAAAAATAAGGTCTTAATCTGAGATGATTATGCTAAGAATCTATTTGTTGGATGTAGAAGCTCTATCCGCAACTCCTTTGACCCGAAAGAAATTGCCTCTTGAACCCCTTCCAAGACAACCCTTTTAATTAAATCCCCTGAAACCAAATGAAATACAACACCAGAAATTGTTAAACCAAGATTACCTTTGGCAGCTCCTTCAAAATTCAGTTTCAAGCAATCTTAGGCAGGATCCAAGAGGATACAGGGCTCAAATTCTAAAAATCGATTACTCCCATCACAAAGTCTAATGTTCACCTCTTAGCTCATGGATATAGACCTATTGCAACTGGAAATAAAGATGTAATAATTATTTATCTATTTTTGGTTAGCATAGAATATCCTAAAGCCTGAGGAATCTCTGTTAGTGAGATCCTTTGTTTGTGCATGGAAGTAAAAATTGTTAATTTAATTTATGGTACACTGTATTCAGAAATTTCAGTTGTTTGTGTGCAATATGCTCATTTTATTTAATATTTACTCTGTTGTATTGTGTTTTGATGCAGTTTGGAAGGATTTTGCAAGGCATGTCTCTGGTGAATGGGATGGGTATGGAGCAGAATTCACTGCCAAAGGGAAACCCATAGAACTTCCAGAGGTGGTTGTTCCAGAAGCATTTAGAGAGTGGGAAGTTCAAGTTTATGACTGGCAAACACAATGTCCAACACTTGCAGAAGAAGATTCAGTTTCTCTTATTTATAAGTCAATAAAGTTGCTTCCCACTGTTGGATGCGAAGCTGATGCTGCATCAAGGCACAGTGTTGAGGAAAAGAAAATTGGAGGGGACGATAATCATGTTTCGTTTTTCGGTTTTCATTCAAATGGCTGTTATATAGCTGTTTGGCCTACCAGAAATCCAATGAAAGAAATTTGTATGCCTTCAATTGAGGAATCAATACAAACGAAAGAGAGATGCAATACAATTGAGATAGAACATTGCCTCACTGAAGGAATGAATTCAGAGTCACGTGTGAGGGTTATACAACAAATAGATCTTGGGCAAATCAATGAGGAACAGGAAACCAAGCCAAGGTTGCAAAAAGTTGCTGTCTATAGTGAACAGTGGTATGGACCATACAGAAATGGTGAGCAGCTCGGTGGATGTGCAATTGGTATATCTGCATTTGCTTCAACAAGTCCACTCAATGCATCACAGCTTGTAGGCACATGGAAAACTCAAAATCTTGTTGCAGAGTTCAAAAATGAATCTGTAAGCTCCATCAAGGATCAGGCTAAATGCATCAATTTCAGTTGTGTCTGATTTGAATGCTTTCATTTTGTTGACTGTACTGCTGCAGTTTTTTGGGGTGGGATAAGAAAGGACTTTCATTACTTAAGGATGAATATCCATTTAATTTAGAAATCCTTAATGCCAAGTTCAATGGATATAGCCTGTTTCATTTTAGTCTCTAGGCAGCTTCATTATTTCCTCTTAATGTTTTGCTAATTGATACTATATGCAATAAATAATAACTTTACACAGTTAGTTGCTGCTATTCAGGAGGACACATCATACCTTTGTACATACGTAATCTTGCTGATACCAAGTTCAATGGATATAGCCTGTTTCATTTTAGTCTCTAGGCAGCTTCATTATTTCCTCTTAATGTTTTGCTAATTGATACTATATGCAATAAATCATAACTTTACACAGTTAGTTGCTGCTATTCAGGAGGACACATCATACCTTTGTACATACGTAATCTTGCTGATACCAAGTTCAATGGATATAGCCTGTTTCATTTTAGTCTCTAGGCAGCTTCATTATTTCCTCTTAATGTTTTGCTAATTGATACTATATGCAATAAATTATAACTTTACACAGTTAGTTGCTGCTATTCAGGACACATCATGCCTTTGTACATACGTAATCTTGCTGATACCAAGTTCAATGGATATAGCCTGTTTCATTTTAGTCTCTAGGCAGCTTCATTATTTCCTCTTAATGTTTTGCTAATTGATACTATATGCAATAAATTATAACTTTACACAGTTAGTTGCTGCTGTTCAGGAGGACACATCATGCCTTTATACATATGTAATCTTGCTGATATTGCTGTCGTTATTGAAACGCTAACATCTAGTGATCAGTGTGTATCCATAATGCCATTTCCAGATCACATGCAAGTGTTTGTTACATGTACTTGAACAAACGTAGAGTAGTCCTTGAGCAATTTATTTTTTACAATATTTCACCTGCTGAATTATTGTCTTGGCACTCTTTGAAGTCCCCAGTGAGCAATTGCTCGTCTTTATTTGTGGTCTTCAAAGTGTTCTTGTATGTGGATGTTCCCTTACATGAAAATATGTGTGTTTATGGAAGTTTATTCTTTTTAACCATCAAGTCGTTTCGAGAAGACAAGAAAGATCATTTAGTCACTGCTACTAATTTTATTTACACTAAAGTGGTCATTTCTGAGAGATTTAAATATCAGGTTTATCTTACCTAGAGGAGCTGATAAAATCTCACAATCACAATGAATACAACATAGCAGAAATGATCTATATTCAAACATTAATACCATACCTGTTGGAGTCGTATGCCATATGTCAATTGATAGGAGACAAACTATAATGCAATAGCATGGTGATTAAGATTTGCATTAACATCATGATATTATCAGTATCATAATGACTTTATTTTACCAGTATAAATTTAGCCTAGTCTGCACTAAGGCATTAGGCATTATCTGTTATTTAATGACACTTCCCGGATCTCAATTGTTGTCGGTAAAGTTATAAAATAATTGACGGGTAGATTAGCATGTAGTCAGTAATTATTATGTAGCCGACGAGTAGAATTAATTATATCCGAATGGGCGTGACGGTTGAGTCACCCCTTCGGAATGGTATATTTACACCATCCGGAATGGACTTTGGATCATTGTTGTAATCATCATTGGAAGCACTATGTAATCCCTTTGGCATATATGTGAATAATAAAAGGAGTACTGTTGTGTTACATGTTCTTGTCTATTGTCTGTATGCATTAAACTATTTACCCCATACAGTAAACATCAATTTTTTTTCCAATGAAACAAGCAAAAATTGTTATCCCTAATTGCCCCCCATCTCATAACTCTCCACTAATTTAAGTAGCAAATTTTCTCAAAAGCAAAGGTTGATCTATGAATTATTGCATTGTCCAATATAAATGACTCTTTGCAAGGGTGGTTGTACTTGTAATGCTCCCTTACACTAGTTGCTGGAGTTGTCCCTTATAGCCTATTTAATTCCGACAGGCAAATTTTGGGCTTTATTAGGGAATAAATTAGTTAAGTAAAGTTGTCCGATAGAGTAAATTCTTGGATAACTTTATTTTCATTAATTTAACAAGTCACTTGACTAATTTAAAAGACAAATATTATAAGTCACTGTATAAAAGTGCTTTAAATGATACATTTTGAGTGGGAAATTAATAGTACCTTTGGGAAAATTCTACAGGAAACTATAAAAAGGTGATTTGAAGCCTGAAGGCTTTTTGGGATATGCTTGATTTTGTTTTCCTTGTAAGGACTCGAAGCTTTCGGTGAAAGAAAAGCCCTCAGACAAAATTCTAAAGGAATTTGTTTTGGTGGCATAGCATCTACCCTAGCCAATCTGCAGGTGGAATTATATAGATTTTGTACAGGAGCTGAAAGATTTAAGTATTGGATAATTATTTGGAGGTTACAGGCAAACAAACAAAATTTGGCCCTCTGATATTTCTCTGAAAAAAGTTATCAATTGCTAGTATTTCAGAAATTATCCAGGATATTTGTATGAGATGCCATAATGAGAATATTGAGTGATAGATGTAAGCTATGAGTGGGCGCAAGTGATAAATTTTGCTGAGTACCAAAGACGCATTGCCGGACATGGTTGCTATCCTGACAGTAATTTGTGGCACTCAATGAAGTGGATGTGAGGCTTGGTGTCTTCCATGATAATCACCTTGCACCTCCACGAGTTAGGCATATGATTGCTGCTCTCTATAGAGGGGGGTGGTCAGAATTAAAGAATCTGTTTGGAGCTCCAGTTGTTACAGTGAGTTGTACAGACAGTTTGAAACAGGTACGGGTTCCAGGACCTTAGATCATGGAAGCTTCAGGAAAAATCAATCACTAAATGTTTGTACCTACTGTTAAAGGTCAGAAAGCAAGTTATTTGTACCTCTATAGTAGTGAACAGCAAGCTGTAAAATTTCTTGTGTTATTTCAGTTATCAACTTATCTGGTATAATGCATTTAGCATTTGAAAGATTGAAGTGGGTGTGAGGTGTGAGAGATTTCTTCTTGGCCGCTAACCTGACAGTAATTTGTGGTGCTCAATGAAGTGGATGTGAGGCTTGGTGACTTCCATGATAATCACCTTGCACCTCCATGAGTTAGGCATATGATTGCTGCTCTCTTTAGAGGGGGTTGTGAGAATTACAGAAGCTGTTTGGAGCTCCAGTTTTCATATTGAGTTGTACAGACATTTTGAAATATGTACAGGTTCAAGGACTTAAGAGCATGGAAGCTTCGGGAATAATCGATCACTAAATGCTTGTATCTTCTGTTAAAGGTCAGAAAGCAAGTTATTTGCAGCTCTATGATAGTGAACAAGAAGCTGTAAAATTTCTTGTGTTATTTCAGTTATTTTCTTTATTGCATTTAGCATATGAAAGATTGAAGTGATTTGTAGTGCTAATGCGTTCAAAAAGCATTAAACATATTACCAAAACACTTACAGTCGGGAAACGTATCACAAGGCATTGTAGATAACTATATGACAAAATGGTTATACATTGAAAGGCTAGGAAATTGCAAATAAATTGGTGTAGAAACTGGGACAGGTTATCACAGTTGTTAACCTCTTAGGACAGTAAGCTTGCTCAAACCAACATCTTGCAAAAATGCGTTTCCCTTTTGATCTAATATATTCACAAATGAAAGGATAACCAACAAATTTTGTAGGATTGCCTTGCCTGTTATAGGAGCTCAACAATCTTTCTAAGCTTAATTTGGTAAGTGTCAAAAGCAAAATGGAACCCACTGAGGGACTCCTCTCCATAGAGAAATAAAGGCATTAGTTGGCTGAGAGAATGCTTCACAATTTCCAACATATTGGTTCATATATGGACTTTCTTAAAATGGTGAATAGTGTTGATCCCAACCACAGTTTTCCATAGGAGGGAGACAAGGTGAGGCAAACAAGTGAATATGGTTGTTATCACAGAAGTGTGAGGGCATCCATCTCCATGATCCATCTTAGGAGATATGCTACTGCCTTTTCTTTTAAAAGAAACCAAAGAAAACTCTTCCCATCACCTTCTTATGTAATATCCTATATTTTAATCATCTGTCGTCTTTTACCATTTATTTGATAGCCATTAGTTATGGATATCTTATATGAGAAATTTTGCTCTGAATCAATTTCTCATAGCTCTTTCTGCTTCTCAGTTTGTTCTCTGTGCTTGTAAGATATCACCTCATAAAAAAAATTCTTTCACCTGATGTCTGTCATGGAAACCCTTCTGAGTTTTCTGCAAATATTATATGCTTATCAATACAATTATTTTAAATATAAAAGGGTGAATTTCTGGTCAAATTGAACTTATTATATTTTATTTTTTCACGTTCCTATAAATAGTACTTTTCTACATTGATGGACATATATTGATTTTTTTTTCCTGAATTCAATCTTTATGTAGATTAACATATGCATCTTAATTTGAATATTTAATTGTATATCATGATTCAACTGATGCAGTTTTTGTTTTTGTATCTATAAGGACCTATTTAAAGGGCTGGCAGATGTTGGATCTGAGTACGTAAAAAGAGAAATGGAAGACCTGGTATTTCTTCCAAAGAATTTGTGGTGTGATTTTAGAATCATTGACAATGATCATTTTATCAGTGAAGCGGGATGGCTTATGGACCCTCAAAGTGCTGTGACATCAAATTGTGAATTTTCAAGAGACGGAAGGCTACAGGTAAGTCGATACACTACCATTGTGCACTAATTTTCTGTCCTTTATATAATGAGATTCGTAGCTCATGACTTTTAACTTGAGACAATTATTGTTATTCTTTGTTATTCAGTTTTTCCCCTTATGAATTCATGTTTGCTTCCTTAAATTTGAGAATCTGTATGGCCATATAATTCAGTAAGGGATTTTCAGACTTCCTTGATAAATGGAAAAGGAAGCCACAAATGGATGCAAAGGTGTAGGACTACTTATTCTAAAGAAAAAACATTTTAAAAATATAGGTCTGCAATCTTGTGTTTTTGAACTTTTTTCTTTTCTTTTCTCGGAAATGATTTTTTGAACTTATTAATAAGTTAAGTAAAATTGACTACATTAAAGACACCTAATACTAGACTTTCCTGAGGGTCTGATAAAAGATTTACATTACACACATATTCAGATCCACCCAAAAAACATAACTCGAATCCAGCACAACATTTAGTACTTGTTTCCACAAAGAACAAAAAACAAGTACAATTACCCAAAATGCCCTACATTCTTCTGCTGAAAGAAAGGACTGCAAACAGTAGCATTCACAGAGATCTTTGCTAATCTTCTTTCATCCTTGCCCTTAACCGGTACTGCATGAATTCAATCGAACCAAAAACTACCCTAGGTGCCCTTCCAAAAATTATCAAAAAGCCCAGATTTCCTTGCATCTTTCGTCATCATGGGCTAACCCTTAAACATATGAAAATTCTTTGTGCTCCCAGCCAAAAATCGTGCCATGAACTTCATTATAGGGGAAAACACATGGAGCAATGTCATCCCCTGAGTGTTTTATCTTCCTTGAAAAAACAAACCCCCACACTCCAAAGCACAAAAACAGACAACACCAAACTGATAACTACCAGACATAACAACAGAAACATAAACCCACTTAAGGGTTAGCCATGGGATTATAGCCTCACCATAAGGCTGGAGGAACAGAGCCTCCAATTCCCTCATCCAGAAAGGCATTTAGCTTCTGTTCTGGCGATGACTTGTCTTCTTAATAATTTACAATTTCTTTCATAATTTACTGGTCATCTAAACCTCTTTTTTGTACTTGGACATTAATCTATTCTCATTCAAAGAATTGGCAAGTGCAATGAGGGATGATCTTGAATAAAATTTGAATAAAAATCAAAACCATCAAACTTCTACAAATAGAATTCATTACCAACTCTTCATATAGCAACAACAATCTAAAGCTCTGATTGCTTTGAAATGACTGTATGATGCGGTATGAACTTTTATTTCCCTAGCTAGAGTAACTAATTTGATAGATGTTAAAAAGGTTAGCAAAAATATTTGTAACTAGAACATATTTAATGCACCTGTCTACTAGTTGTAATGCACTTGATTGCAAAATAGGAATATGTGAAGTTTCCCACTACAATTTAGTGAGTACTGTCAGACCGAATAAAGGTTAGCAAATATCTTTGGAACCAAGTACTGTTGTTGGAACTCAACTGTGGTATCCCAGCTGTCTTTCTTTCAGTAGAATGACTAATCTAATAGACCGAAAAGAAAGTTGGCAAAATCTTTGGAGCTAAGAGAACATTGATGAACCCATTTTGCCGATTGTAATATAACAAATCCAAAATAGGAATCTGTGAAGTCTCCCATTGCAATCTGAGACTTACTGGTGATAGAAAGAGAATAAAGTAGTTCATGTGAATGTGCCATTTAGTGAGAAGCAAACAAATCATAAATCTAATAATGAAAAGATGAATCTTGTAGAGCTCATTTCAAAAGGGCTTGCCCTTGTGGAAGAGGGCTTCTAGATAGAAACCTTGTGTGGATGCACGGCTTCTTCCAAATCTCTAACCTCTACCAACATTTGGATTCATCGTGTCCAAGCTTGCCACAAAAAGTACAAGGATTATTGATACTTTTTTGGGGCTTGGAGGAAGATTTGCTTGACTTACAAAACTTGGGAGGGAGGTGTGGACTTCTAAGTGTTTTTCTACTTCGATTTGAGGGAGGTTCACTTCTTGTAAGTAGATTTTTTAGGCTTTCACTTATTCTTATGTTTTTCCTAGGGTAATTGATACATTGATGCTTGGCTCTTGACTAGAAGTGCTGCCAATTGACTGAGCTTGGCTGTTCCCTAGTAAGATGCTCACAAAACAATTCAAAAATGGGCATCATAAAATCAATCCCTAAGGCATCCATGGTGGGGTAGAAGGTGTATGAGAAGACCTGAATAGGATCCTCTAGTTTAGATAAAGTTAAGAAATATTCTTTATCTTCTGTATCTTGGCCACAACCTTTCATCCTTGACAATAGCTACTTGAAATTTGCAAGGAAGTCTATAAGGGAAGGGAAATCGTTTGATTGGGTGACTCAAGACTTGCCTCTAATTGCAAACAAATAGCATATCAATGATGTGAAATATGTCATCAAATTTATCACATACTTAAGTGTAGTCGACTCCACAATGTGAAACTACAAATTATTCGACTTATGCAATCCTTGTACTCCCATGGTGCATTTATCTTCTTTCTGTATGCAAATTTTTTTGAACTTGGTAAATTTAGTTGTTGTTACATGGCGACATCCAACATTTGCCGAAGTCCTTGAGATTATAGCATACATCTCACTTTCAATTTCCATGTCTCAATTATTTGGAGTGAGGATTTCAACCTCCAAGAGAGAAGATAATAGGCACTTAAATTGTGCCTCACACCCCCTCAAAATGTAATAATGCTGTAATAAAGGACCCTCTAACAAAGAATGATGTGAACATAAGTGCAATTTATACAATGGACAGGCCAAAATCTAAGTTTCTAGTATGAGCATGGGTATGAAAACTAGGTATCCCAGTATAGGCTTTTTTTGCCCGTGTGTGTGTGTATACACAAAAAATTTAAAGAAATATACAACATTGTAAAACTAAATATATTTCATAGTATGATACTCCATCATTGATCACTGCCAAATGCCAAAATGGTAGTGGTAAAGATAAATATTAAATGCCTATTGATAGCTAAATATATAATATTTGTCTTTATCAATTGGTGTTTAATAGTGATAATTTTAGTTGTCTAAGTTCTTAATTCTAGTGTCCACTTCTAGAACCTCTAATTGGAATCAAATTTCTTATGACAAGAGATCCCAACAACTACTAGGGGTTTGGGAATGGGTACTTTGAGGGGCAACAATGGTAAGTTGTAGAAGGTGTTAGATAGATGTGAGAAAGATCCAATGATAGAGGGGCGTGGGTGAACATTTTGTCCTACTGTGGGTCAGAAGTGGAGGTCCTAAGGCTATACCCTCATAGTGGTTTTCATAAAGAAAATGAGGAAAGAGAGAGTGAAGAGAACAAAATAATCTCTGTATTGGGTGAAATTATGCTTTTAGGATTTTTGGAGTCAAAAATGAATCCAAATAGTCTTTTTTCAGTACTTTTTGGTGCTTAGTGCCTTTGGGTATGCCCGAATACAATCAAGACATACCATTTGCATACCCACATGTCTGGTACGTACCCTAGGTGTGTTTAACCATACCCCTGGGCAAGCTTGTTGACAAACTTACCCAATATGGGTGTGGGAGGTATTAAGGGCATACCTAGTAACCTTTCCAAAAATACTTGTCAATTTAAAATTGGAAGGTAAAACAAATTCCTCACTAATGGAAATATTTGGTACTTTTGAGTAAATTTGGAAAAATACTTGCATCAATGCGATAGATTCCAACACCTTAGGAAAAAGTTATGGCTCGTTAAAACTATTTGCAAAAACATAATACACAAAAAGTAAAGTTACCTTGCCAAAAAAATCAAGCACACATGGGCTAAGTTTGACTAAGGCCTGAAACTGTCATGGGGCAATGGGCTGGTTGGTTAGGTAGAAGAAGTGCCTTGTTGAGGTCATACCCTTTAGAGATAAGTGTCGTGTGTTGTGTAGATCTCATGCAAGGTATTGATATGATGCACGGACTCTACCCTATGGTATCACTTGCCGAAAATTGAGTGTACCTTTCTATATGACCTACCTAGAAAATAAACTATTAAAAAAATGCAAATCTTGCAATCATACTAGGGATGACATAGGCAATATGAAGCTTGATGTAGACTATTCTCAATAGATTTGGCTAGTGACAATATATTGGATTGTGTAGGAACTTTACAGGTTTTGTGGATTTATGGATCCCATAATAGTGCAAGTGTTATGAAATCCATATCGAAAAAAGGATGTCCTCAGCCAAAACTAAAATTTGTCTAAACCATATTGATTTTACTATCAATCCATACAAATTTGGGCCTTTCAAACTTAATTGTGAAGTTGGATTTGTGGTTTTATGCACCATATAAGAAAGCATGGAAAAAATCTCCTCAAAAGAAAAAGGACTTGTAATTCTAGAGCTTAATTCTAGAGCTTTGATCCAATGTTGAAGTCATGAAAAATACTCATAAGAGTGAGAACATTTCGTAACATTAAGAGCCTTGCACACAAGAGAGAAGCAATGAGAAAACTAGTGTTACAAAATACTAGACTTGGAAGGCTTTTCTTAGAATCGGGGAATCTCAAGGAGAGTACGTCAAAATGAGGCTTGGAGACTCATGACTTAGGTACTCAACAATTCTCAATGGGTCGACTTAGCTATGCTTATTCTAGGCGTAATGGCGGAGCCTTAACCCTTTGAGAGCCAATGGCACTTCCCTCGAATCTTGTGATGAGCATTTTCCTTGGGCTTGTTGTAGGCATTGCCCTCAAACCCTCACAAGAGACACTACCTCTTAACCCCATTAGGGTCATTACTCCTAATCCCTAGTCTAATAAAAAAATATAAAGAAATGAAAATCTTTTTGGGCCTTGGATGAAAGAGCAATATTTATTTAAAACATTTTTAAATTAAATTCCTAGTAATTAAATTTCATTTATATTTCTAGTTTACTAAGTCAAACCCCATCCTACTTAATGTTCCTAAGGTTGTTTCAACATACAATCATATGACTCCATATAGAGTTCATAATGTTGTGTTAAGGGTTACAAGCTTCTATTTAACATAAGTTATGGTGCTATATTGTAATTTTTGTTTTAAATGCCATGGATATTATAATCTATGAGTTTTGTACACCTCAGACACTTGACAATATTTATATATCTAAAATGTTGCTTCCTTCAACTAAAATCTATTTTTATACTCATTTGATTGATGTATACTTGTATATGTCATCGAAGTAGCTTTTATTTGATTAGTTTATTGTGTCATTAAAGTTTATTATTTGAAGGGTGCTGGAAACAAATGTTAAATCCTTGAAAATCTCTATATTTCTTGGTTTTTTCAATTGTTGTCTTTGTCAACTATTAGTGTTGAGTTCAAGTCTCAATCTAAAATCAAAATGCCAAGTCTACACCAAGTCAATATCTTTTAACTATGGGGAAAAACGCCATTTCCAATAATGGTACAAATAGTGAATAATCAAGAATGAGACATAGGATATGATTATGAACATTGAAAAGTCATAATCATATGACTTGAAACCAAAAAAGTAAATGACTTAAGTAAACTTAAATAACTAGGTGTAAAAGGAACATAAAAGGAACTGTTTAGATAATATACCCTTGTTCATATTAGAATATTCTAATGTTTCTTTAATGGTCATCTTAGTTAAGTCTTTAATTTATTAAGTAGTTTCGATTTTCGTCTTTAGTTCACGATTGTTTCTCTTAGAAACATTGTCTTTGTAAATCTATATAAGGAGCTTTCATCTCCTTTGTTTAATACTACTACAACAACATTGATTTACCATAACATTGTATCAAAGCAGGTCGATGGAATTTCATAAAATTTGGCAGATTTTTAAAGGAAAATTCAAGCCTCTTCTAATTTGGAATTTTCTCTGAAGATTTGTTTTTCGGTTTTTAGAAATAAAATCGTTGGAGGTATTTTATGAAAATTTTGTGGTTTGTCTTCGAGGATTTTTGCTGGAAATCGTTAGCTTGGTTAAGGATTTTGATCCTAAGATTTCTTGGTTGTAGCAAAATTTGGCAGATTTTTAAAGGAAAATTCAAGCCTCTTCTAATTTGGAATTTTCTTTGAAGATATGTTTTTCGATTTTTAGAAATAAAATCGTTGGAGGTATTTTATGAAAATTTTGTGGTTTGTCTTCGAGGATTTTTGCTGGTAATCGTTAGCTTGGTTAAGGATTTTGATCCTAAGATTTCTTGGTTGTAGCAAAAGTCTCTGATTTTTTTTGGGTTGCATGTACTTGCATGGTTGTTGCATGTAGGAATTTCATAAAATTTGGCAGATTTTTAAAGGAAAATTCAAGCCCCTTCTAATTTGGAATTTTCTTTGAAGATTTTTTTTTCGATTTTTAGAAATAAAATTGTTGGAGGTATTTTAAAAAAAATTTGTGGTTTGTCTTCAAGGATTTTTGCTGGAAATCATTAGCTTGGTTAAGGATTTTAGATCCTAAGATTTCTTGGTTATAGCAAAAGTCTCTGATTTTTTTTGGGTTGCATATACTTGCATGGTTGTTGCATGTATTTTTGCATGTACTTGCATGTTTGTTTCATGTACTTGCATGTGCTGGTTTACCAAGTGAAGTTTCATGGTTTGCCGCCCTTAAAAAAATTCTGATGGGTCATATGGGGCCTGGATGCACTTGAGTGCTCTCTAGATGTGCTCCAAATGTGCTCTTGTGGATGTGCATTCGGACAACATCCAGACAACCGGCTGCAGATCCACATCCGAGCACATCCACATTGGATGCAGGGGCTGTGGGTGTGAATCTAGTAATGTAGCCAAATATTTGTATCCATCTACCATTTCCAATGGTTTTCCTCTAAAGAGAAAGTTGATTTGTTTCTTTTTTCTTCACAATGAGAAGATCGCCATTTTGATTTTTCTACTGACTTGCATTAGGCCCTTTTGAGAAAAGATTACCATAGCCATCAGGGGTTTTCTCAAACTATGAGATGCTTTAGGAGTTAATACGAGATCAATTGCATATAATAGTAACTTCGTTATATACTAGTCAGCTTAACTCTCTCCCCACCAGCTTTGTTTATCAATTCTTCCAGCTTATCAATGTATACCAGAAAGAATGTTGATGAAAGCAAGCAACCTTGTTTGATGTCAATAATGCTACCACAGCACTCTGACATTCCCTCATTGGTTCTGATTTCAGCCATGACATGATCATAGAATCTGTAGACAGCCACTCTAAGCACATTTGGAACTCTTGGTTTCTTCATTTATTCCATAATTTCTCCAATGTTACCATGTCAAAGGATTTTATTAAGTTACAAAAGGCCTCATCACCTTGGATGTGCCATAGTTTTTCAATCAAAAACCTAAGGGTAACACCATGAGTATTTCAGTCTAAAACTAGCCTATCCTTTGGCTCTTTATCCAACATTTCCAGCAGAGCTACCAACTCTGCATTCAACCATGCTTCTAATTTTTTTTCCAAAGAGGCGATTAACCATAATAGTACAGTAACTTGATGGGTTATTAGTGGTCGTCACTTCTGTACAGAGGTATAACAACACTAGTTATCCAAACTCTTAGGAAAACCTCTTGAATAATTTGATTGAAGATGCTTGATACAAGGTGCAAGCAGCTCGATACCCACTTTAAATGTTCTGTTTGCAGCTCATTTATATCCTGTGTTTTGCCTCCTTCTAACCTTTTTACAACCACATTGGTATCTGTAATGGTAATAAGCTCAATGGTTGCATCAAATACATTGTTTTCTCTTTGTTTTCCCTTTTGTTGTGGCTCCTTCCAAAATCTGTTGGGGTTGAGTTTTCCTAGGGCGATCAGCTCATCCTTCTCACACATTGTTCTTTTTACACCATAAAATCTTTTCGTATTCTTTCTTATTTTCTTTGGCCATTCCACCACCACGTACTTTTCATTCTGCCATCTACCCCTCTAACACCCTTATAAAGTCTTGTGCATTAGATGGATCAGCATGTTCTTGTTTAGAGAGTGGTTATTTATGTGAGCTGGGGTATTACCATAGTTTCTAAAGATCTTTTTGAGGGCAGCTTTGAAGATTTGCTGATTTTCTTGAGTCATGAGGATACTAACTTGTGAGAGAGCTTTCTTTTGAGGGTGTTTGATTTGTTCCCCTTGGTGCTTGTTTATATGGACGCCTAGCTTAATGTGTATAAGTATTTAAGGATTTCAACTTATCAGACACTCTCCAAATATTAACTCCATTAACCTTAACATATAATTACACGAGTAAATGATGTAATCCGCACCACTCAGTCCAATGTAGGTTTTGTAGGTAATTAGCCTTGATGTGGAAAGCATTAAAAACATACATTTTTCACTGTTAATTATAACTGTGTTTGAAGATTTTGGATAAGAGTTGTGCATTGCTTTTTCAATGTTGACATTTCAAATTACAACATGTGATCAAATAAGGATGGCTATAGAAGCAAAATCAACCCCAATAAAGAATATTATCTGAAAAGTCGCCCTAATTACAGAACATGATCTTTAATGTTAGATTCTAAAAAGCAATCCATAGTTTTTTGACAAAATATTCAAACACAAAAGCATTTACGAAAGTCTACGATCTAAATCCAAGATTATCTAGTACCATATTAAAAGCATCCATAACCCTTACCAAAGATTCACTAATTTTAAAATTGTAAAATTTAATTTATAGTGTGAAAATAATCCATAAGTGGAACAATCACAAAATAGTAGAATGAGTACCATCTGTACAGTGCTTCGCTCGCAAGATCTTCTCCTCTTCAGGCGTTAATTTTGCTTTTGGATTATTCTCGTTGGGAGAAGGAATAAGAAAGGACTGTCTTTTGGCTGCCTAGACGTCTCGAACATCCCTTGGTAAACCCATCGCTAAGACGAAATGCTACTAGCTATGTCCCAAAGCTTCACGATGATTTTATCTGGTATTGATTGAAATGAATTAAACGCCTAGCAGTTTTGAGGAGATTGTAACAAATTGTTAAATTTGATTCTATTTGTATTAGTGGGTGTGGGGTTCCAGTGCTCTAAGCACTCAATGCCCCCTGAACACCGCCTCTATGGGTTTCTAAATTTTTTCCCTTCAAAAATTTCTTATGGGTTTCTATAGTTCTTCACTTAAAAAATTTTGATTCCGTAATTCGCAAAGTTGTGTGAGATTCCTTTGTGAGTTAATAATATTTTCTTCAAAAATTATCTGGTGGGTTTTATCGATTTTCCTAAAAAATGAAGCTTTGTATTATTTGGTTTTGATTGATTTTTCACCTCAAAAATCATGTTGAGTTTCTATCATTTTTCACCTCAAAAATCTTGTTTGGTTTTCTGATTTTTCTCCAAAAAATCGCACCTTTTTGCTGTCTATTTTGGGGCATCATGCTCACCTGGAAAGTTTAAAGGGTTTGACGATCTATCCGCAAAATTGTGCTAGTTGTTCTCAATGTTTGTTTCCATGTCCAGGGAAGAGCAACTCCATTATCCAACATCAGGTTGGATATTTTATGATGATTTATGGTCAGATGTTTTGCTGATTCTGGGAGGGTTTGTGGCAGACTTATCTCAATGGCAAAATCAGTGGCAGGCTCTTGTCTTGTTTTGCAAAGCATTCAAGAAGGGGGCACCCTTCTCTGATCTTTTATGACCTTCTTGGTCATTAACATTTTGCAAATCCACGGAGGGTCTTAGCAGCAGCAAAATGTTTTGTAGAATTTGTGACCAAAAGACAACAGTTAGACAATGACCATTAAGGGAGGGTATTAGAATAATTTAATGTTTCTTTAATGGTCATCTTAGTTAAGTCTTTAGTTAATTAAGTAGTTTCTATTTCCGTCTTTAGTTCACAATTGTTTCTTTTAGAAACATTGTCTTTTTAAATCTATATAAGAAACTTTCATCTCCTTTGTTTAATACAACAACATCGATTTACCATTAAAGAAACATTAGAATATTCTAATAGTTCACACCATCATCACTTTTGTAGAGCTGAAAACTGAATTGCAAAGATATTATAGAAATGAAAATATGAAATTTGTTGCTTTGCAATGGGTTTAGGAAACACACAGGTTTTGCTTGCCAGATCAATTGGCAGTATGATTTCCCTTATATGATTAGAATCCATATATAATTTATTTTTTCTCCATCCTTTATTATAATGTAGCTATATATATTTGTTTTCAAGTTTATGATCTTAGCATTCATAAAAATATCTCCAAATTTGTGGAAACCCAAAACTGCAACAAGTGTTTCTTCTCCATGGCTTTATTTATTTTTTGATAGTGTGCACTGTGGTACCACAATGCTGTTAACACATGTCAGACTGGTTTAGGCAGAAATGAACTAAATGCTGTGTACCATATCAACTTAAAGCGTCTCTGGCATATTTATCCATTGAACTTTTGCAATGAACCAGCCACATATACAGAATCTTGTCCTGTACAAGCTCTGAGATTACAGACAGCAAAGCCTGCTGAAACTAAATTAATAAAAGGAGATAGCATGTCCTTAAAACTGGATGTACATGTTATTGAATTTCACCCAATGTACCTGGGTCAAGTGGAGCGGGGTCTCCTTTACATGGTTTGAAGGAAAGAAATAAGTCAAACTCAACAAGATGTCTAGTGTAGCTTTTTTATGGAGCAGCATAATGTTCAATTTCTCTGAAAGGAATTTATTTACAGCGATGTATTTTTAGATGTTTTTAGGCATGGCCATAAGGCCTTTAATAATTCTTCTTCAGAGTGAGGAAGAATGAAATGAAAGATTGGTTAATTTGAAGTTTTCGTGGGCAAAAGCTTGTTGCACTATTGTGTCAAAGTTTGACTAATGCGGAAATTCTATTCTAGATCTTTTAGTTTATACTTATAGAGAGTAATCTCTAACATTTCAGTTTGGAAATAGGTGGAGAAATGGCCAATAGTAAGTGGCAACACAACAACTGATGCAGAAGTGGTGAAATATTGATTGAGAAGTATCGAACATTATTTCAGTTTCCATGTACCAGATAAGGAATGGTTCTTATATTCAAAGATTTGTGCCAAAAGGATAGTCAAATTATTGAAACAAAACATGGACAAAGAATTGATGTGGTCTGCATCAAGTCATTTTGGGATGATTTTCATTTTTCTTCAATCAATCATCTATCGAATGCTTGCATTGAAGTGAATCTGTTCTGAACTGGTTTTGATTACCATACACCAAGAAAGTTTGGGAGGATTGTGTCCCAAACTTGTTTTCAGGGGCTACTTTCAGGAAATAAATTAAAAAGAGGCGATTGTTAGGAGTGATGGACATAACTTACAATGGGTTTAGATGTATGAGGCTATATACCGGGATACGCAAGCTGTCACCAAATATTACGACCTGCTGGGAGTGGAGGAGATCTACTTGTTCATATGGGATTCATTTGATCAGTAATCAAACAACTAATTCCATCTCTTAATAGCTATATGTAGGGCTTTCTTTAACCCTTGATTTCCTTTGAGAGCACTGACCATGCTCACGGGGTTATCTCTGGATTTTTTACCCATTGGAGAGGATGGTGTTAGCAAGCCATATACAATGTGCCATAGAAAGTTGGGGAATTGAAATTGTTCTTTGGATTTGAATTTAAAATTTTACTACATGGTAATGCATTGTCACCTAAGTTATTTAGGTTCTTTTGTTGATGTTTACTGGAATAACTGTAGTTGGAATGTAACAATTCTCAAAAATTTGCAATATGAGTTCTTATTTAAATGTTAAATGCATTATGTTGTGAGTGCAGTTGGAGTGTATATGAAATACACAGAAATGTGTAATATGATCAGCTGAATGACATTTTATGTTTAATCATAGTTCCACAGAGTTATGGGGGATGGGTTTGGAGGACTGGGGAGGCCAAGGACAAAATTTGGGGATGGTGAGAGGACAGCGGTGGAGTGGTGGTTGAAGGTGGGGGTGCTGATACAAAAAAAGGTGAATTGACATCTTCGAGGCAAAATATGCAATATAACATCTTTTAAGTGCCCCATGAAAGGCCAACTAGTTTTCAGGAAGTTGAAGGTTGCAATCAGTTTGCAATGGCATATGCCATGTAGCTAGCGACTCAGTAACTTCGTCAGCAGAGGTGGCAGAATTGGTGGTGCTGAATGTTCCCTGAAGTCCGCAAGTCTTAGAAATGCTCCCCTGTAGGGGACGTGGGTTTTTAAAAAAAAAATTGGAGGGGGTGGGGGTGGAGGATGGGTTTTTAATCCTATTAAAAAGAAAGATATACAGGAAAAACAGAGAATGGAACAGCAGAAGTAAATATAAAGAAAAAGGACTCGCGGCTTATTATTATTCATCAACAGAGAATACAAATATAGAGATTCAAGTGATCTCAACAAGATCCTGTAAATATGTTAATAGGAATGACCACAAACAAAAATATTGCCAATGAACCAAACCTAATTGATACTCACAGCTAACTGAAACAGATTCACAAATATTATTTCATTCCTATTTGAACTCTAATTGTTGGAGCATAACTACAATGCCCCCACTCAATGCCACAACATTAAACTGGCTTACAATATAAATTAATAAGATATACATTATGCATAAAGTTTTCTTTGAAAACAACTTCTTGGACCAGTCGGACTTCTTCAAGCTGCTCCCCAATTTTAGGTATAGTCCAGAAGCTACTATTTAAGTTCCCAACAGCATTGGATGCTATTTCCACATGAAGTGTCTTATCACCCTTGGAAAGGTATAATGCTGAACTTACAGATTTTGAATCTACCCAAACTAGCGGACACTAATCCTCACATGTATGTCTTCTAACCTCAATGAGGTATAGTTTTTCCAATCCACAAGCACCTCACTATTGAGTAGCTAATTGTCTTCCACTGCATCTTTCCTTGTCTTCAAAGTGTTGAGCTCTTCAAAATAGAACAAGAAGCCATCAATATTTGGTGGTTCTTTTGTATACCTTGACCATTTTTTTCTCTTAATCAATGTTAACTCCTTTCTCTTTCATCAGTCAAACCATAACTATACTGCTGAAGCACATCGAGCCACCCTGATACAATATTGAAAACAAAGATATACAGGATAATCGAAGAATAGAACTACAAAAGTAATTACAGAGAAAATAAAAGATCAGCTTGTTATTATTCATCATTGGAGAATACAAATATGTAGACTGAACAGACCTCAACGAGATCCCACAAATATGCTAATAGAAATGACATTAAATTAAAAATATTGTTGACTAACTAAAACTGATTGACATTCAACTAAAGACTCTTTAACAGGTTAAGCTAACTAAACAGATCTACAGATCTTATTTGATTCCTATTCAAACTCCAACTGTTGGAGCAGTAAATTTCAACATAACCTTCAGTCGCTGAAGCAATTGCAAAAGTCATCTGACAAAGAATATATATACTTGAATGATATCGTCCCCACTTCTTGTTGAGCAGTTCAAGGTTATAGAAGTTGATATGGAGGCCAGTTTGGTTGTATATATTAGAAAAATAGATCAGAGACAAACAGAAGTTGTAAATAATCACAAACAAAATGACACGTGCCTCTCATTCTGTTCATTCAAACACATCACATATTAATAGGATTCCTCATGTCCTATTTTTTAGGAAACGATATTCCTAAATAAATTGAGTTGTTTAACAACTCAATATAAACAAATTTGTATCACTATTATAATAACATATTTAACAATTTTAACAAACCTATCAACTTATTAATTTATGTATCTGAATATTGCTCACCTGTGTGAACACTACTTCTTAACACCTCCCAATTGGAACATGGGGTGAAAGTACGTCACAATATTTGATTACTACACACAATAGCTCACCAATAATATGAGTAGCAAAAGTGGAACTAGCTTCAGTATGCTTATTGTACTTCCATTATTGGGACTAAAACTTCTATGCAGGGAGACCAATATCAAAGTTATGAACAGGGAGACACACATCTGCTCACAACAATCACAATTGGGGATACACACATCCAATCATAATCACCAGCTTCTGTGATTGGGCACATCCATTCACAAACAACCAACAATAGTGATTGAGGACAAAAACATCCAATCACTTACAACATCTTATGAATGCATACACCCATTCTTGAACATCTGAGAAATGTGATTGGGAATATACAGATCCAACCACAACATTAAAATATTGAACGCTAATCCCTTGTTGTTGTGTATGCAGCCACCATTTTAGATCATTGCCACTTCGATAAAAAATGATATGAGACTGTTGTCAATGCCACCTAGAAACCAATCTTGGCTTTAGTCATATTGGCCAGGTTATTTTGTCATTACAACAATTTTGCAACCATGTCGTTAGTGACTGACAAGAGGTCGTTGAATGTCCTCCATCCTCTAGTTGATTTGATTTAGAGAACATATTCCTCCTCATTTTTTTCATGTGGAGTGTCTTCAGTAGCCACTCCATGAAGGCACTCTTCATCATCATCTGCAGCCTGTTTTTCTTGCCATCAAAAAGATCCTTGGCACGCTGAGTGCATGTCATAACAATGTACCCCTTCTTGCAATGGTAGCACAAAAATCTATTTTTGAAGATATGATTTCCATTTGTAGAAGAACTCAATTTGGAGGAATGGTTAGACCTATTCTTCCAATACATTGCAGTTTCCTCTATAACTGAGTCAGTTTTCTTGGTTCATTTATCAATTAGTGTGGATATTATTTCTTCCAGGGTAACATTTACTTTGTTTAATGTGAAAACAGTGTTCCCATAACTAGGAGGCCTGCTATTTAACAAAATAGCCTTTGAATCATCATCAACTACTTTAGCATCTATCCCAATTAATTGATTCAATTGGGAATGAAACCTTTCTGATATGTTGAGCAATGTTGTCCACCTCCATCATTTTAGCCTGCTCGATGCTTTTGATCCAAACAAAGCATTAAAATGCTCCCGCACTTCCTTTGAGGTCTTCAATCGTGATGGTGGTATGAGCCTGAAAGTGCAAGACCAATAAGAGCTATTGCTCTTCGATCCTTTGCAGTCCATTTTGTGATTTCATCAGGATCAATCAACCTTGTTGTTGCTCCACTTACCACATCCCATGGATTCTTTTCTATAAGGATCAATTGCAACTTGATCTACCATGTCTGGAACTCTGAACCTTGAAACTTTTCTATCAATATACTATTTCTCTCCATTTAAAGAAACGCTATTAGACTTCCCCCACCCCTCAACTAAACAATGTTGAAGGTGTCAGGCTCCACCAACAATGCACCTTTGACTTCTATGACACAATATATCGAACTATACAAAAGAAACCAAATTACTAGATACCCAAGAAAAGCAACTAAGGACACTTAGAATTTATTTATTTTTATAGAGACTCTTAATAACATGGCAATCACTATTTATAAATGGGCCTTATTTTAAAGAAAATATTACTTCACCTAACACTTTGAGTATCAAACCGACAGTATTTTTACCAGGATTTTTTTTGATAGACACTTTTAATAACATGTCAATCAACTATTTATAAATGGACCTAATTTTAAAGAAAATATTACAAATTGACTCAACACTTTGAGTATCAAACTAACAACATTTTTACTATTTTTTTGATAGAAACACTTTTAATAACATGGCAATCTGTTAAAATACTAACTTCAGTCAGATAAATGATGCATAATAAAATCAATACAATAATTCATAGATTATATGCATGTATATATATCAATATACATTGTGTATATTGATGCATATACATACATACTAAATACTAAATCATTTTATTGATTACAATAATTATTTATCATCCACAATATTCTGATCATAATTTCCAAGTATAAATCTAAGATATTGATCTGTTCTTGATCGGTCTACATTGCCATTTATGTGAGCATCAATATATGTCAAAGTGCTTTAATTAACACATAGACCCGAGTTTGATCATATATAACAAATCACCAATTTTAATCTGCATGAGGTGCCAATTTTAATATGTGTAAGGCACTGATTCTAATTGCTATTGTTAAGGCAAACTAACGGTGATTAGTTATGGGGAGACATGTTGATGAACGGACATGTCTCCACCCACGTTGAGACATGTCTTTTCATTGGCATGACCCTTGTATCTAGAGGTATATATATCTTGTCCGATCGGTCTAGATGGTAATCACATACAACAACAGTGCAGAGCCATTTCTAGAGCCCGATCTCTATATTCATATTCAGCATTTTAAGATACAATATTCAGAATCATTATTCTTGTTTCAGACTCCTTCAATATTGTGAGACATTTACTCATTCATTCTGTTTATCGTCTGCAAAAGAAACAATAAGTCAGTGAGTTAATTGTTCAAGAAAATTAAAAGATTCTCATATTCCAATCTGCAATAAAAATAGTCATACTTAACACAATCAATTATTTATATATGGACCTTATTTTAAAGAAAATATTACAACTTGAATCACCTAATATCAAACCGATAATATATTTACTTCAATCTAAATATTATCAAGAAAATCTATGGCCATAGACTATAAAAACCTAACTAAGTTATAGAAAATTACTATTTGAAATGACTCAGTGGTAATCATCTTAGCTTTGATTTCTAATAAGTAGAAATTAAATCAACTAAAACACAAATTTCCGTTTACCATGACGCTTCCGTTTTGTGGAGTTATGCAGGTTGTCAAGAAAGCGCCAGGCTCAAATCTCCAATCCCTCTTCCCCTCGGCTTCAGGCGCTTTGTATGCCCTGTTCTCATACAATTGCTTTTGCCAGCGGAGGCAAGGGGCACAAACTCACCTAAGGGAGACAAGGCGAAGCTAAAGACAAAGTAAATGCCCTTCAAATATTACATAGTCAGCAATGTATATATGGCTATTAGAGAGCAAAGTGCTACCTCAACAAAGAGACTGCATAGAGCCTATGCAATATGACAGCCTCACAAAATATGCAAAAAAAAGACTGCCTCTGCTAATACACTCAAGCACACCACAAATGAGGACAAGTTGGCAGTGAGAAAATCACATTCCAAACAATACAACTTTGCCAATATTTGATATGACCCCCTCAATAATATTAATAAACTGTTCCACAAACAATTTAATCATGATTTGTTAATTGCAAGCGTAGCTCAACATTTAGGCACAGAAAAATTTCAATGCTCTGATATCATGTCAGAAGATTTGATCACAGACAAACAGAAGCTGTAAATAATTACAAACAAAATAATACGTGCTGCTTCTCATTATTTTCATTGGGATACATTACATGGTTATAGGATTTTTCATATCCTATTTTTAGGAAACAACATTCATAAATAGACCGAGTTGTTCTAACAACTCAATATAAACACATTCACACCACTATCATAATAACATATTTAACAGACTCAACAAACCTATCCTAATATTCCTTACCCATGTGAACACTAATTCGTGACATGATAAGCTCTCCACAAGGGACTCAATGAACACCACAGAGGCAAACATAACCAAAGGTACATGTAAGAGTTGAGTCCCAAATTGGTTCTTCTAGTAGACTCGATGATAAAGCAGGACCCTCCACTTGTAGATCTGGTAAAAGTGGTAGAAAGCATTGGTGTTCTTTGTAGCTTTCAGGATTTTGATTTGGGCTCTAGGGTCTTTAACTACTGGCAGCTGTATGGCGATGTATTTTATCCATAATGTTTTCTTTTTCACTTTGTACTGCAAAGAGAGGTATCAAGAATGCAGAATGATTTTACCTCTAACATTTCATTTTTCAGGAGAAGTTTTAGTTTTCTTATAGTCAAAAAAAAATTGCGTGTTAATTTGCTCTTCATCAGCAGACAACAATTGCACCTGGAAGAATTAAATGTTTGGAAATTCTGTCAGTTGTTGCTTACAGAAGTACTATATGCATGGATTTCATCTGATTTTTCTGTGTTTACAGAGAAGTACACTCCGATTTGAACAGAAGTGCAGCGAGAGCTTATAATGGTGTTAATCAGTGGGGATTCTCTGGTCTGTATCGCCTTTCCTTAATTGTCAGAAGTTATCTGGTTCAGTGTGTTTGCACAATGAATTTGATTGTATGATCAAAGGTTTAGGGCCACATCATTCTTTTGTAATAAGACCTAGTAAACTGAAATTCTCGCATGCAACATTTATGGTACATGTATTACGTTCCACAAAGCAGTAGCACAGTAATTGTACCAAATTTATCTATGGTAAAAGGAATTTTGAATTTTCTCTTGAAATTGCTCATCCACAGGCAGAGCCATTGATATGTTGATAAATTAGAAGTTACTCCCATGGACTATTAATGGTTGTCTAGTATAAGTTTTTGTAAATTATCCATCATAGAAATTGTATCATTCACATCCAAAGTGGCTTCTTAGTATGTCATGTCATCTACACTCAATAGTGATTAGTGGGTACTTACAGGCACACCAGTCTTCTAGGAATTATCCTTGTGTAGTTCATGTATCTGGATTATCAACTTTGAATTGTCATATGTACAATGCTTGTCAGGCTTACAACTTTAAACAACAGTGAAATTGAGTTCAAGGGTAAGAATGGATACTCAGATAGAAAGATTTCATTCCTGGAATACTTTGTTCTATGGTATGTATTTGCATTACACATTTTCGTAAGAGATTAGCATAGAAATTTGAATGTAGATGTGCAATGAAAGGGTCTAAAATCCTTTTTATAATATATGATTAGAAGATTAGGACAGATTTTCTGAAGGCTTTCCATTTGAAATCTAAGATAAATAAATATTGAAAATTGTTTTGGTAGTCACCGTTATCATATAAATAGTTCAAAAAGGTTTCTGCATGCAGTCACGTATAGGGCCTCTGGAACTACAATGATTTTGCAAAGAAGCATTGGAAAGTCAATATGATCATCAATATATGTTTCAATGTACCATCTTAAGCAAGATTCTTGGTATACTTATTTTGTTTCTCACGGGAAAAACAGTTTTCACTCGAGTACTGTTACACCTTTTAAATATAATACAGTTTTTTTGATAAAAGTGAAAATTTTCTAGGTAGGCCATTGATTGCTATACAAACTGAACATTAACTAAAATTATTCTGAAAGTTAGAGAGGCCCTGGACTAATTCAAAGGAATCCCATCATAGGGACATGGTACAGTTGTAAGCAGCGCATAATGACATATAACATCCATAAGTTAGACAGGGTTTAGAAGGCATGAGAGTGAAACTGTTGAACAAGTTTAGTACCTATTGCCATGTTTTCAGTCCCCTGTATTTTTCAAACTTTTAGGATTAGGATTGAGTCAATAAGTTTTCATCCCCTATATTTTTCAAAATTTTAGGATTAGGATTGAGTCAATACGATATCATCTCTGAGTATAGATTTCCCTTAAGGAACTTCTCTTCTCATCTATTCCTTTTTGTATAGCTAGGTGGACATTCAAAAGTGATCTAATGCATTGGTTCATATTAGGTGATTAGGAAAGGGAGGGTAAGTTTATGCATTTTTCAGATGAGAAAAAAGTTGTTTAGAAACCCTAACTCTATGATCAAGTATTTTATTGAAGACATGATACATTTGAAAGAAGATCACATTGTATTCAAAGCAAATGGCAGCAAGGAGTATGAGGACAGAGGCTAAAGAATGATATGCAGATCGTGAGAACAAGCTAGAAGAAAGATGATTTGAATTTGATGCAGAAGGAGTACTGAAAGATGTAGAAATGGTGAAAGAACCTGGTCAAAGGTGGTCTGATTCTCTTTGAAATTCAATCGATAACTTATATTTAATCCATGCGTCTATGTTGCAAAATTGACAAGTCAAATGGCTCAGAGGTTAATTTCATATCGACGAATGAAGACTAGATCGACGGGTGGTGTTTTAAGATTGGATTGAAAATATTTAATGTTACATCTCTTCAGCCATCAGATCTCAATTGATCAGCGCTTGGCATTTCTCCGCTTTTCAAAGATGCACGAGAAATAACCAATGCGGGGAAACGAGCATTCGACACATGGAAGATGGACCCACATAGCAGAGAAAAACAAAGAGTTAAAGTCTTCTAATCTGTAAAGACTCTAAGTATGCCTCCGACAAAATTGCACAATGAACAAAATTACTGTGTGACTTTGTTTTATTTAATTTTCAGTAATTATCAAAAGTACATGGAAAATGCTGAATCTAATAGTCCAGTTTCAGATTACATAAAATGTCATTGAAGTAATGAAAACAAAATCTGACAAATATCAAGAATTGAATTCCTTAGTAATTAACAACAATAGTGAACCTGATTACTGTTAAGCACAGTCCTTGCAATTGTTAGTTGAACAGTAGCCTGGAAGATATATCAAGGTCGGTCCCTTAACACAACCTCTTCCCTAATATCTCTAACGTAGCCAAGGATATTGTCAGACAATCTGATACAAATGTGAATGGACCCAATGCAGATTGTGGCTAGGAAGGAATGATGCCCAACTGCAGTGTGAACACAGGTTACATATACAAGACGTGATAATAATGCAGAATGCCCCCACTTGCGTTATTTCTCTTTGCCCATTCACAAATCTGGCAGCAAACCAATTCTCAATATGACATCTAGCTGAAACAATCCCAGATGCAACCCCCGGTATGTAAAAAAGGCAGTCACGGTACCTCCAATTCCAAATGCAGCTACAGACTTCATGCCCAATACCTAACATGGTGAGTTCTGGTCCCAAACGCAAACAACAGCAGTAATAAAGGATGTCTAATATCAATGTGGCCTCACAAGTTACCCACGTTATTGCAGAAGGTTTACTCAGCACTTTGCTAACCGTACTCAATGTTACAAACCACTTGCACTACTTATGCAATGTTCAATCTGAAACCCAATACCACACGTATTTCCAGAATGACACTTTCAGTTGTCCCTACAATCAATTTGATCTCTCCTCAATTGCCAAACAATAGTAATTAATTAACCTCTAGAATGTTCGTCTCCTTAGCCACAGTGAACATAGTAAGGAAAATATCAAATCCACTAAACTTCAGCAATGGAATGAAAAATACTTCTCAAATACAGTGATGAACAGTAGAGAAGTTAGGCAATCTTAGCTATACCTCAACAACTAAATTGCAATTGCAATTCTCAGAATTTTCAATCCTTATACCTTAGCAAGGGCATGCAGTTCAGACTCTAGGAAAGAGCCATAAAGGCACAAAAAGCAAATATGTATTCAAATGTCCTTTTCCCAATGAAATGAGCTCTCATTTATAAGCTTTTGTTAGCAAAAGTTTCCATAAAACTCCACTTCAAAAAATTTGGAAGTTTCCCAAAAGAACTCAACACTAGAAACTCTCCAACTTGCTTTTTAGAAATATCTCTAAAAGTCATTATTATAATAATATAAACATTATTATAATAATGCAACTCAATGAAAAATAAATAAATAAGAGCTCATGCAATTATTAGCCTGATCAACAGTAGGTGGCAGCCAACTGCCAAGCCACCCACTGCACTACCAAGAATAACAACTACTAAAAATAGTAAATCTATAACTAAGACCCCCAAAACATCCTATCAGCTCACAAGGGTCGCAATGATGAGCTAACTCTATCAATTGCCTATACTAGCCAAAATCGAGGACATTAAATAATCTCAGCCATCAAATCATAAAAGATCAACGCTCGTCGCACATTCACAAGTGATTCAAGGTAACCCAAGTTGACATGGCAAAGCTACGAAAAATCAATGTTCGCAAGGTTGCAGGGGGTTAACGTTAACTTGAGGTCAAGGTCTCGATGTTGTGAAGAATGAACATGACAGTTAAGATTTAAGCTTTCACATAGTTACATGCAATTAGAGTTAATCATAAGCTAGGGGTGCGAAACCGTGAAAGGTAATCTGAATAGTTAAGTCTAAAAAGAGCGCAACATCGCACACAGCCAAATGTTCAATTTCATGTTGCAAAGATGCGAGTAGCAAAAGTAGTTAATTCAGGCAATCATCACAACATCGCAGGTCTAAAATGACAAGTTACTTTTAAAGTTGTGAGGTCATGAAAACAAAGTCAAGGTCAACCTGGAAGAAGTCGTGGAAGAAGTCGTTGTATTGTCACAACATTAAGTGCCAAGTTAGTGTGAGAAGAAGCGAAAAGGGAGAAATAAAGAAGATTGTTATGTTTTAATTGTGATCGTTGACTCGAAGATTGATGGTGAGAATTCAAACCTGCAGTGACCATTGGGATATGAAATACAAGTTTTGGCACCAAGATCAAAGAGGAATATGAACCATTTTTTAGGGTTTCTAATCATTTATGCTTTCTTTCTCTGATGTATTAAATTGTAACAAATTGCTACAAATCAAAGAGGAATATGAACCATTTTTTAGGGTTTCTAATCATTTATGCTTTCTTTCTCTGATGTATTAAATTGTAACAGATGACTGTTGGATTTCTGAGCAATTCAAGTGCTCTGTTAATGTAACTAATGAATCGGTAACTAGCCAAGAACCCTAAGAGGGGGCTTATATATGTAATTTTCTAAGTTAATAGAAAGGATTGGCAATTCTATCCAACTTCCCCCCTTGCATTTCTAGATGTTGAGTGAGAATCGAAAAGTTAGATGGAATGAAGGATTTGTATGATGTTTGCAGTTAGGTAATGAGATGTTTTGATTCCATTTAGGACTAGCATGCCTAGGTTTATTTCATTGTCTCATTCAGCTGAGCTAACCTTGCATCTTAGAATAGTTTCAATGGGATTGTAGGACTAATGCATTTGAAGCTGTTAATTCCTTGTCAAATCCATTTTGGTAAAGGTTATCAGTTTAGGTGGATTCCATTTCATCTTTCATGTGCATCTCTGCTCTTTCCCTAGATTGCATTTTAGTGAGACTAATCTGCATTTAGATTAGAGTAGGAGTAGTATTAGAAGGGCTTTAAGGTAATTTATGATATTCATTCCATTGGGTGTTATAGTTTGCCCAAATCTACATTTGCTTGGGGTGTTTGTAGCTATGAGCATCCTAGTTTATCCTCTTCTACTCTTAGGTTAAGAGAATACCCCTATCCCAATAATCTATTAAAAACACAATTTATTGCATGTCTTGCATATAAGGGAGATGTACCTTATCATTCAAAGGGTAGTGATATAACACATACATTGACCCATTTGTTGTTGACATCTTTTTGTTTCCTCATATTTTGGGCATCTAGAGTCAAGGTAAAGCCAATTAGCAAGAGGGACAAACTGTTAACCAACAGTACCGAAGAAAAAAATTGCTAGTGCATCAACATGGGGACTTGCATCTCAAAGCCTTCTTTTAGTTTGACAAAGCTTTTGGTGGGTGTGATGCCTTATAACCTACTATATTCTCCCAGTTGTAATTTGTAAGTTCTTTCACAACACACACATTTCTAAGTACTTAGCCAAAGTTTGACAAACTACTTCAAAATGTAGAATTCCATTAGCACTTAGTAATCCTAGCAATAGATAATAAGAAAAAATGCATCAAAAGCCCTTAAATGATGTTTGACCAAGCATTGCATTACACTAAAGACAAAAATTGCAATCCAGTGAAAGAACTCTTGCCGAATAACAAATAAAATTTTAGATAAACATGTAACGAGGCACGTGTATAGGGGGGTGCATGGATTTCATTAGTAAAACTTTAGTATAGACATAGGTAATAGTTTTATCCAGATGTACTCTTGTGTCTTGCTTCGTGGGGGACTTTGTCTTGTATAATCTATGATTGAGGATGATATGTGTGCAATAAGCTTTGTAGATATGGATAGCTAAAGGACTTTGCAAAAAAGAAATCATAGAGATAAAAATGATAGTTCCAAGCATGTTTCCTTATAAAATACTTATCAAAAATTATGGCTAGAGTCAAACCTTAACTAATAGCTACACTAATACAATTGAAACCATCAAAAGGACAATCATTGAATTAGTTTTGTTCACCAAAGAATAATAATTGTACTTGAAAGGTTGCTACTTAATTAATTACTAGGATCCAAATCATGTCTACCAAAAGAAAAAATAGAAAATACAATATGTAGGGGAAACGACCCAGTACCTAAGCACGTTCCAATAGTTGTGACAGGAGTTGTTAACTTAATACCCACACTTGTTGGTTTAATATCCAACATTTTTGACAAGATTGTACCAATGGTTGTGACTTAAAAGTTGTTCTTACTAATGAGGACTACCCATAAAATTGAACAAAATGTGTCCCTTTTCCCAAAAAACAACCAATAGTGTGATGCCACATCAGCTACATGAGTATGGAGGTCTCTAATGCACTATGATTGGTCTCTCTTTTTTTTGGGCTGATTTAGACACCTTGGCAAAAAGCATGCTGATGTGGCATCATATTTGATGATGTGGCTATGAACCTTAGTTTTAAGAAGGGGACTTGCCAAGTAAGCTACCAGCAAAAAATGGGAGTGATTTGAAATGTCCACATAGGATTTTGAGAAGTGCGAAGTTGGTGTGCTCAACTACTAGGTATATCCCCTACCACACCATTACACACAAGAACACCAAATTCGCGTGGAAAACCTAACAAGAGAAAAACCATGGTCATAAATCTCATAATCTTTTAACTTTAGTACAATAATGTGGTAAGAAATCTCATAATTTGTTAACATTAGTACTATATTGTTTTAGGTCTACAATACAATGAAGCAATAACTCCCTAAAGAAATGTTATATGTCAAAGACTGAAGTTTGACACTTAATAAAAAAATATCTTAATGAGATTGATAACATGAACTTGAATTATTGATGCAACTATCACATATGGATGTTACAATTTACTTTTCTTGCAAATTGTTCCATCTGATTCAAAATACTGATGATTCGATTGCATACATAAAACCTTCATAACCATTCAAAATCTCAACTAGGTTGGCTCCATGATAACTTTTGTTCAAAAGCATATAAACAAATTACTTATTGGCCTCAAACACATGGATCGTGAAATATAACGAGTTGTGGATCATTTGAAGGCATAATTAGGCCCAAAAACATCTCAACACACCCTTCAAAGCAAATACAAATGATTAGAATCATTTCACGAGTGATCAAGAAAACATCAAAGCTATCAACTTCAATGCTTGGAGCAATTGAGAAGAGACAACACACACCATGTGGATCAAGATATGAGCATTGTTCTTGCAATGTGTCCCTACAATCTTCTTTTTACAGTATCTGCTTGTTATGTCCTCAGACAAATAGAGAAACAACTTGTACAAATGAAAAAAAAAAATGTTAGATTAATTGCATCATTCTTACACAAAAACATCTAAAGCTTGCATATTTTGTATTGTTGATCTTGTTGATCTTGTCCTTAAATCTACACAATCATATATATCAATTTGTCAACATGTGGAGTTACATTTTGACTTGTCTATTGAGACCCTTGTCTTGGTATGATCCGGTAAATATAAAACTCTTTAAACTTTTTCTTTCAAAGACATTTAACCTTAAAACCTAAATGTAACCTCTTGAATGATTGACACATTTTACTTTGAAATTGCAAGACAAAACCTTGCAATGTGAAGGAATGCAGACCAAAATATACACACTTCGTCTTAAGAAGCAACATTATTTATGCCTAAAATAATTTTCTCCAAAAACACAAATGAAGATTGTGATTCAAATGCTTCATTGATATTCAACAATCCTCAAGGAATACAAAAACTAACCTATATGGTTGCACTTCTTAAGACATACACAACATGAAGAAGTTCATTATAAACTTCCAAACATAAGGTAATGCAAACCAAAATATACACACTTTGTCTTAAGAAGCAACATTATTCATGCCTAAAACAATTTTTTCCAAAAACAGAAATCAAGATTGTGATCCAAATGCTTCATTGATATTCAACTAACTCCTCAAAGCATACAAAAACTAACCTATATGATTGCACTCCTTAACACATAAACGACATGAAGAAGTTCATTACAAACTTCCAATGATAAGGTACAACAATCTTTCATCACATGTCAATGAGACAATTGTATGAAAATTAGAGATGAGGCACAATTGTTACACATCGTATGAATAATGAAGATATGGTGCAATTGTTACAACACTTTCAAGAATGATTCATATCATAATTACATGTACATCTTGGACTTCTAGTGTGTCTATTCTTTCATGTCACAATCACATCTATATTGATTTGTCAAATTGCTTTATTGTTGTCATCATGTTCCATTGGGTTTATGGACTTCTTTTTTACCTCAAACATTTTGACCCCATATTTGCATCTGATCCATTTATGTATCTCTATAATGGCACTAATACATCTATATACAAATATACCACGCGTTGACATCAATTATATTATAGGCTAATATCAATGAAAACACATTGCAACACCCTTGACTTATTCTAGAGGGTTTTATTGATGGATATTTTTTATGGAAAATAAAGTGGTTATCTATTTTTGGAAATTTCATGTTGACATGAAAGGATGTGGGGCAATTCATATTATGAAGCCACTAGTAGGGTTACCCAACACTTTATTAGTTGGAGTATGTGATATTTCCTTTGCTTAACATTTATCATGTCAACGCCTTTTAATTATTTGAAATATGCCATAAGCTTCATTTGCTAACTTTTTAAAATTAAATTCTTGAACAAACTCTCATCGTAATTTGGCCATGGTGCATAGATAGCAATCACTTTATTATAAGATCACTTATATTTATTCATGCATTGCTACATTTTCCAACAAAAATTCTAACATCTAGTGAACTTCTTGATCATGCATATATGTTGTCAAAGAAGTGATGTTACATCGATTTTGGATGGATTTTTTGGTAGTCAGTTGAACTAGAGTAATAGAACATAAGCATTTGAATTAAATTATGAACATTTATCTGATTGACGTTTTGGATCGCGCTCAATGATCAATTATTAGGAAAAATTCCATATGTCATGAAATATGGAAACCTCACACCATCTGTGAGCTAGAAGCAACATCCATTCTATATGATAATTTTTTTTTTAAAAAAATACAACTCTACATTGTACTAACTCAAGAAAAAAGAGATACCTATTTTAAAACATTCAAAATATTTTTAAGAAGAACAAGAAGTACAAAAGTTTTGAAAAAGTTGGAAGACTTGAAATAGCCACAACATAAACTCATGTTTAATAGATAAGCCTTGTAAGGGTAAATGTTTTTCTCTTCTTGTCTTCATGTTTGAAGAAATATCCAACAACCTTTAAGATTGAAAAACAATAGTTGAAGGGAAAAGTATTGTTTTGGACACTTTATTTGTGAAAGAAGGGTGGTAATGAGTGACTTTTTAGTCAAAAGTAGTCAAATTCATGCACTTTAGGGCAAATTAGGTTTGTTATGTTTTATAGTCAAATATTTTTTGAACCTTTTTTTGTTGTTTTAGGGTTGGTGACTAGTGGGTTTGACTAGGTTTTTGTAGGGTTCAACTCAAACATCTTACGGGTCCACTGGTGAACCCTAGGTTGTCTTTTCTTGGAAGTAGAATTGTGATTGTATTTTACCAATATAATGACTAAAACAAAAGGATTAGGCGATATGTTTTATCACCAATAAATTCCTATGAAATTTTGTTAATTGTTTTGCTCATTTCTCACGAGCTTAGGGGGAAATGCTAGAGAAATCATTTAACAACTTGTATGTGAGTTGTGATTTCTATATTTTCGTAAACTGGCCATCTAAAGTGTTTTTATATGGTGAGGTTCTTGTAATGAAGTCTTTCATGAAAGTGGGTGCCTAGAGTAAGGATCTTTGATAATTAAACCAAACTTGATAATTAAACCAAACGTTTATTTAATCCTCTCAAATAGTATTCAAAGAGGCATTTTTTTGGAGGGAAAAGTGAGGAGCTCAAGGAACTATATATGCAAGAATTTTGACGAAAGGATGTTGTTTGTTGATTAGTTAATTCCATCAAATAGTTTGGGCATCCTATTTAATTATAATTGAAGATTGGGTGACATAAACTCCTTGATTTCCATCACTAAATCAATAAATGAAAACTCTTGTTTCAAATTTGGGTGATCTCATTTGGTGATTTCATTGAGTTTCATTTGATTGACAATTGAGGATTCATGGTGCAATAATTATTTCATTGTAAATTGAATTGAAATTATTAATATCAATGAGTTTGACTCAAAATCACACAGTTAAATCCTAATAGCAATATCACAATTTGGCTTGCTGTGGAAATTATCTCCTACTTATCAATTGATGAGCTTAAGGGGCTTTCTAATGAATGGTTCATAAGGCACAACACTTGGTGATGGTTTTGCAAATGGGGTTGCAAGCTTTGGGTTTAACCATGGAGGAAACTTCGTAGTTAAGCGCGCTCAAGCTAGAGTATTACTAGGATGGGTGACCTCTCGGGAAGTCTCGGTGCTTCACCCCTGTGAGCATCACTTAGATCCAATGAGTCCTAAGTGTTCCATTTATTCTCATGAGAGATGGATTCGTGTTGAATCACTACTCATGAAACATGGGTCAATGAGTTTGACTCAAAATCACACAGTTAAATCCTGATAGCAATATCACAATATTAATATCATGTTTGCTAGTATGGGGCTAGTTGGTGAAAGACTTGAGTCACTTACATAAGATTAAATTGTGAAACTGCATTAAAGTTGGTGACTATTGTAGTGTCATGATTGTAGATTTTGTTGGCTAGTTTAGTGTTTTCTTTGTAGGTCTCAATATTTGGTGCAAGATGGCTTCCATAACACCATATTTTAAACTTTAATATTCACCTCAACATCATTCCTTGCTAAAGAACCTTTAGAGCATGATATATAACTTGTTTATTGGTTTGTATTGTTAATTGGTTTAGATACACTTTTAATGTTCTATATAATCCTTTGAAATGAAAAACAACAATGAATAATGAGTGGGTTGTATTTATAGTTCATATTTACTTTACAAGGGTTTGTATTTAGTTATTGTAAATACATTTAACTTTTGAAATTTTAATAATCTTTATTTGTGACAGAATAAGATTAAAAAGTTCTTTTTTTGTAAGCGATCATTTTCTTATTAGATATCATTTAATATCACATGTGAGGATATCTCACCAAGTAACTAAGTCTAAAAGTTAGAACCCTGCAATATAAGGGGACAAAAAGAAATAATGTTGCATGGTGATTAGGGGAGAGAGTTTGATGTGTTTGTTGGGTCCTATAAGTGTGATATGTGTGGGATGACTAGAAGCCTACAATGGTGTTGTTAAGGAACCAAAAAATTTGTTATTTAGGAATTAATCTTATTTAACCCAATTACTTATCAGATTTTAAATACAAAACTTTTAATTGGTATTTGAATTATTTATATGTCAAACATATCAAAATATATAAAACAAAAAAAGTCAACATGAAATCATTTAGCGTTTGTTAGATTAGTGACTAAATGTATAGTGCTCATTACTAAGTTTTATGATTAACGTATACATATCCATGTACAAAAAATAAACCCAAACAAAGGATTAACATATAAAGACTTGTCACGCTATTTAAATGTTTACACATTAAAATAACATTGCTATATCAAGTCTGTACAAATCCACTAGTCCCATCATACATATCTCAATAGATCTCCTTATAGCAGTACACACTCAAAGTTGACATTGACTTGTATTGCCACCTTGTGTCCCATATATTCAAGTGAATCACACAACTTCTAGTCACTTCATTGTCTATTTACTAGTGTGCCCACTTGAATCCATCAAATTCAATTAATAAGGCCACCATTAATTTTCCTATAATAACATTTAGAATTAAAGGGAAGCATTCAAAAATCAATGAACTTTAAACTTAATGAAAAAAATAATATGGACCTACAATTTAAATGAGCATTCAAATTCAATGAAGTATGACAAGAATTAAAGAAACCACGTGGAAAAAGCATCTACCAACTTGTGTTTTTTCCAATTCAAATAGACATGAAATCCTTTCATTTTGCACTTTTTTAGACTCAATGACACAAGAGAAGATAGAATGACATAAGAAGAGGATGAAGAAGACTTAATTGTTAGATAACTAAGAGGGGGGTGAATCAATTATAAGCAGTTGTCCTACAAGCTTTATAAACAAATTTTCACCAACTTAAACACTTTAATATTTCAGACCATTAACTCAGTAACCAGATCTAACATCCAAATACAAACTAATATAAATTTTAAAATAAACTGTCAACTTAGTATACCAAGTATTAGATTCATCTTATAGCTTATACCGAGTTGCAATAGTAAACATTAAACATGAAATAAACTTGCAACATCATAAATATCCACATTAATTGACACAAGCATTTAATGTGGAAACCTTATAAAGGGAAAAGACGCCTAAGAATCGGCAACCAAAATTTTCACTCTTTTAAAATGAGCTCTATTGGAGCCAACCTTGTTAAAGTTTACATACAAATTGTTAATGTGACCTTGTTAGAGGATTTTTGCCAAAATCATCTAGACCTTTTTCATTCTTTGAAACTTCTAAAGAACAACCTACTCTAAAGAACTTACAAAATACTCAACAAAATGTTACCATATAGGATTTCAAAAGAATGTTAGCTCTATTCGGTTAAGAGATTTGTCTTCTACAATAATGAGAGAGTAATAATAACCTGATCCATTAGGTTTAGCACTACCTTTCTTGTTCATATCTCTATGTCTCTCAATCTCTTTTTGACTCCTTTTTGTTTGATTCACACACTTCACATCCTCTTAGCACTTCCTTTTCTAGATCTTAACAATGCAATTATACTCGATTCTCCTTGTTTCTTCAACTTCTTTAGCACCAATATAATCAGCTCAATCAGCAACAATAAACATTATGTCCATCCTTTAAATAGAAAACTTTTGTTGTTTTTCCACTTACTTACAATCGTTAGACCTTCATCTGGTTCATGTTCATTGAATCTAGATGCTCAGAAAATATACTTCCATCTTGAAATTTGTGCTTTATTTCTAATTGTTAAATCTCCTTCATGATCTCTAAATTTCTCTAGTCGTTCAATCTTTGTTTTCATCAAATGTCAACTCAGATTTAATCTTTTCTTAAATTGTTTTTCCTTTTTATGCCTAGTTAACATTACATCTTACTCGGTCAACACTAGACTCAATTAACACTAAAATTTCTTGATTGGCACTACACATTCTTCTTTTCTTCTTCAAGTGTGTAGTGACAAATGTGGTATCTTGGTTAGTAGTGTGTTCATTCACCGACCAAACTATCTTGCTTACACATTATCTCAACACGTAATCAAATCATGTAAAAAAATCAAACCAACATTATATTGTTGAAGTCGTAACTCATTCAAGTGCCCATTGAATATCATATACTTATCAACACTTACATCATCATGCTTTTTCTCAAATCCTCTTCATCAATCGAATTCTCTTCATCAATCAAATGATGTCACCCTAATGAATTACTATCTTGCTTACACATGATCTCAAAACTTAATCAAATCATGTGAAAAAATCAAACCAACCTTATACTGTCGAAGTCTTAACTCATTCAAGTGCCCATTGAATATCATATACTTATCAACACTTACATCGTCATGCTTTTTTTCAAATCCTCTTCATCGATCGAATCCTCTTCATCAATCAAATGATATGTCACCCTACCGAATTAGCATGTCTAACTATGAAAATTCCTATTGCAGTTACTGGTTATTAATCTCTTATCTTAAACGATTATTTAACTATCAAAAATAAATTCACAACTAATATTGTAAAATAACACAACTGCAACTTCACGAATAAAATATAGAAAGAAATAGGCAACACAATGAACACAATATTTATAGACAAATCATCCCTAGAAAACCCCTAAGGGAAAACCAGTTCTACAAATGAGGAATTATATTAAACTTTAGCAAATCAAGAGATACAAAATTCCTTGCCTCTCATTGGTAGAACTTCGACAACCTCCTAATTTCTCCCACTGATATTCCCCATTGTCATCCCCAACACTATCATTGTGCCCTTGCTAACAATGCAAGACTATTTTTTTATCCCTACAAATTCATTTGCTAACACTGCAAATGCTTCTACAACTTGTGTTCTCCAAATGCCCCCCTAACCCCTTTATATACCACTCCTATTGGAAAACCAATGATCGAGATTGATTCTCAATTGACGGTCAAGATTAAAAATAACTTAGCAACCCTAACTAAGTAGTTTTCTAGTTGCTTCTAAAAGAAGTCAATTAATTAACAAATATGTGTCTCTATTCTAACCCATTAGTTAGCAAAACAATTATTTGTTATTTAATCACATATGGACGAACAATTGTCCAAAACTACCAAAACTAACACTAACCAAGGCTTGGCATCAATGACAACATAACAATTGATATGAATCTTTCACATACATTAACCACATTATCAGCTGGGGCTAACAACGATAGCCTTAGAATAGGAGGAAGAAGACGCAAAAACCTAAGAAGAGGAGGAAGAAGATACAACTTTGTTCCAAGTTTTACTCTTGTTCCATTTTTTGTATTTTCTGTTCAAAGTAGTTGTTCCCAATTTTTTGTGCATGTATATGTCTATAATGTGTATGCGAATACCTATAATGTGTATGCAAATACAATTGATTTTTTTAAAGCTTCTACAATGCAAATGGTGTTCCCATTTTGTTGTGTAGTTTGTTGTGCATGTATGTGTATACTATGTATGTAAATGAAATTTGGAAATGTTTTTATAATGTTTTTTATGATGCTATTGTTGTGTAGTTTGTTGTGCATGTATGTGTATACTATGTATGTAAATGAAATTTGGAAATGTTTTTATATTATGGTTCCAAGAATTTTATAGTATTCCATCATTTTTAGATTGTTCTTCATTCGCATTATAGGGTATGATATTTGCCAAACTCTTGTTATTTTTCATCTATGTGCTTTGATTTGTTCTTCATTATAGTTATAGGTTAGTATCCCTTCCTAGCATACATGTATACATATGTATTCAACCTTTTCAAGAGCAAAAGGTAATAGGTGTTAACCATGTGGAAGAATATGAGACCAAAACATAAATACAATTACGAGCATAAAAAATGCGTTATAAAGCACAGAGAGGGTATTTACATCATTTTTGGACCATTTATTCATTATATACCCCTAAAATAGCCTTAATTTAATCCTAATATGCCTAAATAACTTCTAAAATGGTAGTTAATTTCATAAACTAAGGCAATTTCGGATTTTGGGATTACTTTTATTTTAAAGGGTGGTGTCTTTTTACCTAAAGGGCTATGGAAGCTATTCAAAAACATATATATGTGATTTAAAATGTAAATATGAGGGGAGAGGATGGCTGAAATTTAGAAGAGAGTTTGGTTATACTTTTTATGAATATTTTTATGGAGAAAAATTAATGATATGTGAGGGGGAGTTTGTGATTATAATACTTTAAAGATTTATAAGTTTCTTTCCTTTTTGGAAGATAGATTATATATGAGAATTTAAAGGGTTGAGAGAAGGATTTATTACCATTTGATTTATTTTTCTTTCATGGATATTTGTGAAAGTGAAAAGGGTTTGAATGATGCTTCTCAAGTGAATTTATTTTACTCTATTGTCTCCTCACTCCTACTTCTATTGAATCTTCATAGGACTTGAGGTATGGGTTGAAATTATTAATTATATTATTTATCTGACTAAATATAGATCTATTTATATGTTCTCTTGATGTACTATAATTGTATATTTAATTCTTAGGTTTGTTTAGATTTTTTAAGTTTCTACTTGTGAATATTGCTATGTATTTTTCTATGGTATTTAGCCACTAGTTTTTTAAGATATATAATTTTCTATTAGAGGGTTGTTGGTAACTCAAGTCATGGAATATTATATTGTGATTTTTTTTGTGTTCTTATCCAAGGTTTCTTGTGCATGCTACATATTTCTAATATATATTTTGTAATTATATATACTTGATTTGGAGCTTTTAAACCAATTTGACCTCTTTCTTAGGTTTTCATGCTTCCAATTGTTGTTTAAGACACCAGAGGCATGTCAAATTGTTATTTGACATATACCATTTATGTTTAGCATTGAAAATGCTTGTAAAGAAATATGTTTATAGTCTTTGTGCCTTTTTTATTGTTTATACATTGTGGTGCTTATATAATGTGTGGGTATGGGACCCTAAGAATAGTGTGCCCTTAAATTTTCTATGATTTTTGTTTTGTATTTTTTAGTAGGGTAGGAACCCTAGGTGAATGGCCCACCATGGGTGTTGGGACCCAAAAGTGTTCACTGGAGGATCCTATGTAGTAGAGACTAGAAATAAAGTAGAATGGCTCTACATGTGAGTTTGTAATCAAGTGGAAACATTAATTAAATAAATGGGTTATTGGGGGTTTGGGTTAACACATTAATCAAGATAAGTGATATTGGATCACACTTATCCTGTTGGAGTACTGGGACTATATGTCATCCTATATAAGGCCTTGATGTGGTAGGGTGACAATAGTTCAAGAGGTTGATCCCAACATTAAGGAAAGTGTGATAAGGTCACATATGCCTTGTTGGAGTACTGGAACCATATGTCATTTTGTATAAGGCTTGGATGTGGCAAGATGATATTGGTTCAAGAGGTTGATCCCAATATTTGGGAGGTATGCAATGGGTTGAACCCCTAACTCTTCTTTTGCCTCTGGTTGTCCAATTGCTTTGTGATTTCATTTTGGGCATTATGCTTTATGTGGCCTTATGTTACCAGTGTACTTTGATTTTGGGGTATAAACCTTAGATTCCCTTAGAACCTATGTAGATCATGTTATTATCTCCTAGCTTGGGAGAGTGGACCATTTATGGCTCCACGTGGTTTGGTGGAAAAATATTTTGAGGTACTATTTGAGTGGTCATGGATGACTTTATATGGATCCTTGTTGAGTAGTAGTCGAAGATCATTTATTAAAGTCTATATGTTGCATCTCCTTGAAACAAATCTATGTAATATTGTAATGTAAACTCTCGAAGAAAGTAAAAGCTTATATATATATATATATATATATATATATATATATATATATATATATATATATATATATATATATATATATATATATATATATATATATATATATATATATATATATATATATATATATATCATGAAATGAAAAGCTATGTAAAATTGGTAAAGGGTATCTCTATGAGAAATAAAGGGAAATGTGTACATATTGTATTATTTCAAAAGATGAATGAAGTTATGATGATGCCATGACATTGTATATTTATTTGTATTTAGATGAATGTATGATGAATAAAAGAGCGGTGTACTTATCATAATCTTATCAAATGAACAATCTATGATTTGGTTTATATGTGTAGTTGATGGTTTAAATCCATCTCATGTATCTTTGTTGCATATTAAGTAGATATATTTGATTATAAGTATTAGGGAATTAGTTCCTTATTTGTAAATGGATATTAAAATGCATAATGTATTAAATCATAAGTAGACATGAAACTAATAGATGGCTTGATTTAAGTAGTAAGGATAAAATGCAGAATGAAAATTAAGTAAGAAACAAATAAGGAATACATGTTGAGTTGGTGGGACAACAAAAGCTAACTCTTGAATTTGGAAACTAAGCAATATTATTTAAGGGTGACATTAGGGAACCTATTAGGGCTCTTATATTATGATTAAGTATAATTAACAAGCCAAAGATGTTTTTTTTTAATTACTCACCAAACTTAGTAACATTTTAGCTTATCCTTTTGTGTTCCTTGGTGGGGCAGTATAATTTGTCTTCAGGTTCTTGAATTCTTTTTCCCATGTGTCTTGGACAACTTTTGATATGCTGATAAGAGTGCACACAGTCCATAAGATGCCACTTTAACTAGCATTCAAGTCTGAATAAACAAATTTCTCATAAGATGCCTTAGCTTTAAGGCATTCGTCTAGTTGCTTCTGAATATGACTGATTTTTTAGTGTGAGGTGCTCTCTTAGCAATGAAAATCTCTAAAGTGTTATCTCTCTTCTCAGCTCTATCAAAGTAATGTCATCATTTACCTTCTCGATTTTGCTCTCTAAATCTTGAATTTGCACATTGGGTAACTGCAGCTCATTTACAATGCTTTGTAAGTTTGCTCTTTTTCCTTTGAGCTCTTTAATAATGACGTTGATGAAATTGTATAACAAGGTACACTATCCATACAAGGTCTTTCCCTTAGTTAAGCATCTTCTTAACTCTTTGATGCAAGAGTCAAGATTTACTACGTCTCCTTTGATGTTCTTGTATATAGTATCAAATAATTGTGCATCATGATTTACATTTGCCTTAAAGTAGATGCAATTTCCTCAAGGGTGTTGAACTAATTGTGAAACACTTTTATTATATTCATAATGTAATTAGAGATAAAATTATAAATGTAATTTAATTATTGATAATTTCTCTCATAAAGTCAAATAATTATTAACTAAATGATTACAAAGTGAACTCTACCATAACTTCTCTTAAAATATAATTTAGTGAACTTTATTTAAATGATACCTAACAATTTATTTGTCACTCTTTGAAGAACTTCTCGAGTCCTTTTTATACCTTTGGTCTTTCCATAATTTTACTAGTAGCAAGCATTGTTATATGGATAAATATATCAATCTCATGATCACAAGCAGGTGTCAAAGGTGCATTAACCATCATGTTAACTAAGAGTAACTCCATCAATGTCTTTGTTATACTTGTGCCAAGAGATTCTAAACTTGGTTCCTTTGTGGGAGTGACTGACTAAATCTACAAATTCTAATTATTCTCTTGTTCTTTACTCTATCTTTCCTCTTTTTTCACTGTCTTATATGATTCTTCGTCTCTTCTGACAATGTCTTAATTGGTTTCATGGTTGCTTCCTTTTTCTCTATCTCTGTATGTCTCAATTATGGTGTGAAATGAGAAGTTTCTTGTGTAATTATCTTCTAGTCAATTTGTAATCTCTTATCAACTCTCTTAAGTTCATCTACTAAAGTAGCCAGATCTTCATCCTTCTTCTTTCCTTTTGTCTCCTTCTTCTTTCTTACCTTTCTCTTCCTTCTCTTTTTCCTCAGAACTTGTATATCCAACCAAAATTTCAACAATAGGGTCATAATCCTTAAAAGGATCTTCTGTCACATCAACTATAATATTTGTGTTATCTATATTCATTGTGTCAGTAGCAATGGTAACATGTGTTGTTTCAAACACTATCACTTATGCATCTTTCATCACAATATCTTCCTTTGTCTTTGTTGACGTGATAGGGGCTTAATATTTTGTTGTTTCCCCTAACATTGTGCTTACTTCCTCTTTTTGACCAATCTTTGTAGCCATAGGAATATTTGTCTTTGTTGCAAGTGGCTTTGTTTTTTATGTTGCAATTTCTTTTCTAGCCTCTTCCACATAAGTTCTACAGATATGATCATTAAGAATATGATCCATAATCATTTTAGTATATCTAATAAATTATATCTCTCAGTCCTCCCATAATCCTTATTACTCTCATTTTGTCTCGCACATGTGGATTTAGCAAGTGCATTATTCTTTCCAAATGTCCATCATTCTTTATATTGAAACATTTTCTAACTATGCCTTCTCTCAAGTTTTATGCTTCCTTCTTTAACCTTAACCTTTCTTCATTCAATCTATCATATTGCTCTTTAGGTATCTCACCATGAATAGAAAGAAGTGATTTCTTAAACTTTATCATGTATTGACTCACTATTACATCCAAATTTATTTGCTCATATAGGGGATATTTTTCATAGAATTGATTTAGCTTCTTGAGATTTCCCTCATTCAGTATAGAATCATTAAGAATTTTAATCCTAGGTTTTCATAAAGCTTTATTTTTGTTTCTTCCCTCTTCTTCTTATTTCTATTGTGGAACTTTTGGGGTAGCCACTTGTCCTCTCATCTTTCTACCTTCATAAGTAGTATTTACCTTATGTCTCTTACCAGGCTCAGTAGCCATTTCCTTCATTCTCTTGGGCTTAGGGACTTTAACTAGATCTTGTTTCACTTCTACCAACCTTGTGGACCTTGTTGTGTCTTTAGATGTATATGATTTAACTTTTACTATGCTAACATCTTCTTCCTCCATGGGTTGATCGAAAACTACTGCAAGTGCTAATACATGTTGAGGTGTAGGTGTACATGAAGAGCTAGGGCCTTCAACTAATAAAGGTTGAACAAATTTTAAAAAATTGTCAAATTTATTTCATACTAGATATTGTATGTTTTATTGTTGAGAACTCTTGTGGGGACATGTGCGCTTCCTCCATAATTTTTCATTGTATTGTCCACTCTTTTTCTTGTTGACTTCTCAAGCTTAGCTTGATAAGCCAACTTCATATTCTCCTCACATGATCCAAACCTTGTACTATCAAGGTCTAGTTCTGATTTAAGAATCGTTTGTGCATACCCTTCAATTTCCTTTTTAGTTGTCTCATAACCAAGAGGGTCAATATATAGAACTTTGGGTGTGATTGCCTTCATGTATGTCAAATCAATGTCAACCATAAAGCATATCTCATTTTTATACTTCTGAATCATAGAACTTGGTATTCTTGTCCTTTGTTTCATCTCATTCTAAAACTTTATCATAATTAATGCTACGCCACTTTCAATCTTGTCAATAGGTTATCTCCTATGAAAATCTATAATTTTCTACATTGTACACTTATCATTATTCTAATCAATAATAGGCGTGAATGAAAATCTCTTTAGAAGATGGAAAAACATGTAAGTGATCAATGACTAAAATCTAAACTATCCATTTCTTACTTTCTTTACTCTTTCAAGGTTTTTAATCAATTGAATTCTCAGGATTTCATGTAGATTCACTTTGTTCTTCTCAATACACATCTTATATGTTGTGTGTACAAATCCAGCTGCTAGCTCGTCATCTCTAGAACTAGGACATAACTTAGATGCAATAACTTTACTTACAAATCTTACATCATCTTTCTTTATGTTGCTTATAACTATACCTCTACCATTGTAAGTTGATTTGGTGTTCTCAATTACAATTTTCTTGACATTTTTCTCATTTAGTGGAATTGAACCTTCATTACTCAAACTGGTAACTTCATGAATCAAATTTTCTGAAATTTCAACCACATTGTCTCCTAACCAAACAATTTCATCATCAATTATGGTTAATATGATCTTAGTCCAATCTTCATTATCAAAGTCATGGTAAAAGACATGCTTTACAACATCATTCTAACCTAAATGTCCAAATCCATCCTTGAATGACATGTCCTACCTCTATAACTTGTCAAATTCACTTGATAAGTTACTTTCTCCTACTGTCTCAAACTTGCGACATGTGTAACTCCTAATGTCTTCTAGATACAGTATGTCATTGAGAATTTGTGAAAATGTGGTTGCAAGGTCATCCTCCAATGGTGGAATATGATTCAACTTAATATTAGGTCTAGGTACTTCCTCAATGTTATGAACCATGGATTCTTCCATCTTAACACTTAAAACACTTAACCAAACTGCTCAATTTAGTTGTGCAAGAGCATAAATACATTTAATTCATGATTTAGGGCTTTCTGTGCATAAATGGTGAAATACTTTGACAAATTCTCCAAATTTTTGATGAATTGCTCTCAAATTTTCTTCTAAGGCTCCTTAACTTCTTGCATGAGCAAATGGTACTTAAAAAATCTGATTTCATCCTTTAAATCCTTTCTAATTCAGTTCTGCAATAAATGCACAAGTATGTAGGCTTCAAAATTTTGTTCTTAATGACTAGAGAACTTGTTTCTCTTTACGCGCTCACATATAAATTCAACATCTTATGCACACTTAAGTGTGGCTTCCTCTCATCCATATCTACCTCATATTAACTACACAACCCTTAATTCAATCATATAGGGGTTAAATAATTTTTTGATGTTAATTCCCCATTATTTGCTATGAAATAAGTTGCTCAAATAGATAGGGGTTTTTCAACAACAATCATTGACTTCAACTTTTTTTTAGGTGTGTCGCTTGTCTACTTCTCTACCTAAATTTGTGAACTTGATGGAGTCTTAGCTTTAGTAAAGGTTTCTTTGAAGTTTTCTACATGCTCTTTCACATTTTCCTTTTGACTGTCATTTATATTCTCATTCCTTCTAAAGTTGTTTCTCATGTTGTTTGGCATTCTCATGTTGTTCATCCTACAAAATCTTACTATGTGTCCTAAATTATTTCAAATCTGACAAGTTGTCACATTGTTTCCATATCTATGTCCTAACTAATTGATCTATAATCTGGAATCTCTAGCATTATGTCCAAAGTTGTTGCACTTATAACACATGACTCCATTTCTCATGACATTATTTACTCCAATAGGTCTACTATCTTCAAGGCTAGTACCTTGATAAACATTATTATTAAATATAGGTTTTCTAAATTCACTAGCTCTATGTCTATAAGCATAACGATTATAACAATAACCAAAGATTGAATTAGTATACTTAACTATGCATTCATTAATATGACCAAATTCATTACATGCATAACATTTTATAGTAAATTATCTCCTTACTCCTTTATGTGGTTAAGATTGTTTAGGTACATCTTCAGATTGATTTGACTCAACCTTGTTCAAATCTTCTTGCTGTTATTCAACTTGTTGAATCAGTATTTCACAAATATTTGCCCAACTATGGATATCTTTTATAACCTTAAAATGTGCACATGTGAATAAACTAAAAATTAAATGTAATAGTAACACAATGCAACTCATAACACCATTATTTGTTAACTAGGGAAACCCTAGCCAAGGAAAACCTCAGTGGGGATGATATCCACAAAATGACTTACTAATCAAAAGTATCTTGTGAAAGATATTAACCTTGTTAGGAGTCTATTACATTTGTATAGATCTTGGTCCTTATTAGAGGGCTAGGCCTTGTTAGAAGCCTCGATCCTATTAGGAATTGTTGTTACTATTACAAAATGTATGCAAGATGAGCCCACTACCCAAACATGCAACATACAATAATATTTTGTACACAAAAGGTCTAGATACAAAAACCTATTGCCAATTCTCATATCTTCAATATCTGATTTGACCTTTGTAGCTTATTGTACAATCTACACATGTATTACCTCTTACTACTCTTAACATCAAATTTGCACCACAAAATGACAGCGTTATATTCATAATACTAGCACACAACTTCGCTTGTCCATGTCTTTCCTTTATACCATGTTATTATGTTATGTCGGCCTTCATGTCTTCACATGTGTCCCAAAATATGAAAACATAATTTTCTCACTTAGGGTTAACATTTAGGATGTCATCCCAATTGGTTAAGTACTTGTTTTTCTAAACAAAACAATTTCTTAACTTAAAATATCTCTTTCCTTATTTCTATCATGTTCTGCATGTGCATACATGTTATCACTAAATCATCAATATCTATGTATGTAGTGATCATAATGACTCGCACACATAGGTACATTATCCTGCCACTCTATCCTTACTCTAGTTAAGTGTGCACATACCAAAATTGCATGTGTGAACTGCACCAACCAAAACTATGTTTGTGTTGATAGTTAAATTTTGTAATACATAGACAATTTTCTAAGTCATCAAACCAAAATTGTGTCTCCATAATATGCTAACTTCATATAAGTGATATGTTTCCATCAATGACAACCTAATTATATTTCATATACTCCTCTTAGCCAAATTGCCAACATACAACTTAGTGGGAAATTAAATGGTAACTGAGGTTCCCTTTCCGATGATATTATTTGCATCTCTTGCATATGCATGTGTCCATGGTTTCATTTGTTGGTCATCCATGATACATGTTCATATAACATTTCATATTCACTCTTGTTGTCACTTGAAGATGCAATGTTCAAATAGTGTCTTGATAACGAAGATAGAGCCTCCTTCTATTAACTTTCAACTGATGAACCTTGATTTTTTTACTTGCACTCTGAATGTTGAGCTTTTGAACTTTGAAGCTAGATATCAAAATCTTGAACTCAATCCTTGAACCTGAATTCTTTAGTTCAATGGTTTAATGGTTCATCTAAATATGTCTTTTTATAAAATATCAACTTTATAGAATTATTTTTAACATAGATTAGCAAGTCCTGAGAAGATTAAGAGAACTTCTCTTTGTGACTCAATCTTGAAAGTTAAAAATTTGGGTGCAAAAGGTAAGCCAACAAATGGTTCTAACTAGGGATGTGTGTTGTGAGGAACACAAAGAATCCAAAAATTCTATGGTAGGAGACTAGTACCTTGTCCATTGGGAAATATAGTCAAACAAATAGAGAGTAGGGAGTTGCTCATAGATGGGTGGAGGGGAGAAGGACAACTAGCAAGCCAAAATTAAAAGCAAAACAAGATACAACTAAACATACCAAAAATTTATTTAAAAGAGATAGGGAAAAGGCTCATACTTGCAAGGATGCATTTGGATGCTCATGTAAAACCATTGACTGGTTTAGAAAAGTACCTTCCAGTATGGAACAATGGTTGGTATGCAAGTGTGACCATTTTTAATAAATAGAGTGCAACCATTGAATGGAAAGACCAAGAAACCATATATTGAAAAGGCTCACCAAGCAGCAAATTGGACCCAAAAAACCACTCTGCATTACAGACTATTGGCCACAAAATATCAACATCATCTTGTGTAGGTTGACTCTTATCAATGTAGCCAATAATTTCCACAAGATTCTCAAAAGATAAAGTTAGGCCTTTGTTGTGAATTTTTTTTTCAAATACTATAAGAGCAATTAGCCAATTTTTTAAATCTAAATCTAAAGTTTCTCTTTTTAGACAAATCACATTTTGAAATTTTATTATCCATATCAACTTCAAAACAAAAGGATTATATTATAGGAGTACTATTAATCAACATATCTTCATAATCAAACTTAAACACTTCTAGTTCAGATCGTGTGCACGATATCAACATAGGGGTATAAGAATCTCCCTTAGTTCGTGTTTCATCTTTATCAAGGTCCTTGAATGCTTTGAGTTGTATTGATTCTTCATTAAATTCTATGTGATCAACTTGGAAATATTCATAATGAACCTGCAAGAAATTTTCTATTTAAGCATTATCACTACTACACATCTCTTGGTCTTCCATATTTTCATGATCACCATCAATGACTAAAATTGTATCAGAAAATTCAAAAGAAAAAGATTTAAATTCTAGATAAGGGACAACCATTGATAGGCTTTTATTTAACTCATTACCTCTAAGTTCTTCCTCAACAAGGGAAATACCAAGGCAAGTCATTAAATAATTTGATTGAAGGATGTACCCATTATTATTCTCAACGTATAAATAACAACGCCCTGCCATATTAAAAGAATTGTTTTCAGCTGATGTGAGCTCTTGAAAATTTTCATCATTAAAAACTATTAGATTCTAATGTAAAGAGATGGAGAGGATTGGTTTTTTTGTTTGAATAACAAGTTTGTTTTGTGTAGACTTTACCTTCAAGTAACATTAATGCTCATAAAAGAAAACTACTATTTGTGAAGATTCAACACACTTTACTCTACTAATGATCGTATCATCATCCAACTTGATGGCCTCCCTTTGTGCATCTTGAAATCTTTACACTTTTAGACACTTTAACAAGCATCTAATTTTAGTTCTCATGGTGGAAATGAAGATACACAATTAATTAATCTCATTTGGTTGATATGTTTGAGGAATTTTACCAAGACATTTATTGAACCTATCTACAAAATCCCTCATAGTTTCACTCTCTTTCATTTTGATTTGAAAGAAATTGATTAACAACATGCCAAGATCAACTGTGGGCTTAAACCTCTAAAGAAATATTACCTCAAGATCATTCTAGCAAGTGATACAACTGTCCTACAAATTCTGGACCCAATCTACGATGTTCTTAATGAGGCTTCTAGGAAATAACCTAACAAATATGATATCTTCTTTCTCACCAAGGATTCCACAAGCAACCATGACTGATCTAATGTGATCATCTGGGTCTTGAGTTGTATCACCAACAAACTTTAGGAAATATTCTCTTGATCTTTTAGGCATGGTTGAATATTGGGCAAAGAAAATGGTCCAATTTGAGCCCCCCATAGCTAAGCTGCAACCAAAGCCATAACACACTGGACTTATTTTACCAAAACATATAAGATTCTCCAACCTCCATCCTCGGGGAGGCACCTTCAAATTTATCAAAAAAGAAAACATTGGAGCTTCGCTTTCTTCCCCAATAGAGTCGCCAAAAATATACTAGTAAACATATGTGTCCTTCAAAACTTAATATACAAATTGACTCCAAATACCCCCAAAATGAAGGACATAGAGTACAAATAGTTGGATAGATCATAATTACATTGATGTTCCTCCTTTGAATTTTGAGGTACAACTCCCTCCAAGAAAGTTATTCAATGGATCAAACAATGATTATGTCTTTAACCCAAAAATACAAAGGTCTATTGATATTCATTCATCACTATTCAAGCATGAATAATTAGGGAAAAAACTAACAAATGATCACAAGATTATTCACTAATTCTTCCCTATTGTAGAGAAATTGAAGGAACTTAAATATCTAAATTTATAGACCATAGGTTCACAAACCATTAGATTTATTAACCTAACATAACGATACAGAGAAGTATTTGAAGCATGAGAGAAATGACCACATTATTTATTTTAATCAGAAAAAATGAATATTCAGACCTCAAGATATTATGTATAAATTCTTCTTTATTTCATATATAAAACAAAAATAACCCCATGATCATTTTTCCTCTGCAACTTTATCAAGCAACCCAAAAATGAAGTAAAACATATTAATTTCCTTCCATTCCCCTTACAATCAAAATGCAAAAAAAATATTTTATCCCTATAGCCTCAGGAACCTTGGGAAAAAAAAAACCCATCTCTTGACCATTTGTTGCATATTTGATGATGCTTATCTAACCTTTGTAACTTTTTTAGTTTTAAATAATTGATTCTAGTAAATGTATCTTTCCATCTTTATCTTTTCTTCTCGATAACCTTCTCTTTTGAAAACTTTTCTTCATTATGATTTTTCTTTAAACACCCTTGTGTTGACCCCCTTTATAATAATAGAATAGGGAAATGAATTTAAAGATTGCAAAAGAATATCTAGAGAGGTGTACCCTATGACATGTTTTGTTTAAGGCAGATGTCATCTTCTTACTAGCACTTTTTCATTCTTGGTAGATAGTTTCCTTACCAAACAACAACTTATTCATGGTGGAAATCATGTGAGTCGGGAAGCACTATCATGGAAAAATCACCATGCCTTTATATTATGTTGGCATGTTCATGATGCAGGGGACTCCCCTTAATACCATAAACTCATAACAAAAACAAAGAAACAACAGCAAATGCGAGAAACAAAATATGGACTTCTTATTATCATCGCAAATATGGAATTACAGAATGCTCAATTACAATATGCTAACCCAAATGGGCACCTTCAATACAGTAATCTACAAGACAGTACTATAAACTATCACCCAGAGCTGTCCTCGACAATGTTTGGGCCTTTCTTAAATAGGTAGTTGTATGCCGCTTGGGAAGGTTCTAGATGCTCAAACTTAATACCTAGGGCCAACAGACCCTAACAATACACATAGAGTCGGCCAAATACATCTTTGACAATTTATTTTAGAAATTTTGGTAGCCCAACTTCTGAAGGCCATAACTCATGAATTGTTGCTCCAATTGGTTATTATAACCACTTTTCGAAAATGCCAACTCTTGATTTACAAACTTGAAACAACACTAGTGCCCTTCCATCGAGTTCTTAGACCTCATCTGGGCACTCTATGGCCTCCATTGGTGAGCCTAAAGATTTTTCTGCAAATTTTTCCACCGAAAATCTATGATAACTTCTCTGATACTTAAGCTGGAGCAATGAGATTTTTATGGTAGGCTTATATATCTAAAATGAACCTTCTTGTAGAAAATGAGAACATTCCGAGCTCGTATGACAAACTTACTAAAAATAGCAAGTTCCCATAAATAGTAACCACCTTGTCTATTAGTCCTTATTAAAATAGAAAAGACTGAAAATAAAATATTTTTGGGTGATGCAAGATTGCCCTTACTCCCAAAATGCTCTTGCATCAGTTCATATTCCATTTTTGCATTCTAAGAATATACGATCATCATATGGGACTATGCTCACAATTGGCCCAATTATACGTTGATAGTCTTAGAACTATCATGTCATCCAAAGATAATGAAGTCAATATTTTTAAAAGGTGCAATTAGTCCCACTTTGACATTTCTACTATTATAAGCCATAGTGATATTCAAAGCTATCTTCACAGTCCATCAAAGATTTGTCCCACCAATATCGATGAGTGCCAAAATTACTACTTTGCTTGCATCCTTTGAAGTTGTGGGTGGGCCTACAGTTATCCCTACTACTTTTCACCAAATGCAACTTCTTGTTTATCATTTTCTGATCCATTAATTCGTCGCTAATGTCCAAGATGGTGCCCATAACTAATATTCTTTGTCAGGTCTCGGGTATGTGTTTTGTTCAGTCAACTTGGATCAATATATGAGATCCCCTCTACATTTGATGCCCTGTATCCATTACATGATCGACTATCTTCCATACCTTTAAAACGTGAGATGGTGGTTACAAGAAGAAATAGGCAGGTCCCATCTCTATCAAACATATGATGTTTAATTCTCTAAAAAAATTTAATCAATTTTGCTCCTCCATGCATTGATTGGATTTGGGCATTTTGATTTTGAGGAATTTTCATTATTTCCAAATGCTAATCATGACAAAGTCAATGTTTTCCTTTGATAGCCCATTCAAAACCAATAATATTATCAATAAATTTACATTTTCTTTATGAGTCATATGTTCTCTTTATTTCTTCTCGCACAACCAATTTCAACAAGTGTCACGTAGTGGCTAAGTACTTTGCTTTAGTTATGTAGCTACCTATAACTTGAATTTTATATGTATATTTATTGTTGATATGCAAAAGGTGCATCTTACTATAAAGCTTTATACAATACAAAAACTCATATACTTAAGGTGAATACATATGATAATACCTTTATAATGTTTAATGTTTAATATAAAGTCCTTGACAATATAATTTAATGTGGACTAAATATTTGTTTTACATATTTTTTTGTGATTTTACATACTTAAGAGATAAATATGCATATAATTAGGTATTAATTGAGAGTGATCTTTAAATCAATTCGTTTATTAGAATATGATGAATATACTTATCCATATTATATTACTTCCTTCATATGTAATGTTAATATAAAGTTTCAATTAACTAGTTTAATTCTAATATTTTTGTAACATATTTATAATGATTCTAGAAGCATAAAAAGGATAAAATAATAAAAATAGTAATATAATGTATATTTTTAATAATTATCTATGTGGATTTTCAAAACTATTGTAAAAATCTATGTGCATAACAACTAAAGTGTAAAAATAGAATTTTAATGTACTTTTCAATAAATAGATAATAGAGAGAGACAATATGGCCCTATAATATGGGTGAAGAAATGTGCTAAAAATTAGGGATACGTGGAACTAATTTAAATATTTTATAAATAAATCATATCTTATGAATTCAAAAATCTACATATAAGAGTCCAAATCATTCATCCAATCAAAATTTGAAAAAATGATATATACAAATTTTAGAGTTAAAAAATTGACATGTAGTTTTAAAGAAATAGAATACTTATAGAAAATTATTAAATAAATTAAATTTTAATTGGTAGATGAGAGTTCATTCAATAACTAGTTAATATGAGTAATCCAAAAAGTGTCACAATAGTACTTAGCCTATCAACAAGTACTAATAACTTTGGATCTATTACCACGAGCGTCGACACTTCCCACTTTTCATTCTTTTGAGATGACAATTAGTCAAATAGTTAGAAGATTGTTTCCATGTTTTGTTGAGGTCAAATAGACCTATCTAAAACAACCAGGGTCTGATAAGTGTCTTCAAGGCTTCTATTCAGAGATATGTGTTGATTGATTAATCATATAATTTTTGGGTTCTTCAATTCGAATATAGCTCGCAAATTGAAGATTTTGATCACTTTTGAAAGCTAGAAAAGTTGTTGCAAAGGATTGGAATTGAGTACATAGCTTAGCATCGATACCATCTTTTATTCTACACTTCACAAAGCTTGTGCCTCGTGTGCTATGAATGTGTCGATGACTTAGAGAGATTAAGGAGACCCAACAAGTGATTGTGTAATCAAGCAAGGGTTTGGTGCTTTTAAATTTCATCATTACTAAAATGTCCTCCCTATTGATGCCATGGACTAATTTTTACATCTCCAAATTCTTTAACCCTTCATCTATGACCTTGCATTCATATCAATACTTCATTTTACTTATTCATGTCTTGAGCAGTCTAGGAATTGACAATATGGATATCAAGAATATGAATATCTAACTCTATTAGGCTTTTACAACAATAAGGTTATTGGATTTCCCAGTTACTTTTTTCACTCCCAAAAATATTGACTCTTTCCATTAGAAGTACACAACTCAGTAGTAAATTGAATGGTGGTTGAGGTCCCCTTTCCATTGATATTATTTGCATCACTTACTTTTGCATGTGTCCAAGGTTTTATTTGTCGGTCATCCATGATGCCAATTCATATAACATTTCATCATCACTGTTGTCATCCCTTGAAGATGCAAAGTTTAAATAGTATCTCGATAATGAATACAAAGCCTCCTTCTGTTTACTTTCAACTAATGAACCTTGGTTTTTATTTTCCTGCACTTTCAATGTTGAGCTTTTGAACTCTGAACCTGCATATCAGAATCTTGAACTCGAACCTTAAACCTGAATTCTTTGGTTCAATGATTTAATGGTTCATCTGAATACCTCTTTTTACAAAATATCAACTTTGCAAAAGTATTTTTAACATGGATTAGTATAAGTCTATAGATGATTAAGAGAACTTCTCTTTGTGACTCGATCTTGAAAGTTTAAAAGTTGGGTGCCAAAGGGAAGCCAACATGCAACCATCTATAAGGGGTATAGTTTCACCCTTAGACCTTGTGAGGTATGACTTAATAAAGGGAAGTTATAGTTTACATGCAAATTCTTCTTGCTTATGCTTGTTTGATTTATGCCCAGTTTTCTTCCTCAGGGGTTTTGACTTGATCACTTTGGTAGTTAATTGCAAAATTGATCTAGGCTTGATAATATCAAGCTCATCCACAAAGGTGTCTTGGAAAAATCATCATCATAAGCAGGTGATTGAGCGATCGATCTAGGTTCAACAATTTCCTATTCATCATGGATATGACGGGGATCAACATCAGGAGTGTTGTGATCAATGAATTCATC